>OZ014534.1:109884429-111084429 GCA_963966105.1 Volucella zonaria
ATATCTCCTCTTTCTCTGAACAAATTTTCTTCCAGGCCTGCAAAACCACTGGGTACTCTACTTCCTCCTACTCCTGAGGAGGTTTCCCAATCAAATGGATTTGTCCAGTCGGTCCCGAAAAATGGAAAATCTTCACTCTCCTGTAGGTGGTGCACTTACGTCTCTTCTTTCTAAGGTCATGGTAACGTGGATACTAAACTGAAGTAGTCTCACTCTTCTCTAAATTTTAGGTGGCCTAACGCAGCTTTTTCTTCGGGAATTCTATTCTCAACATCCATTTCGGTACTATCATCTTCTGGGTCCTAGATATAGATAACTGCTCACTTTCTCAACTTGATGTTCAGCAGTTTTGAGTTGAGCGTCGCTGTTATGCTGAAATTGAAATGATTAGGGCCTTTGTGGTAGCGGTATTTCCGTTGTGCCTTATTTCGTTTGCCTCTAACTCCAAGTTGTGAGCCATTTGGTGGAGCTCTAATATTTTTTGTGAGAGCAGGCAAACGTCATTATCGTAGTCAAGACGATGATCACATAACTGATTATTGCAGAGAATAACAGTGACGATTGATTGGAACTTAGTCATAATCGGGTACGAACTTCCAATTCCTCTGACATCTTAGCGTTGTATGAGGCATGTCATATATGTACAATAGGTATTGCCATCATAGGTAGCCTAGTTTTTATGGTTCCTCTCCTGTGCTCGCTAAATAGCAACACGATTCATGTTGAAAGGTCTTCTTAAAATCGATCAGCAACAAATGTAGACCAGTGCTATACTGTACGCATTGTTCTATGATGATCCGCAAGGTTGAAGCAATCGATGCAGGAGAATCCACCTGCTTGATGTCGAGAATTGAATCAAGGTGTTCCTTCACTCAATCCAGAAATATTCAGGCTATTACTTTAATTACAGCAAGGAGAATGCGTATATGTAGCTCTCCAATTGACAGATTACATCAGGTTTCCCTTCAACAATAATTCGCTTCTTCTAATCGATATTCACAAAATAAACGCTGGTGTACAATACAATTTAAGGGACTTATCCCCTCAGACTTGGTTCAACCTTTCACTGACAAACTTAGAACCGGCCCTTGCGTTGGAAGAGGATTTCACATAGTGAGATGAATTTGTCCTTGCTCTTTTAAAGTGATTTTCTTTTTACAGTGCCCGCCTTTGGTTAACTGATATTCCATGAGACTAACTGACGCACTCGAAGCAATCTGAAAGATCTTGATCTTTAGATCCTTCAACCTAAAAGCGAAAGTAATCTAAGAGCCGACTCGAAATACGCCTTTGCTCCTTCAAAATCATAGATACACATACACAAATCCACTTAGATTTATCGTAAGTCATAAAAATAAATTAACAAAAACTACATAAACCCTAAAAAAAAAAAATAACGAATGCGGAACTACCGTCATACATATACTGTCAAGGTAATCCGATATGCAAATAGCCATCTTGTAAAAAGCCATTAACCAGGCAAACATTCCAACAAATTCCAAAATCTACAGACCGGCCGAGCGAGCGCTGCACTCTCTGAATACCAATTTGTTTTATTCTTTTCGTTTCTCCAATTCAAAAAAAAAGCCAACAAAAATATTGACAAAAAAAAAAACCCTCATGTCAAATGATTAACATGAAAAAGCATCGCCAGCTGTCACTTGACTTAGGCAAATGCTTCTATAATCATCGCGGCACCCAATAGCATGAGGTTCCACCTCTATTCTCCTCTCTCTCTGTCTGCCTGTCTGTGTTGTTTAAAAGGAAGACATAAAGCAAACATTAAACGTGCGCTAGGAAGTAATCAAAATGGCGCGGCCATAGAGAGAAATAATTTTTATATTTTCTTAAAATGTTTGACCATGAGAATCTATTAAACATTACTGATCAAACGGTTATCTCTACAACAATATTGCGGTCATAAAAATTTTGACGTAACGCCATTTCGAATCTTCGGAACAAAGAACAATGGAGTAGCGAGTAGCGAGTAGCGAGTAGAAAAGTCAAAATGATTTATCAAATGTGCGGCACTTGCGTTATCGGATAAATGTTGACTCATTCGCTTGAAAGAGGAAGGTAACGTAACGCTTCAGTGACATATTGTACAAAATGACGGAACGGACTCATACGGCACCTCGAGTCTAACAACGAAAACAACATCGCCGACGATGAGTAACAGATCATGGCCAGTCGTGCCATTGCCAATTCGAGACGCTTTCCGTGGTGTCGCGATAAGTGAAACAAATTTATGAAGATGCGAATGCAATAACAATCTTTTGGCGCAATGCCGATCGTGTGGCGCTTCTGTTATAATTGAGGCAGGTCACCAATCACAACTCATCATCACATCAAGCTTCGAGCATCACATCACATCACAATTATGTACATTCCGTCAATTGCTATTCCACAAGTGAATTTTCATTACCATTTCCCGGCGTATTGACGCGACAACGGTTTCTGTTGCTGGCTATTGCCCGTCTCCAATCGTCAAATTTTTTTTTTTTTTCGAAAAAACGCTCACTCTGGCGACGCACAGATTGCCATTTGGTTTGGATGATAAGTTTTTTTTTTTGTAGAAAACTCGCGGCAGCAAACAGCAGCTACTTCACTCTGATGCTAGTCAGTCGCGCGCATTTTTGTGTATTTTTTCGAGGACCGAAAACAAATTCGTTTCCGCTTTAAATTGAAACGAATTTGTATTTGGTATTTTCTTATTTTTTTTTTTTTAAATTACCGTCATTTGTAATTGGAAGTATTTGTATTGTATTTATATGCGCACTTCTGACGCACAGGCTGGCTGTGAGGGAGGCGTCCACGTCCCAAAGTGGAGAGCAATAACAACAAAATATTATGATTACGTTCAACAACACAAAGTGGTTTTGAGGGGGAGAAATGTTTCAATTTTTCTTCTTTTTTTTTTTTTTTTTTTGATGAAAATTTGGTTAATGGTGCATTTAATGCGATTGGCTTGAGTGCTGTCGCGTAATCCACATGGGGCCGCACTTAGAATGTTCATAAATGACTAAATAATATGTCACACGTCATTTCGATTAATCAACCGAAGCATGAAAGTGCAGTAAAATAAACAAAAACAACGAAAGTGGTAGCACTTAACAATTATTGAACACACGCTTTAATGCTATTTTTGCCAGCAGCCATATCTGTCATTTAAATGTCAATTATGAATGCGGGTCACTAATTTCGTGGGAACAAACCTTTGCATATTTGACATTTAAAATGGTGCAATAATAGTGAGTGATGCCAGTTTTGACATAATTGTTGAAAGGCTTTTTAAGATATCCTTTTAAGTAAGTGATGGGTGTTCTTTTGATAGGATCTCGAAAAAAAATGGTGAAATTTATTTTATCTCACCAGAGTCTTGCACATGAGGCATTTCTACTGGAAAGATCATAAGTTTTTTCAAGCTTTAATTTTGCTTGCGTAGGTCTATGGAGCAGGATCCTTCACAAAACACGTTTAAAGTCCGTAGATGTCGCACGTCGCTCATAGCTTTATAAAGCAGAGAGTTTGGATATTTTAAGGGGGTGCCGAAGACAGCCTAACTATTTCGGAAAAGTCCGGTGAAGATGAATTTAGAAGGCGAAATAATTAATGAACACAAGATGGCAGAGCAATAATACCCTTCACTCCTTTCAAGGCACCGGGAATGCATAACATTCGACCAGTATCATTCCTTGGTGCATGTCATTTTCATACATAAGTCGGGGATGGCAAGCTACTTTAAAAGACCACAAACCCATAAGTCGATGGTCTCTTCTACTAAGTCTCTAAGTCTAAGAGAGCGTTCAATACCGTGAGCAGAGATGCGTTTTTACTTTGACTGCAGTGAGCTCAACACCGATCTCTGTAATTGGATTGCAATGGTGGTCAAATTGCGTGGAATCAACTCAACTTTGTGGCGCAGGCTGAAGGAATGAAATGTGAAGAGGAGCTCAACAAAGCGGGTCCTTTTGGCAAGATTTTATTAATATTGAACGGAAGACGACGAACTACATTGACTAGATTGGTCAGGTCCTGGTTTCTGCCAAATTCCACTTAGGTTTGGGCGAATGGGGTAAGCAGTTCCATCAGAATATGGAAATTGAAATATTAACTAACATAAACGCTCAAACATTTCGACCAGTAATCATCCGGAATCTACAGAGACACCTTTATACTTCCTCGTTGGGAGCAGAAGAAGACTTAAGCAAAATTGTCAAAAGTTGATCACATGGTTCTAAGACTATTCGTTGGCAGGAAATTCGCTATTAGAGCTCCTAACAGAAATGAGTACACGTTCGATGGTTCTTAAATGAGTCCACTAAAAGTTAATCGCTCTTTCAGAATTATCTTGCCGAAGTAACTGACATCATGCAGGTCGTAACGATTATTATTGAAAATAAAATCGCAGGGAGGTAAATTACATGGACAACTAAGCAGCTGGAATCCGATAGTTAGATTAAGGACTAGAGAAACCTAGGATAAGCTATTGAATGAGCTCCAAGCTCCAATACGGTGACTCTGTATTGCGTACCAGGTCATTTGGATGTCGCGCTCAACGAGAGAGGTGATGAGTTGGCGACAAAGCAATTGACACTGCATATTTCAAAGATCCTGCTCTCCGTCAAAGTTCCACTCAATGGAAACATTGAAAATGAGCCCTGGGTTCAACATGTTACATGTGTAATAGCAAGGATAGTTTGTCTGATATATAATTAGAAGCGATTTCACGTTTTAGTAAAGCTCAGTTGTTGGAATGACAACAATGTGCTGAACGCCTGATCGTGCAGAAGCTGCACAAGGAAAAGTTGGCGTCTCTCTGTCACTTGTAGTCATTTGCTCTTTTCCGGAATGCGATCGCTCGGAAGCTACTTCTTCCCGAAGATGGGGAACTCAGGTGATATTGAGCTAAGTGGTCTTCTAAGATTCATATACGGCGGTCTGTCTTTATAACATCCCTGAGGCAATCTTACCATTCAATGGGCACAATGGACCCTCTGTTGGTTAAAGTGAGTAGGTATTACCTGTCACAAGGCATCCATGGATCAGCTTAATTTTGGCACCTGTTGTTGCCGAAGTTTAGTAAATTATGCATAACACGTGACTAAGCTAGATCCGAAATTCAACTATCACCTGCATTTTCAAATGCAGCTTAAAAGACGCTTAGGTTGCGTTGGCGGGTTGATGAGCTAACTATCTGTGGCCGAGTCCATTCTATACCTCATCGCACTTAGGTATGCGTAAACCCATTTCGATGCACGGGTAGGGGAATTGGAAGAGGATGGGAATTTAATTGCGGTTTCTACTTCTGGTTTCCGCTTTCCTGGCTTCCTGGGGTCTAAGCTGTTTCCTTGCATTCGCGAATCTGAAAAGAGATTTATGTAAAGCAGCAGATAATTCTGAGAGATAATGGAAGTGATAACTTCCAAAAATTCTTTGCCTCAAATTACTGCCGCTGGGACAGTTTCACAGAAAGTGAAGGGTATTCTTCCGCAAGCCTATGTGTTCACAGCCTCTGTAGAGATCGTCGTAAGTAAGCTTTACGGCGTACGCCTCCAGAAGATTATGGCCTGTGGGTAGATAGTTCAGGTCTGTTTTGCAAGAGAATCTTACTTGTTCTGGATTTGTTGAGTTCCGGCCATAGTTGTCTTGAGGTCTGGCAAGTTGGAAGGTTTTTCTACCTTTCATTGGCTTTTATTCGTATCATTTGCTACACTTGTATTCTCAAAGTGCAGAGAGCGAGTTTGATACTTTGATCTGCCAGTCCTCTTTTTAGGGAGGACCCTTTTCGAGCTAGCTCGTTTCCACGCTCATTGCCTGCTACTCGTTGGTGGCCAGGGACCCAGCATAACGCAACGTTATGCTGAACGAAGCCTCTATTTGATTTCGACTGCCGCGATGACCTTGATGGCAGCTTGGCTGTTAATAAATATAGTAATACGCAAGTTCGGCAGCTTCTGATACAGCCAGTATCTCAGGGTGGGAGACACTGCTGTAGTCCGGCAGGCATCGTGAGCAACGTAAGTTCAATTGATTGGACAAGATCCCGGCGCCGCCGGTTCCTACCTCCATCTTTGATCGATCCGTGCAGACGGATATCGAGTCCTGCACCATTTGCTTCCTGTCCCATTTCTCTCTCCTTGGAAAAATGCAGTCGACTGGTGTTTCAAAGTCATGATGGGGTATTATGTAGTCCGTATTGGAGCATAAACTCAGTATCTCAGTATCTGGCCTTTCAGGTTTGGTTTCCACCCATTAAGCTGCCTCAATCTTAAAGCGCTTTTCGTTGCAGATTTTTGCTAGAGGCCAAGTATATTTTCCAGTCTCGCCCTGGAGGTCGTTCTCATGGCGTGAGTCGGGCATATACATGTGATCCCCTAGATAGTAATAGTACGATACCTAGTTATTTGCACTGTTCGATAGACAGAGGAAGGAAGGTCAAATTGTGGCATTACCCTATTATTTGTGAATAGAGCAATCTCTGTTTTTTTTCGTTAGACTTTTCCAAGATTGATGTTGCGTTGGTGTTAAAAGACTTTCCAGTGACTGAATGGCCTACTGGCATTAGGATTCCTTTCTCCTGATTAGAGGCTGTGCAGTCAGGTCAATTAACCGACCTCCCAAAGTATGACATATTGTGTAGCGACAAACAGCTTCACAGATCGATGATTTTACTGTGATAGTCCTGCAAGTGAAATGCTCTGATTCTTTACAAACAGAATTAGCGAAGATTGCTTCAAATCAGACATCACTGCCATCCCAGAAATGCGATGCGATGGGTCGGCAAGAATAAGGGGGATAAACTGCAATTCTATAGAGAGAAAAAGTAGCGTCTATTTGGATACCAATTTGTCGTAAGAGGGAGACATTTTTAGATAAGACCCCTAACACTATGTTGAGTAAATTTCGAATTCGAATCTGTACTCGAAGGACAACCGGGAAAGTATCAAGTTGTATCAAACTCGTAAGTATTGCACGTTTTTTCGGGGGTTATTTTCCAATTGCCATACAATGCACCAAACCAATTTTATGCTGAAGCTGTTATTTGAATTACTATTTTACATCGATCATTCAGTCTGCAAATTTTTTGTGTTAACGTCATTGTTAGCTTCTTTTAGCCGAATTTTGAAATTGATGTATCGGATGCGCATATTGGGCATATTTTATTGTTTTTATTCTTTTTTTGTTTTTGTAAAGCCACCAGAGAAATCCAAAATGTGTATGGAGAAGGTATTCTCAGCCAGTTCAATTATCGGCGTTGGTTTGCAAAGTTTAGGAATGCTAATTTTGATCTAAAGGATGAACCTCGTTCGGCTAGGCCATGAGAGCTAGGCGATGAGCTCCTGAAGTCCACCGTCGAAAGAAATCCCACTGTTACGGTAAGGGAACTCAACGTAAGCCATATGACCATCCATCGACAACTCCAAAATATGGGAAAAGTCATCAAGTCATCATCATCATAAAACGGGGTACTACCTATCGCAAAATAACCTTCAGCAAAGAATCGAAACTTGCACTGCGATTCTGTCGCATCACAATCAAGAGCCGGTTTTGAACCGGATCGTTGCCGGAGATGAAAAATGTCTTTACAACAAAATTAAACGTCACCACCAATGGTTTAGTCCAAAAGACAGACCAGCAGAACGTCCAAGAGATGGGCTTCACCCGCACAAGTATTGTAGTCTTTCTGTATGGAAAGGTGCCGAGGGAAATACTCCATTTTGAGCTGTTGCCTCGAAACCAGACTATCGCCGCAGAAGTCTACTGTCAACAGCTGTGCAGATTAAAGCCGGCACTAAAGCAGAAACGGTCAGGTTTGGTTCGATTCCATCAAGATAACACTCGCCCTCATACAGCTAGGATCACGTGCACACAGTTAGAGGAATTAGCTTGGGAAAAAATGGTGCATCCGCTTTAGTCACCAGATTTCGGATGAGTTCGTAAACGTCAGCATTTCTTTGTAATTTAGTTCAATCGCAGATCTTTCCTCGTGTGTTGTTGAACACATTCACTGCGCAGACACATCTTAGTATAATCGCCAAAGTAATATTGAGCCAAATTTGTTTGATTACATATTATTATATTATTTCAATAGTTCTTACATATTTACTCTTTAAAAAGCACAAAACTATTCCGCACTAAAATCTACAAAAATTGTTGCTGCCACAATTGAAATGCCTAAATAAACTACGACGATATGTTGACGTTTATGAACACAATGTTAATACAGTTCGACTAAGTTCCGCAGAAAATCTGAATTATTGAACGAAACTACGGGTAATGCAGTGTTTTGTTAGTATGACGTTTTTAAAAACACTCTTCCACTTGTTCCAAAGTTTGCAAAAATTTTAGATGTCAGATTGATGCCCAAGAGGTTCTTGGGGTATTTTGTTTCGCCGAAGCCAAACAATTTTTTTTAGTGACGGCATTAAGAAGTTGCCTGAGAAGTGGGCAAAAGTTTTGTCCAATGAAAAAAAAAGTAATTTAGTACAAATTAATTAACATTAAACAAGCAAACAAAAACCTAATAGTTATAGGGGTTCTCAAGTGGAAAAGCTGCATTGGACCTCTTGAGCTGAAGAAGTATAGGGTGACCAGATAGCAATGGTAGTTTATCCGATTATTATGTTTCAGCAGCTGTCAAAGATTGGTGCGAAATAAAGAAAACCGATCAGCTGAATTGGGCATCGCCAGAGAGCCAACCCGGCTTATTTTGCGTTTGAATTTGGGCCTACATCCGTATAAGATTGTGGTGACGCAAGAATTGACCGGCGACCATAGACAACGCCGTGAGTTTGCTAATTGGGCGCTGGAAATGTTGGCCGCAGATCCGAAATTTGACCAAAAAATTATCTTCTCGGACGAGGCCAATTTTTGGCTCAGCGGCTATGTTAACAATTAAAATTGTCATTATTGGAGCGAACACAATCCAGCCAATCGTCAATGTATCCACAAGTATTGACTATCTGGTCACCCTATAGTTTGCTCTTGAACGGCTGAGAAGTTGAGCCTGATTCTTATCGAAATATCGTGACCAGGCAAATCCAGAAAAGACCCTTAAGGTTCACTTACATCCACAAAGGTGTGGTGTGGTCTTGACGCTGCTGATCCGTTCTGTTTTTCCAAAAAAAAATAAAAGAAACCGGGGCTCACGTTAAATTCGATGGCTAACGTCACCGGTAAATATTTAGGAATTATTGCTTTGAAAATATGGACGAAATTGATCCGGACGATATGTGATTCTAGCAGGATAGCGCCATTTTTGCTATGCTATCATGTGGGACTATGTAAGTAACAAACTTTTGACGCATCCAAACTACCGAGTCGATCCGAAAGATCGAAAACTCTCTGTTCAGCGATACGATGTTATCTTGAAAACGCAAATAACTATGTAAAGGATCACTCATCAAGATAGCTATTCACTGATTGCATGAAAACTCCGACGAAACCACGAAGAGTGAATTTTATTAGAGTCAATGGCCAAATAAACATGGGCGTTGCCGTGCATATTTACTAAGTGACTCACTTTCCAACAGTGTTGCAACTATGTATAATACAATCCAACCGAAGAATGTAGTTTTCTTGTATCATCAAGTGATCAGCAGCAAAGACTCGGTGAGTGTATTCGGGTCAATCCGCAAGTTCAGGTGACATCGTAGAGTGACATAAAATATCCATTAAACAAATTTACAAATAAACAAATCTGACCTCATTTGGCATAAAAAAAAGAAAAAAAAATATTTAAAAAATCAGTAGCTATAAGGAAATCCTTTATGGAGTCGCGAGATGAGTGCACAGATCCATGACTTGCATACGACAACCGGTATAAACCAGCAGACAGCCCATAAAAATTTCTGATTCCGCTATTTTCAATTTTCTTTTTGCTGTGGCTTGTTTCGATATCGTTTGATAATTTAAAATAATATTCAAAAGCTAAAGCATTTATGGTAATGTGAGAACTGGATCGAGTTTGGTCGTATTTTTATCCACATAAACGAGTTTGCCCCATTATGTACGCGTATGTATGTATATCGGCTCCCAGACTTTGGCACTTGGTGACGGTATTCGGTCCCTTGATTTCTTGAGAAAAATGTCATATCCACGGGTAGTATCTTTATCAGTTCCTCCACATGGTGTCACCTCTTGATTCATTGTTGTCTTGAAGATGCAGTATACAGTGACTAACGCATGACATTCCCCCAATCCGGACTTGTGACTGCTTGTTGCCATGTGTTGCGATTGTGTGTCTTCCAATTAAGCGGAATTAAATTCAGTTTTCAAGAAAAACCGTTAACAAGATTGTAAATAACCCATGTGCGTCATCACATCGCCATTTCGACACGATTCATCATTAACAGATTCAAATGAGCAGATCGATCTACGGTCTGGATGCCGGTGTACGAGTAGATACTTTCACCACCATTCAGGGAAGTCATTTGTCCCACAAACCATCGAATCGATCAAAAGTGTTCAAGTGAAAACAAAAAAAAAAAAAAAAACGAAAAATTCCACCTATGACTCGTAAGCCAAGTCCTCCGGTTTCTAGAGAGCCAGCCAAGACCTGCCGCCGTTTGCGATGCCATGTCGATTAGGAATCCGCAATAACCTGTGAAGTTAAAACCCACTCACCGCATGACGTGAGTAATAAAAATACTTTTTTTTTTTTTGTCTTAAATCTCCTCAGTTCCCCGGCGATCTGGTGTAGAATTTCTGCTTTCCGGCACATACGAGTACCAGTGGTAGCGGCGCAAATTGTCGCGCGTTGCTTTTGTGCAAAGTGTAACCGGTTCCTGTTGTACATAGCTGTGCTGCTGCTGCTGCTGCTGTAGCTTATCAGAGAATTTTTATGCGCTTATTCATAAATTATTTTTTTTTTTTGTATTATTATTCCCTCATCAGTCCCGTCCGTCTTCTCTTACAAGCAAAAGGCATGTGTTAACTTGTTCCACGGATTCACATTCAAACTCAACGTCTCTGAGCAGCTTGGAGAGAATCTATTTTAGATGTTGAAGTTTGAAGTAACCACCTGCACACAAATCACTTGCCAATCACCTTGAAATAGAAAAAAAAAAAAACGAAAACCCAATCCAATCCGATCCAGGTATTCATCTCGCGTACACCCCATACACATGGATACATCTCCACTTGTGTCAGAGGCTGGTTGTTAAGGCTTACATCGCCTGGTAGCGCTTCTACGAGTAGACAACAACTCTTCAGCAACGCGGTGGCAATGTAAAATCTCAAGTCAGACATTGAACCTTTAACGATGGAGATACACGAATACACCGGAGTAGGTACTCCAGAGTGGCAACCAGAATGGTAACCAGAGTGTCTTACCAGAGCACGATGCCAAACCGCCTGTTTGTGGGTAGTCTTTTTTTGTGGGATCACTTTTACGAATATGGAACAAGTGCTCCGCATGGCAAGTGAATCACTTTTCACTTGTTGACGAGACACATTGACAAATAGACGAGAGAACAGGGTCAAGTGGGGATACATTTTTGGAATCAAAAAATCGATTCTGCATTTTAACACCTCCACGCGTTCAATGACCACTTGATGCCTCTGAAGAGATGTGAATCATTTGCGGTTACCGCGACGGATGTTTGTCGGTGATTCTGTCGCCATTTCAACGTGCAAATCACTTGTTTTTGTTGGTTAAATCTCTTTCGCTGTAAAACTATTTTGTATTTGTATTTTGTCACAGGTTTATGGTAATCCGATTGTCATTGGAATTGCTGTTTGTCATAACCTAAAAGTGATTGTTAAAAACTCGTAAGGACGGTTTCTGGGAATTTTCAAGAGGCTAGTACACAAGTGAGTCAATGAATGACGATAAAGTGTAAATTTGATTCGGGGAAAAGTCAATATTTATCTGTTTATGATAAAGAGTGTGATAATGTGGCGATGGATGTTGTGATCGTCGCAATTCTGAAACCACGAGTAGTGAGCATTTGCGGTGGTTTTTCGATAAAAAAAAAATTCCCCGTGTTTTGAGTAGAATTGTCGTTCACCCACCCTTTTCTTCGTTTGGAGTATCGAATATGAATCAGACATACCTATATCGCTTTGATGCAGAAGCAAATAGAGTGTTAGCTACTTTAATGAGTTCTTATATGTCTTAGACAAAAATCGCTCTTCACCACATAAACTCTTCTTGATTCAACATTTATTGTTTCCTGAGATATTGTATGACAGGCTTCAAGCCCACCATATTCAGCAAAATGGTCCAATCGATCTCCACAAATATTTTAGGAACAACGATGAGCAAATCGGCCATACATACTTTCAGTGTGTTGCAGAGGAACGTGCATTAAATTACTTTCTTTTACTCACGCATACATGTTTCTAACCAAATTATTTCCTGCATTTAATTGCCGATCGCGCATTGTATTCATTTCCCCAGTATATTTCCATACTTCGGAGGGCCGCAAATGAATATTAAGTAGGCAGAAAAATAGTTAAAAACATCAGAGGCAATTATGAGAAAGTGTATAAGGTGTGTCAGGTCGAGGGTCCAAAACAAGCACATCCAGTAAGGACAATAAAGTAACTTGTGAATTGTTTCCGAATAAAAAAACCCACAATTAGTTTGAGGAACGCGAAGGAATAATTGTCCAGAAAATGACTTAAAGGGTCCATCAGCACAATACGACGCCGTTTGGCAGAATCTCGCATCAAAAACAGGAGTACCAAACCTAAACAACTACTAGATGAAAAGTAAAAGATATAGCAAAAGTTCGTGTTTATGGATTTTTCACGTCCAAAGGGATGCACAATTCATTGTAAAATAAAGAAATACCACAAGGATTACAATTACGACGTGATATTGTAAGAGGTTAATAATCAAAAACATCGGAGTCGCCTCTGCACGGGTTGGAAAGAGGAAAATGGTATAGAGACGTTAAACTAGCCGTCCTGATGCGAGTCCAATAAAAATGTGTTGTTTTTAATGAAGCACAGGCTTAAGGGGGGGAAAAAACAACTTGCGCGAGCCTCGAAGCAAATTCGGAGAGGCCTAAGATTAGAATATGCGCAAAAATTAAGAGAAAGATGCACTCGGCGATGACAAGCAATTATAAATAAATAACAAACGTTACTGGACTCCTTATTAATATAATTCCGCGATTCGGTTTTTTTAAATACACGTTTCTGTTGAACACACTGTATATGTAGCAAAACAATTCGACTACAAAGCGGCGCTGCCTAGAAAGACTAGAGCTTATCTTTAAGGAAAAAAGGAGGGAGAACATTGGCTTGGGAAAGAATAAAAGAAAGGAAATGGTGAGGTGCTACTCCGGGAAGTACGTTTGGAGACGAACAAGGAAATTGAATAACAGCCTAGTTGGTGCTGAAGATATCTGTAGACTCTTAAACGGCGAAAACAATTTAAATTTCACTGTCGGACAGAATGAACATTAAACCAAGGCAATTTTCAATTTAGAGACCAAAATAAAATAACGATTGCTGTCATGTTTATACAGGGTGGTGCAAATACAAGTTTCTTTTTAAAAATAAAATAGCATGGAGAAAAATCTATTATTTCCGGTATGTTATGGCTTTATTAGAAAGAGCGAACATTCCCATTAGTTATGGAATACGATTTCAATCATGTGGCTACCTCGGCTGGCTTCGCAGTAGCGCATCCTGTCAACCCAATTTTCCTATTTCATGAATGGACGATATTGTCTTTACGGTCTTGAATCGTTTCTGAATTGTCCGCATAAAGAAGTCCAAAGGTGTCAAATCGCACCTCCGAGGCGGTAAATTGATATCGCCAAGTCAGCTGATACGATTACCGAACTTATCACCCAAAAGATCGATTGTTTGATGGGCCGCCCCATCGAGCTGAAACCAAAGATCGTCCAAGTCTATGTCTTCCATTTCGGTCCACAAAAATTCATGGCTCTGTAGCGCTCACCGTTAACCGGAACAGGGTTCTCAGCAGCATTTTCGAAATAAATAGGGCCAATGATGCCGCCACCACTCAAATATCCGAACCAAACTGTCACTCTCTGGGGATGCATTGGCTTCTAAGCAATTACGCGCGGTTTTTACAATCCACAGATTTGGCAATTTCGTTTGTTAACATAACCGTCGAAATGAAAATCCGCCTTGTCAGAAAAAATGATTTTTCGGCCAAATTTGACGGCCAATTCGAGCTTCCAAAAGGCCCAAACTGAGAAGCGATAACAAAGCGGATGGTCGTTTGCCTCCAATTTCTGAGTCAATTGGTCTTTGTAAGAGGATAATCCAAGATCTTTGTGTAATATTCTCACCAAGCTTGTGCGTGAAATACTGAAATTGATGGCGAGTCGATATTCCTGAATTGAGTCGAACGCTCTCGGTCACAGCAGCCACATTCTCGTCAGTACGCAAGACTGGAAACCGATCGAATACGCACTGCTCAGGCTCGTTCAACTAAACCGCACGAGCAACGGGACACAGGACTGGAAACCATTCGAATACGCACTGGGCGGTCTAGACGAACACTGCACGCTGATTTAAAACTTGACGCATACATTTACAGAATTGTTTCGATGAAAATTAAAAAAAAAAAACATTAAATCCTGTTATAACGAGTTTCCTTTAAATTCCATTTTTATTGGAGGCAGGGTAGAATAAGTTTTAAAAAATAAAAAAACAAGGGGATCTGATGGCCTATCTGCCAAGGTATACAAAGCAGCAAGAGATGACACCAACTCATTTCCAAGTTTTGGTCAGAGAAGAGAAAGGGTAACGAATGGAACCTCAGCATCGTTTGCCCAATCCAAAATGTAGTTATTCTAAACTTCGCCAAATACAGAGATATCAGTATCCTTATCGTCGCGTACAAGATCTTATTGGAGCACCTGAAACAGTTTGCCATCCTATCCGTGCGGTTTTAGGCAAGTAAGTCCACAATAGACCAAATATTCACAGCACGGCCGATCACAGAAAACCAAAGAAATCCAGATCGATACTCATATCCTCTTTATGATTTGACTGCCGCATATGATAGAATTTTTCGCCATTCAATCCGGGCAAGGGTCGCGAAAACATCTGTCCATTTAACAAAAATGAAGTGAAGGAAGCTATGTGCATCCTAACCTAAACCTAACAAATCCTCTGGATCTGATGGCTAAGCCGCCAGGTTTCTTAATACTGGAGGAATTAATCTGGTGGCGCATTGAACAGATCATATGTACAAATTGGTCAGAATAATGCATGCCGGTTGAATGAAATTTGAGCATCGTCTGTCCGACGCTACGACGACCGACGCTAATTATACAAGATCCTCGCTGCCGTATTACTCGTATGTGAACGTCTTAAGCCGATCGTCAACAACCATCGACCAAATGTTCACTCTGCGGAAGATTTTGGAGAAGACTCGAGAATACCATACTATGCAGGATGGTGAGGAAGAACGCATGCTGCTCTGTCAAAGTCATAAGAAACATCACAGAATCTTGTGATGTTAAAAAGGGTCCCAGACAGTGCGTGTACTTGAAAGTATTTTGTGTAAACCACAACCCAAACCAGAAGCACAATTTTCCAAAAGTATGTGTATCTATTGATTCAGTCGGGACAAAAGGAGAAACAGAAAGCCTGGCAGGACTGATGCTTTAAGCAGAACATAACAATGGACAGCAAGCAAACAATAACCCTTTCTAACAAGCGGTTATATGAGCCAAAAAGGTAATTGAATAGCAATAAATGCGGCAAACATACAACGAAAAAAACGTTAAAACATTAGGGCATACCCCAGTATTCAGTGGACAGGCAAGGACAATATCCAGAGAGGATAAAAAGGGTTTTAGTTTGAGCGAGAGGTTCTCAGTGTTACGAGTATCTCGATACATTTGCAGAATGGGCACAACGAAGGCAAACGAGAAGCATGTATTGTACCCTTCAGCACAATTCGAAAGAAAACAACTACTTTCATGATGACTACTGCATAGATACCACTTCTACTATTTTTAAGGTGAGAGGTGAGCTTCTTCACTTGAATTGTATGCCACACCGAATCCATCACAATGAGGAATGTATACACTTTGCAGCCAAAGAATGAGGAAGAATGCTTCGCATTTCCTAGGATTACGTCCAACTCTTAAAGTCTAATAGCTGTACGCTCATTGGGCAAAACACTGTTTATCGACTGAAATGCAAGGTGTAATGGCCAGAATTGGTCCGAACTGGTCAGCTATATTAAAACTTATTATTATTTTCTTATTTTTAAATTCTTTAAAATTAAATCCACTGTGAATCGTAAGCTTGAGCTAACA
The DNA here is from genome assembly GCA_963966105.1 of Volucella zonaria. NCBI lineage: Eukaryota > Metazoa > Arthropoda > Insecta > Diptera > Syrphidae > Volucella > Volucella zonaria. Next base: position 109,900,695 of record OZ014534.1, read on the forward strand.
ACCTTGAGCAAAGCTAGATGTCAAATTGTAAGGAAATTACATCTTCTGTAAATAAAATGGATGCTGAACACTGTTCAGCCACGGACAGAAATTGTGTAGCAATCGATATCGATACTCGTAAGTTGTTTTATTAGAGTTTGTGGAAGGAGTAATGATGGACTAATACACTCGTCGACAACTGGTTGAGACACCCGAATTTGCATTTTGTCAATAATTACCCGCGAAAAGTGGTTGAGACAGGGTATAAATACTTTGGAACTTCAGTTTCCGATGCAATGTGACTTGTTAGTCAGTTAAAGTTAGAAATGGGATCTGGAAAGATGATAAATCAAATGGAGATGCAAATCATTAAAAGAATACTCCAAGAGGGATATTCTGTCAACAAAATTGTGAAACTTTTCAAGCTCAGTCATACAGTTGCTTCAAACTATTCAAAGAATCCAGGAAACTACGGGAAAAGATTCGTACCTGGACCAAAATATAGCTTGACACCAGCAGATCGACGATCCCTACTAAGAGAAGCGTCAAATTCTACAGCAAGAACAATTTCGAATGTGGACAGAAAACTAAAAACTTGCCGGCATGTGTTAGCTGAAGCAGAACATCTTCAAAGAAAGCGTTTGAAAAGAAAACCCGCTTTACTACAACGTCATCGAAACGCCCGTTTGACCTTTGCCAGAAATCGTTTAAGATGGAAGAAGCGTTGGAGAACTGTCATATTCACCAATGAAAAACGCTTTTGCCGCGATGAATCTGACGGATTTCGTCATTATTTTCAACGAGTTGTTTTTAAGGCTACGACAACAAGGCGAGGGTCATGATTTAAATAGGAATATAATACCAAAATAAGACTAATATTCGCTTCGTAAACGACAGAATGAAAAGTGAGGACTACCTTAATATCGTAGACGAAGAGATCGTTCATCATAACCAAGAAAAATTCGGCGAAAATTTCATTCTGCAGCAATCCACCCAGCTCGGAAGGTGAAAGAGTACTTCGAGCACAATAACGTTTGTGTTCTTGACTGGCCAGGATTGTCTCCAGACTTCAGACTAATTGAGAATGTATGGGGAAATCTCACCAGAGCTGTCTAGCAAGGCGGACGACAATTCAATAACCGTGCAGACCTTAAGACGCCATTTAAATTTAATGGGACAAAATTCCAAACGGTGTGGCCATTGGGCTATAGCGGCACGTACGGTGCCCATGGAGATCGTGGACCCTGCTCTGGTTAATGCTGTTTTAAGGCTTTCCAAATTTCTGTGGGGAGTCTTACAGGCCATGCTCTCCAATTCTGACAATAGTCCAGTGGATTCAGATCTGGACTGAGGGACTTCTGCGTAATTTTGGCTTTGTGCGCTGGAGCAGAATCCTGTTGGAAGATCTATCTGTATCCATTGAAAAGGGTATTGGTCAAACCCTTCACAACACCCTCTAGCACATCTTCTTGGTGTAAACCTTTGCACCAGTTTTTACGCAAAGGTGAGAGACCCCCCATCAAACCATTATGGAAGCGCAATGATGTCCAATAGCATAAATTTTGTCATTTTATTTGTTAAAAACTTCTACCAAGGTAAAAATTTTCTCATCCATAAACAGAATGTTTTCATGGCCATTGTCCATTAGCAACTCGAAAATTTGGCCAGCACTCTTTCCCCACTTATGCAACGCTATTACCGCGACTCGATGCTCTTTAACGGCCCACTCCATGTTAATAGTTTGCAAACTGAAACCAAACTGACTAGTATTCTTCACTGATCAGTGCATGTGTTCTCAAAAAAAAAAAAGTTAACGGTTCTATTCCCGTAAGAGGTTGGAAATTGTGTAACAGAACTTATGGCAGGACCAGGTAAATCTTTCCCACTAAAAACCATTCCGATAAAACTCCAAATTTTGTTTTTATTTCAAAAAACCCAATCCTGTCTCAACCACTTGTCGCGGGTAATTAGCGACAAGTTGCAAATTCCAAGAAAATCAAGGGAAAAAAAATTTATGGTGATTAGAATTTTCTTAGAAGTTGGCAGTGAGTAATCTAACAATAATATATTCAGCACATACAGGACAAAATTATCCAGAAACACCGAAATCAGGGCGGGCGTCTTAATCAATTGTCGAAGAGTGTAGGTCTGAGATATTTGGGATCATCTCACCACATCCAGAACGACTTAAAATTTTCAGTAGAACTGGCATAATGATATATTAATTCATTTACCATTTGGCATTCCACAAGAGTCAATCTTCGGATCTATTTTATTTTATTCTCAACGAATCTCTAACTTTCGTGTTACAATAACTTTCGTTGGACTCATCAATTGATTCCCCAAATCAAATTCCTTGGTTTTCACAATAAAAAAAAAAAATTCAATCAAGTAAATCCAAGGAGACAATGGCATCTTTATGGTTCATAATTCAGATAAGCCGTTTAGTGGTAAATTAGTTTACTTGGAAATCAACTTATAACTTCGAGCCCTACGGCAACACGAAGTACAACAATAAAAACAAAAAAAAAGGAACGAAACGTTCACAAGGCAAATTAAAAATAAATTTGTTGGCTCCGCCAGAAACAATAATTTTTCAGAAATCCTTTCTCAGAAATCCCCCCCATTGCTCGAAAACGATGACAACGATGTCGATGTCGATGTCGATGACTATGACAACGACAATAACCAGTGATTTTTCCATTCACTCCCCAGTTGGAATCCGCTGTTCCCAAACACATTACCGAGGATAATCCCAAATAATTAATTAACAAATTAATTATCCCTAAAATAGCTTCGGCTTAAACAGAAACCGGACAAGGGTCACTCTGGCAACGCCTGTCACTCTGTCCCTGGTTCTGACTATCTCTCGAGATATCTGATTGGAATTGTGAGTGCGAATTGGAAACTTGTTTTGTTTTTTTTTCACTGACCAGGCAATCGCCGGCAAGTTCAAGATAAAAACGATAATTACGCTGAATACGATGACTACACGACTGCCTAAAACGATGAAGTGCGCTAAATTTGACTGCCATTGGCCATCTCTCCCCGCTGATAATTGGGCCTTAACTATGTAGCGCTGATGCCGGCATCCATTAATCCGGCACCGCATGAGTAAGTGCGGTAAATACGACTTTATATATTTTTTTATCTGTGAATAAATTATTGATTACTGTTTTGTTATCGTTTTTGAAAGTTGCGGCGCGCGAGAGCGATAACATTCGAGTTATCGATTACTCACGAAGGTGTTTTTTTTTTTTTTGTGTGCTTCTCCTCCCTTGCTATCACGAATGCGCATCGCGATAGTGGGCAAATTGAATTTTCTTAGGACAAGCGACTGACAATGGCCACAGATACGATACACAATGGCGGGCAAACTGAAGTTGAAGAGGAGGACAATTAATTGGATAATTTCGTCACTCTTATCGGAATGTTGGATCACAGTGGTGTTGTCTCCTGTTACCGTTGTTTCAATATTTACCTCTGTGGGAATGTGTCAGCAAGGTATGAGGCAGCAAGATAAATGCCCTGCTATTCGTTTCGTAAGACCCGTCCGTGTCTGGAAGTAATTGCATTTGGAATGTAAGATGATTTGTCGCGCGATTAAAAATTGAAATTATAAGACCAAAATGGTCTGATGTAATTTCACTTGTGGACAATGTCAATTTGCGGCTTCAGGTGTCACGGCTAACATGATGAACTCTTGCGTCAAGGTCTCTGCATCGACACATTGTACAAGTATGTACGTGCAACACTGACACCTTTGAATTGGTAGCAATTATTGGACTTAAGTTCGCCTTGGGTTATGATTTTCGTATCTTATTTGGTGACAAGGTCCCGCTTACAACGTTGGAAAAAATGCTAACAAAAGATTTGTATTTTTATTTGTTAGCAACAAAGGTATCAATTAGATTAGAGGTACGGTACAACAGTCATCTGTAGAGGGTACTTAAAATGAACACTGTTGAATGTAAGATTCCTAAAATAAAGCAATCCAATGAAGACAATGTTACTTATGGACAGGGAAATGTATCTGCAGTCTTTGTGAACTCAAGTGCACCTCATTGAGTGTTCCACTTGAAGCCATAGTCGTATCTTTGTAGTTTATCAAGAGGTCATTCATTGAAATGAAAAAAAGAAGAAAAATTCTTGAAATCAGTGCTTTAATTGAAGACATGATTTTTTATGATTTTGAAGTGACAATTGCATTGATAGTTGTCCAAGCAAGTTTTTATGATTATGATTAAGTCGTGGAGAAAAATTTATAGACACTAGGGTATCGGACGTCTTCCAGAGTCAGTAAAGAAGAGGAAAACAGTAGATTTCTCTGCAGCAATGCGATTTTGTTGCCTTGAGATAGCTAAGCCAAGAGGAGCTGAATGAAAATTAAAAACGGGCTTCCCTTAAAAGCTAACTCTTGTGTAAACTATCTTTATATCATCAAGCTGATAAAAATCTTGCTTTTCGTTTCAACAGGAGGAGATTTGTTCTACAATATGAATAAAACGAACAATTGTTGAGATACCAAGGTAGTTACAGAAGTACCCGACCTGACGTATAGATTGCGGTTGTTGTCTAAAACGAATGACAATTGTAGAAAGTACCAACCTTATAAAGCTTAAATTTGAAGTTTGACGACGCTATGTTGTTTAGTAAAAGCAACGCGGTTTCTACAGATTGTCAATTTGACAGTTGAAAGTTAATTTGTGGTTAGTACGTTTTGCCATTTTACGATGAATAGATTAACGCCAGAACGCGGGCAATTCTGCAAACTATGATTCGGTTCGCCAAACATATCGTGCGCTACGTTCATTTTATGGTCGACATAATCGACCATCTGAGCATGTTATTCGCAACATGATGAATCGTTTTCGCATCATGTACACTCTAGTGGCCAATACGCATCCCCAAAGATGACAAACAGTGCGAACATAAGAAGTTATAGCCGTTGTGGGGCGGAGTGTTGACGAGAATCTTAATGAGTCGGTTCGCCATCATGCAGAGCAATTAGAGCTAGGCCCATCCACTTTGTGGAAGATTTTACGGAAAGATCTTGGCTTAAAATTTTATAAGATCCAGCTGTGCAAGAGTTGAAACTGCGTGACCATTATACGTGTCGTAGGTTCGGTGAATGGGCCGAAAACATGATTCAGCTTGATCATCAACGCAAAATTTTATTCTCCGATGAGGCCCATATTTGGTTAAATGGATATGGAAACAAGCAAAATTGTCGAATTTGGAGTGGATAAAACCCAGAAGCCTTTGTGGAAACGCCCTTGCAGCCATTAGAACTCACTGTTTGGTGTGCTTTATGGACTGGTGGAATCATCGGCCCATATTTCTTTAAGGACGATGCTGGCCAGAATGTTACCGTCAATGGAGAGCACTATAGAAACATAATTTCTGACTTCTTCGTTCCTCAGTTGAATGGCATTGACGTGGCAGAACTTTGGCGCAACATGCTACACGGCACGCGACACCATCAATTTATTGCGGGAAACATTTGCTGAGTGCATAATTTCGCGTAATGTACCTGTGAACTGGCCTCCACGATCCTGTGATCTCACGCCATTAGATTACATTCTTTGGTATGTGAGGTCATTAGTCTATGCCAATAAACCAGAGACGTTGGATGATTTGGAAATCAACATTCGCTTATTGCTGTTATAAAGTTGTCGAAAATAGCCGTGGTGCGCATATGCCCGATATCACTAATGGCGTACAATAATCTATTAAATAAAGATAATGTCATAGACATTAACATTAGCTTCAAGTGTTTTATTTCATATTGAATTTGTATAACTCTAAAAAAAACACCCTTTATAAACGATCTATATTTCATCCAGAAGATAAAAATCTTGCTTTGTCTTTCCACAGGAGGTGTAAGATTTGTTCTATGAATAAAACGAACAATTATTGAGATACGAAGGTAGTAGTCCCAGAAGTACCCGACCTGACGTATAGATGGCGATTGTTGTATGAGGCCGTACGAGTTGCCAAGGCGAACATCGCAGTGGTCGACCAAATGATATTGGATGACCGTCGACTGAAAATGCGCGAACTAGCAGATATGGTAGACACTTCAAAAAGTGCTGTACATCGCATATTGACTGAAGAATCGGCCATGAGAAAGCTGTGCGCAAGATGGGTGCCGCGGTTACTCACAATGGAATAAAACCAGCGTCGTGAGGATGTTTCAATAGAGTGTTTGGTGAAGTTTCACAACAATAAAGCCAAGTTTTTGCGTCGATTTATAACCATGGATGAAACATGGGCCCATCACTTCACACCCGAGACGAAGGAATAGTGAAAACAACGGACTCAAACGGAAGAATCGACTCCAAAGAAGGCGAAGACAGTTCCATCCAAGCAAGCAACGGCGTGTATTATGCGAACTTATTGCAGCATTTGAAAGATGAAATCAGGAAAAAACGGCCGATGGCCAAAATCAATGAGTTAAAGTTCGAATTGCTTCCTCACGCACCTAATTCGCCAGACTTAGTCCCCTCGGATTATTTTCTATTTCCGAACTTGAAAAAATGGCTCGGTGGTAAAAGATTTGCCAACAGTAAAGAGGTGGAGTCTGCGGTTGATGGCTATTTTAAGAAGCTCGACGATTTTCACTATAAACAGGGGATCAAATCTATTGAACATTGCTGGGAAAAGTGTGTTGAACTAAAAGGAGACTACGTAGAGAAATAAACATATTTTTGCCCATTTTTTTTTGTGTTTTCTTTGTTAGTTGGGGATTATTTATTGTTCTTTCATTGTTCCATACACAGTAACATTATTTAGTATTTCTACTTATTGGCAACTCTCATGCTCGTCATCTGCCACTTTTTTCTTTTTTACTTTTATAACTGTTCTCGGATCGGTCCAGGTTGTTTAAAATTCGAGAAAGTATTAAATTAAAAGTAAGTTTTGAGTAAATTTAAAGCCTTAACCTAAAAATGAACCCAAACGCCCTAAATTGTGCCCAACCATTCAATGGCGACGATTTTGCATCGTGGAAACCACATATGGAGGCGATTCTTCACAAGGCTTCATTGTCTGGTTGTGTCAAAGGACATGGACGTGACAGCAGAACTAATTCTGGCGCTGGAACCAAATATAACTTCATTGGTAAAAGATAAACAAGTTTGTCATCACATTTGGAATTTTTTAGCCGAAACATCCGACAGAAAGGGACCAAGGCAAAATACTGAGGAATTCCGATAGATAGAACCTAACCAAAGTACGACCGAGAGTTTAAAACAACGGTGAGCAGCCTGTTGGAGCTGAAACCCACACTTTCCGACCAGTACAAAGACGTACAGGCTGCATTCGATGCTCAAAGTAGTTATCCAGAGCTCGACATTATGTGCACCCGGCTTTTAGAGGTTAGTGGCCGAAAAAAAAGAGTCGACTATAACACCCAGCACAGCATACTATTCCAAAGGAAAATTCAAACCGAAAAAGTCTTCAAGCTACAGGGTGTGTCATCTTTTCTGTCGATTGCAGTACGCACTTCATGCATTGGAAAATTTTCCTCTGCTCGGACAAGGACACGCTTGAAAGACTTAATACTTGGATGTCGAATAGTGCAAGCCACGGTCTCCAGAATGAAAGATAGTTTGTAGTCTAATGGATTGAGGTCTGGGATATCAGATGGCCACTCATCATGTTTGAATCGTTTTTGCCTTATAAGCTGCAGCGGAGTCTTGTTGAAGGGTCTACGGTTTATTTGAGAATAGTGTTTTAAGTGAGGGCTCCACAACGCACTAAAACGTCCGTTTCATAAACTTGCACCGAGGTTTTGACACCTTTCTCTCAGAAATGCGGCCCCCTCGTATCCGACTCCCCACCAAACCATTACAGAAGCTGGATGGTGGCCACGTTGAACTCTTGGAACGAATTCACACGCATGTCGTGATGACAGACCATACACTCCAACGTTCTGTTTGCTGAACAATTCTTGAACAGACGGAACGTCTGTGACCGTTCTTCGGGTTCTGGCGAAACAAGGCTTTCAATTTTGACTTACGTATCTGTTTCAATGCTTCTGTGTGTAGTAAGTGGCCGATGTATCTCTTGTGTGCACTGTCCTTGGTGACATCAATCTCCCGAGACGCAATTTTCTGCTCGCACAGCGGATTTCGATGAATTCGATTCTCCACGGCTTTGATGACTTATGGCGTTCGCACAGTGCGTGGACAGCCGGTTTTTGCACGATCGACTATTCCACCGGTATCCTCAAATAATTTCACGATACGATACAGAAAGTTCTGTATGATTTTTAGTGGCCGCAACATCCAAAAGACTTCGCAGCCGCATTCTTTGCAGGCCAATTACGACAACACAATAACTTTTTATGCGGGAACTTTGCATAAATGTCAGCCGTCAATTTGGATTAGGTGCGTTCATTGCTTCTTGGGAATGAATGTGTTCATTTCGCGTACCAAAACATTTAATAGTACTAGGTACTTATGTAACAGGGGTCGTCTTAATGGGGCGCTACAGTTTTGTTTATCACATAGAAGTGATAGAATGACACTATTTCAAAGCATTTTCTCCATGAATGTCCGGCTTACGTTCGCATTAGAATTCAGGTACCTAACGCTGATATAGAAATGTTGGTAGTTACCTCACCAAAGTAATTGCTAAACTTTCTACGAAAGACTGCGAAATTTCAATGAAAAAAAACACACAAGGAGTACAGTGGACGGGTTCTACGTCTGAGTGCTCTGTTCTGATAGAAACATAGTTCATACGCAAAATGATTTCCAAACAATTGAAATTCAACAGCGTTCTTCTCGTTGCTCTCATCAGTAATGGCAGAAATCAAGGAGCGCACTTTTATCATGGTCAAGCGAACGTTTTTAATGTTTCCAGCTCGAGAAGTAGTGTACTGCTCTGCTCTGTGTAGCCGCCCATTCTTCCCCGGTTTGGTTATTTACAGGAATTCTGGATCAGTAGCTCCAAAAGTGTGGGAAGGTTTGAATGCTGTCAAGATCGGGTGCCACCAATCCAGCTGACTTCCTGCGTATATCCATTCGTGGAGATTTCTGCATTCAAGTTGAACGCAACATCATCCACGATTCCAATCAATCGGCCAACAAGAAAATCGCTCTGCGGTTCACCGAAAAGGAACTAGTTTCATGGGCTCCAGCTGCCGAAAACCGGGTCTACGAATAGAGATATTCATCATTCCCATTATTAAGCTGATAAAACTGTCGAAGCAACGTTATAACAAAACAAAAACAACTGAAACAATCAAAAAAACAATAAACAACCAGCTGGCTCCATCCAAGCATTGAGTTTTAATGTTTGAATGACGCTATCATTTAGATTCGGATAACCCAATTACTTTTGAACGTCTACATTCGGTTTCAATTCGTCAAAAGACAAATATGTATATCGAATATGATGTGAATTTAAAATCATCGTTTAGATATTCCATTTTGTTTCAATTTCATTTATAGTGTCAAACTGTCAAGTACACAAGTAGCAGTATAAGCAGAACTGCAGATGGATCAATTTTCTGGTTACATCACATTTCAAAGGGTGTTAAGGTTTGTCCTAATTATTTCCAACTCTATGTTAGGTCTATGGTAGGATAGGCTTGTCTACTATCTTACCGACTGACCACGAAAAATGAGAAAACGCTCAGGACTTGACTGTTTAACAAGTTGTTCCCGCAAATCAACGCATAAAATTTGTAAACAAAACAAGGAAAAAAACCAAAAAGACAAATAAAAGAGGTTATGCATAATTTATCGGTTTAATTTTTGGTACCACAACTGTCTTTGGTTTTATTTGTGTCGATGACTATATTTGGATATAATTTTTTGAATGCGTACGCATAAATATGCAAATAAATGATTACCATTTCCATCGTCTCACGCTTAATGTATTCCCACCTTAATGACAATGGATGTGGCATTTAACTGACATTAGTCTAAAGAAAAGATTATCTTTGACATTTGGCCAGTAAACAAAAACAAAAATAAAGGAAAAGGAAAAAAACTTCATATTGTATTACAACGAAAGCGTTTTACGCCTTCACACGTGCTATTGTATTATAGTTTCGGCAACAAATTAAAATTACATTAATTCAAAGCTAAAACTGGTTTAAGTATCATTTGATTTGATTGACAGGTTAATAATCTCTTTGTTCTCAAATCAGCCAGAAACAAACAAAAGACATTTTAGTGTCAATGACAGATATCTAAATGTCATTTTGACAGAACTTACAAATAACTTATATGTACTCGGTACAAATATTCTTTTAAGTAATACAGCTGTGTTTGATTTGAGTTGGAAAAACTTTTCTAATGTCAAATTGACTTCCGCTGTCAAATCAAATTGTACTCGCGGTTGTGTACATTGCATAAAAGGAATTCGCTATTCGTTTTAACCCGTAACAACGACCATATCCGTAGACAGAAAGGATGCATTCGAGATAAGATAAGCCGTAAAATCAAACAAGCAGTAGGCATAAGAAGAATAAACAACACATCCGCGCTGGTTGCGATTGTGGTTGTGGTTGTGGTGCATACGAGTATTTTCAATATGTGGGATTTGTCGACGATATAATAATAAAAGTAACGCGACAGCGAGGAGGAGAAATATGGTAAGTCAAACAAATGATTTATCTGATGTGTGCATGAACGCGACTACCGACACGACCGACGCCATGTCGGTAGATTGCGATAAATGTTAAACACTGTACTCGTTTGAGCGATTATTACAGTCGGCTGTTGTAAAAGGAGATTGGAATGATGGAAAAACGGTCGAGTGTCAGGGATTTATGCAAGAATTGAGCAAGAAATGCGTCTTGTCATAATCTTTAGCGATAAAATGTGTATTGTATGTATTTGTTCTTGGTGACCAGTGAGATTTAAATATTTGAAAAGACAGCTCAAATCTGCTCCTTTGGAGGTTTCAGTTTGTGGAAGTTACAATATTTGCTGATAACGAGTTTACAAATCAGTTTCGTTCTATTGCAGATTTTATCACTAAATTCCGTCCATGAAATGCAAGGACTCGGGTTGCGCGAGCAGTGATGCTTGACATGAAAGCAGTTCATACTAGGTGGCGCAAAAAGTCATCACCCTATCGGAAGATGCTATAATTTTTGTAAATGGCGGCAAATGTCAATTTTACTCTGACATTTGTGAAGTAAAGAGATACAAAATACACGTCAACAAGACATGAATCGCTATACTCCTAAAGAACGCGGAATAATTGTTACGATTTTTTCCCGGAATAATTCGTCGGTGGTGTTGGCGCAGCGTGAATTTCGACGTAGGTTTCCCTGTCGTCCGCCACCAACTGGGCAAAGACTATGAGGTTTAGCCACTCGAATAGAAGAGTATGGAATAACACGAGGTGCTGCCAAATCTGGTCGGCCCCGGAGCACCTGTTCTGCTGAGAATATCGCACCTGTGATTGAGGTCGTGGTCGGAGAGGACCACGGAGTATCGACCAGAGGACGTGACACGCAATCGGGCATCAATCGGCGGTGTTTACAGAAAATTTTGGTGAAAGACGTAAAATGTTCCCTTAGAAAGTGCAAACAGTGCATCAGCTGTTAGCTTTTGATCGCCAAGCCCGTGTAACATACGCTCAAGTCATCCTGAATCTCGACCACGAGGGAGACAACTTTTGATCGAAAATCATCATGAACGACGAGGCCCATTCCCATCTCTGTGAATATGAGAATAAGCAAAATTATCACTTCTGGGGCACCGAAAATCCGGCTATAACCCACGAAGAGCAATTACACCCGCTGTGCTGTTTATCCTGCAGGCGTCATCGGGCCTTAATTTTTCGAAAACGCCGCGGGCCAAACGACTACTGTGGACGGTGAGCGCTGTTCCAACAGGATGGAGCAACAGCGCATATGATCCACAACCGAAATTCTGAGGGCTGCATTTCCGGGTCGCCTAATCTCTCGTTTTGGCGATGTGCACTGGACCGCAAGATCCGTTCCAGACTTCTTTTTGTGGGATTTTTTGAAGTTACGCGTCTATGTTAACAAGCCTCAGACTCTTGAAGCAATCAAAGAAAATATCCGTCAACAATGCGAAGACTTATCGCCGAGAGCTCTGCCAAGAGTGATGGAAAATGCCCCAAATCGGGGCCGAATGGTCATCTACTCCGGCGGCGGCCACTTAGACGATATCATTTTTTCCATTTAATAGCCAAAAATTTAAGACATCAAATAAACGTAATCCAAAAGCAGAGCCAAAAAACATCGGGTGACAACTTTTGCGCCACCTTGTTTTAGCACGGACTGCGTCTCAACTACGATGTTCGTTTGGTCCTGATACGTCCTTTTTACCTTCTGGTAAAATTTCCAAACGGTTTCTTATTTGTAATCGACTTGTAGGACCTAGCACATCAGAGGCCACATTTCTGGTGGCCTCCTTGCAGCATTAGCACTGCTCTCTTGATGTTGTATCCAGTGTTTTTTTTTTTTAAGAAAAATGGCATTTAGTGTTTAAAAACAATTCGAACATATGGGCATAGCGGCTGCGTCTTATGAAGGCCTTTCTATCGGTCCGATTTTGCACCACTTTCTCCAGCAAGCCGGCGTTATGTTGGCAATAACGGGCTGAATGTTGGCTTCTAAGTTGTCAACTGTATAGTAGCTGGCTTTTTAGCATACATGAGTTACTGCCACAAAAAGTAGCCCAAAGGAGTCAAATCACATGACCTATGCGGCCAATTGACAGATCCATTTTTGAGATGATTCGCTCAGTTCAAGTGATAGTTTGACCCGCTGTATGGCATATTGCGTCATCCTGCTGAAACCATTTGTCTCTTAGACAGGGAGTCACAAAATCGAGAATCATTTGCCTGTTGCGCTCGCCATTGACGGTAATATTGGGTCCATATTCCGATTTGAAAAAGATTGCGCCAATTATGCCTCCTAAATGCCACCTGCACCAAACAGTGATTTGTTGGCATAGTGGCGTCTCGGGAGTCTCGTGAGGATTGTTTGTTTGTGAAGATGATCTGACGGTAAAAATTCAGGTCAACTTCCAGCTGATTTTCAGCCAATCACTTCAATTGATGCACGAGTTTCGGGTGTAGGCCAAGATCTTCTTCCATGTAATGAACGCACCGAGTTGCTAGAAACAACGTTGGGTCCTCGGTCACACTAAACTGTACAGAGGTATAGATGCGATTTCTTCTTCGATACGCACAGTATGACCTCATGTTGGATGAATATTATCCATAAGAGTATACGTAGGCATAAATCGATTCATAGTATTTCGTATAAGCTGTTCAGATGGGCGATTATGAGCACCGTAATGTGGGCATAGTGGTTTAAATAAGCCTTCGCACACAAAACCATTTCTAAACGCTGTTCGGGTGTCAGCCTCTGCATGGTAATTTGACAAAATATACTGAGCAGAAATGTTAAAGACACGTGCCCAGCCTGGCAGCTGGTGTGACAGATAACCCTATCGGAAATTCTATACCTCTAAAAAAAAAATTGAAGCAGACGTGATCGTCTGGCGACCTCTTGCGATATTAACCGCCCGATGCTAAAGCTCCTTAAAGCATTTCCCTGGCGTTGCACTGCCTTTGATATCCACACTTTGGCTACAACTAAGTAGTTATTCACGTAGCCGACGATATGAAAATCCGCTTCGTCACTGAACAGTATGTTTCCAAGTGGTCTTGCTGTTCGAAAACGTGCCAGCATTTTTTATGCATAGGTTTTCAGTAAAAGATAATCTCTTTCGTTAAGATCCTGCAAAATCTGCATCTTGTATGGCTAGAACTTGCAATTCTTTTGCAGAATAATGTGCATTGTTGGTGTTTTTAAATTCCAGTAGAGGTTGCAATCTTCGTTCTCGATTTATGCGGATTCCGCACAATTTCACCTCGAATTTGAGCCACATGTTCTAGCGTTGTAGCTGATTAATTGCGTGTTCGCCCTCTTATTTCGTCGAAGATTGAAGTGCAAAGGCGCGACGTGCATGAACCAGGAATTAACCGCTCGGTAAATATCGCTCACCCACGAACGGCCATATGGGCTTCTGACCACTGATTCATGGCGCAGACAATATTGGCATGACATACTTGTACTCGTACACATATACAGGATTAACTAGTCGCTTAACTTCCGTGGAAAACTTTGATTTGTATGCAATGGTTTTTCAAGTTAGAGCAGCGGAATTATACCAAGCAGATCCTTTGCGATTTTGGAAACATCTTTGCACTCCCCATCTTCGTTAAGAGCATTTATTGTACATACTGTTTCATTAACTCACACTAGTGGATCATTTATCACATTCAGCCATCCTAGGCACAACGCCTCCTTCAAAGGCCAATCTTTCTTAATCCAGTGCTCAGATTTAGATCTGCTGTCCCATAAGCATATAAAAGAGAGATGTTTCGTATAACCACCTTGCTGACCCAAGTGAAAGTTTACTATTTTCAGATCTACGCATATACTTTATTTACTTAGGCGGCGCTACCGTCCGGGGTGGATCCGGGCCTCAAACAAATAAGCCCCTCCAATTAGTCCGGTCTTTGGCTAACTGCCTCCAGTTGCGCACTCCAAGTTGGTCGAGATTCCTTTCCACTTGCGCGCGCCACTTAAAGCAAGGCCTTCCTCTACTGCATTGTCCCTCCGGATTAGAGTCGAAGATTCTACAGGCTTGATCCTTGGTATTCATTCGCTCTACATGTCCCAGTCACCTCAAGCGGCCAATGCGCAGTTTTTTGAACAGGTCGATGTCGCTGTACAGCTTGTAGAGTTCATCGTTGAATCGTCTCCTCCAGGACCCGTCAACGCATCCGGGTCCAAATGTCTTAAGAAGAATTTTTCTCTCAAAACGACCAAGGATACCTTCATCCGCTTTAGACAGGGTCTATGTTTCGTAACCATAGAGCAGGACTGGGAATACAAGGGTCTTATATAGAGTTCCCTTGGTTGTTCGGGAGAGGGCCTTAACACATAGTTGACTTGTCAGCCCAAAGAAACATATGAAGAGATATCGTTTTCAATGTGATAGCAGAGCCGAGTGAGACAAAGTCCCTTACTACCTCAAAGTTATAGCTGCTGATTGTGACATTCTGGCCGATTCGTCGATGTTGGGTGTCTCTTCTTTTTGACAGCATATACTTTGTTTTGCCCTCATTTACCGCTAAACCCATTTTTGCCGCTTCTGCACCAGTGACAGCTCACTGTGTTCTAACAATAATATCAATATCGTCGGCGTATGCAAGCAAATGAACAGACTTTTGAAAGATCGTACCTCGTGTCTTGGCTTGTGAGTTTTGCACAATTCTTTCAAGTATGATGTTAAAGAAGTCACGTGACAGCGTGTCGCCTTGGCTAAATGCTTTTTTGACAAAGGTCTCGGTTAGGTCGTTACCGAGCTTGACAGAGCAGCTAGCATTCTCCATCGCCATCCTGCACAATCGGACGAGTTTGGCAGTGACGCCAAAACTAGACATGGCTCTGTAGATAGTGTCATATCCGGCTTTAAAATCGATAAAAAGGTGGTGAGTATCGATCTAAACTTCTTGGGTTTTCTCCCAGATCTGCCGTAGTGTGAATATTTGTGGACTTACCGGGCCTAAAACCGCACTGATAGGGTCCAATCAATTTGTTGACAAATGGTTTCAGACGCTCGCACAATACGGCAGACAAGATCTTATATGCGATGTTTAGTGGACTGATACCTCTATAGTTGGCGCAGTTTAGAGGGTCTCCTTCCTTGTGAACCGGGCAAACGATGCTGAGGTTCCATTCATCAGGCATACATTTATCCGACCAAATCTTGGAAATAATTTTTTGTATGCTCTCTACCAAGTCATCTCCTACTGCCTTAAATAGTTCGGTAGGTAGGCCGTCCGGCTCGGCAGACTTGTTCGACTTCAATTTAGATATTGCTATCCTCACTTTATTTTGGTCGGGTGGATGGAATTCTTGACTTGCATCGTCTTGCTCTGCCTGACAGTGGAATTGGTGTCGTCCTCGCCCTTCGCAGTCTGCAGAAACGGTTTTTCCATATTCTCAGCACCGACTGTGAACGTTCTTTTTATCTTTTGATAAAACTTCTGAACCTTATTCCTGGAGTAGCACCTCTCTATTTTCTCGATCGCGCGATCGGACAAGACGATATTCTTCCCTGCGCCGTTTTGTATGTTATTTTGCTGCATCTGCTTGCCGGCACTCTTCATCAAACCAGGGATTTCGTGGTGGTGGGTGGGTGAAACCGAGCACGTCAGTTGCGGCATTTCTGATGGCTTCTCGGTATCTAAGCCACTGGTCTTCAGAACTTGATGCTGGCTACAAAGGACTTCTCGAGAGGTTGAGGGCTTGTTGCGATTGCAACCGTTCAACCTTAAATCTCCTCATATTATTTCCCCGTTGTTGTGGCGTCTGAGATACGTACCTCACGTGCCGAAACCTCAAGACTTCTTGCCTAAGTCTGCCGCTTACAACAAATCCGCATCCAAATAAACGCTGCTGTTCCCTATGTACTTTATTTTCTCCAAAACTAAGGATATCTTGGGGTATTCTTCTTTAACTTTGGTTGAATGTGCATGCGGCACAGAACCCAGTTTATTGCCATTATGCCAGAGTACACATTTAAGCCTACGTTTCGATGAGCCTATATTATACACCCTGAATGACTCGAACTGCAACCAACTTCAGACTGCTATAATTTCCAAACCGTTCATGACAATGAGCTCAAATTTTGACGCATGACAGATAATTTTATTATTTACAAGCCTTTTAAACGACTTGCGTCTCAGTTGTGTTGAAAAATTTTTATCCGCAATGGAATTCAAACGTGATAGTGTGATTGATTTATATTTGGCTGGAAAACCACAAGTAGCTATCGTTAGAGCCCTCCAGCACCTCAACGTGAATAAATCATTTGCGTATCAAACCATAGCTCGTTACCGTGATACTGGCAGCGTTGCAAAACGCCATGGAGGTGGTCATAAAAAAACAGCAACATCGGCAGAAATGGTTCGGAAAGTGAGGACTCGAATTGAGCGAAATCCGCGTCGAAGTGGAAGAAAAATGGCTCGTGAACTCAACATATCGTTGGAACGGATGCAACACATACTGAAAAATGAGCTTAGGCTCAAGCCATTGAAGCTTGATCTTACACCGCAACAGAAGAAAGTTAGAGTCGAAAGAGCGAAGGAGTTGCTACGCTTGCACGAAAGTGGTGAGTTGCCGAATTTGGTTTTTTCCGATGAGTCGAATTTTGTTATTGAGCAATGTGTCAAGAAACAAAATGACCGAGTTCACTTGCCAGATAGGTCCTTCCAAAATTTAAACCTTCGGACGGCCACCAGAAAGCAGGCAGCACCGATGGTGATGGTTTGGGCCGCCATAACCGCAGATGGTCGCTCTCCGCTCGTATTTTTGGACCGTGCGTGGCGTCAAAATTAATGCGATCGTATACCGTGAAACTGTCTTATAGGCAGTATTGAAGCCTTGGGCAAACAATCATTTTGGTCGGAGACCGTGGACATTTCAACAAGACTCGGCACCGTCTCACAAAGCACGCGTCAACCAAGATTGGTTAAAAAACAATGTTCCACACTTCATTTCTTCGACACAATGAATTGCAAATTCTCCGGATGCAAATCCGTTGGATTTCTCTGTCTGGGGTATTTTGAAGGCGAAGGTTAGCACTAAAAAATACCAAAGTTTGGACCACCTCAAACAAGGACTTCGCCGGGAAGGGGCCAAAATACTGTAGAGCCACTTGCGTGCAGCGTACGATGTGTTCTTCGGCCGTCTCAAGGCCATTATTCGCGTCAAAGGTGGACATATTGAAAACTACTGATACAATTTGAAAATTGATGTATTTTCCAACATTTTTTGCTTTGGCACAATAAAATTTATCAAAAAAACAAAAAAAAATTATAGCATTTTAAAAAGTTGGTGTTCGAGTATGTCACCCTGTAGTTTTGAAGTCCCATTGCAGCCATTAAACCAGAAATATTTTTGCAAAATACAAAATCATCTTCTTCGGAAAAGAAAGCGAGTAAATTCGTTTCCCTTGTGCGACAAACCGAGATATTTGTATTCGGTGTTACTAGGATTCTTTCTTTTAACCGAGAAATTAGAAGCTCTGATGCTGTTTTAGACAGCCCAAGATTTAAATAATTTTGATTGAGTGGTGTAGGTTCGAAAAGGCAATAAAATTCACTATCTTTACCATTATCGCCGTCTTCTGAACGTTCTGGAGATGTTAGATTGGATGTACTGGGTTGGAACTGTGGTACTGACTCATCACTATAACTCAGAACAGGTCTAATAGCAGATTGGAAGTTAGGATAAATCCACTTGGAATGATTTTTGCGGTTTATTCCGGTTATTTACAACACAAACATAACAGTCATCGTGATGATTTGATGGTTGACGCCAGATCATTGGACTTTTGTAGGTAAAAACAGGAATTTTTTTTTTTATTTGCCCATAAACGCAAAGACTCAACACAGCTTTTACGCATCAAATTTGGGATCCAGGACTTGATATTTGTGTCTAATGGCTTCCCAAAGTAGTCCATGTAGGTTTGTTTCACAGAGTCACATTCAAGCGACATTCCTTAAACATGTAATCACCGCAAATGAACAAATTTGGATTGTTTAGACAAGTTCCTCTTGATGATGACATCGCGGAAAATTTATAAAATCTGGTTAATTACTTCGCCGTTCGTAACAAATTGTCGACTAAGAAGTTAAATTCTAGGCGGTAACGGCATATTCGTAATCAGCAACAGAAAAAAGTTTGAAATTTCTTTTCAGTGCAACAAACCGCTTGGCTTTTTCTTACAGGTCCTCTCAAATTTATCCCCGCAGCTGATGCGAGCTCAGCATGCTTAGCAGGTTCCTTAACATACGTCAATTTCAGCCCATGAAGGACAAAGATAGTGGCAACTGCAGGTCTAGTTTCTGGGTTCAATTCTTAGGTTATATATAAAAACATAGAAAAACTAATTTTTGAAGTCACCGACCTGGCCACCCTCCGAAAGCCAACGGCCTCTCATTTTTACGACTTTCGGAGTCGATAGAAATCGTACCTTCCTCTCTCTCTGTGCACAAAATAACACAAAACAAGCACAGAATGGAGAAACTATAATGGGCCACCCTCATATCATCCACTTCCACAGGATGACGCTTCACCAATTTCATTTAAAATTGCTGATGCCAGAGAAGGACTTGCGCAAATGAAATCAACGGAATGGATTGTGCCTATCCACAATGAGAATCAGGAATTTCGCAGTATTGAGCGGATATCACTGCGGATCTTAGATTATGAAGCTACAACTGCTTTATAAGCGCAACAACATGCTCCACATCTTAGGACGTTGATTTGTCCTGAGAAATCGCCCATTAACTGACCGTTTGGCTATATTCCGCGTAGAACTCTCTTTATAACATACCATCAAATGTCGATGGTACAACGACAACCCAAAGGTGCAATAACAGCACCGTTTGGCTTATTTAAATCTAAGATTAACGTCTAACTTTAGAAACTTATGTAAAGTTACATTTATATATTGCATTAACGCAATTAGATGCCAGATTAAGCAGTCGAATGACGATTCCTTAGCACCTAACCAACATAAACCATCAAACAATTTTACGGTTGAAACAGACATTACTACAATCAAGTGCTGAAAAAAGCAGAACGCAATTTTCAGAGATGTTAAATTGCCTTTACTCAGACAGTCGAACAAGTGTACCCGAAACTCAACTCCCAATTATCACCAATGATTGACGCTTCTAATTGGACTATGCGTGGAGCACTGGTTCAATTAACCGACATTCGCTACATCGCTGGAGAGGAAAATATTAGTGCAGACGCACTTTCACGACGAAGCTGTCTACTTGCAGAAAGCTACTCCAAACTCGTGTTTTTAGAGATCAGTCGTGTTATATAAAGGGGGACCAGAACATTTAAATAAAACAACAGCGGTGTGAGATATAAAATTGATTTTCGCTTTATTTTGAAGCTACGCTCATGACATTATGTGTGGAATAGCACTTCATTCAGATAGCGGTCTCGGCTTCGCTCGCAGTGCTTCAAGCGGTCGGTCCAATATGTGCGGCGTTATTCCGGCAATAGCGTGTCGAATATTGGCCTTGAGCTCGCCCAAAGTGGTTGCCTTGTTAGCGTAGACTAAGAACTTAACGTAAATACAGAGAAAATTATCGAGTTGTGTCAAATCGCATGATCGCGGCGGTCAATTGATGAACGCTCGCCGTGAAATGACCCAGTCGCCAAATTTCTCCTTCACAATTTCGATCGTTGCGTCTCTTGTGTAGCATGTAGCGCCGTCTTGTTGGAACCACAGCTCGGATATATCGATGTTATCGCGCTCTGACCATAGAAAGCTGGTTAACATCGCTCTCTACCTGA
Organism: Volucella zonaria; assembly: GCA_963966105.1. NCBI lineage: Eukaryota > Metazoa > Arthropoda > Insecta > Diptera > Syrphidae > Volucella > Volucella zonaria. Next base: position 109,921,078 of record OZ014534.1, read on the forward strand.
GGCCATTGAGGGTAACCGTGTCTCCTTCCTGCCATTTCGAAAGAAATAAAGTCCGATAATGCCGCCATGCCATAAACCGCACCAAACAGTCAATCTTTATGGATGCATTGATGCTTGGCCGAAAACTTGTGGATTGTGTTCGCTCCAATAACCTAATTTCGCTTGTTGAAATAACCAAAAATGGGCCTCGTCCGAGATCCGGATCTCCGACCTTATACGGATGTAGGCCCAAATCCAACCGCAAAATAAGCCGGACTGACTTTCTGGCGATGCCCAATTCAGCTGATCGGCGCCGAATCGACATTTCTGGATCTTTTTCGTTACTGGACACTCACTACGGCGGTTATGTTTTCTTCATTTCACACCAATCTCTGTCTGGTTAGTGGCTTACGATCCAAAAGAGTGTGCTCACGGTCAAATTTTTCCACGTTGCGACGAATTGCTTGCACACTAAAGCCATGATGACGGACCTCACGACGAAATTCAAGTTGCGTATTTACAACTGAGCCAGTATTTCGATATTTTTTTGATAATTTCCGCACGTTCGGCAAGTGTAAAACGATGCATGATGAACTGGCAAACCTTACTGAATATTTTGACAACTGGATGTCATTGGTAACTTTGACAGCTGCTGCAACATAGCAAATTGAAAAACTATCATTATTACAGAGTCTGCCAATAGAGACATCCGAACTTTGACAGTTGATAGCGACCGCATTGTTGAAGCTACATAATATGTCAAATTGGCTGTCATTTATTCAGTCTGTTTTGTCAAATCACCATGGATGGACAAAGCGTTCAACAACACGTGCAACACGTCGACCAAACGCAAGATCTGCCGAAAACATCGCCGCTGTCCGTGAGAGTGTGCAGGAGAATCCGAGGCAGTCGATTTCGCGTCGCACACAAGAATTTTGGTCAACTTGGCGAATTTTGCGTCGTGACTTGGGCATGCACCCGTACAAAATTCAACTGACCCAGGAGCTGAAGGTAAACGACGACAACGACGTGTGTTCGCTGAATGGGCTCTGGAGCTATAGGTAGACGATTACAAACTTTTTTTAGTCCGAATTCAATGATATGGATATACCAACGACATGTGGTTTCAACAGGACGGCGTTACGTGCCACAACGTTCACCCCACATTGGAAATTCTGCATGAGCGATTCGAGGGCATGGTCATCTCACGTGGAGGTGATGTGAACTGGCCGTCAGATTTTTTCTTGTGGGGTTTTCTGAAGTCGCAGGTCTATGCGAATAAGCCACAAACCACAGCGGCCCGCAAAGCCAACATAATCCATGCCATCGGTCAAATTCAGCCTGAGTTATGCGCCCGAGAAGCCGCGGCGGACATTTGAACGATGTTATACCATATTCCATACATAATGGCATCGATAGGCCTTTCAAACGAATAAAAAATTTCGATGATATCTCACACACACTTTGTTTTATCTGGTCACCCGTTGTTTGATAAACACGTTGTCTTTCATCAGATTTTATCGTTTGCCAGACAGTGTTCAGTAGGGTGCACAGCCTTGTGGGAATACATTTTAGTACTCGCATTACATCCTAACTTGCAACAGACCGATTTGTTTGACCACCACTACGCAAGGACAAGATGGCAAGAAGTTCTCTTATATTGTCAACGAACAGAAGTATGGATATTTGGTCCCCATCCAGCGCCATGAAACCTGCAGTAAGGGGCTACGAAGCTGCATATATTCATAATAAAATTAATGAAATTGTGATGCGGGCTACCGTGCTCCAAAGACAATCATTTGCCAAGAACAATGAGCCATTGTGAGTGCAATCGGATGAATCAGGTTTCATTGGACGATCAAGACTGCCCTCAAATACCGCAATCCTCAGTAAAACTGAAACAACATAGAGAATGGACAACACGAGTACGCCAAAATCCACCCGTCATTCAAACGCATCCACCGGTCGACGTAGAGTGAAACCGTACGTATCTTTAAGAACCGAATAAAGCACTTTGTGCAATCACAAAGAGTTGCAGATCTAGTGAACAGAAGGTGAACTTCACAATAAGGTTATTAACATCCATCTAACAAGGGCGCTGTTACTTTCTCCTTTTGAAAGCTGGCAATGACAATAGCATGAGCGAGGCATAGTGAGATTACTGCGAAGCTCCTCTGATTGTGATGCCGCGCAACGAATTCAGATATACAGATGTACGTTGAAGAACGTCCAATCTAATAAGCACCTGTCAAACAGTTTGTGGTAAAAGATAAAGACCATCCTCATACACTGCTTTCCTCGGACCATACTAACATAATTAAGTACCAACCAAGACGCAGCGAGCAGCGCGTCTTCTTATTGCAGGTGTTCTCAGGTCAATCCCCACAGCTGTACTTGAGGTAATGCTGCACATCATTCAAATGACTTGTACATCAAAAAATGCTGTACGCCCTATGAAACAGATTACCAGGCAATATCGATTATTATCAAACTACCGCAATTTATTTCCTTTCATTCTCGTAACCCTGGCTGTCCAGGCTTGCTAAAGCTCATAGAGTTCGCACCTGTATCTTCTACTATTTCCTCCATTCGCCCTCCTCGCATACGGGGTCAAAAAATTGGTAATGAACTTTTCTCCCAAAAGTATTCAATATGAGCACTGCTTTCCTACTTATCATCCTGCCAGAGCTGTTGTTTTGTATAGCATGCATTTTGTGTTCCGAGTTATACGTAGGATATAGGATTTCCTGAAGATTGGACATGTAGAACTGGCAGTCCAATCAACTGGTATGCTTTCATCCATCCATAGCTGATTAATGATTAGGCGCATGTTCAGCTTTTTGATTTCTATGCCTCTCTATACTGGGAGAGAGAATGACTTCTGAAAGCAGGTGTTCTTGTGTTAACCATCTTTCTACCTAGCGTCCATATATGAGGATATCTGATATTCCCTGCGCTTCGGTGACTAGGCTTTCTTAACTGTTTCGAAGAGCGTTCTGGATTTGAAATAAGTTGCCAGTTGCTTAACTTTCGTAAAAAAAAACTCTTCGATACCCTTGAGCTGAGGTTGCGTCGGGCCTTTAGTTTTTAAAGCAAGATTTTCCTTGCTTCCCTCGTTATTCTTTATTTGCGCTGCAGCGCTTGTAAGGTACATTTTCTGTCACTTTTTTCGTCGTGGGTACTCATAATGATACCTTAGTCGGCTTTTCGTGATGGATGGTAGCCTACTGTGGTATCGGCTACTTCTTCGATGATATGACAATACTGATTCAGCTGATTGTTTGCTTTTGTGGAAGGTGAATACACAGGGGAGAGTTCCTCATTCATGCACTCTCTGTAGGCTCTACCTACTCCATTCCAGTGCCTTTTCTCGTTGGATAGTGGAGCTCTAAAATTGGTTGTAACAAGGAAGTGGCCAGAGTCGCCATTTACGCCTCTGAAAGTTTGGACATTCAGATCTCTTACCTTTGTTTCCATTCATTCCTTTCCGTCTGGTTACAGATTAACTACAAATAAACTTCGTTAATTTTAAGCCTTACATTTTAAGGTTTTATTTTTTTTTGTTATGTTGTACAGAGCAAATAAATCTGTCCAGGGTTGACTTGAGACAAATCAAAGAAAATTCAAACAAAAAACGACAAAGTGTTACCTTTCGCTAAACATCTACGCGCGGAATCAGCTGATTTTTGAAATTTCTTTAAGTGGGTGAAATTTTGTTGACTAAAAAATCAGTCGTTCTCAATCATATAACATCGGTGGACCTGATAGCCTTTAAAATGTTCAACGCGTTCATTGACCTCAAGGAACTTTTTTGACAGTCAATTACGTAAATGACAGTTCTAAGTTCTCACGGAGAACACTTTTTTTTAGATAGAGTAGGTAGGTATTCTAGAGCTGTTTGTTTTTCATATTTTACATGGGGCCAGGGACTGATTAAATATCAATTTGTCACGAACTGTCAATCCAAATTCGGACTCTGTTTCTTTTCATAATGAATAAAATAATTTCGGTAATACCTACATATTCGTAAAAGGCCCAGATTCTAATTTATTAGTACTACCAAACATCTTTTCAATCAATTAAATTAACCACTCCATTGAAGAAGCTGTAGATGGACCAAAAAAAAAAAAGTTAAGAACCTCTAGTAAAAGTTTTAACCTAAATCATCTGTCACCCGGTCTCATACATAGTCAACTCACATGGGACATAAAACACACACGTACGACTTGGTACGCAATTTTTCTTTTGTTTTATTATTATTTCGTTTTTATGTTGCCTACCCTGTTTGTTAGCCCCTCAAATTTCGTGTTGTGTTGTTACTCGTTATTTAACATAGACTATTTTATTCTAGAGTTAAATATAAATATGAAAACAGCAATTCCCTCTTGGGAATGACAGAAAAAAAAAAAGAACAAAACCTTTTTGGCACACTTGCCAACTGCTAAAAATAAAAGAGAAAAAAAAATCAAGGCTTGGTCGCTGCCTTTGTTTGGGAAACACGACCACGAGAACAGGGGTAGAGTCCTTCCTACCCTTCCTGTATTCGGGCTGACAATGAAATCCTATCGATTCGCTGGGGTTATTGTGTAGTTTCCTTCTTTTTTGTCATTCGAGAACAGGACACTCCATACTCTCTACCCACATAAACTTCATCAAGAAAACAAAGGACACTTTGTCGCTGTCAGTTGTGCCGTTGTGTTGTTGTGTTGTTGTGTCGACAGTGTTTTTGACATGAGGCCATGGCAACACCATGGTGCCCTTTCCCAAATATGCAATCAATACCTACCATAGCCAAAGCAAAACACTCAAGTAAATAGGTACTCACCTTGTAGACTTGGCCATAAGTTCCATTGCCAACGACTTCGATTAGCTCAAATATTCCGGCCGGATCCTGCAAGAAAAAAGGAAACAAAAAAATCAAAATGAATTCAAACTACAATATTCACGATGAATTCAAATACGAAGAGGAATATGAAGGAATTGAGAAAATATGCATATAATCCCTATACCGTTGTACGATTAGCAAGTTCAAGTAGGTATGCTTAAGGGAACAGACCTACAAAGAGTCAGGGATGTGATGTGGGTTAATCAAAAACAAAAGGAAACAGAGAAGCTAAACCCTAAATTTGAGCCAGTCTCTGGTGTTGTCTTTTTCCATTTGTTACCGTTATTTAGCGGTAGCCTATCACCTGATCTGTTTGTTCTTGTCATTGTTTACTGGTGGCGGAAGGGAAAGTTTCAAATTGCAATGTGTCGACTCCCTATTCTGCATTCTCTCAGAGACCAGAGAGATAGATAATAGCAAGACAAAAGGACACCAACAAAAACAACAACAACAAGAAATCTTATCAGACTTGTTCTATTGAATAATTAATTTCATTATTGCCACTCCATGGGGTCAATGACCGAGGGCAATCAAGAAGAAGCAGCGGAGACCGACAAACCGAGGCCGAGGCAGTCATTCAGTCAGCCAGTGCATGCAACACAAACAACACGCACACACTAAAACATAAAATGGAACGTAAAATTTCATTCAAACACACACTTAGGTTGTCAGCAACGACCGCATTCAGCGAAAACCAAAACACGACGACGGCCGATTACGACGGCGATTTACACACGGAGACAGAGGTAAAGGCAGTCGCAGTGGTAGACCTTTTTTTTTTTTTTTTTCTTTTTGTTTCTTGTTAAACCCTAGTTCGCCGCCTCTTTTGCTTTTCTTTCTTCCCTTTCTCCTTTGATTTTGCTCTTCTTTTGTTCCCTTTCCATGTTTTTCAACTCCTCGGTCGACAGTCGTCCGTTGCGTTGTCTTGCTTAACATTACCATCCCATCCATCCATCTATCCATCTATCCATCTATTCACCATCCATCGTGCACTGCCTTCTTCGGCTTCCATCGCGTTCGTTGCCTCGTATGGAATTATTTTTCTATTTTTCTTTCTTCTTTTTCGGGTCATAAGCATGTGAAAATGTGTTTCCCCTCTTCCCCCCGCAGGAGACAATCAAAACTAAATCCACACGAGCAACATTTTTCGTCTTCGTCTTCGGTTTTTCTTTTTCTTCTTTTTTGTTGGAGGTGAATACACACATTCCAACGGTAAATCACCTACAAAATATCACACTTTTTTCGTCTTTTTTTTTATCAATGAACTGACAAACAAGAGAAGATGAAGATGAGGACGAGGACGACAATAAACGAAAACACAGTCAACATCATCAGTAAGAAATTAACATTGTCATTATTTTTGTCGTCATTATGACAATTGTTCACTAGTTCTTGGTTCTTGACAGGAGAAATGGAAAATAAAGGAAACAGAGAAATAGAAAAACACAAAAGAGGATAAGTCTCTTAAGTTGTTTTTCCTTATTTTCAACTTTTTTTTTCTTTGCTTTCCTTCCTTTTGTCATTTGATATTTCTCTCGGTCCATCTGGAAGTGAAAACAGAACAAAGTGGAACGGATTATGGTCTTGGACTAGAGTGGAACTGAGATAAATGTCAATTCTGTGGTAATGTCGGCTGCATGTTGCCAAATTTCCTAAAAATAACATCACTCGTCACTGCACCGGACGACACTATTTTGGTAGATACCTAAGTCGCCATTTTTTTTGTTGTTTGTGTTTCAAACTTTTTTACCCCTTTATCTAATTCACCACGTTTTGGCAAGGAAGACAGGTAAAAAAAAAAAAAAACAATTTTCTTTACATTTCTATTTCGTAACTTCGTGAAGCCGTGTTTTAGTTGGTGGTTTTTTCATATGTCAAAAAATCTTAACTGTCAAAGTACGGTGTTGTTAGCCTTTGACAATTGCACTTTTTCTTGTGTAGAAATTTACCATCCATAGATATTGTAATTTACAGATTCCGTGAATCTAAAGGGGTGGTTCTGGTAAGTCAAACTGATATGACAGAATCCAACTTAAAGCTTTGAACGGGCCCACAGCCTCTGTTATGAGCTGAATACAACCCAAATGTCCATCGCGCCGTACGGGTAGATTTCACAACATTTTGACAGATCTCTTACGAATTTTAGTGCGGTGTCTTCAAAATGGGTAAACACCTTTCTAGTGAACAAAAGTGTTTCAATGAGTTTTTAAACAATGAAGGGGTTCAACCCGGGCTATTTCTGAGAGAATTGGATATGACCATATTAAAATTCCTAAAAGTCGTTGACATATTATACATGGAACTTTAGTCAGGAAAACTGGCACAGATTTAACTAAAAAGACAACTCAAAGGGGGGCCCGTATTTTAAAACGAATATCGTGCACTAATCGAAGAAAATCTGCAAAGTAAATTAATTCGGTTTTTTGAAGAAACACGGAAAAAAAAATTAGCAATCGTACGGTCAGCAGAAGGCTGAATTCATTCGGATTGGTGCCAGGAGGCCAAGAAAAAAAACCGTCTTTGACATAAAAAATGAAAGCCGCAAGGTTGGTATTTGTAACATCGAACCGAAACTGATTGGAAAGGTGTTATCTTTGCTGACGAACGAAAATGTAACCTCAATTCATCAGATGGTATTCAGTACGTACGGTGGATGCTCGAAGAAGATTTAGAAAGAGAGTGCGTATTAACAAAAAAAAAAAATACTAATTTCCTCTAAGTTTTATGAAATGGCGCTGTTATTGATTTTTTGGCCAAGGGGAATTAGTGTTTTACACCGGCTCTATCAACGCAGCCAGGTACATAAATATCGTAAGAGTCCATCCACAGATGCTCTGTTTCCAGTAACAATTGATCATATTTTTCAAGATGACTCAGGAATGGAAATTTCCTTCCTTGCAAAGATCTATGAAACATTAGAAACTAAATGGCCTTATTTATCTATAATTCTTTATATTGTGTTGCTATAAGGTTAGGACGGATTTTGTAACAAGTGTCGGATTAAAACACTACGCTGGCCTGGAAACTGGCCCGATTTGAATCCGATTGGGAACTGTTGGGCACTTTTAAAGGACAAAATATTATCGCGGAGCTCAAAGACCAAAACAGAATTTCAGACAGCAATTAAGGAACCCTCGGGAAATGACATAAAAAGTGAATACTATCAAGGTGGACACTGGAACATACAAAGTATTATTTAGAGACTTCAGATGACAATCAAAGCGGGACGGCAAGCCGAACCATCAATTGGACGCCGCAAATCAATTCCCCATCTTAACTTTACCCCATTTTTTCACTTGGGTGTCACAGTGCGTGTGCATTGACCTATGTTTGGGATTGGAGCAGCGTTGTTGATCACAAATTAATTGATAATCCTTGATTTGTTGAAATTGTATTGGGTCTATAACTTAATTCGTGCGGTTTGCTAAGACATGGCGTAACTTGTATTATTCCATTGGAACATGCGTTGGAAAGATACTGTCATTGTACGTTATTTCAGTATATGTCATTCATTTGAAGCGTAAACAACAATAATTTTTTTTCACTCAAATATGTCGAACTTTGTGCCTGAAAAAGTGTTTTTGCGGGGAGCTCTTCTTCGTTACTTTAATATGAAGAAAACTGCTGCCGAAAGTCATCGTATTTTGGTGGGAGTTTACGGTGAACATGCGCTAGCTGAGCGAACGTGCCAAAAGTGGTATGCACGATTTAAAAGTGGTGATTTTGGCTTGGAAGGCGATGAACGTCCTGGGCAGCCAAAAAAGTTTGAAGATGAAGAACTGGAAGCATTGGTCTATGAAGATTGTTGCCAAATACAAGAAGAGTTCGCAGAATCTTTGGGTGTCACTCAAGCAGCCATTTCAAAACGTTTAAAAGGAGCTGGATATATTCAAAAGCAAGGAAATTGGGTTTCACATGAACTCAAACCGAGAGACGTCGAAAGGCGGTTTTGCATGTCCGAAATGCTGCTGGAACGCCACAAAAGGAAGTCATTTTTGCATCGAATTGTTACTGGTGATGAAAAATTGATCCATTACGACAACCCGAAGCGCAAAAAATCATATGTGAAACCCGGCCAACCAGCCAAATCAACGGCAAAGCCGAATATCCATGACGGGAAGGTAATGCTCTATATTTGGTGGGATCAGATGGGTGTGCTGTATTATGAGCTGCTAAAACCGGGTGAAACCATCAATGGGCAACGCTACCGAACACAATTAATCCGTTTGAAGAGAGCAGTGGACGAAAAACGCCCGGAATATGCGACCAGACACGAGGCAATAATTTTCCATCATGACAACGCTCGGCCCCCCGTTGCTATTCCGGTTAAGAACTATTTGGAAAACAGTGGATGGGAAGTCTTACCCCACCCGCCTTATAGCCCAGACCTTGCCACTTCTGACTACCATTTGTTCCGGTCGATGCAGAACGCCCTCACTGAAATACGGTTCACATCAGAGCAGAATATCAAAAATTGGCTTAATTCATTCTTGGCTGCCAAGCCGGCGCAGTTCTTTTGGGATGGGATCCACAAATTGCCAGAAAGATGGGCACGAATTAAGTTATATAATATTCTTTATTTTTATGATTCATGTAATATTTTGAAATTAATTTGAGAATACTCACTACTCAACACTCATATTACTGTATATATAACATTTAAAGCTTTCTAACTGGATTTAACCGCTAACGAGTAAGGTTGTGCATCGCACAAACATCTTTGAAATAATATTTGTACCGTTATTGAATTAGGGGTATTTTCATTCTCATATTTCTTAGAATCACACTCATTTTCAATTAAAACAAGTTCGTCGAAATTCAAAAACACCCTAAGTGCGATGAGGCATACGGAAACCCCATTGGACAACAAAGATAAAACCTAACACGCTGGGTGATAGAATACTGTCGGCAAGATTTCGAAGTACGAGTAGTTTTTATCATGAGTATAATGGCCCATGCATTAAAAACTCTCGCTTAGCAAGGACATAAAAATTACCCATGGTATAAAAGATAAAGAGCTGGAACGGTTTAAATCGTTTCTCTCAACAAGGTCGCAAAGAGCAAAGGCCATAAATAGAGTGTCAAATAGGAGTTCCACGAGGCTCATTTCTGGGACCACTGCTTTTTATAATATACATTAACGATAGGTCAGAAATTATTCGGGAATGCAAGATTGAACTTTATGCAGATGACACAATAATCTAGCCGAAGGAAAAGATGCAGATAAATGCAGAGCAAAACGCTACTAGGTGACATTAACCGAATGACATTTTGGTCAGAAATCAACAAACTGAAATTAGACGAACAGTAAATGAAAATAATAATAAAACAGAAAATTTAAATCATATCAAGTAACGGGTGACTAGATAGCAATGATAGTTTTTCCAATTGTTATGTTTCAGCACCTGTCAAGCTACCATCGTTTTAAGCTTGCCGAACGTGCGGAAATTATTAAAAAATATTATTGAAATTCCGGCTCAGATTTACAACTGATAGCAACGTTAATTTTGCCGTGAGGTCGGTCGTTATCATGGCTTCAATGTGCAGGCAATTCTTCGCACCGTGGAAAAGTTTGAGCGTCAGTACACTCTTTTAGATCTTAAGCCACCAACCAGACAGAGTTGGTGCGAAATGAAGCAAACCTTGCCGCCGTAGCCGCCAGTATCGAAAAACACCCAGAAATGTCGATTCGGCCCCGATCAGCTGAATCGGACAACGCCAGAGTCAACCCCGCTTATTTTGCGGTTGGTTTTGGGTCTACATCCGTATAAAATTGTGGTGAAATTGAAGCCGGGCGACCATAGACAACGACGTGAGTTCGCTAGTTGGGCGCTGGAAATATTGGCCGGAGATCCAGATTTTGGCCAAAAAATCATCTTCTCGGACGAGGCCAATTTTTGGCCCAGCGGCTACGTTAATAAGTAAAATTGCCGTTATTGGAACGAACACATTTACAAAGATTGACTGTTTGGTGCGGTTTATGGCATGGCGGCACCATCGGACCTTTTTTTTTCGAAATGAGGAGGGAGACACCGTTACCATTATTGGTCTCAGGTATAGAGCCATGTTAACCGACTGTCTGTGATCAGAGCTCGACAACATAGATACATATATCCGAGCTGTGGTTCCAACAAGACGGCGCTACATGACATACAAGTGACGCAACGCTCGATGTTGTGAAGGAGAAATTGGGCGACTGGGTCATTTCACGGCGAAAAGTTCATCAATTGGCCGCCGCGATCATCCGATTTGACACCACTCGAATATTTTCTCTGTAGCTACGTCAAGTCTTTAGTCTACGCTAACAAGCCAACCACTTTGGACGAGCTCGAGGCGAACATTTGACACGCTCCCGGAATAACGCCGGCATATTGGACCGAATCATCTAAAATTGGACCGACCGCTTGAAGCACTGTCAGCGAAGCCCAGGAGGCCATTTGAATGATGTGCTATTCCACACACAATGGCATGAACGTAGCTTCAACATAAAGCCAGATTCAATTTTACACGGTGTGAACGTTTTGTTTTATTTAATTTTTTTTCTTATCGTTCTTATTTGGTCACCTTTTATATAATACTATCCTTAAACGTCATTTTGAATATTGGTCGACTATTTTATAAACGAGTTGCAATCGCAGTCAGATAGAAAGACTTCAAAAACTTCAAACTAAAGCAATGAGAGAGAAGGATGCAATAGACTCACACCAATAAGATCCATACTGGATGCGCTTAAAGTTAAAAGGCTGAGCATACGAGAAAGCTTGGAAATCAAAACGCTGATAGCAGTCTTCAAAAAGAAGCAGCGTGCTGCGCCAAACAATCTCACATGTAAAAAAAAATTACATTTAGCTATTGACTAAAAGGAAAACTGTTCAAAACTGTGGTGGAAAAATTGCTGTCTAAAATACAGTATACTGGGTCGGAATAAAACAACTGTCTTTGCAACACACACGTGCAATAAAATACAGGTAGGTGAATCACAGCCGCACCAACTGTGCAGCTGTAATGATTTCAGAGCTCATCATCAGAGTACTACAGCCGCTCAAAACACACTCTTATACAATATTTGTTAAACAGAACACAACAAGTGAAACTTGATGGAATCTTCAGTAATCAGTTGGAAATAAAAACTGGAGTTCTACAAGGTTCAGTTTTAGGACCATTGTTATTTTTAATGTATGTCAATTCACTGTTCTACCAAAGCCTTAGTAGTCATGACTCTGAGCATTTTTGAATCTGTAATCAAGTTACACAAGGACTTAAGTATACGAGAGTAATCTCAGAAGTACCCGAAGGAACAAAGAAAACACAAAAATTGAGGAAAAATATGTTTCTCTATGAAGTCTCCTTTTCCCCGTGATGTTCGATAGTTTCGATACACTATTTGTAGTGAAAATCGTCGAACTCCTTAAAATAGGCATCAAAAGCAGACTCCACCTCTTTAATTTTGGCAAATCTTTTACCACCAAGAAAATAATCCGAGGGTGCATGAGGAAGCAATTCGAGCTTTAACTCTTCACGACGACGGATGAGTGAACTAGTGCATTGTCTTCATGAAACAAAACTTTTTTCTTCGACAAATGCGGCCACTTTTTTTTGGTTTCATCTTTCAAACGCTGCAATAAGTTCGCATAATACACGCCGTTGTTTGTTATCCCACGTGCATCCCAAAAAACTGACGCCATGACTCGCCTTCTTCGGAGCCGATTCTCCACTTTGAGCCTATTGTTTTGACTGTTTCTTCGTCTCGGGTGTGAAGTAGTGATGAATCGATGCAAAAACTCGGCTTTATTGCTGTGGAATTTCACCAAACACCCGATTGAAACATCCTCACGACGCTGTTTTTGTTCCATTGTGAGTAATCGCGTCAACATGCGATTTACAACGCTTTTGGAAACGCCTACCATATCTGCTAGTTCACGCACTTTCATGCCAGTTTTCACTCGGCGTTTTGGGGCCACCTGAGTGTGGTTTATCAAAAACCGACGTGCGGCCAGCGAAACTCTGCGAACCAATGATAAACGGTTGTACGGGAAGGTGAATCGATTCCATACACACCATCGAGAATGGGCTCGATTTCCTTGCAGGTTTTGCCACTCAAACAACAAGAATCAGATCACGGAGCGATACTGCTGTTTTCCCCATGGTCGCAAAAAAAAAACCAGCACGATGTTTTGAAACGGGTGCCAAAACAAAACTAAGCGTCGCGACGTCGGATTGTCACCAAATTTTGACAGGCGGGCTAAAAGAGGTTATTACTAAATTATGGTGAACTAATTTTGGCTCAGTAGTGCCACCTATCTTCCAATCCGGATACTCATCAATCAGCCCTCGTACTTCTCATTGCTTTATTCTGCAGTTCCTAGAGTCTTTCCTTTCCACCTGTCCTTGGTTACAGCATGAGTATATAATTGAGGAATAATATTCGAAATGAGGCTTCACAATTGTGTTATAAACTATAATCGCTGTGATAAAATCCATTTTATTTCTTAATCTTTTTTTTAAAAAAGAAAAAAACCTATTTTCTTGGGAATTTTTCTGCAGATGTGCTCTGAAAACATGAGATTCTTATCGATTCCACTGTTCAACAAAAATCTACTTTTTTTTGTGTGACATTCTTAGCGAAATTACACTAGAAAACAGAAAATGACCTTGCTATAAAGTATTGTGTTTTATACTGAATCTACACCTCCTTCAAAATGTTTTTACGGGTGTTTTAAGGCGATGTTTTATCCCTGTGGTATCTCGGGGTAATGTCCAGCAGTAATCAGCAAGCATAGTAGAGCTCCATTGGCCTTGGTAACGCTTTTCCATTGTTGCGACGTCCTGGTGGAAACTTTTTTTGTGTTCGTCGCTTACTGCAACCAAATTCTCCGGAAAGAAATCGAGATGAGCATCCAGAAAGTGATGTTTTAGTGATATGTTATATCCCATTTCCTTGTAAGCACTAAGCAATTCAGTTACAAGATCTCTGTAAATTTCGGCTTTCACATTTGCAAGAAAAGTTCGTCATGCTCTTAGTTCAACATCAGTTAGCATGTCGTCAAAATCACTATTTTTTTAAAGTTTTCGTATTTGTGGTCCAACAAATATTTAGTTTTCGCTTCACTAACTTTCTGATATTTCTCTTTCAGATACAAGTACCCTCTACCGGTCCGATCTTGAGGGAAATATTTCATTAAGCCCAATTTGCTAAGGAGCGGTGATAGAAATACATGTTTAGGATCAACCAGGGCTTCATTAGTAATATTTTTTACACCCGGAGTTAGTGCTTGGCGTAGTGGCTATTCCTTCTGTATACAATGACGATTTCGTGCATGGCCGCCCCATTCACACAGAAAACAACAGTGTTTCGTATACCCCAGTTGCAGTCCAACAAGAAGCGCTATAACTTTTAATCTCCACAGATTGACCACTAATAGTCTTTACACTGAAAGTGTTGTAGGAGATATCGAATATGTCATTCTCGTATGATTCCTTCATATGAACAGCGGTACAGATGGATATTTATTGCCGTTGTGAAGTAGAACTACTTTTAATCTAAGTTAACTGGGATTAATAATTAGCGCCAATTGCTTGGTTCATGTTTCTGTCGTAACGCATCAAATAAGTTGTCAACATTAATGCATGCAGTATACCAAAGCCGCTTTTTGAGCGAAACAATGTGCAAATCCTTTTTCACGTTTTCGGAAGTCACTTTCGAGGAGATTCCATTCTTTTAATTTGGATGCTAGGAGTTCTGACTGTGATTTCGCTAATTTTAAATCTCTAACCAAATCATTCAGTTCAGCGGCTTTGTTGAACATTCGAAAGTCTGTATCCTTGTCCTGTTCGAATGGCATATCATTAGTTGAATCAGTAGCACATTTAGGTTCTTCGTCCAAACTCCACGATTCTTGTGGCTTTGGAATAGGATATTCTTCACTATGATCGACAGGCTGTAAAGCTAATGGTAAATTGGGATACTGCACAGTATGCTTGGACGTCGGGTCCATGCCCTGTACGTTAGTGAGACAAAAGTAACAGTCTGCCGCATGGTCTTTCGTTTGTCTCCACACCATGGATACTGCAAAGCGCATAATGACGTTTTGTACCTTTCAACAAACATGTTAACAATGTTACAACATATGTGACGACCCCATGATTTATCTTGATCTACTACTTTAACTCCGAAATAAAGTTCGCAAGCATTTCGGACAAGTTGGGTGAAATTAGGTTTTTGGGATTTAAAAGTTAATTCCCCATACACATATGTAACAAAAATTGTTGAAATTAGTCACACACTTCCTAGGCATTGTACTTACTTGTTAACGCACAGTAATAAACAAACATGAAGATGTAGAACAAAATAGTAACGACTTTGTGCGGTACATGATAGAAAATAACTCCATACGCTGTTGAATGCCTACTAATGCACACTATTGAGTTAGATGCGTATTTGACAGGAATGAACTTGTCTGAACACGATATGTTTGTCAAATCAAGTAGATTGGTGCAATATTTATTTCTTTACATAAACAACTCTATCCAACATGCGTTGCATATATAAAGAAAGTAATTTAAAAGTGTAAGATCACAGGATCGTGGAGCCAGCTCACAGGTCCATTACATGAAATTATGCGCTCAGCAAATGTTTCCCGCAATAAATTGATGGTGTCGTGAGCCGTATGCCATGTTGCGCCATCTTGTTGAACCCAAAGCTCTGTCACGTCAATTCCATTCAACTGAGGAACGGAAAAGTCAGAAATCATGTTTCTATTGCACTCTCCATTGACGGTAACATTATGGCCAGCATCGTCCTTAAAGAAATATGGGCCGATGATTCCACCAGCCCATAAAGCACACCAAACAGTGAGCTTTAATGGCTGTAAGGGCGTCTCGACAAAGGCTTCTGGGGTTTTTCCACTCCAAATTCGACAATTTTGCTTGTTTCCATATCCATTTAACCAAATATGGGCCTCATCGGAGAATAAAATTTTGCGTTATTATTATTTTAACTCCAATCTTCTTGGCCCGAATTCCCTAGCTCAACACATGGAAACGTTTAACTTAAGGTCAGTCAACACTTGCAGTCCTACACACTTGTTTGACGGTGGAGCAACATTACTAGATTTATTTTTTGGTAGTGATGTGAGCAAAGTGGCTTTGTACGACCAGCTCTCTGCCCCTGCTTTTTCAAAGCATGATCTTATCTTTTTGACTCTGTAATTCAGTATTAATCGCCTGAGTAAAAATATCGAATATCGTGATTTCCAGAACATTGATTTTGAACTCCTAGAAGAAGGAATTGGGATTACACGTATCATTCACTGTCATCAAATGATCAATTGCAGTTTTTAACTGAAAGCATAACTACCCTGTATAACACACATGTGCCCTTAAGAAGTAAGCTCAGTAAATTGAGTAGTAAGCCATGGTTTACCCGACACATCCGTTTATTAATTCAGCAACATGAAACGTTACCGGTTAAATGAGTTCAAGCGAATATATTGCTCACTTCGTAATAAAGTTGTTGGGGAAATACGTAAAGTCAAATCTCAAATGTACTCTAACCAGTTTAATACTTCTTTAAGTGGGTGTCAGTTGTGGAATAACTTACGCAACTTAGGCATCGGTAAGTCAAGGGGCGACTGAGTTAAAGATGTTGATGGTAATGCTCTAAACCAAAAATTTGTTTTCGTGCCCTCTCGCTACGTCCATTGAGTACTACAGAAGCTTCCTTTTCGTTTGCGAATCAGTCGGACGATTCTGGGTTTGGTTTTCAACCGATAGATCATGCCGATGTTGTGGAAGGTATGCTTTCTGTAAAGTCAAATTCTGTGGGTCTGGACAAAATTCATTCCTCGTTTTTAAAGATTATTTTGCCCATCGTACTGCCACACATAACCTATTTGTTCAATATAATTTTGACGACAGCCGAGTATCCGGACCTATGGAAGCTGGCTAAGATCGTACTCCTTCCAAAAAAGGGCCCAAAAGGGTCTATTTCAATTTTGCCCTTTTTGTCGAAAGTGTTTGAAAGAGTTCTTCAAAAACAAATTAGTGCTCACCTAACAGCGAATAATAGGCTCACCCCAAAACAATCTGGATTTCGTGAAAAGCTGTATCACAGCCTTGTTAAGTGTCACAGACGATATTAGGCAGGCGTTGGACAGTGATGAAGTAACTTTTCTGGTATTGCTTAACTTCTCTAAGGCTTTGACACAGTTAATCACGATAATTTATGTAAAAAGCTTATTCAGCAATATAACTTCTCAGCTGGTGCCACAAGGTTACTTCATTCCTACCTAACTAATAGAAAGTAAGCAGTGCAGGTGGGTGATAACTTATCCGACGTTCTCCCAAACGTTACCGGCGTCAATCAAGGTTCCATACTAGGACAAATATTGTTTTCGATTTACATTAATGAGCTTCCATCTATAATCGAGAACTGCTCATCTCACATGTATGCAGATGACGTGCAACTGTACCTAAGCTGCCCTCTCGGTCTTATTGAGAATGGCGTTTCTTGTGTAAATGAAGACTTAGAGAAGATATCACATTGGCCCCAGTTAAATGGTCTTATTTGGTCTGGTAATATCAAAGAAATAGTATGGATCTCTCTTATTTTCCTTCGATTGTGTTGAGCGACGCTCCGATCGAATATGTTGAAACTGCAAAAAATCTTGGGGTGATTTTCAATCAGTGTCCAACTTGGGATAACCACATTAATTCACTCTTCGGTAGAGTATATGGCGTATTGAGTACCTTGTGGCTAACTCTGTCATTTACATCAGTTAAAACACGTATGTTACTTGCTAAGACATTGGTATTACCGATCTTAATTTACGGGTGTGAACTGCTTCGCGTTTATCCACTAGAGTGTACGTGGTGCGAAAACGATTCATCGTGTTCCGAATAAATTGCTCAGATGGACGATTATATCGACGCATTTTAGCGCACGTAGCGCACGATAAGTTTGGCGAACCAAACCATAGTTTTCAAAATAAGTTTGCACAAATTGCACGCGTTGTTCTGGTGTTAATCTATTCATCGTAAAATTGTAAAACGTACTAACTACAAATCAACTTTCAACTGTCAAATTGACAATCTGTGAAAACAGTGTTGCCAGTTTAAAAACCAAACCTCTAAAACAAAATACTCTTTACTAACAATAAAATACGAGTATATATTGAATTTGTTGGCTAATTCTTTTCCATCAATAAAGTTGTTTTTTTCAAAATCTACGTCGCTTATAGTTATTCTCTTTTGTTTAAGCACAAAATTTTTAATTACATTCCACATTTGTCTTTGCGCCCACCAATTCGGGGACCTGATTCCTTGCAGCCATAAAAGGTAAAGGTAGAAAGTTTGAGATGGTATCCCTGTTAATAAATAATTACCAGTGGAACCTATATTGAGACCGCTGATTTAAAACCAACCAGCTAATGATATGTGTCCCAAAAGAGCAAACTCCACATACTCCTAATATGCGGGGAGGCATTCTGTTCCAATGCGGTGGCCTCACGTAAGTAAATTTCAGTAATCAATTCGGAGCCGTGCAGCCATGGTACGTCTACAGATATGATGAACACTCCGATGTTGGGAAAGGAAGTAATATGAAACAACTTTACGTCAACCGATGACTAGAACTTTAACCATCATCGTCTACTTCAATCTCTCCAGAAATTAATTTTCGATATCACCCAGGAGACCAATGGGACGCTGCTGAGAAGTAGCCAAGACCATTACCGGGTATCTGCTGATCCGATCTTATCTCGTTCGTACAAAAACCTAAAGCACAGCCTGTACGATTGTAAAACACGTCGGATCTATCGTGAAAGGAACATCAACCAAAAATTTGTCTTTTCGTCGTTTATGAAGATAGAAACGTCAGCGATCTAATTAACAAAATTTAAAAGCCCAAAATGATGAGAAATTAAACCTGCAGCGTGCAATAAACATGACAACGTTTCGTTACAATTCTATCAATTAGCATAGCCCCAACTCCATTTATGTAATTTTCCATGAAGTACTCACAGGTCAAGCTCAGACCCGCCTAAGCTTTACAGAAACCTCCATGTACTCGTAACTCAAATGGATAGCTTCTGTGGATCTTTGGAATTAATAAATACTCTCCCGCTTCGTCAGTTGGTTGGCTCATAAATAGTTACAGTACATTGACTTTGTTCCATTCAATTAAGTTGTCGAACTACGAGTATATACTGTACAAACAAAGATAGACAGAATAGAACACCATGCACACAATGGAATATTGATAAACCACTGGAGAACCAAAGAACCAAACATCAGACAAAAAAAGTAACGAGTACTGACCAATTGATATTGCATGCGATGAGGCATATGCTCTCCCATGACCACATGATTGCGTCATCGTAAATTTTATCCTCCTAAACATGTAATTCATGGTCATAGAGCAGCAGAGTAACACAGAGCAACGACACAATGGCGCAACGATCGGCGAAACCACATCTTAAACCACAACCACAAAACGGCAACGGCAAGTCGGGTTAAATGAAAATTACCCATATCGCACAATGATCACTAGCAATGATCAGTAACAATGATCACTAACCAACAATCGACAAGTAGGCATACAAATTATACCCCAGCCACGTGCCCTCCCCTCGACCGTCCAGACAATGAGTTGAGAAATCTTTTCTTTATTTTTTTTTTTTTTTGTTTAAGATTAAGTGGTCATGGACCAAAGGTTAAGAATTTCCATTTGTCAGAACGGTTTGGTTAATTAGAGGGGAACTGGTTCCAACAACGGATGTCACCCTATTCAACCCAGTCGACCTCTGGTTAAGTTTCCTTTTCAAATCAATTTCGCGGACTCGCAACCAGTTGCTGGTCGGCAAAGAATTCCCATGTTCTTGTGGTGATTAATGATGCTGACACATGCAGCACTTACATACTTTTAAAATGTGCTTGAAGGGGGCACTTACTATACTTCTAAAGAATCTTTTAGTATTCCATTCCACTGATACCAATATTTCGTCCAAGGAATCATATGTTCTTGTGGAAGGTGTCACAATTTGTGTGGACAAAGCAATATTCCCGAGTAAACAGCCAGACAAATGGCCCGAAATTACGCACCCGACACGACTAAGGTTCGCTTGAACTCAGCGATTTAAATCGTTCTCAGCTTACTCGCACGTCACGTCAGGCGAAACTTGTCAATTTAGCAAATCTTGAATTGGGAGCGAGGTATACAATTTCTTGCAAGTAGCAAGCATGTCAGGAATTGTCATGACATACGAGCGCACTTCGGCGTTCCTTCTCGTGTCTGTGTACATATGTAACCTCACTTAGCCCAGTTGGGTGGGTCATTCGGTCACTCGTAATAATGCTTATTGGTTATTGCGAACTAGAATTCTCAATAAATACGGCTGGCAAACGAGTGGGCACGGGCTAAAAACTGAAATAAATAGCATTTGTCAGACACTCAATCGACGATACTGCTCCAAATCAAAACTGATCAAGAGTAAGGCAGAGATCTCCGTGATATAATAAGGAGGAATGGACCTATGAACCCCGGCTATATAACCAATTTGTTCATACATTAACTCCTGCAGAATTGTGACAACAACAACGACAACAAATCGCTTTGGTTGTCAGCGGCAACAGTGCGTCATGCGGGTTTAGTGGAATAGCAATTTTTCAATTCCCACGATGCAAATCGACTATCAAGTTATCGAAAGCAAACTCCTTGAGAACCGAATCTGTCACAAGATACGCTGAGTCTCACCTCAACAGATTACAATTAAGCGACAGTTAAGATTTTTATCTGATGTAAGGACTCGAAATCGGAATGGAACCTTCGAGGTGCATCCATTTTTAGGGCATGTGCCAAATGATGACTCCTTCCAACTACAACACCGGCAAACTCATGATTCCGTAGAGCGCAAGAATTCACCGATTATCTTAACACGGAAATAATCAGCAGATCCAAGGACGACCTAATCTGACAACCTGTGACAAATCTAATGGCGTAAAAGCCGTGGTCTATGGCTGTCAGCAAACAGATAGGAATGAACTAGTTGGTCGGGAACATGATGGGAGAAATTTGGTTTAAATGGTGTTAAGCCGTGACAGTCCCGGATTTAGATGAACGTTTCTCATTGCATACATTGCCCTCAAGTAGAATAAAGCGGAGCGGAGAAATTGACGTCAGCCATGAGAATTTTTTTAAAACCGCTCGAGAACCAACAGCAGAGCTATTGAAATTCATCTGAGTAAACGCACCAAAAAAATGTGTTTCCCCGAAGAGCGGTAGACAGAGATAAGTGTTAGTAGACGATCTGATTAACCCCACAAATTGGCGAGAGTTCTTGCGCCCAAATTACATATAGCCCAGATAGTACTGCGCGTTGGAACACTTGGATTCAACTCCTAATATTGACAAAGCCGGTTTCAGCACTGGATCTCCCTCCATCGATCGTTCAAATCCTTAAAAAAAAAATAAAAAATGTACGATGAAGTAGTCCGGTCTGGGCTAGGGACTGGTCTCTGCGCATGCTGCTGGTTCGACTGGTCATTCTTTTTTTTTTTGATACAGAAGGTGATACTTTGAATGTTTGACATTACTGCGAGAAAATTTTTTTTTCCTGTAAGCCCTGCGATTCGAGTCCCAAACTCATGCGTAATAGTCGACGAACTTAAGAACTGCGCCACGTCAACCATCCGTACAAAGCGCCATGCCGATCATTACGTAGATATGCGATCGTCGTCTTCAAAAATGCTTTCGAAGGCATGAATTATGAGTTCATACAGACTCAAGACGCGTAGGGCGCGTATCCGAAATGTCCACTTTTACATGACTCTGGCGTATAAATCAGGCTGAATTTGACCGATGGCATGGGTTATGTTGGCTTTGAGGGCCACTGTGGTTTGTGGCTTATTAGCATAGACCTTCGACTTCAGAAAACTCCACAAGAAAAAGTCAAACGGGGTCAAATCACACGATCTCGGTGGCCAGTTAACATCATTTCCACGTGAGATGACCATACCCTCGAATCACTCGTGCAGAATTTCCAATGTGGTATGAACTGTGTGGCACGTAGCGCTGTCCTGTTGAAACCACATGTCGTTGGTGTCCAAATCATCCAATTCAGCCCAAAAGAAGTTGGTAATCATCGACCTATAGCGCTCGCCATTGATATGGACCGTTGACGCCGCCAGTCCAAAATCCACACCAAACAGTGACTTTTACGGGATGCATTGGATGCTCTTGGATCTCATGTGGATTGATATCGTCACAAATTCGACAATTTTGTTTTTTTACGTACCCATTCATCCAGAAATGGGCCTCATCGCTGGAGATGATTTTTCATTTAAAATTTTGTCAGTCTCCAACTATTACAGAGCCCATTCAGCGAACACACGTCGTTGTCTATGGCCGTTTACCTTCAGCTCCTTAGTCACTTGAATTGCCAAGTTATGGTCTGCAAAAACCCAAGTTCTTGTGAGCGACGCGAAATCGACTGCCTCGCATTCTCCTGCACACTCTCACGGACAGCGGCGATGTTCTCGGCAAATCTTGTGGGTGTTGGTTTATCGTTTACTGACCCAGTGGACTCAAATTTATTTATCATACTGCGAATAGTACACATACTGCCTGAATACGAGGCAATATCGCGTAGTAGAAGAAAATCTTTTAGGGAAATACTTTTTCGAAAGCCTAGAGGAAATAGACGGCACTAAATTCAGAGGCCTTCTTGGCTTTTGAAGGGAAATTGGGTGTTTCACCAGGGTGATTGTTTACGTTCTTGCCATTTGAAGACAAATTCAACTGCTTCCATGGGGATTGCGGTAGACCCGTTTTGACGCCTGGTGTCTGTGTGATGGCATATCAATTATACCCCTGCTGTGGAATCCGCTTATTCAGCAGAAGAGCAGATCAGTCTAAGTAGACTTGGTGCCACACGGTTGAGGGGGTTTCGATGATATTTTGGATTACACATCCGCAAAGAAGTGAAAGGCATCGAGAAGTATTATGTCTCAGTTATTGCGGTGAGAGAAAAAAAGAGTGTCACAGGCCTTCCAAGAGATCGTGTGATTTCTTTTAAAGCTTTTAGCTGTATGTACCTGCCAGGATGATGTTTATATATATAAGAAGTAGTTGCTATTCAAAGGACTATTCATTGCTGTGGAAATTAACCAATATTATGGTAGTAAAGGAGACAACGAATAGCCACTACTTAAAGAAGGTTATGCATAGCTGTGCTTGGTCCTCAAAGGCACTCACTTGTGACAGCAAGTGAACTTCAATGACTGGTCCAGTGTGACATAATTGTGGAACATTAAAAAGATTGAGCTAAACCCAATTCGGAACAAAAAAAAAAAAATAAGGCATACTCGTAAGTAACGAAACCAACATAGGACTACGCGTAAATATCGGAGGAACACAAACTAACCATTAGTGTAAGAAAGGATCTACCCTAACCACCAGCAGAAATGTCCATAAACTCCATGAGCAAGCAAAACTGCGTTAGAACTTCTTCGGACCATCTTAACCAAATGGTGAAAAGGACATGTCAAGGCTATAAAGCCCCAGCTGAAGTCTGCAAATACGAACAAGGAAACATAATTGAAGAATCGCAGTCGCTGCTGAAGTAATGGAAGGGCCATTTTTCCAGGTTGTATTGTACATCGGCTGGATGGTGAGGTATTGTACGAGTACGGTAGGCACTTAGTGGCGTTATACTGACGATGCCCAATTCTAACACCACATGGTAGAGAGCGGGTACTGGTTCGTTTAACCGGACTAATCAAGTCCCAAATTTATAAGCGCGAGTTTTAAGCAGTAGGAAATAGCAACATCAACATCAGAGATGATTTACAAGTCAGCTTATATGAGGTAGGTATTTGAACATACTTGAAGCTTATTCAATAAGGATTTTCAGGACTAGTCATGCTGGAGAGATGTCAACGAAAGCTCCTATATGTCCAAAGCGGGTTAAATTTAGATTTCCGAACATTTCCAGCGGCCAATGTAAACTCAGACCACTACCTAGTTGATGCGATAGTGCATCTACGAATATCCTAGACAGCACAACAAGGGAGAAATACGCGAAGAGGTTTAAGGTACAACGGCTGCAATCGTAACAATCACCTAGAACGTTTTCTGATCATGTACTCCACAGCCTCCTGAAAAGTCCTATGTAACTATCTATACATGTGCAGATCAGTGGCATCGATAATAAGCCTGCAGAAATACCGCAACTGATGTGCTGGATTTCAATCAACCAACCCCTTGTTTGATGAACAGTGCAGTCAACAAGCAAAACAGCTAGTCTACGAAGCGGCCTGCATAGAAGAACAAGAGCTATTCAGGAATTTTTTAACCAAAAATAAAAAGAACGTGTCAAGGGAGCATGACCCGAACACTCTGCTTGCCGAGCTACGTAAGGAAGTAGAAAATGACTTGGTAGTGAGCATACACTAACTCCTCTCATAGATTTGTTCGGAGGTAAGTAAGCCTGATGAATCAAACTTCAGCTGCGTTTACCCGATTAACGAGGAAAAAACCTTTTAAATTCCTCCTTTACAGTTAAGCACAATCATCTATACCAGATGGAGTCCGACATATTGTATGAACCTCTGAACCACGATCTGATTGGGCCTATCATCTACAATTGAACAAATTCTTACGCAACCTTATATCCTAGAGGAAACCCCCATAAGCCCAGATCGATACCATCTCTTTATCACATACGAGAGTCCAGCCATATTTGATATCCATTTGGTATTCCTGCCAAATTCGTCATATTGTGCACACTGAAGATGGCGACCGCTCAGTGCATCGTGAAAGTCGAAAGCAATCTCATCGCTCAAGTACAAAGTGTGTGCAGCTACAGATTGGGAAACTAATGAGCATTCTTTAACCAGTATCGCGGTAATCAAATCCGTAGCGTAGTGCCTACCTGGGGTGGTCCCCAGTAACAGCGGGCTAAATTGGTAAGTACGTTCTCGACTAGTAGCACAATACTGGCCTACACCGTCATAGGACTTACAACCCTAGACGGCAGAGATAAATAAAAAATGTGACGAACCAACTCATAAACGCGGATAATAATAGATTCATATTTGACGACCTTGGCAAGAGAGTAAAGAACAACGATCTTCGTTTTACCAAAAAAAATAATACGAATATGTTAAAACTGCAGAACCCGAACAGAAATATGCAAGGATGGAGAAGGAAACCACATAGCAGAACCATAGTCGGTGCGGAGAATTTGGAAAGATTATTTCTGCAGACTGTTAAACAGTGATGAAGAACAGCAGAACAAGCAGAATGAACCATTCAACCTAGACGAAGACAGAAAAAATTTCCGTCCACCCCACTAAGACGAAGTCAAGTTTAAACCTATCAAAGCTCCTGGGTTAACTGCGGAGCTGTTTAAAACTGCAGTCGATAACCAGCATACATCTACTCACCTCTAAAATTTGGGTCAACGTATGTTTGCTTGATGAATGCGACCTCAGCATTGTTTGTCCGATCGTAAAGAAAAGAAATCTGCTGAACTGCGTCAACATCGTATGCAAACTCTTGTCTGACCTATGATGTGAACGCCTAAGACCCTTCGTAAAAAGTCTGACTGAAAAGTCACCCATTAATCAAAGCCCACGAGTTTCAAATCAACACAACACCTCTTCATCGATTTCAAAGCCACATGCGACATCATTTATAGGGACAAAATATATAGAGCCATCTCTTGTTTTGGTATTCCTGTCAAGTCCATTCGACTATGCAGGATTACAATAAAGAATGCCCGCGACTCCGTCAAAGTCGGTAATAACAAAATCGAGACAGATGTCAGAAAAGGGCTTAAACGTTCTTGAAATAATTGTGTTAGGCTCATAAGCCAACTCAAGAGTCACCATCTTTCAAAAGCCTGTTCAGTTTCTCCCATATCGAGACGATATTGAATGGAGCGAAAAGATGGGTTTAGCGGTCAGCCAAAGAAAAACAAGGTACATATATACTGTCAGCAAAGAGGTAAGGGATAAGGACACCAGCGCGGAAACCATGCGTAGAATCACTCACAATAGAGTAGTAAAGCCTTCTCTCGAGCACGGAAAAAGGCATTATAAAGGTGTTTAAATATGATATCTGGCATATGCACGCCACGGCTAAGTCGAATAAAGCCGAATCGTGAAATCTAATTCTCGACAACTGGAGCCGTATATCAGCAATAACACGGCGAATGTTGACTTCTAAATCGTCCAACGACTCTGGTTTATCGGCATAGACTAGTGACTTCACATATCCTCAAAGAAAGTAATCTAAAGGTGTGAGATCACGGGATCGTTGAGGCCAGTTCTCAGGTCCATTACGCGAAATTATGCGCTCAACAAATGTTTCCCACAATAAACTGAAGGTGTCGCACGCCGTGTGGCATGTCGCCCCATCTTGTTGAAACCAAAGCTCTGTCACGTCAATGCCATTCAATTGAGGAACGCAGAAGTCAGAAATCATGTTTCTATAGCGCTCTCCATAGATGGTAACATTCTGGACGATTCTGATTCCACCAGCACAACAAACAGTGAGTTTTAATGGTTGTAAGGGCGTCTCGACAAAGGCTTCTGAGTTTTCTCCACTCTAAATTCGGCAGTTTTGCTTGTTTACGAGTACATATCTATTTAACTAAAAATGCGCCACAAAATTTTGTGTTGAAAATGAGAATCAAGCTGAATCATGTTTTCGGCCCATTCGCCGAACCTACGACGCCTATAATGGTCACGCGGTTTCAACTCTTGCACAAACTGCATCTTATAAGCTTTTAAGCCAAGATCTTTGCGTAAAATCTTCCACAAAGTGAATGGGCATAGCTCCAATTGCTGGGCACGATTACGAATCGACTCACTCGGATTCTCCTCAATACTGCGCTCCACAACGGCAATAACTTCTTCTGTTCGCACTGTTTGTCGTCTTTTGGGATGCGTATTATCCACTAGTGTACGTGGTGCGAAAACGATTCATCGTGTTCCGAATAACTTGCTCAGACTGACGATTATGTCCACCGTAAAATGGACGTAGCGCACGATAAGTTTGGCAAACCGAATCATGATTTTCAAAATAAGCTTGCAAAATTTGCACACGTTGTTCTGGCTTTAATCTATTCATCGTAAAATGGCAGAACGTACTAACCACAAATCAACTTTCAACTGTCAAATTGACAATCTGTAGAAACAATGTTGCCAGCTCTAAAAAAACACCCTTTACTTATACTCGTACAAGACACTGATCATCCCAGTGTGGATTACGGCGCACAAGCTTGGACACTGACGAAAGTGAATGAAAATGCTCTCGGGTGCTTCGAGAGAAAAGCTATTCCGGTAATTTTTGGATCTATTTGGATCAATGGAGAATGGAGGACAAGTTTCAACAGCGAACTGTATGATCTGTACAACCACGCAGAACTCGTCATAAAAGCGGATGGATATTAGCGTCCGGCACGGAAAGCTTTAGACTCCAACTCAGAGGGACAACTCAGTAGAGAACGGCCTCGTTTTTGGTTGCGTACACAAGTGGGAGGAGACCTCAGCCAACTTCGAGTGCGCAAGTGGAGGCAGATGGTAAAAAAACTGTACCGGCATGCTAGCTAGGGTCCTGGTCCACCCCAGACTGTAGCCTCATCTACGTAAGTAAGTATGAGAACATCCAAGTAAGGGTTGAGAAAATCCATTCGTAGTTTGGCGGAAAGCTTGTTTTGAAGAAAGTAGACTTAGAGCAGGAGAAAGTATTTCCGTTTCGGCATTACGAGTAATTCTGTTTTTCTGGCCTAGCAAGGCAGCTGAGTAAAGAAGATTGTATCGTATGCAAGACCTTTATCATGGCCGTTGAGCCAGGAGTGCGAATGTTGGCGGCGAATGAGGATTCATTGGTTGTTTTGACGGCAAGAATCTTTAATCCCGTTTGCATTGCCATTCTTTGGAAGAAAGCAAAATGCCCATTACTCGCCTAAGATGGCTTTAATATTTAGAACAAATGAATATCAACGCTCGCTCAGTAGAACTGAATTTCATCTGTCCAAAGAAGGCATTCATTGCTTGAGGCTTCGGTCGACCCCGGACTGTAACGCCACCAAAGTAAATAAAGTTTGATAGCATTCGATGAGTGTTGTTGTTTTCTTCGAGTCTCATATCTTTCCGAATAAAAATCCATTTCCGAGTATGTACAAATCCCTCTAAGAAATAGACTTACTTTCGTATTCCCGGAAAATCTACAAATTTTGTCCAATTTTAGTACTCTGACGGAGCCATTCAATCGATAACAAGAACTCCATTACCCGTTATCGGTAATGTTTATAGGCTCTTGTGATGGCGAATGGGTATCTAGCATAATGACTGATAACAAAACTACAAAAAAAAAAAAAAAAGTTAATTACAATAATAAATAAATGAACATTGAACTTATAGAAAATACAAGTAGAAATAGTAGAAATGGCCAGTGTTCATTGACCTCATCGTCGGCGCCGCGGCACGTCCATGATCAATGGGTGTGTTGCTGGAAGATGAGAGATGAAGACTGCTCAGTTCTGGAGACTCCAAATCCTTCCTTGATTCTCAATTTACAAACAAATTTGTCATAAACAAAAAAATAAAAATAAAAAAAACTGGAACAAACATCGATAGCTTTCTAAAATTCAAATAAATTCAAACAAAAGAAAAAAATGAAAAAGAAATGAGAAACAAAATTCCAACAGTTTAATTCGTTTTAATTGACGAATGCCTCCAAAAAGAAAATAAGGAAAAAAGAATAAAATGAAATAAAGTGAAATAAAATCGCCGCAAATTTTTATTATTCATCGCTGATTCTGTTCCCGGTGTCTTTTCTCGATTTAGTGGTGTGGTGGAAACACTATTTCACCACGGGTACATGGCTAGTTGCTGCGTTGAGGTGAATTATAAAGTGACACGGACAAGGCAAGAATAAGACACAGAGCAGAGATGTTTTGTTACCATATCAACGCAGGTGAAGAGATCTAGTTTTCATCTTCTACCTCTTCTCTTCTTTCTTCATAATTTGCTAATTTTACAAAATTTTATCAAAAAAAAAAAAAAAAAAAACATCTCGACGATCTTCTCGTCAAAAAAAAAAGGACTCAACTTGACCACACCTATTTGGGAAAGAATTCTGTTTTTGATCCAACACACAAAAGGGGAGAAGGAAACAACAATAAAACAAAAAAAAAAAAAAAAATAAATAAATAAAATAAAAAAAAGTACCGAATCCGGTGTCATAGAGAATGAGAGAGAGAATGAACAAAAATTACCTTTAGAGCATTCAAATCGATATCGTCTAGCGAGCAATTCACCGATGGGGCCAGTTGGTGCGCCATTTTGATTTATCGTTCTCTGCTTTGGCTGTGTGTTTCTTGTTTGTTCTTTGCCTCAACTTCAACTTCGGCTTCAGCTTTGGCAGCGCTAAAAGCGGTCTCTTCTCTGTTTGCCCTTTTTTTTTTCCACTCACTGTACACACACGTATAGAATTCCTCTTTGGATTCCTTCTTATTCACTATTTATTGCTTCTTGTTGGTTTGCCTTTTCTTTTTTGGGTATATATATATATATATTCTCTCTATTCCCTCTTATGCACTGATTTTCGCACCGCAAAAAAGAAAACAAAATCAAACTTTGGGAAAAAAAAAATTTGGTTTTTCTTTTTTTTCACATTTTCCACTGTACACTGGAGAGGAGTGGTGAACTTTTTTTTTGCACTTCACTTTCTTCTTCTGCTTCTTCGGTGAGAATTGGAGATTTTTTCCTGCCCGAGATGGAGATTTCTATTTTTTTTTTTCGAATCCGAAGAAGAAAAACGGCGAGATAAAGTGGTAGGAGAAGAAAAAAAATTTTTTTTTTCAGAAAGAGGAAAACGAGTATTAGTTCCGGTTGTAGGTGGGGGGGAAATGGACTAAATGCAAGCGAAGTAAAATTGAAAATAAAATTTTTTTTCGAAATTTCTATTTACTCGCCTCGAGAAGTGAAGGAAGAAAATTGAAAATTTCTTCGTTTTTTCCACGCCCGACTATTTTTTTTTTTTTTGTTTCCTTTTGCACACACCACACGACGGCGACAACGACGACGAACGACTCACACAAAATACACCATGGAGCGATACTGCTTCAGTTTGCTTTTTTCGGTTTTCTATTCTTTTTGGTCGTCCCTTTCCTTCGGTTCTCTCTCTATTTCCACTGATTCCGGCTAGTTTCGGTTCGGTTTCTTATTTTTTTTTTTCCGTTTTTTGTTCTTCGCTCAAGCCGAGTCCGTTTTTGAAGAGATTTCTGTTTCTGGTTGTGATTTTTGGGGAAATTCTCCTTCCTTTTTCCGTTTTCCGTTTCCACGAACTATTCTTCAGGGGAGAGGTGAATTTGGGTGTTCGATTTGGAAAATGCACTGCGATTTTGGGTGAATTTTGACCGCAAATTTGATGAAAATGGGTTTTTTCGAGTTGAAATAACGTGTTTAGACGTTGACGAGTTAACGGAGAATGGTAATTTTGACAACGGCGACAAGTTTTAGCGACAGCGACGACGATGACAACGCACGACACATTTCAATAGGCTGACGCACCCTACTGCGAGCGAGTAGGATTTGTGCACAAAGTGAATTTGCTTTCGGCTGGTGTGTTTCTTTTTTTCATTCCACTTTTTTCTCCAATGGTATGGATGAAATTGGTGAAGAATTCTCTTAAATTTGGTGAGAATTCTTTTAATTGTTGAAGTGCCGGGTGTGGGGGAATTTTATGATGTTGGAATTTGACAGTTGCGAGGTGAGTTAATTGTCATCCGGTAGTTCTTGGTGAATTTGGGAGTGAATACAAAGTCGATGTGAAGATGGCGCTATAATTTGCTGAGCAGAATCAAAGGGTGAGTTAACCAAAAATTGGACCAATCAAAGGGTGTTTATTCAAGAGACGTCGGGATTCCGATAAGAATAATATTCCAGTTAATTGGCAAATGTGACAATGTTCATGTACGAATATTCTGAAGACCCAAAAGTATTATATTTAGAGCTAGAAACTGTGCATGTAGTCACAGTAGATGTAACTATTGGGCTTGCAATACGCAAGTGAAACTTTGTTAGAGCAACAACACAATTGTTTATACGATAAATGTGTTGACACTTTGAATTTGTATCTTAAATAATTTAATTTACCTTCATTGACTTATTAACTAGATGTAACTTACATCAATGCAATCATACGAGTACAAAAAAAAACAAAGGTAATGCAATTGCGCTTTAACTTACTTATTTACTAAGGGTTCGGTGTCAACCTGGGTCTCAACTAAGGCTCTCCAGCTACCCCGATGCTAATCTAACTTGCACCAGTTGCGCATTGGTTGTGGCCCGCTTCTACCTGTGAGCTCCACTTTAGGCTAGGTCTTCCTCTACCGCGTTGTTCCTCCAGGTTAGATTCGAAGACGCTATGGGACAATGATGTCCATCCATGTGGTAGCCATCTCAGAGGAGTGATGCGCAGTTTTTTGACTAGATCGGTGTCGCCGTACAGTTCGTATGGTTCAACGACTAACGCTTCAACGTTTCTCCTTCAAAGACCCTCAACGCAAGCGAAACTGAATTTTTCTCTCGAATTGACCTTGCATATCTTCATCTGCTTTAGATAGAGTCCAAGCTCCAGCGCCATAAAGTACGACTGGCATGATCAAGGTCTCGTATAGCGTCCCCTTCATTTTTCGGGATAGGATCTTAATTGCCTTCTTAGCCCAAATAAACAGCAATTGGCAAGAGGGATTCTTCGTTTTACTTCTGGCAGAATTTATATTGTACCAGACTCAAGGTAGACAAAGTCCTTTACTACCCGGCGTTGACGTCGTGGCTGCTGGTGCTGTAGACATTTTATCAGTGAAGCGCTTACTCATCTTTCTTCGTGAGACTGAAAGACTTCAATGGGCTAGTTGTTTGTGCGAGTGCTCTGTTCCGGCAGGAAAAAAAAAAACAAATTCAAAATTATAGCTGTCGATTGTGACGTTCTGTCCCATTCGGTTTCGGTTTTGCCCTCGTTTTATTACTGAACCCATTTTGGCAGCCTCCGCTTCAATACTAGCGAATGCACCGGTGATAGCTGGCTGAGTTCTTCCAATTGTGTCAATATCATCGGCGTACGCTAGTAGTTGTACAGACTTTTGAAAGAAGGTGCCCCAGCGTTCGCTTGTCAATTCCGTACAATTCTTTCAAGGATGATGTTAGAGAAATCACATGACAAAGGGTCTCCTCTTG
Source organism: Volucella zonaria (assembly GCA_963966105.1). Lineage (NCBI taxonomy): Eukaryota > Metazoa > Arthropoda > Insecta > Diptera > Syrphidae > Volucella > Volucella zonaria. The sequence continues at coordinate 109,953,191 of OZ014534.1, forward strand.
TCTAAAACCTTTTTTAACATCAAAGGTATCGGTTAAGTTGTTACCGACCATGACGAGCTTTCTACATCGTCAGTCTGCACAAACGGACAAGTTTGGCAGGGATGCCAAAACCAGACATGGCTCTACACATCTAAGGATGGCGCTATCATCCCTCTGGTGCTCCGAATTGGGAAGTCTGGCAATGACAACAGCCTGAACGATACTGAGTGCAAACACTGTGTCGATCAATTATCGGGGCTAGCCAAAGTAGAGAATGTTTACCTTGAAGCAGAGGGCTGTAATATGGAAAACAGAAGTTTTAGAGTGAAGTGCTCCACGCAGTAAACTTTTAAATGTCTGTTCCGAAAAGATTTTCGAGGCTTTCAGGCCACCGACATTGACGCTCGGTATCTTCTGGGTTCCGAGGCAACTCTGGGACTGGACGCTCCAAATCCTTCTTTGATCCTGAAATTTGTTTCGAGGCAACTCAGGGAAACAGAACCCTGGACTCGACACTGAAAAGTGGAAAATCTACTTCCATAAGAGAGAAAAAATCGGGAGAACAAGGACGGCTCTTCTCTTGTTGTGGACTCAGACAAGGCTTCTGCTGAGACCATTAAATGTAGATGTGACTCACGTCCCTATGTGCATTTTCGAAGGGTTAATTTTCACTTTGTTTCCAAATGAGTGCAGACAAGCTGACTACCACCTCAGTACCCATCTATTTTGTATACTCAGATCAACCTTCAACATTCCAAGTGTGCTACTGCATCCTTCACATACTATCCAGACAGGAACTATGGAATAAACGCATCTGTGGTTTCTGTGGTCACTATATGACGAGCGGACGGAAAGACCGGGGACTTGCCTTTATGTGCCGAACGCAATCTCATCATCTAAACTTGGGCAATTATGCAACCTAAATTTAGTTGCATCTCGACCATTCTCCTCTTGCTCTTCAACATGAAGGAAGTCAGACTTATAGGTCTGCAGCCCTTGGCAAGCATATAATCCTCTTTTCCGATTTTCTGTACAGAGACTACTCCCACTCGTTCGCTAGCGTTTCGGTATGTGTGCCATTGCCAAGCTAGCAAGTTACCAGCAGCTGGCCTATAACTTTGTGTAACGTAACTAGTATATGCCATCCGTTCCAGTCATCAAACGAAGCAACAGCAAGTTTAATGGCCTCATCCATCACCAAAACCGACAAGCTACGGCGTGTTTTGTTATTCAACTCACTAGCAGCTGCGTCAATAGGAGCTGGTTGTGAGCTGGTTCTGATTAAGTTACTTGTCTGAGAAGCAACATGTTTGACAACGTGGAAGATCTTGCGAGCGTGCACTTCAAAATCTGGTAGGCAGAATTGAAAACGGATCGACAAGAAATAATACGCGCTGGGCATTTTCATCGACATTAAGGGAGCTTTTGACAACTTTGGACAGCATCGATAACTCAGCCAAACAACCAGACGTAGACGAATCACTAGGTTTGTGGATAAAAACAATGCTGATATATAGGTCCCTGATTGCGGATGCTGACTACGGCCAATATGTGGAAAGCGCATTCAGCTGGGATTTCACTCAATTCTCTCGAAACTGAGGTTGTTTTCTTTAAGAGAAGTAGGGAGTTGACCGGTCTGGACCGTCTAGCGCTTAAAGGCATCAATTCTCCAAAGAAGCTAAGTACTTGGGTAACATTCTGGATGCTCCTATAGACTACACATGTTACGTCGAAAGCCTCTGCCTTCGGGCTTTGCAAAGGAGCTGTCTGCAAGACATGTGGCCTGTCACCGGGAAGGGTCCAGTTGATCTACCCTGCCAATTATATAGTATGCGTCCGTTGACTGATGGAATGATCTCTCACGAAAATAATATAGAAGTTATTACTGCATTTACCAGACTCCAAAGAACGGTCTGTCTCGCTGTCATCCAAGCGGAGATATATGCAATGCTGATGACAACGAACTATGTTGTGAAGAATCGGTGGAGGGGGCAAAGCTTTTGCATCTGTTGCTAAAGCCAGCTGCGCTTAGAGCCTTGCTGAACCGTCTTATGACGTCCAAGCTAAATCGAGAATTCAAGATTTTACTGAACGTAGTCGGAAGGTTATAGTCACTGAGTCTTGTCTGGGTACCAGGTCACAATTAGATCACGAGAATAAATCGCCGATGAACTTGCTAGGCAAGGCTCAGAGGAGAGTTTTTCAGGATCCGAACTTAAGTTAGGACTGCCTAAGACTTTGGTTATTGGTAATTGGGTTTCATATGAGACTGGTGTCGCACCGGGGCACTACAGTCTTGCCAAGCATTTAAGTGTGGTAGGCATAAATGACGTGACACAACATCCTGCGACTGTGAGAGTAATAACAACAGCGTGGATTTTGTGAGTATTCAGCCTACGCCCGCTCATCAGCCTGGATGTACTCAGTGCTAATTTGGTGGATGCTGATACTATAGGCACAGCGTTCTTCTACCCCGACCGGATTTGGCGGTTGTGCGTGGGGTTAACGGTCCAACCACGCAAAAAAGTCCATCGTTGCGAGAGAACTAATTGCCTCGGAATCAAACGGTCCCTATTTAAAACGACGACATGGGGCGACAAAGGACAATTATTTAATAGTATGCGCAGTATAAGGCGGACATTACTGCGATACAGGAAGTGCGCTGGATAGGATCAGGAAAGATGAAACGAAAGGAGTGCAATACAAAAGATTGCATATATTAGCATGCGGATTCAACGTGGGAAAGCGGCTGAGATCGAAGGTCATCGATTTCAAACCAAGGGAAATCGTACAACACCAGCCTCATATGTGAACACGCCCCTACCAATGAAGCTGAGGACCCTATAAAAGAGAGTTTCTACGATCTATTGGACGAAGCCTACGGAGCCTGTGCGGAGTACGATGTTAAAATCGTGCTCGGGGACTTCAATGCCAAAATTGGTGAGGAGGGCATTTTTGACGGAGTGGTCTGAAAATACAGCCTGCACGAAACAATAACAGATAACGGCTTCCGGCTTCCGGCTTGGTCATAAGTAGCACAAGATACCTTCATAAGAGAATCCGCACAGTAACCTGGCTAAATCCGGACCGTAGAACCACCAACCAAATTGACCACGTGATGATTGACACAAGACACTCCTCAAACATCCTAAATGTGCAAATATTTAGGGGGGCAGATGTCGACTCTGACCACTATTTAGTTGCAGCCCGATTCAGGGCTCGACTATCCAATGAAAGAAAGCTGCGCCAAACAACAAAAAGGAGGTACAAAATTGGATCCCTGAGCACACCGGAGATAGCCAACGACTACAGAGAGCAACTGGACGAAAGACTCTGCAATACTCCATTCCCTACCACAAGCGCCAACAACATGTGGTTACAATGCTGCACTACTATTCAGGAAGTAGCCGATGAAACTCTAGGCTACCACCGACAAGAAATCCATGGTATGCCGGCGAGTACAACAGAAGAAGCACATAAGAAGACGTTACAAAGAACAACCCGGGCAACATGGGATGAGTACAGTGCTAGAAGGAGGGAGGAGAAATAGTTACTGCAAAAAAAGAACAGAGCCTTCGCCGTCTCCCAGCTCAAGGATATCGGAGAGTGCAGGAGTAATAACAAGATGCGAAACTTTTGTAAAAAAGCTAGAAGCCTTCGAAACACTGAGGGTAATCTTGTTATCGACCCGCACTGAATTTTGGATGGAGCAGCATTGCTAACAGCTGTTTGGTGGGCATGACCAGAACAGAGTGATAGGGTATGAAGAAAACTCAACTCCAATCGATGAAGTAGTTCTCCCATCCAGCCCAGATGAATTCGGCACAGCTATTAAAAAGCTGAAGAACAATAAATCCGCAGACTCGGACGGACAGAAGTCTTCGAAGCTGGTGGCGATGTTTTGGTAAGGAGCATGCACCAGATCATCTGCAAAGTACGGGAAGATGAAAACATGCCCAACGACTGGACTATCAGCTCTATTTGCCCAATCTTCAAGAAAGCGATTCTATGTCTCGTAAGAACTACCGAGGCATATCCCTGCTTAATGTAGCCTACAAGATCTTATCCAGCCTACTGTGTGCACGACTAAAGCCGTTTTGCACCGCACTCATTGGCACCTACCAGTGTTGTTTCCGGCCCAGCAAATCGACGATACACCAAATCTTCACACTGCGTTAAATCCTGGAAAACATTAACGAGTTCCAAGTCGATACTTACCACCTCTTCATCGGCTTCAAAGCCGCATACGACAGCATTCATCGCACTGAATTATATAACGCGATGGCCGAATTCGGGATCCCGAGAAAATTGATCCGTTTGTGTCGCGCCACGCTAGAGAGCTCGCAATGCACCGTGCAGCTTGGAAACAAAACCTCCGAATTATTCCAAACATGCACCGGATTCCGAGAAGGAGACGGTAGCGTGGGATTTCTTTTATCTTCTACTGGAGCAGATAGTGCGAAAGGACTGGGTAAACACAGATAACAATTCCATCCAGATGCTGGGCTATGCAGACGATGATTGCGATCAACGCCCGCTCCCAGCGTGCCATTATTAAGGCTTTTACTGCTATAGAAGAACAAGCCAAACGGCTTGGTCTCATGATGAATGAGGATAAAACAAAGTACATACTGTCGACCAAAAACCGATCCGTCGAACATCGTCTAGGACAGAACCTAACAACCGACAGCTATAATTTTGAGGTACTGAAGGAAATATAAACTCCACAAATGACACCCGAGTGGAGATAACCTTAGGCAACCGCTGATACTTCGGTTTGTCCAAACTTCTAACTCGAAGGTCCGAAGTCATGCTTTATGGAGCTGAATGCTGGGCGATAAGCAAGACAGCGGAGCAGATCTTGGGATCCTTCAAAAAAAAAATTCTACGTCGAATATATCGTCCTGTCTGCAAGGAGGGCGAATGGAGGAGAAGATATAATCGCGAACTCTACGAGATGTGGATGTAGTCCGGAAGACAAAAATCCGTCGACTAAACTGGCTCGGTCACATCAAGCGAATGGGCGAGAACGCTCCAGCTAAGAGAATCTTCCAATCCCAGCCACCTAGTTCACGAAGAAAGGGAAAATAGAACCTCCGGTTTAAAGATCAAGTAGCCGCGGACGCCAGAAGCCTTGGTCTAGTAAACCGTGTGAAAGATGGAAAGCGGCATTAACTCAAGCTCAGGCCCTCCAGGAGTCACTGGCCGCATAAGTAAGTAAGTAAGACGTGTATTGGGCTTAGTTGTTCTGAATCTTCATGAATTGCCAAACCAACATATTTTGTCGTCTTAATGAAGGTGGGTGGATGTTGCTCAACACTGGGAGCCATTGGGTTGACGTGCTCTTGGTCGTGCCGGTAATAAAGCGCATTGTAATATTCAGCTGGCTATCTATAAGGTGACCAGATAGCAATGATAGTTTTTCCAATTATTATGTTTCAGCAACTGTCAAAGTTGCCAATGACATCCAGCTGTCAAAATATTTAGCAAGGTTTGCCATTTCATCATGCAGGACGTGAAGAAATTATTAAAAAATATTGTCGAAATTCTGGCTCAGTTGTAAATACGCTATGTGAATTTCGTCGTGAAATGAAGAAAACCTAGCCGCCGTAGCGGCCAGTATCGAAGTAGACCCGGAAATGTCAATTCGGCGCCGATCAAATGAATTCGTCATGGCCAGAGGGTCAATCCGGCTTATTTTGCAGTTAGATTTGGGCCTACATCCGTATAAGATTGTGCTGACGCAAGAATTGAAACTGGACGACCATAGACAACGCCGTGAGTTCGCTAATTGGGCGCTGGAAATGTTGGCCGGAGTTCCGGATTTTGGTCAAAAAATCATCTGCTCGGACGAAGCCCATTTTTGGCTCAGCGGCTATGTTAACAAGCAATATTGTCGTTATTGGAGCGAACACAATCCACAAGTATTCTGCCAAGCATCAATGCATCCACAAAGATTGACTGTTTGGTGCGGTTTATGGCATGGCAGCATCATTGGACCTTATGAGGAAATGAGGAAGGAGGCACTGTTAACGTCTATGATCTCAGATATAGAGCGATGTTAACAGATTCTCTGTGGTCAGAGCTCGATATCATCGATATATCCGAGCGATGCGATGCTCGAAGTTGTGAAGGAGAAATTTGGCGACTAGGTGAGCGAACAGCGAGCGTTCATCGATTGGCCGCCGGGATCATGCGATTTGACACCATTCGATTATTTTCTCTGGCGCTACGTCAAGTCCTTAGTCTATGCTAACAAACCAACAACTTTGGACGAGCTCGGGGTCAACATTCGACACACTATTGCTTGAAGAACTGCCAGCAAAGACGAGGCGGCCATTCGAATGATGTGCTATACCACACATAATGGCATGAGCGTAGCTTCAAAATACGGCAAGAATCAATTTTATATCTGACACTGTTAGCTTTATTTAATTTTTTTTCCTATCGTTCTTATCTGCCTTTATAAGTTTGCTATGTGTATAGTACTGTTAAGCCAAATGGGGTATTCAGCTGTTGGATACACCAGGCCGATAACAGCTGTTAGGAGAGGCACCCTAGGAGTTTGTTGCGAGTTTCTGGAGCGGAAATCTTGAGACAATGATGTTTAAAGGTCAAGCTCTTGTCCATATAGTTATCCCGAGGTAAGTCGGCTGGTTATTGCGCTGAAGGGTGACAAAGCTGAATTTGACTTCGAGTGGGAGATAGGCTAGATTGTTTTTTAAGTGGAAACACGTTGATTCAGTCTTGGTTAGACAAGGCGTTAATCTTCCACTTCATAAAGTACATTCCCAGCTCTTCGAAATCATTTGTAAGTGCGTCTTTAATCAGCTTTAAGTTCCGACTCTGCAAGGCTGTGGCTAAGTCGTCAGCATACGCGAATTTTGTGGAGTGTACTTCCGGTATGTTGTGAATGTAGAGAGTGGTGTAGAAACTGACCCTTGTGGTAGCCCATTGTTCAGTTGTCTAGGCCTACTCACACTGTCGTTAACATGAATTTGAAGGGGAGCGGTTGCTAAGCATGTTGTTAATTGGATTTGATATCACCAAGCAGGGTACGACGTTCAAAAGTTTAAAAATCATCATGTGCGTCAAACTGTATCGTAGGCGGCTGTGAGGTCTACGAATGCAAATCCTGTCTTAAGCTTATTTTGGATATGTGTTGTTAGAGCCAGTACTTGATCTACGCAGCTTTGACCTGATCTAAAGCCGGGCTGCTTGAACTACTTCATTTATTGCTCCGACAATCACGGATCTTATAGCAAATGCTTAAGACAGCAATTGATCTGTAGCTATTGGCCCTGTCGCCTGTTTTCCTTGGTTTAAGGATCGCAATGATCTTAGATTTCTTAAATTCTTTAGGAAAGATTCCTGACAATAGAATATTGCCAACGAATTTGCACAACCTGACTTTGGCGTTCTTGTCGCTATTTTTAATGAATTCGGGGTATATACCGTCAGACCTTGCAGCTTTAAGTGATTTGTGAATGCCTGGGTGTGATTTTTATCGGACTTAGCTTTAAAAGTTTCCACTATCCGGTTTATTCTAGGCTTTTAGGACGAGATGAAGTTTGACCCTCGTAGTTTACGGAGTAAGCTCTATGCTTTTCTCCTGGAGCGGGTGAAATCTAGGCCGCACCGCACAGTGGCTTTGAGTGGATGTAATAACTCTTTGTGCATCACACGCGGTTTTTCAGTGGAAATGCGCCTCGCCGCTCATGATGATTTTCGACACAAAATCGTCCTCTTCTTTGAGATTCACACGCGACTGACGGTCAGGAGGCATTAACTAATGCACTGTTTGCACTTTATATGAGAACATGTGTAAGTCTTTCACTAAAATTCGGTGTAGGGTCCGTTTGGTGATGCCCAATGGCGTGGCTCGTCGTCTGGTTGCTGTTTCTTCGGTCTCAGCGACATCGACAACCGCGATATTCTCGGCCGAACGACCAGTCTGGTGGCGGCCGCACCCTGCATGTGGTTCCACTCTATCCGAGTCGAGTAGCTAAGCCTCGGAATGTTTGCCCAGTTAGCGTGACACGATTAGGAAATCGATGTCGAAATTCACGCTGGGCTAAAACTAACGACCGATTATTGGTCAAAAACATCGACACAATTATTCCACGCTCTTGAAGAGTATAGCGCTTCATTGTTTGTCTGTTTGTATACTGCAGCTGTCTAGTTCACAAATGTCAAATGACTTACGACGCCATTTGCAAAAATTATACCATCTTCCAATAGGATGATTACAATAGTTTTTACGGAAGCCACGTAGAACATATTTTTTCGCAGAAGAAGAATTCTCGTAGTTCTTGGGCGTCGCGTCGTCGGAAAGATCCAGCGAATATTAGAGTCGTGCTCTAAGGCGGAGTTTCGCCAAGATGCTTTATTGAAGTTCCATCGAGGTCGAGGGTTGGAGTTGACTAGCGGTATTTTTATGCCGACTTCTAGGACTACTGGGCGATATTGGCTGCAGGAGAAACCGCGTAGAATTTGTCCGGATATCTGCTGCGATCTTTCGCCTTGGATCGATGTAGCAAAGCACAGATCGGGATTGAAACTCCTACACAATTTTCTTGAGTAAAAGGAGCCTCGATTCTGCATGCGTCGAAAGTAAGATGGAAGCGGTTTGCTTCAGCGCAATCGTAAAGTCTTATACCAGTGTATCGTGACTGTTAAAATCTCCAAGATCTATTGCTGGATATTGGTACACGGGTCAGCGGCTATTCGGTGATTTGTAGATGTTCACAATTTTTAAGCCAGATATTTTTATTGTCACAAGGGACAAATCACGGGGCAGTCTTTTGTTTCTACTAAGCTTACGTCTTTTATAGCGGACCGTTCGAACGTTGCAATTCCATAAGCCGGGTGAATAAGGGCACCTACAAGGGAGTAGCCTTTAATTTTCCCTCGAGTAAGTAGGCTTGATTCGTGTATTCATGTATTAACAAGAAAGAAACACAATCATACTCTTCGTTGAAATATCTTAGCTTAGCTTATGTTTTTATTCGTTTTACCAGTATAGGGTGTTCCGCATGATATAACAAGTTTTTATTTTATTTTATGTTTTCCATATTATATTTCGTTCAATTTTTTATTTTTTTGTTTTGTTTTAATTGTTTTTAAAATATAAATAAACAAATTTAATCGCAATAACTATAAGCATAAAAATGGTAGGTATCCTCGTATTTAAATTTAAATATCTAAAAAATTTCCTTTACTAAAGCTAAGAAGGTTTGTTTTTTTTTTTTCATAAAATGTTCATTTTGTTTTTTTTTTATAATTTATTAACAAACAAAAACCGTTATAGGAATTAATAAAGCACTTATATAAGTTTAAATATAAATATATAAATATGTAAATTTGAATTAAGTTAAGAAGATTGTTGTTGTTTTTGTTTTTGTTTTTTTTTTTTGTTGAATTGAATTTTTCTAAAGAGATGTCTTGGCTTTGTAGTTTTTTTTTTATAAATGCATTTGAAAAAGAAAGAAGTTTGCCTGCGTCAAGGGGATTACTTTTTTAATTTTTGTTATAAGACAATGATTTTGTTTTTTTTTTTTTTTTTTGTAAAAAAGAGTGAAAACTTTGTTATAACAAATTTATTTATAGGCTCTTGATTAAAAGGGTTTTTTTTTTTTTGCTTTGTTGTATTGTATTGTGTGTTGGTATTAATAGTCTTTGGCCATTTATTGAAGATTTTATTCTAAAAAAAGTTTTCTTAAACTTAAAAGGGAAATGATTTGGGAAAAAGGATTTTAAGATTTTTAGATCTGGAATTTGTTGTTGAAAGATAAGATTTACTCGTAACTAGGAGAGGTTAGATTTATGCTTTAAAGAGTGTATAGATACTTTATTTTGTGTTATAGTTATAGTTAGACTATCACCAATAGGAAAGGATTATGTTTTTGTTTTTTTTTTTTTGTTTAAATTTACTCAATAGATTAAAGTTGAATTTGTTATTTATAATTAAATCACAATAGGTATATATATATATATATATTTATACAATATATGTATATATTTTTAAAGTTTTAAGATTGTTTTTGTTTATTAAAGATTTAGTCAAATTGTTCTTTTTTACTAAGTATTATAGATAAATTTAGATTTTAGTTGATTTTTTTTTTTAATTAGATTTTTATGTTAAGTACAATATTATTCGTTTTGTTTATGATTTAAATATTTAATGTATAGTGTTTTAGTTTTGGTGCAAATAGAGAATTTTTTTCAAAGCTTCCTTTGGCTTGTCTTGGGAGTTGTTTTGGTTTTTTTTTTTGTTCTTTTTTTAAGTGAAGATTTATATCTAAAAATGTGGTTTAAGTTTTAGTTTTAGTTTTATAATGTATATAAGATAGAAAGTTATCATTTTTGTTCCATTGTTTGTTATATTAATTTACACAACCAACAGTTAGATGTTAATTATGTTATGTACATTTACAAGTACTATAATTAATGTACCATATTTTCTAAATTTATGTTAACTAACAACTTACCTATATTATAGATATTTTAATGAATATTAATATGAATATACAACATTTTTTAAGAAGTTTATAGTTTATAACTGAATGATAGACGGCGCAGTGCTGAAAGTATTTCTTTTCTTTTGTTTTTGGTTTGAAATTTTTCATAAGGTACGAGTACGTAGAATTTGTCTGTTTAATATTTTACACACAATGTATTGTAATTGTAAAATATTGTAGTTAAAACTTATTCGTTGCTGATTGTCAACATAAAAAATGTTTCTCTGGCAAAGATCGAAATTTTGGTACATGAAGTAAGCTAGTGATTTTTGTGCATAATATTTAGTTTTATATATAAAAAAACAAGCAAATACCAAGCAGAAAGTTTAAATTGAAATTCAAACATATGCAAGACATGAGCAGCGATTTTTAGTGTTCTATATACAGATAGTTTCCTTAAATATAAATAAAATTAGTTTTTAATTCGTATGTTGCAATTCCACATGCTCCTTAACTCCAGGACATCAATGTTCTACTCGTATACATATCTAAAAACAGCAGAAAATCTTTAATTAATACTAAAGTGCCTTAAGGCATTATTGTTTGGCAACGCACGTAAGACAAATAGAGGAGAACGTAAATAATTAAGTAAAGCCAAATAAAATTGAGAAGGACATACACATGACGTCCTTCATTGTAGGGACGTGATTAATTAGCAGCTGTAAATGAGAATAACTCATGAATTCTTAGAATGAATACATGATACGACCTCGCATTTAACGTGGGAAGGACGAAAATAGGGAATATTGTGGAAGTGCACGAAGGATGGCCTTCAAGAAGGTGCACTCGAATGTCCTGATAGGTTTCATGACTGTTATTCCAAATCGAGTTGTTCCGAAGCAAGTGACCATTTTATTCTCTTGCATCAGGACATTCAACCTGTTGTAGAAAGTTCCCTTTTTCTACAACCTGAATACCTACACGTCTGCCTCAGAAAGAAGAAAAACAATTAACCGACTCTTGTTCTATAGAATGGACATGAATGGAAGGTTCTTTCACGTCAAGTGCACAATTATGTAGGTATCGAGGTGGATGGCGGTTGGGTGTGTACGATTAGGATAAGCCCTACGTATTTGTGGTTAATTTACCTTCTCGTGGTAGCGGCTGGGTACTGGTGGCATCCGATCCTACATGACCTGTCAAACTTATAAGCGCGAGTGTTTGAGGAAAAGAAAATGAAAATACTGTAATTTACTGTCAGAAATGACTGAAGGTCAGAAGGTGGACATACGGCAGATGAATTCACGCCATTGAATTAAATTCACATGCCTGATTCAACAGTCAGCATGGCAGATACATTATATGGGCTACTTGAACGTCCTAAATAGATCAACGTCAACTCTCATATAACAGAAGCGGGTTGCTGACTACGGAATATTTAGCTCCTTCCACCCAAGGTGTCGTAAAAATATCTGACCCTACAGGTTAGGGGTTTGGGGATAACTAGGAAACCGTACGATAAGAACGGACCTACTGTTGACAACCCAGCATATGGAATCATTAGCAAACGACGTGCGACCCAACAACTAGGGGAGGCCCTCGACTTCTATAAAGCAGATATCATCGCTGCTCACGAAATGCGGTGGATATAACCGGACAAAAGAAGGATGAAAATCTGTGATAGCTACTCCTACTGTGAAAACAAACAGAGTGTATTTGCGTGCAGAATTGTTGTAAGCGGCAGACTTAGGCAAAAGGTCTTGAGCTTTCGACATGTAAACAAACGTCTTACAACAAGACGCACCAAAGCTCTATTCGCCAACATCAGCCCGATATGCGCTCACACCTCCACAGAGGTAAAAAAAAAACGACGCTACCAATGAATGTTTCTACGAGCTCCTCGACAAAACTTATGAGCAATACCAGAAGTATGGGAACGGAGGACATTTTTGGCAACGCAGTCGGGGAGTACAGCCTGCATGGACCAAATCTAATTGGCATTGTTTCTGAGCAGAACACCACTATGACTAGAACACGGTTTCTCCACTTTAATATCCACAAAGCGACACGATGGTCACCTTGATCCACCACCAACCTTACGAGTACATAGAGTCGGACCACTACGGTCGTCTACGGATATCTCAAACACCACAGCAACGAAGAAATACTATGAGGAGATTTAAACGTTGGCTACTATCGCAACAAATCGTCAGATTCTTTGCCGATCGCGAATTCTTTCTTTTCGGCATGTTCCATGCAGCCGCCTACGAAGCAGAACATCGGCTTTTGCGGAGGAAAAAAAAGTGCATAACAAGCTTATAATTGAGGAATTACCATAGAGAGGTAGGTACTCCACGGACAAAGGTTGGCTGTTTTACTAAAAATAAGGCTCAAACAAAGCCCTGTAGAGATCAACGAGGAAACATATTACTAGAGTCACAGTCGCTACTGAGGAGGAAAAAAAAGCCCCATTTCTGCAGACTGTCAAACGGCGAGGACAATCCAAATTCCACTGTCAGGTAGAATGAACCATTCATCCTGGATGGCGAAAGTAGAGGGATCCATCCATCCGACCAAAATGAAGTGAGGTTAGCAATACCTAAGCTCACGAGTAAGATTAATAAGGCTGCTGGACCGGACGGCCTACATGCCCAGCTATTTGAGGCCGCGGAAGAAGACATGGTAGAGAGCATGGAACCAACTCATTTCCAATATTTGTTCGGCAGAAACCATGTCTGAACCTTAGCACCGTTTGCCCGATCCGCAAGAAATAGATGGTAAGTGCACAAATGGCCAAATATTCATACAATGGCAGATCCTGGAAAAACCCATGACGCCGAAATCAATATTCACCACTTCTTTATCGATTTTAAGGCCACATACGACAGCATCTATAGAGCTATACAAAGCCATGTCAAGTCTTGGTATCCCTGTGAAATTCGTCAGATTATGCGGAATGACTATGGAGAATTCTCACTGCACTGTAAAGGTTGGACACAATCTTTACGAGACGTTCAATGTCAAAAAAGTTTTAGCCAACATCATACTTGAGAAAACTATACTTGATAAAACACACAACATCGACGAACCGGACAGAACGTCACAATAGACAGCCATAACTTTGAGGTAGCCAAAGTCCCTGGCTACCTCGAGTCAGCTATAAAATCTGATCAAAAATCAAAACGACGATTTATTCTTGCCAATCGCGGCTTTTTCGGCCTAATAAGGCAAATGAGTAATCGGGCCTTATCTAGAAATACTAAGGAGACTCTAATATAAGGCCTTCATCATTCCAGCCCTACTTTATATCCAAGATACCCAAGGCCGTTTCGAACGCAAGATTCTTCGAGTGACTTTTGTAATGAGGCTTTGTCTAGAAATATTAAGGAGACGCTAATATAAGGCCTTCATCATTTCAGCCCTACTTTATATTCAAGATACCCAAAACCGTTTCGAACGTAAGATTCTTCGAGTGACTTTTATAATAAGGACTTGTCTATTGTCCCGCTTTATACCCAAGATATCCAAGATCATTTTGAAAGCAAGACTTTTGTCCCGTTTGCGTTGACGCGGTTTGGTGGAGGACATTTTATGACGAACTCTAAGAGCTGTACTATCCTAAGATGGCTAGAACATGAAGAGCGAATGAACACCAACGCTCAAGCCCGAAGAGTTTTCCTTCGAACCCGGAGGGACAACGCAGTAAAGGAGGATCTCGCCTCAGGTGGCATGCGCAAACTAACAGGAGAAGTCTATTGTTTAAGATCCAGGCCCACCACGGATTGTTGCGCCAGTAAGTAAAGTAATGGTGGATCGATAACTACTCGTTTTTAAGGACAGGTGGCGCTGCTACCGTCAGATTAGCATCGAAACTATACCACACACAAGTTTAGTTTCATTCAGTGGTCAGTTTTGATTTGACAGCCACTTGAATTAAAACTGTTTGGTGTTTTTTGAAATAATTGGAAAAGAGCAATAGCGATCCATAACCTTTTGTAGGAAAAGCATGCGAAGGAATAAAACTTGGATGCTGACTGTGGGGACCCTTCACCATATATGACAACAGCGAGATATTGGTTCAACGAATTTAAACATGAGCGTATATAAAGAGTGCCCGGGCTGCCCGGCAGACGTAATTACTGAAGAAATCATTGAAAAGGTTCGTGACATGATTCTGGCTGATCGTCGAAGGAAAGTGTGTGAAGTAGCTGGGGCCAAAGGCGTAACGTACGGAACGGTAATCAACATTTTAAGTGATAAGTTAAACTTTGGGGTCTTCAAGCGAAATCGTCAGGAGTTTTTGCGTGAACTCGTCACCATTGATGAAACCTGGATCCAATACTATAAGTCATAGGCCCTGCGACTGAATCTGCTCCGAAGAAGATAAAGATGGTCCCATCTGCTGGAAAGGTTATGGCTAGAATTTTTTAGAATTTAGAGGGAATACACTTTATGGAATTTTTAAGAAAGGAAGTACAACCACAGGGTAGCACCGCTGTGAAATTTTGGATCGATCGATAAGAAGCTGATACAGATACGGCCCCATTTAGCACTCACTTTTACTGCTCTTTAAGGAAATGTATCATCGACAAAGACTTTATCTTATGATATCTATGTCCTGCATGCTCGATAAATCAGTAATAATCCTCAGATGACAGATAGTGAGTATTTTTAAGAGCTATAGAATTTTTGTTTAAACAGTAGCTATACATAGGAATTGAGTTCGAATCAAAAATTTGTATTCGCTTTGAATTAAGGATCAGGATAGTAGGATGAGTAGGACATCAGGCATATGGCTTCGTTGATTGTTTTTGACGAAATCTATCTTGCGGCTCCAATTTTGAGCCAGTGTTTCGAACATTTGGGACTCTATCTTACCAATAAGGCGCTGAATATTGGCTTTCATAGTCTGAATAGTTTGCTGTTTATCAGCACATAAATCGAGGGCAATTTACTAGTGCACGAGAAATGATGTTCGTTGAATCGAGTCTTCAGTAAGTCAATGGTTTTGTGGACATTTTGCCCTTGCGCAATCATGCTGGAAACTGATCGCATGGATCAATGTCATCCATATTTTCGAAGAAATAATCACTTTTCTTTATTTATTTTATTTTTATTATTTAACATTTAGTTTAATAAAGTTTAATACAATTTGTTTATGTTATCCACATAGCAACTGCTTATCTGTAGATGGTTAAGTACTTGTTGTTAAGTGTGGTTTATGAATCATTGCCTGGTAGGTTAGTCTCATGAGTCTTTTCGGGATTTGGCTTACTACCATCTTGCTTCTTCACAAAAAGCCAGACGTGAGCCTCGTAACCTAACACGACTTTTCGATAAAAAATAAAAGTCGACTTCAAGCTGCTCACTAGCCCAATCCGCGAACTTTCGTTGCAAGCCATGGTCTCGTTGCTTTAATTGCTGCACCAGCTGGGTCTTAAACGTTAGTTTAAGCTCAGCCCTAAAAGCTGAGATCTTTGCGCAAAATTTTCCACATAGTGGACGGACAAAGTCCAAACTATTGCGTTCGATTCTGAATTGACAATGCCGGATCTTTCGTCATACCTTCACTCAGAGCGGCAACAGATTCTTCTGTGCGCACATATCGTTGCTGGGTTTGCGTGTGAAGTGTGAAGTGTTCGTGGTACGAAATTTAACAACAACACGGCGAATAGCGAGTTCAGTTGGCTAATTGTGAGGATTAAAAAAACTCACTTAATCTGCTATTACGTGTTCGCTACACGTAAATAAGTTTTGCATGATTCCCTAAGTATTCCCTTAATCTACCATAAGTCTATTCATGATGATTTGTCAAACAATACTGGACATAAATGTCAAAGAACTATCTTATTCCCGATGTTAGGTTAGGTTGACGGGTAGATGAGGTAGCTGGAATCTTCTTATTCCCCAACTTAGCTGTTCAAATCGGTAGGGTTAGGATATTAAACAGCTGACGGATAAGTTAAAATAAGCAAGAGGAGAGTCATAAAGATAGAACGAGTCAATAGTAAAACATGTACATACGAGAGTTTCCAATCGCAACGTAAAGATAGCGGCACTCGTCAATAAAAGCTAGTGAGTGCTACTTGTGCATCTTTTGACAGTTACTTACCGAAGTTTCAGTCATTTTGGACGCGCACTTTTTAAATGACAGTCGTTTGAATGAGTCGATGTGAGTGTTTTTTGTGAAAATTGAAAAAATTGACTATCGAGCTGTTGTTGAATTCTTGTTTTTGAAAGGCAGTACGCCTACGCAAATCAAAAATGAGTTAGACTCTGTGTATAGGGACTCTGCACCATCATTTACCACAGTGAAATTTTGGGCAGCTGAATTTAAACGTGGCCGAAAGAGCTTGGGAGAAGATGAACGTTAGGGACGTCCAAAAACTGCAACCACTGACGATAACATTGCTAAAGTTCACAAAATGGTGTTAGACGACCGCCGAATTAAAGTGAGAGAGATAATAGAGGTTATGAAAATGCCCAAAGAACGTGTTTGTTACATATTAAATCAAGATTTAGGCATGAGAAAGCTGTCCGCGCGTTGGGTGCCGCGTTTGCTAACGTTAGACCAAAAACGTGTTCGAATGAACATTTTCAACGCTCTGTTGGTGCAGTTTAGGTGCAATAAATCCGAGTTTTGGCGCCGATTAATTACTTTAGATGAAATTTGGATACACCATTATACGCCCGAAATAAAAAATCGGTCAAAGCAGTGGACTGCAAAGGGCGAGCCGGCTCCAAAAAAAAGCAAAAACTGTTTTTTCGGCTGGGAAAGTGATGGTTACTGCTTTTTGGGATAGTAAAGAAGTTATCTTAATCGATTATCTTCAAAAAGGAAAAACCATTACAGGAGCATACTACGCATGATTACTTGCCAAGCTGAAGGCAGAAATTGCGGAAAAACGGCCACATTTGAGGAAAAAGAAAATCCTGTTTCACCAAGACAACGCGCCATCTCACACCTCAGCGGTTGCCATGGCGAAAATCCATGAATTACGGTTTGAACTGCTTGACCATCCGCTTTATTCACCAGATCTAGCCCCAAGTGATTTCTTTTTGTTCCCTCATCTAAAAACTGCGCTCGGAGCACAGATATTTTCGTCAAAATTAGGACTCAATCACCTTTGTGAACAATTATTTTGCAGACAAAAACGCCAAGTACTATTTGGACGGGTTAGAGAGATGGGAGCGTCGCTGGGAGAAGTGTGCAGAGGTATAAGGAGACTATGATTTTGAGAAAAAATGCCTTGTATCATTGTTCGAAAGGAAACGTTTCAGACAACCCTCGTACTATGTAGTATCACACGCAGCCGCTACGATTCGAATTCGTAAGTGCATACGATCCTAATCACGTTACTTATAAACTCCATTTAGAATTGTCTCGTTTTGAAGAGTCTCAAAGTAGTCAGAGCGCTCAGAAGACTTAAAAAAAATTGGACAGAGCTGAAAGATAACCTTTCTCCAGTGTGTAACTATAGAAAATAGCTACAATGGTGCGACTTATCGCCTTTGTTGACTATATTTCCGCGTCACTCACAACGCAATATTTATCATATTTTCAATGCTCCCCCGGTGGAACACACGCAAAAGAAGATATGAAGAATATCAGATTGGTAAAATAGTGAAACAGGTTTCATAAAGGACAATGGACAGCAGCAGCTGATTCTATCAACCGACATTTGAACTATTCGACTTCAACTGACAATATGTGGTAACTGGCAAAATTCTCAACGACTTCTTACAGACACTTTCAAAAATGTTCATAAAACGTCTATCTATCAAGTATGCAGGAATAGGAATATTTTTGCGGAGTACCAAGGTCGAAAATGGTTCTCATCGGTACAGATTCAAATGGACAATTCGGGAAATCAAACTACGAATCCAAAGACTACCATGGAGGGAGCGGTTTCGGAACAATTAATTCAGTGAGAGAAGACATGTGCTACTTAACACATGTTAAATCACATGGCCTAACTACGAGGACATTGCAATACGCTTTTTATAGAGCGAATAACGATTACATACTCCGCAAGATTACATAACGCGAAATCTGCGATGATGGACCCAAAACTCTATAAAAAAAAGCGAAATAACTAAGCGCGTAAGGAATATAAAACAACTTCCATGGAAAATGCGTGGATTAAGTACAGCAGAAAAGGAGTCGAAGGCAGACACTCTGATGTAATTATAAGTGGTACGTACATATATGTACCAATGGTTAATAAAAGAAACAAAAAAGAAGGAAGGAGAGTAGTTATCCGCTTTCCTTTTAGCGTTAATTGGGTGGAAGAAACGTTTAGGGTGAGAGATTAGACTGTGATTCATGCGGTTTAACCGTCGTCGTGTCAATATACCCGGGTATCCATACGAATATTGAACGAATTGCGCCCATAGGACCACATAATGATACACATTTTCAGTACCTTCTTGAAATTTGATTCTGCTTCGAATAGTGTACTCCATTTGAACTAAATCCTAATACGGAGTTATAAGCAAAGTACACCCATGCACCCCTATTTATATTGTCCTGGTCCGTACATATTTTCCGCCTTTGAACATGTTTCAGCAGCACAAATATTGTATTTGTGTTACAGAGTATGTTTCGTCGGAAAAGACCATTTCATCAAATGTGTTCTACGGTCGTGTAGTTCATACGAACATTATTTGGTACAGTAGTTCTCAGCGGAAAGCATCGCTAGTAAATTGGTCGACAATATGATCAAATATATACAAATGTTGGAGTTGTGGTTCAACACATGTGTTTATACACTATCAACACAAATTTGATAATGTTTCAGACTCTCTTTCGAACGACAAGAACAACATTACCGTAGTTTGCTGGATGAGTGCAGTGAATTCGACGTAGTCGACTACCGTGATGGTTCTAACGATAATTATGTTCCTTCTAACCATAAATCACATAATGCGGAGTACTCGCATGATGAGAATATCGAGACCAACGAAGCTGCCCAAACAGTGGCTGAGATAAGCGTTGTGTTATCAGGAACGCTGATAGGCAGCCAAACAAAAACTATGACAATCGGACCATATGGCATGCGAATTCCCAAAATCAAGCAAACAGGACCCTAACCCATAATATTGCTTGAGGCAGAACTGGGACCTTTTCGTCGGAATCAGGACTGTTCGTTTATTTTTTAGTACCGATATGTGCACCATTATAATTCGTGAAACTAATCCCAAGATTGAGAGAAGTTATGCTGCCATGAATGCGAATAATCCTACGCGAAAGTCTACAGCTTGGGGGCCACATACATTGCAGGAGCATAATGGCTATCTTGGAACATTGATAACAGCTGGCGCTCATCTTTTCAATGAAGAACATTCAGTAGAAGTAACAGCCTTGCAAATATATCACACTACCGTGAACATTAATAGGTTTTGGGCCATAAATCGATTTATTTGATCTGATAACTACGTGACCCGAATGCATCGACTGAGAGACAACAAAGGTACCCCAATGAACGTTAGTCTCAATAAGAACTATAGACCATCAGAAGACGTAACAGTCGATGAGCAGCTTTTTCTCTAGAGAGGTAGAGCACAATCCACACAAATATGGTGTGAAGGTGTGGTGGACTTGTGATTAAAAGGCTTTCTATCATCAGAAAGCGGAAATATACACCTGAAAACCGTCATTGCGAAGGATGTGGCCGTAATATTAAAATGGACAACTTTTTCACATCCCTGGATATCGCCGATTATCTTTTCAGGAAATATCTAAAGTTGCGTTGGTTGGAACGTTACTTGCTAATAAAGCTTGTATCACAAGAGAAATACTGAAAAATAGATTATGTACGTTCCAGTCGTTTCTATTTGAGTTCATGGGAAATAAGGCCATCGTTTCTTATGTTCCTAAAAAAGATGAAGCCCTTATAATTTTATCCACAACGCTCCACGTCAATGGTATATCGGATGATACGCCCTAGACTGTCAGACATCATAAAATATTACAACAGTTCAAGAGGACAAAATGGTTAGTCATTTCAGTACATAACGAGCTGATAAACAATGGCCCGTTGTCATGTTTTGTAATATATTCTAGGTCTGTGGATTATACTGAGCACAACACTAATTCATGCAAGACTTGAGAAAGCAGTTGTCCATGCCAAATGTTCAGGAAGGATCTGGAAACCCCCTTATTTACCGCAACTTCAACACAAGAAACCGCATTAAAGCTATGACTGGTGAGAACATATGTACGTTCGAAAACACCTGCATTACATGAGACATCACCATCACGGATTACACCACGGGGGCCCGATGGACGGCTCAAAATTCAACGATCATGTCTGGTCGGAACCAAGTGAAAAACTAGAAAATGCTGCAACTTTTGTGAAAAGCCTATCTGCCACCTGCATAATACAACTAGCAACAAATGCATAACAAATTCTTTATCAATTAAACATTAATTTTCTAATTTACGCGCGTTCAAGGGATTTAAACAACCTTAAAATGTTTGCACACAATGCGGGCGAAGGAAAATCGGAGAAGATGGAAAGAGAGGTACCGGTGAACGTTGGTTTTAAATGTGTGAAGATTATAATGACTGGGAAATAAAGAGCTAGACAGGGCATTCCATAAGCGAGTTGTACGGTTTAGGAACGAATCATGATAATTTAGAGTACGTCCGAAAGTAGGCTTGAGGGTATACTGATGAGCATTCTAAAGCGAGACGGGTGTTATGGTTTAAAGTTTGAAGGGGCGGAATGCTACTGGCGATTTCTATGGAGCACTGGTGTGGGGAAACTATTTAGATAGAACAAGGTGAGGCAAGAGACATTATGGCGGGTTGAAGATTGTCAATTCACTGGACAATTTTAGAGCCCTCTATGGGTTTTGCCGCACGGTTTTGAATCCTGTATAGCAGGTGCAGAGATGTTGCAGCTCTTAGCACTTGACCAGATGTGGGCATTTTACTCCAATTTTGGGCGGTTGAATTCCATATATATTGAGGCCAGATCAGAGGAAACCTAGACATTTCGCAGCATTTTTGACAACACCGAATATGTGGTCATTCCAACGTAAGTTGTCATTGACACACATACCGAGAATGGAAAGTTTATCGGTTTCGACGGTGCAAGTGCCATTCATGGATAATGGCTGGGCGTTTAAATTTCGCTTTAACGACAGCAGACAGCATTGAGTTTTGGAAGCATTAAATTCCACTCTGTTAGTGGTTCCCCAAATAGTTATGCTGTTAATATCAAAATTTAATGAGCTTAACATACATTGCCGTTCCCGTTCTACAGCCGAAGAGCAGGGACGCGAGTCCGGAAACGAATATGAAAAGCAGAGAGCTGCTGTCGTCAGCAAAGGAATATATTGGATTACAAGTAGCAGACCAGAGATCGTTGATGAAAATGAAAAAGATAGTCGGAGACAGAACGGAGCCCTGGGGTACACCAGAATTTATTTTGTGAGTATCAGACTTGAAACCGTCCAAGACAACTTGAATTGAACGTTCCGAAAGGTACTTTCTAATCCATTGAAGAAGAGAGTCATCGATCCCAAAAGCACGCATTTTCGTCAAAAGAGCCTGATGTCAAACTCTGTCAAATGCCTTAGAAATATCAAGTGCAACTATCTGGCTTTCGCCAGATTGATGTACGCTTTGGTTCCACTTTTCGGTGAGACATGCAATCAGATCACCAGTGGACCTGTTGTTACGAAAACCGTACTGCCGGTCATTAAGAAGTTTTCGTGTTTCATGAGCTGACGGTTTATCAGCGTTTCCATGACCATAGAAAGAAGGGACGTAAGTGCAATGGGTCTGTAGGAGGAGAGAGAAGAAGATTCGCCTTCTTCAGGGACGGGCTGGATAAATGCTGTTTTCATCTTCTCGGAAAGATTCCTAAAGACTAGGATTGATGAAAAAGCTTACGCAGTGGTTTTACCAACGAGGAAGAACACCTCTTCAGAGAAGGCGAGATATACCATACCATTGGTTCATGTTAAGATCTTTAAGAACTCTTGCTACTACACGAGTGCGAAAGTGGATTTGTCCCATTGAAGATTCGATGCGCTCAAGTGTAGGCGGAGACAAAGCACAATCTGGAAGTATTGCGCTGGCCGCAAAGTATGCCGCAAGCAGATTAGCCTTGTCCAAAAAACTGATAGCGGGAATGTCATTGTAAATGAACGTTGGGATGGAGGATGAGGCAGAATTTCTAATATTTTTGACGAACGACCAAAAATTTTTACTGCGTTTGGGACATTGCAGTATTTTTTGCCTTAGTTTTTGGTCGTATTGAAATTTTACACGTTTAAGAAAGACGTTGCTGTCATTCCAGGACCAAAAAAACATTTCTCTAACCCTCACAGTCTCTTTACACCTCGAGTCGTACCAAGCCTGATACTCTTCATCCGATGAGGGATAAAGGATCTCATTTCGAAGAGAATAGCATCAGTGATCATATCAGCAGCGGCATCCACGTCGTTGTCGAGGAAACATAACGACAATTTAAGATTCCTAAAGAAGCTGTTAAGTGTGCTCCAATTATTGCCATACGATTCTTTTAAGAATCTTTTCTCTAATTGTGCGGTTGGCATACGAGAGATTAGCTGATATGACACAATGGTAAACGGTGTACTTATCAGGATGAGAAGTTAAAAACAAGTCCAGAGCGTTGGCAATATCACTATCAACGTCTGGTATTCGTGTGGGCTAATTTACAGACTGTGTTAAGTTATTTTCCACAGCGAAGATCTCAACACACCGTCCTTCGGGTGTTGTCTCTCCAGAATGGCGAAACCACCCAGAATTGCGTATATTGAAATCGCCCATAATGACGATTTCAGTTTGAGGATACAGGGATACAATTCTTTGTGTGGAGTCAGACAGCGCATCAAACTTATTAAAGGTCGAGTTGCTGTTCAGTTTGGGGCTTCTGTAAATAAAGCAATAGTGGATAATTTGCTTACGGAGATAGAATTTTAACCACATGAAATTGAATTCCGGATTGGAACAGGGACTACATTCTGCTGGAGTTTGGTAAGCTACATCACTACGCACGTACATAACAAGCCGCTAAACAATCGCCAGTTGCCATGTTTTGCAACATACTCTAGGTTTGTGGATTGGCGGCCTACGTTCTGTATACGAGCACAACAACAATTCCCGTAAGACTCGAGAAAGCAGTTGTGCATGCCGAATATTCAGGAAAGATCTGGAAACCCCCTTATTTACTGCAACTTCAACACAAGAAATCGCATTGAAGCTATAATTGGTGAGAACATAGCACGAATAACACTACCCAGGGCCGATGAACCGCACAAAATTCAAGGATCACGCCATGTCTAGTCGGAGCAACGTAAGCACTAGTGAAAAACTAGAAAATGATGCAACTTTTGAGAAGAGCCTACCTGTGACCAGCATAACACAACTAGCAACAAATGCCTAACAAATTCTTTATCATTTGTAAGGGTTTTTTTTTTAAATTTAATGTAATGTGAAGTTGGTGTAAGCGGTGCGCCCACTTCATTCGAGCATTGGTAAACCCAGAGCGGATCCAACTTCACAAGGAAGGATCGACGGCCATGATGGAAAAAAGACAATGATGGCGGAAGATAGTTTTTTGACAGCCGGCAACAGAGATAGGGCGAGAGGAAAAAGAGTAAAGCTTGATCCTGATATTCTGTAACCATCCGTGTTTTAATTAAAAGGATAATTACACAATTAAACATTAATTTTCTAAATAAAGCTTCTGAACTGAATTGAATTTACTCTCGACTATGTACGCGGCGTAACCGGCTGCCAGTGGCGCTGACTAACCGTGTATTAATTTCGTATTGACACGACGACGATTAAATGATTGAGATTCACAAAGCTTAGAGAATTAGTTATAAGCGAAGTGATAGTTATCTTTCACGAGGAGTAAGGAAAAGCTTTCTTAGGTCCTATGCTAGGCACAGAAAATCAAACCTTTACCTAAATATTCCAACCTTTAAAGTCAGCAATTATGAATATCAACTGTGTCTAAAGCAGAGACGCACCTTCACTGAGTGGAAACACCTTAAGAAAGTGTGTAAATTGAAGAATGTGGAAACATTTAACGAATGTCGCTAAAACACCCGATCTAATAGACTTCTTTATCGGAAAAGGAGTAAACGCTAGTTACGTCAAAGTTGAAGAGGGCTTCGATCTTTCCTCCGATCAATCCCCAGTTATCCTCTCACTGTGGGAATCCTTGGTTAAGAAACAAAGACCACCCAGATTAACTAACAGCAAAACTCACTGGGAAGATTTCCGAATAGACGTTATAGACAATACTGAGTTGAAAGTAGCATTTAGAACGCCGTATCATCTTGAAAAAGAAGTTGAACGTTTTGTTGAAGTCATACAGCAAGCGGCCTGGAAGAACACTCCCCGCGAATCGAACAAAGTTCCCAAAGTCGGCATAAGATACCCACCGGAAATCAGAGAAATGATAAGGAAGAAACGAAGAGCGCGGAAAAAGTGTCATGAAACTCGGGCACCACAAGATAAAACGTCCTTCAATAGGCTCTGCAACTTGTTGAAAAAATCGATCAAGGACTTTAATAATCAAGGTATTAATAACTAGGTTTGCTAAAGCTGCTCTATCTTATAAATGCCAGCATTAGATTAGAGCATGTACCGAACCAGTGGAAAATAGCCGAAGTTATTATGGTTCCGAAACCCGGTAAACTGCTGACTGAAGTCAAGTCATATAGACCAATATCGCTTCTCCCGATTACATCGAAGGTATTCGAGCGAATCCTTCTAAATCGTCTTAAACCAATTACCGACACAAATTCCCTCTCGCCTGATCATCAATTTGGCTTTAGAAGCCAACACTCTACAGTTGACCAAGTGCATCGAATAACCGATGTAATTGAACCAGCAATCGAGTGTAAGTTAGTCTGTTCAAGCGCATTCCTTGACGTTTCGCAAAGCCTTTGATAAGGTATGGCACGAAGGCCTAAAATATAAACTTCGACAAGCCCTACCCCAGCAATTGTCTTGTATTTTAGGTTCATACCTGGAAGACCGACTCTTCCGTGTGAGACACAGAAACGAATATTCCACTTTTAAGACAATAAGGCGGGGGTGCCGCAAGGAAGTGTACTTGGCCCTCTGCTATATTTGCTTTTTACCCGCGATATACCGCAAACGGACGACACTGTCCTAGCCACATTTGCGGATGACACTGCCATTTTGGCAACGGCTAAAACAGTCGAAGAAGCAACGTGCCCTTACACGGATTAACAATTGGACAAAGACTTGGCGAATCGCGCTTAATGAAAACAACTCTGTCAACGTGAACTTCACTCTCAAGAAAATTGAGAATCCACCGGTGTTTATCAACGCAGTACGAATTCCTTACACTCGACGCTAAACTAAAATGGAGAGCACACGTCAAGAAAAAACGTGAAGAGCTTGAAATCAAATATAGAGATATTTACTGGCTTATTGGAAAGTATTCCAAGCTTAGCTTAGAGAACAAACTGCTGTTATACAAGCAAGTGCTAAAACCGATCTGGACATATGGTGTACAACTTTGGGGTTGTACTAAAAATAGTAACATTAATATATTACAGACATTCCAAAACAAAGTTCTTCGAGGTATTGTTAATGCGCTGTGGTACATTAGAAACGATGATATCCACAGACACTTAGGAGTCGAAAACGTTCAGAACGTAATTAAAATGTTTGCGCGAAAACATAATAATCAATTACAAGGTCCTACGAATATTTCTGTTCAACAGATCCTCGACGAGACAAATTTATTGCGCCGTCTGAAAAGGACTAAGCCTCTCGATCTAGAGCGGGAATTTTCAATGGAAAATCGCCTGCAGGATATCTTATAAAAACAAAATAAAATGCGATAGAAGAACTGCTTCTTGAGTGTGAACTCAGTCGTGGTTTGCATAAGGGAGGTGTTTTTTAGTGAGTAAGAATCTCACACTACTATAGGCACCGGGCCTATAGTGTCTATGAAGATTTCTCACCTTCCCACGAAAAAAAAAAAAAAAATCTAACGAACCAGCATAAGCTGGATCAAACTGGAGATTAACATTCAAAATGGTATAAGACAATGCAAACTAAATCGAAACAAAGTTAACAGATATTTACAGCAACTGAAACATACAGAATGAATGCTTAACAACGAAATACAATAAAATAAACAAAAATAATAAGAACAAAAGAAAAAAAAAAAACAAAACATATTTTAAACACTCATATCCAATTTATTTAACTAAAAACTAATGAAAGGATGCACAAGGATGCATTCTAAAAATAATGATGTTTGTCATTTGAAACTGCGAAATGCAGATATGCACAAATTCAAATTAAACAATTACAATTCAGCATCTCAACACAAATATGTAAAATGTAAAGTTTAACAAACCGAACAAAAATTAAAAGAATTAACTATTAATAAAGTTTAGTTTGTGTCCTTTGTTGTGTGCGTTTATGTTTTATATTGTTTCCTTTTACATGTCACATACAAACAATATGATATGAAATTTGATTTTCTAATACGAGGAACGAATTTCCAAATAAATTAACAACAAAATCGAAAATATTTACGTATATCTTCCTAACTACAAACAAACAGAAAATTATGAACAAATAGTTAACACAAAAAAACCACACACACACATGTATACTTGAATAAATATTTAATAGTCAAAAAAAAAAAACAAACTGCCTGCCCAAAACAGGCCGCACACAAATTAAACAAATTATCTTCTGTTCTCTCTAGTTGGCAACAATATGATATATAACAATTTTTTGCTAAATTTTCTTGTTTAGTTGTTGTTCTTCGATTGGAAAACATTACTCTAGTGTTGCAATAATTTTCTTTACGAACATTTCTATGGTTATACGACGAGTAGTACGTTGATTGAGATTTGTTTTTATCTATTCAAATATTCTTATTAACTTTTTCTTTCTTTCTTTTATAAGTTATTGTTTTTTTTTTTTTTTTTTTTTTTTTAAACAGAAAAAAGGGCACTTAAAATGAATTTTTTGTTGTTTTGGTTGGTTGTTGTGGTTTTTTTTTTTTATTTTTGAAATGCAATACAAAAAAAAAAATGGAGACAACTAAAGATTGGTATTGGTCTATTCGTATGTTTTTGGATGTTGGATTATTTTTGCTTTTTGCTGGTAGTTTTATCTTTGACTAGCTTAAGGAGGTCCACAAGTTGTTCTTTCGCTGTACGGGGTTGTTTTTCTGTACAAATTAATTCAGCATCGGTGGGTGTTGTACTTGAGAGGAGGCTACTGCGACCGCTATCACTGGAACCACCGGCACTGAAGGGGCGATCTTTGCGTGTGGGTCCTCGGTCCGAGTGCGGTTGAAGTTGAAGATTCAGTGGATCACGTAGACGTCTTAAATCGTATTCAACATCGGCGATTTGACGCTTTAGCATGTTGTACTCTTCGATGTTGAACTTCTTCTTTTTGGCACTTTTGTGGATTTCAAGGAGGTAATGACGGTCCTTAACTTGCGGCAAGTTATATTCCTACAATGAGTTGGCATTATTATTTGATTTTAGTTTTTCTTTCTTATAAAAAGACAACGACAACTTACTTGATTTGTTGCGCAATAGTATGCATATGCAGCCATTGCTGTACCGTACGTGACAAAATACGTAACTGGTTCCATGATATCCCAAGAATATTCCCACCAGGTTAGACGGGCTAAGATTCCAAATTGAATTGCCATAAAGCCTAGGCCAGCCCAGGTTACTATGTTACCTCTGCGTGATGCCCATACATTGAGTTGGACTTTTTTCTAAAACAAAACCAAACAGAGAGAGGGTAGAGAAACAAATTAAATTCAAACAACCAAACATGGCTTATTGTTTTCAAATAAGAGAGTAAATTAGGGTATTAATTGTAGCGAGGATAACAACTCAACTATTTTGAAATATTAATGAGTGCCAATTAAACAGAATCAAATGATAAACGGCAATGGGGCGCCGCATTGATTAATGGAAGTGCGTTTAATTCAAGCGGATGATGATGGTGTTGGTGGTGGTATGAATAACTCAATATTTTATGACTGAAATGTATCAATTGAACTGAAAATACGGTTTTAAATTTAAAACAAATGCAATTTTCGAGTCCATAGAACTACACGGGTGAACGCATCAATTGTGATGACCAATTTGTTGGATAGAGGAGTTGAAAATCAATATTGAGGTTTCGAAATCGACACCAGTTTGGTCAATTGTAATACCATTGATCTACTTTCAATTCCTTACCACTCAGGGACTGGTAATTAACCGCTTTTTAGTACTGAAATCATCCAGAAAATGAGCGGGGAAAAGGCATAGAAAATTTAAGTTACTGTGAACTTTAGTATAACCAATCTGATATTACGCTTATAATCCAGTTTAACACACGTCTTCGGAGTTTTGAATGCTGTTTAAGCGTTTCATGAAGACATAAGCGTTGATACTTAAGCCTCTGCCCATCAATTCTTACTGTCACCTCCACATAGTGAAGCCTGAGAGCCTAGTACTCACTGGTGGCTGCAGACGAGAGAAGGAGAGTTTTTGCACTAGGGTGCTTCTCATTCATCAGGACGGCGCTGAAGGAATCCCATATACGGCTCAACGCGGCATCCACGGCTCTAGTCAATTTCAGGTACTTGGTGCTCTTTAGAGCTAATTCGACCATTTCGGAGTGTAAAGGGAACTCCACTGGAATTGGGATGGTGGCGAAAGAAACCTGAATATGCCAATGGTGGCTCTCATAATGGAAAAAATGTTGACGACCCCAGCAAACGTTTTAAGGACAACATGGAATGTTACGCCTCTTAACAGACCACGTGATTCCGGACAACTCGTGGAGGCCCTGACTGCCTTATTACTACAATCCAAGGAATGCGATGGGATGGGCCGGACAAAAAGCGGATGGAGGACAACATCTACTACAATGACTGCCGCAGAGAAGTACGACAACGCTTATTTGTATGTACATTTGCTATTCGAGGGAGACTTAGCCAGGATGCATTTCAACATTTTTTTTTTAAATATAATTAGCGCGCGCTCAAAAGACTATTAGCACCCTTAAAAAGTTTGCACAAAGCTCGGGCGAACAAAGAAAAGAGAGGTACCAGTGTGCATTGGTCTTAAATGTTTGCAAGTTATAATGGCCAGGAAATAGAGATCTCGACAGGGCATTCCATAAGCAAGTTGTACGGTTTAGGAACGAATCACGATATTGTGGAGTACGTCCGAAAGTGGGCTTGAGGGTATACTGATGAGCATTTATAGCGAGACGTTACTAGCGATTTCTATTGAGCACTGGTGTGGTGAAAATAGCGACAGAACAAGGTGACGCAAGAGACATTATGGCGGTGTTCAATAGTGTTAATTCACGCGACAATGTTAGAGTCACCTATAAGTTTTATCCCACGGTTTTGAATTTTATCTAGTAGGTGCAGAGATGTTTTAAGTGCACCTGACTAGATGTGTGCATTGTACTCCAAATTTGGGCGAATGAATGCCTCCTATGTTGAGGCCAGATCAGAGGGGGTGAAATATTTCTTACATCGCTTGAGGAAACCTAAATATTTCGCAGCATTTTTGGTGACCTCAAGTATGTGGTCATCCCAACGTGGGTTGTCATTGGCATACATACAGAGAATGGAAAGTTTTCCAGTTTCGACGACGCAACTGCCATTCATGGATAACTTTCGTTTTAACGACAGCAGACAGTATTGTGTTTTAGAAGCATTAAATTCCACTCTGTTGATAGTTCCCCAATTCGTTATGCTTTTAATATCGGAAACCAATGAGCTTAATATACGCTAGCGTTCCCGTTCTACAACCGAAGAGTAGGGACATGACTTCGGGAACGAAGAGTACTGTCGTCAGCAAAGGAATATATTGGATTAGAAATAGCAGACAAGAGATCATTGATGAATGAAAATTAAAAAAAGTGTCGGAGACAGAATGGAGCCCTGGGGCACACCAACATTTATTTTGTGAATATCAAACTTGAGGTCATCCAAGACATCTTGGATTGAACGTTCCGAAATTGAAGAAGAGAGTCGTCGATCTCAAATGCATGCATTTTCCACAAAACAGCCTGATGCCAAACTCTGCGAATTGCCCTAGAAATATCACGTGCAACTTTCTTGTTTTCGCCAGATTGATATAGGCTTTGGTTCCACTTTTCGATGAGACATGCTATTAAATTACCAGTGGACCTGTCGCTACGAAAATCATACTGCTGGTCATTCAGAAGTTTTCGTGTTTCGAGATATTTCATGAGCTGACGGTTTATCAGCGTTTCCATTACTTTGCTAAGAAGGGTGTTAATGCAGTGGATCTGTAGGAGGGGAGAGAAGATTCGCCCTGTTAGGGACGGGCTGGATAAACGCCGTTTTTCACCTGCTCGGAAAGAATAGGATTGATATACTATCTGGACCAACAGATTTATGTAAGTTAAGATCTTTAAGTATTTAAAGTGGATTCGTCCCATTGACGATTCCACGCACTCAAGTGTAGGCGGTGACAAAGCACAATCTGGGAGGCTTGAGTTGACCGTCAAGTGTGCAGCAAGCAGATTGGACTTGTGAAAAACGCTAACAGTTGAAATGAAAAAAGGCGTTGGAATGGAGGATGCGAGAGAATTTCTAATATTTTTGACCAACGACCAAAATTTTTACTACCTTTGGGACATTGTAGTAATTTGTTCCATCTATAAATGGACTTGGCGGACTGAACAATCAATAGTCAACCAGATTGATTAAATTAAGTTCGGTGACTGACACTGGTCAAACATCCTGGATATCCGAACAATCCGTGCAATTAACATTGACTCGGATTATTACATCCACCAAAGTTCGACGTCGAAAAGCTTCAATCGCAAGAGACTTCTACTCTTTTGCCGATCGCGTTTCCCTCAAGCTCTCTCAAAACCTTACCACACAGAAGACGGTTCTAATGTGATTAACTGAAGCGACGCCGCGCCAAAAAAACATATGGTGTGACGATGAATATAGGGAGGTATGTACAAGCAGCCAAACAAGAAGTGTCAAGTCTATGAGCAGAAAAGCACAGAATTCTTGGAGAGGAAAAGAAAGAGCACGAGAAGTGCGTGATCTCAGAAATAAAGGGATGACATTAGAAAGCCTTATCAGAGCTTATAACGTACATGCTACTACAAAGTCAGAGTCGAAGGATGCAAAGATGAACATGAACAAGAGACTGTATAACGGCGATGAAGATCAAAATACAGGTGTCAGGCAGAACCATTCACCCAGAACGAAGAAGGCAGTGAATTCCGTCCCCCTGACCTAGACGAAATTAAGGTAGCAATATCGAAACTAAAGTCTAATAAAACTGATGGTACAGACTGTTGAGCTATTTAAAGGTTGGGAACATGCACCAACTGGCCTCCAGTTGGTTACATTTGTCTGGCACGGAAATTAAGCCAAAGGCGATTCACTTGGCTATCTCGGATTTTTCCGGAACAATATTTGGACACATATCCTATCTCCTAAGCGGACAGCATCTTGCTATTGAGCTGCTGAACTTTAACTATAAAAGTTTCTCAACAGTTAGTACAACATGAAAGTATTACGTCAGAATATTTAGTAAGGAAACAATTTCTGGAGTGTACGATTTCTAGAATGGCTCCAAAATGCCAGCAATCAAGCGGAGGAACTAAGCGTGCATGGTATGAAGAGCTTCGCTCGATGTTTCGAATAATTAGCTCCATATAAACAAAAAAAAAAAACCTGGTGGGATAACGCTGAAATGAAAATGTCTGTAGGGAACAAAAGGAAAACACTTCAAGTAAGGACTTAGTATAGCAGAAATAGCGAAACCGATTTAGTGCGCCTTGAGTTACACTACGAACGGTTCAAAAGCAAGAGTGAGGGGAGCTTTTATTTGTTCCTATTTTTCGTGAAACTACAAAAATATACGAGAGGGTCAACAGCCAACAAAGCAATATAATCAAATTCCATAGGGGCCAATGTTACTTTACGGACAGTAGTCGACATACCTCGCAATTCAAAGTTCATAGAATTGGGGAAAGGTTCAAAAAAGTTCTGAGAGATTTTTATATGGAGAATGCTAAGATTTCGAAATGTACCCGAGACGCATACAAGAATGGAACAGCGGAGTTCGAACCGGAGAATTCGAAGTTAAAATTGAAGTACACGAAGGCAGTGATCAAAGTCAGTTGTGATTGAAAGCCGTGCAACATTTTCTATTTAAGCAGCACATTGTTGAGTCTAGAACGATCATACTGCTATCATAACCAACGACGCGACAGTCCTTCAGGCAACGCGTAATAATTTGGTAAAGGCGCAGACGATTGCATGTTAGAATTCTAATACCGTACATATGCAGTTTGTTTTTCGAACCTGCAATCTGAACTTCTGGCATCTCTACGAGTGTAAAAAGAGTCGTCGGGCCTAACCGCGAATATTTAATTAGTCATTCTCCGTCGTTAACCATCACAGAAATTGCGATAACTATGCCAAATACTGAATTAGCATAGCTTGACTTAAATGGCACGTAGACTACAGGATTTTGTGACAAAAAAATTTCGCTTAAACTTAGGCCGCATATTCGCAAAAGGCATTAAAAGTCTAAAAACTTCTTAGAGATTTTTTTTTTGATTTGCATCTTGGCAAAATGCCAATAACATTTCATAAGACAAAATTTATACTTATCTATGTTAAGTCAAGTCATTGTTGTTGACACTTAACTTAAAAACAAAACAAAAGTTGGCGCGATTCGGTCTAGTTTTATGCTTGCAATTGTGGTTCGGATATGGAAAATTTCAAAGAGCATATTCGTCATATTTTGCTTTATTCCTTCAAAAACGGGAAGAGACCATCTGAGGTAAGGGAAAACTTGCGTAACGTTTACGACAGAAATGTCATCGAAAAACGCCAGTGCCAGAACTGGTTCGCCCGATTCCGTGATGGTGATTTTTCAGTTAGGCGCTTATCACTCCCGTAGACTTTCCGAGATTAACGACGATAAAATCAAAGCATTGGTACAGATAAATAAGATTGCTACCGCTCTAAAAGTGTCATGGCGATGCGAAATCGCTTGGCTTCGTAAAGCAGCTCGATATTTGAATACCGCATGGGTTGACAGAAATTAATCCGACGATGCGAATACGATGCGTTTACGATCAGCTCACCAAACGCGAAAAAAACGATAAATTCTGGGAGCGTATTATCACGGGAAAGGAAAAATGGATTGTCTATAACATGTGGTGAAAAAAAAAAAAATTGGAGTAGGCGAGATGAAGCATCGGAAAGGCAAGCAAACGCGGTCATCCATCAAAAGATGGTGATGCAGTCAATCTGGTGGGATTGGAAGGGACCAGTCTTCTATGAGCTGATTTCAAATAACAAAATGATTAATTCCGATATACAAATACTGTGAGCAACTACAAATATTAAGTGAAGTCATCGCACAGGATCTTCACAAACTGATCAATCGTAAGGGTGCGGTGTTTCACCACGACAATGCCAGACCACACACAAGTTTGGTCACTGGGCAGAATTTGTTGTAGCTTGGTTGGGATGCGTTGCTACATCCACCGTATAGCCAAGATCTTTCGCCGTCAGACTTCCATTTGAATGGTAGAACGTTTGCTTCTGAAGACCTCATCAAACTGCACCTTGACAAATCTCTTGCAGAGAAAGATAGGAAGTTTTATGAACGCGGTATTATGAAGTTGCCCGGGAGATAGCAGGAGCTCATCCAACAAAATGGCCATCATTGATGAATGTTCATTACGTATACTAAATAAACGCACATGAAAATCAAATTAAAAAAACCGTAATGACTTTGTGAACAGTCCAATATTAGTCTTTCCGAGGGCAGTGGAGGCCTTAGTTTGCCATCATCAATTTCATGAGGCTTAATATTGACAACAGTGGAGTTCAAAAGATGCCTAAACAATTTGCATTTCTCGAGATTGATTTGTTTAGTCGGCTGAAGTCTGGCAGAAAATGGAGAGCCACCTGCAGGCAAATAGCTAATATTAATGGACATTATTCGGTGTTCGGGTTTCAGGTTTCATATTTAAATTTTTCAGAACATCGAACTTTGCCAACTGAGTGACTAGTGAAAGGATTCCTTGTTGCATGTAACGTACCTGTTCCAGAGGACTAAGTTGATATTTTAGATCTTCTAATTTCTTCTCTAATTCTTCCTCTCTGTGCCTATGATATTCGCCTACGTGAAGTGCTTCATATAACTAAAAGAAAAAAAATTGTTTAACCAAAATATAGAGGTGTATATGAGTATAACTTACCTGCCCGACTAACGCCTTGACATCGCCTAATTTGGTTATATCTTGTTGTGAGATTCGCTCTCTTGGTGGAGGAACTACTTTATATTTTTTATCATTTATGATTAACCTGAAAACAAAAATGAATTTAGATAATGTTTCGTTTAGTCGATCAATAAATTGATTTTGAAAACAAAAGTGTGACTAGAAAACCAATCAATCTATATGGTGTGACAGAAGACAAGCTTGGCGGTTTGATTTCAAGACAGTTTCTCGATAGAACCTAATGTAGACCCCGTTTAAGTTAGAGAAAACCATAAGAGAAGCTTCCAATATCCAGCTCAAATTGGATCTGTGATGGATGAGGTATGTAAAAGGAGGCGCTTTCTGCCTTTAAGTGCATAAAACATTGAGGAAACATACATATTTTCGCAGCAAGCGAAATGGTACAATAAAAGTTTTTCAGAACGTCATGTGGTGGCGTACAGCACAGGTAAAAACTGAGTGTCCACAACAATTTTCAAAAATATCTACAAATGCATTGAGCGCTGTTATTTTTAAGTGATATTTGATAAGGCTATACTGATAGTGCTAGTTCCTTATGCGAGGTCTTTCACTACTCTGCTAACATTGGGTTGGTATCGAAAACTTTTCAGCTGAAGCGTTGGTGTCGTCTACGATTCGTCGTGGGCACTTTCTCAATAACTTCTCTATGTAAACGAGACTAAATATCATCCTTCCCCCTAAACAACCTAGAATATCTATATTCAGTAGCTTTCATAGAGTATGACTGAGTTGATAAAGATTTCATACAGAGCCTTTTATGTTGTTCAGGAAAGGGCTAAGTGGGAATTTTTATTCTTCGTTTCATTCACGGTTGTGCATCGTTTTCAGATCTAATAATGGAGCGTTGGTAGATGCCAGCCCTAACTACTTCAAAGCTGTAGCTTCGTCTAACTTGTCGATATTGGGCACCGCTTCTCTTTGACAGTACGCTTAAACTTCTATTTGAGCGTAGACATTTTACTATATTTCCACACTGTTGGGAACCAATTAAGAAGTCAACTTCTCGGCTGGATAGATAGTGCGATGATGGTCCATCTCTGAAGTTGGGCCAGTTCGTTATTAAGATCGAAGCGCGAAGCGTATGACGGTGAGATTCCACTTAACAAGTCTGCATTTATAAGTTGGTTGGTGTCCTCTTTCACTTTCGAGCGCCACTTTAGATGCGTCGTTCCTCGGGGTTAGAATCGAAGACTCTTAGACTCTTTTGGTCGGAGCTCTGGTGTCCGTTCGGTCAACATGGCCCAGCGATCTCAGACGTCACATAGTTCGTGGTGAACTCCTTTTCCGTCAATCGGGACCGAAAATCACAGGCAATATCTTTCTCTCAGAAAGGCCGAGGTCTTCCTCATCCGCTTTCGACAGGGCTCGAGCCTCTACACCAAATAGCAGGACCGGGGTGATAGGGGTAAGCCAGTTTGGTCTTATGAGAGAGTTACGCAATTGCCTTCTAAGATAAAAAAAAAAAGGAATTAATGAGACTGAGTCCAGGGACTAGATAGCGGCCTGACTATCCGAAAAGATGCGGAAAGCCTTTACAGATATCACGTTTTTCTTCAGCCAGGACAGAGGTTCGACAGAGCCGTCGTAGGTGTGCGTTTTCTTCTGAAGACAGCATGTGCTTTGATTTGCCCTGGTTTACCACAGACCCATTCTGGCCGCTTCCGCCTCAATACTCACAGCTCGATGTGTTACCCCAATCACATCAATACCATCCGCATACGGACATAAATAAAACCGTTCCTTTTTCGTTGGTCAGTGAGGTTTTGACGATTCTCCATAGCCATCTTGCACAACTTAACGAGTTTTGCACGGATATCCACTATAGCTCGTTCCAATGCAAAGTGGAAAAATAGATCATGAATGTCGATCTGAAACTCCCGGGTCTTTCCAAGATCTACCGTAGGGCGATGTTCCAGGAATAAACCCGCACTGATATTGTGATGAATAGCTACAGACGCTCACATAATGGGGCTCACGCGATATTATTCATCTATTGTATAGTTCACACAATCAAAAGGGTTTCCTTTCTTATGGAACACAATGCTCCACAGTCCGTCTGCACCAGAAGGTTAATTAGACTTTAGCTTCGATATCGCTTTCTTAACTTCGTCTAGGTAATAGTGACGGAATTCTCTGTCTCTTCGTCCAGGCTAAATGGTTTTTTCTCCCTGACAAGTTATTTTGACCACCATCTTTGGGGTCTTTTATTCTGGTTTTGTTCGTTTTATCTCTCCATTTTCTCGATCGCTCACTTCTCGTGCTCCTTTTTCTTAACGAGAAGCCTGTGCTCTACCCTTCTTTTCTGCTCATAGAGCTCACATCCTTCGATGCAGCGCAGCTTTATATGCTTCTTGTTTGGCTGCATGTACTAAGTGGCGCAAAATTAATCACGCTATCGGAAGATGGTATAATTTTTGCAAATGGCGTCGTACGTCAATCATATTTGACATTTGTGAACTAGCCAACTGCAGTATACAAACAGACAAGCAATGGGGCGCTATACTCCGCAAGAGCGTGGAATAATTGTGTCGATGTTTTTGACCAATAATCGGTCAGTGGTGTTAACGCAGCGTGAATTTCGACGTCGATTTCCTTAATCGTGTCGCGTCAACTGGGCAAACATTCCGGCGCTTAGCTACTCAACTCGAACAGAGTGTAGCTACAGGAGACCATGCAGGGCGTGACCGCCATCGGACTGGTCGTTCGGCCGAGAATATCGTGGCTGTGGCTGGCGATGTCGCTGAGAACAACAGAAACATCAACCAGACGACGGGCCACGCAATTGGGCATCACCAGACGGACACTACAGCGAATTTTAGTGAAAGATTTACACATGTTCCCGTACAAAGTGCAAGCAGTGCATCAGTTAATGCCTCCTGACCATCAGCCGCGTGTGAATTACTGTAAAGCCATCCTCAATCTCAACAACGAAGAGGACGATTTTGTGTCGAAAATCATCATGAGCGACGAGGCACATTTCCACTTAAGCGGTTACGTCAATAAGCAAAATCTGCATTTCTGGTTTCAACAAGACTGTACACGTTGCATACACAGCACGAGCCACAAATGGATATTGTGAAGGAAGCGTTTTCTGGTCGCGTTATCTCCCGTTTTGGCGATTTGGCATGGCCAGCAAGATCGCCAGATTTAATCATCCCAGACTTCTTTCTTTGGGGCAACTTGAAGTCGCGTTATTATGCCAATGCAAGCAGTTATCACCGGAAATCTTGCGGAAAGTCATGGAAAATGCAGTAAAACAGTCACAAATATGTATCAACACTAGCGAAAGCCAAGTTCCTTTATGAACATTGACAACTGAGAACCAGTTTTAAGAACCTGAATCCATAGTCGGACGTGGTCTGATACAGGCTGTGTTTTCCGATGACCTGCTCAACGAAAGCTTTCTCGCCCAGCCTTACGTTAAGATCTTCTAACAAAATGTTGGTGTCATAGCTGGGGCACTGAGTATTTGTCGGTCTAGGAGCTCATAGAATTTGACTTTTATGCTGTCATTCTTATCGTCTGTAAGAATTTGGCCTTGATGCTGATAGTTATGAGGCGTTCGCTCACATGTCAAAAGCTTAAGACTGTTTGCCTGAGTCTCCCACGAATAGCAAATCCACATTCAAATAAGCGTTCCTTCTTTGTAGCAGTCGCCGTAGTAGATGTGCTGGTTTTCGTCAGCTTTTTGACTGGGCCAAACCATCACACTCCTTGAATTGTGATATTATGTAGATATGCTTTGTAGCAGTATCAGGCTTCAAGGCAAGCCAGATTTCTTGCGCCGCTATCTCTACTCCAGGGTCTCGACTCAACCGCGGAGCTCCATTAAGACCTGGACTCCAAATACTCATAAGTCGAAGTAGCTGGAAAGAAAGGTCTCCACCAGGAAGCTCAAACATACCGCCATCAATCCGTAAGTGGGATCCCTGATAAAGGAGAAGCGCCTTAGTAAGTATATTCCCCCCGGTATCTCTTGTCGACATCCCGGAGGCGTTGATTACCCTACATTCAGTCAGAGGAACTAGGCTCGCAGTCTTCATCATGTAAAAGTGAAAATAGGAGTTGAAGGACAGAAGTTTAAGTGTCGATGCTTCTGTCATCCTAGAAAGCTTGATGACCATTGAAAACTATCAACAGTGGCTTGAAATATGGTATGAAAGCTTTGTAGGCAAGCTATTAGCCCTTGTCGTGTTGGAGTCTATTGTGTTTTGATCTGATAGACATGGCTAACATTGTCAAAATAAAGTTATTCAGTTGGCGACATGTACATATTTATCTAAGAAACGAATTTTACATATTTTCAGCACCAAATGCGACTCTAGTGCTTCGTTCTTCATCTTTACAAGTGTCTGGGCGGATTTGTTCTCTTGACACCTTTTCTGATATTTCAAAGCTTCCGTAATCTGTTCCTGCTGCAGCATCTGTGAATATCTTCGATCTTGCGCTCGGGAGCTCTTTCTCTTTCTTCCGGAAATGACTGTTTTTTCCCCGTCATTTCTGCTTGTAGTTCACCAAACCAACCTTACCGTTTAGTGTAGGCAAATGAGCATTCTTTATCGATTCCGGGTTTAGTTGGGGCACTCGGTTTAAACTCAGCCGCCCAGTTCTGCTTTTCTTACGGACCACGGGCATACACCGGGCTGTTTGGCTTCCATTAGTTGCGGTAGGGGCTTTTGTGGGATTAAGGATTACCAGACCGACGTCGTGGATTGGGATGTTAACATTTATAGTTCAGGTGCAACAAAGTGTTAGTCCTAGATAATGTTAGCTGCTCGGAACCTTCCGACATCTAAGTCATATACTGGATGCGTGCCCTATATCAATTGTGTTTGATGTAGCCAACTGTTTGTTTATCTGGAGACTGCCTTATCAATATTATGACGAAATGCTGTGTTTCTTGCTGATGTGAGGGTTCTTGACGCCGCAAGGTCGATAAAACCATTTCCAGACATAGTATAGTGAGGGCTGTGCTCTCTTTAAATTGCTCGAAATAAGTAGAATTTTTGACTGTGCCTCTGGAGAATGAAGTTACTAGGTAATGGGCGGAGGTAAGTTAATAGAGGATCATGATCTCTAAGGCATTTTAAAAGTCATTCGTATATGTCTAGTCTGACTGCTTAAGCTCTAGAATCACCCACTACAGTGACAAGATTGCTTTTTATATCTCTTAGAGCAGAACTTACCTTAGTCTCCTCGGAGTAAATTACATGTCATCTTAGCACACAAATCTGTTATTTGTGTCACAAGGATGTACCTACGACATGAGATCTTTGAATTTCATTGGAGCCAGCACAGGTTCCATGTTACATTCAGAAGTTCTTCTAGTTCATATTTCATAATAAACCAAAACGAATGTTTTATAGAGCTACTAGAGCATGCTTGAGTGGACTTAAGCTTGGGGTTCCTTAGGGGCTTTGTAAATCTTCTTCTGTTCATATTCATATTATGTAGTCGTCTTTTTATCTTCATAATTTCCCAACTTGCTGCCACATATCTACATATGTGATTTTGAGCCCTTACGGCCTAAACAAATGACTGGATTTGGTGCTCTCAAGTTTGCCTCAATAGCCGTGAGGCAACATATAAAACTGCTACACTATGAGTATTATTTCGGGGTTTGCTTCACTGCTCCAGCTAAGAATGTAGCATTCGGGAACAGAATTTCTTACATGGAAATCCTGAAAAAAAACCCTTTTCGTTCATCCATTGGCTTCCGAACGAACTCCTTCTAACAATCGAAGGAATAATGAAAATTTATTTTCTATACTTCGACGGTAACAGGAGAATTCCCGAAAAATTCACAAACATCCATCCATCAAAAGGTTTAAAGTTCCTCAGCGAGTTTTGCTTATGCAAGCCCGGTACCATTATTTGCATTTACTTGCTTCCAATCGATTTTATTTCATAACAAAATCTCACATGAATTTCAATGTCAGTAAATTCCGGGACATGAAACCTAAAATTCGAAAACTGACAAAAGCAGTTCTCCCTTGGGGTTTCAATTTTTCGGGGATCAACTTTGCGTGCTTCTCTCGCATTCATGGGCTGAAAAATCTGTTGCGAAGGGTTGGGCTTTGAATATTCATATTCGTTTTTCCAAAAGTAACCTGAAGGAGTTTTCACCTCACTCCGGCATCCTTTCGAAAAGAAAAATATGTGTTTGTACCTTGTATGCTATCTGCAATATTTAAATGTCAAACATAGAAAATTGATTTCAAAATAAGAGATACTATCTGTGAAGAAGGCGGCCCTACAGGCCTTTTTCAATAAAAAACGTTTACTCTCGCATGTGTGTGCGGACCCAAATGTGGGTCCTACATGAGCGTGATATATTGCGACACTTTTACCAACATCATGCCAGGACTCACAATCGTTTTTTTTTTTTTTGTATTTTTTGAATCTGATATGACAAGATAAATGTTTCTCTTTGTTAGGGATATTACTTGTAAGTCGTATCATATGTTGTTTGGGCGTTGTTGCAGGGTAAACTTACCAAAAAGGTTCATCCATTAGACTTTCTATGCTACAAGACGATGCTATCCGCACCTCATCTTCATTAAGTATTATCGCTCTATCCACGCCACGATCTTCAAGTTTAAGCATTTCAAGGAGATTTAAGACTTTGTGTGAGACAGGCTTTAGGGCGAAACGACATTTTTCGTTTCGACTTGGCAGCGGAACGGTTATGTGTGGCAGGCCTTGTATATATTTAACAGTAACTTCATCTGCAATAAAATAAAAAAAAAGAAGAAAAATCAATATTAGCAACGATAAATAAATAGTATTGTAATTAAGAAGATACAATTTGTATAATCGAAAATTTGCTTGCTAGTTGGTTTTGAATGTATGAAATGTGCAATGGGTGGAAACAATTCTTAATAGCAGCACGTTTTAGGTGATGGTCGAAGCTATTTGCTATTTCGAAAGATTTTTTGGTTTGACGACTTGCTTTTATGAAAGAGATAAAGCCTTCAAATTTGACTTACTTACCTAGATGATGCGTAATTAGGGGATAAGACTGCGCATCTTCCTTTTTTCAGTGCAAGGCTAGCCAAATAGGACCTCGGTTTAAACCGTTTTCAAAGTAGATCAGTAGATAGAGTGAAGTTACAAGGAATTGAATAGAAGGAAATAGGCAAAGGATCCGTCTTGGCAGCCTGCGTGCCCTAAACATCAAGTGCTGAGTATTGGTTTTCT
Source organism: Volucella zonaria (assembly GCA_963966105.1). Lineage (NCBI taxonomy): Eukaryota > Metazoa > Arthropoda > Insecta > Diptera > Syrphidae > Volucella > Volucella zonaria. The sequence continues at coordinate 109,995,170 of OZ014534.1, forward strand.
CTTTCTGGTTCCATTTTCAGTTTCCACATTGGATCAATAGATTGTCCTCATTTGGAGTTTGATGATTCTTCCCCTTTTCCTTTCCAAACGGTAATCGTGAAGCAGCTACGACCGCTGCTTTGCTTCGTGAAATATCTAATAGAGGTTATTATTTATGATATGCTGGGGGCTCATCAAGTATTCGTTAGAGCCAGAGTCCATCTTTTGAACTGGCTCTTACTGCTAGTGTATGGACCGCTGGTTTACCATTTCAATAGAGTTCCAAAGCGGTGTCTTAAATGAATTTACTTGGAGTTTCTAGATCAGAAGTCTGTATAGCCTTGATCCCTACGCTGTACTGAAATTCAAGCTCATTTTTCTTACTACTGAAGCCACTGTAATTTAAGATATGCCGGAGTTCTCTCTCTAGAAAGGAAACTGGCACTCTGAGAATACAAGTGGAGCGAACGATACAAATAAAAGTCAACGTGGAAAAACCTTCCAACCTGCGAGACCGCAAGATAATGATGGTCGGAACTCAGCAAATCCAGAACAAGTAAGTTTCTCTTGAAAAGCAAAGATGAACTATTTACGCTTATTGCATTATTCACAGGCCATAATCTTTTGGGAGCACACTCAATAAAGCTGCACCTTACCGACGACCATGACCTGTGCAGAGACTGTGAAGCCATAGGTTCACGAAAGGTTACCTTCTACTTTTTGTGTCACTTTTCCAGCCTCAATAATTTGAGGCAAAGAACTTTTGGAAGTTATTAATCCCACTAACTCTTAGAACTATCTGCTGCTGCACTTAAATCTTTTTTGAGGTCCGCGGATGCAATAAGATGGCGTATACCCGTTCAGGGGCCAAACGCCAACCAACGCGGGACGGAAAGCAGACATCAGGACTAGGAACCGTAACCGAATTCCCCCCACCCTGGCATCACAAAGGGTCTAGACAGACTTAAGTTTGATGAGATATAGAAAGGATTCGGCTCCAGATATCTACCCTAATTTACTGATTCAACAAGATGGTGCAAAAGTTGGCATGCTCTTTGGCTATAATTTTTTTTTTTGAATGAAAAACTTTGGTTCTGCTTTTGGATTATGTTTATTTGATGTCTTAAAATTTTTTGAGACTCGTGACTTCAAAAAACTCCACAAAAATAAGTCTGGAACGGTTAAAACAGGCAATCTTGTCGGCCAGCGCAAATCACCAAAATGAGAGATCGGGTGGCCCGGTAATGCAGTCCTCAAAGTATACGCCGTTGATTTATCCTGTTGGCAGAACCACATGTTTTCCAGTCCAAATTCATCCAATTGAGGGAGCTGGAAGTCGTTGAGCATGGCTCTGTAGCGCTCGCCGTCCACAGTAGTCATTTGGCCCACGGCATTTTCGAAAAAATTAGGTTCGATGACGCCCCCAGCGTAAACAGCACAACATGCAGCAACTTTGAGCGGGAATGAGCGGAGATGGAAATGAGCTCCGCCGGTCACGATGAAAAGACTACTCCCTCGTGGTCCAGATTCAGGACGGCACACGTAGGTTATACGCGCTTGGCGGTCAACAGCTAACAGCTGATGCATTGCCTGCACTTTGTAAGAGAATATCCTACAGTCTTTCATCAAAATTCTCCGTAAAGACCGCCGACAGCATTCTCAGCAGAACGGCTGCTCTGCGGCCGGCCAGACCTGGCAGCATCTTGTGTTGTCCCATACTCTTCTAGGCGATCGGCTAAACGTCGTAGTGTTTGCCGAGTTGGTGTCAGACGACCGCGAAATCTGCGCAGAAATTCACGCTGCGCCAACACCACTGACGAGTTATTCCGCAAAAAAATCGTAAGAATTATTCCGCGTTCTTTAGAAGTATAGCGATTCATGTCTTGTTGATGTGTGTTTTGGATCTATTTACTTCACAAATGTCAAAGTAGAATTGACATTTGGCGCCATTTGCAAAAATTATAGCATCTTCCGATAGGGTGATGACTTTTGCGCAAGCTAGTATAAGTGTGTGAGCGCATTTCAGGCTGATAAAGAATGTGCTGAAAGGTCAAGACTTCTTGCCTTAGTCTGCAGTGTACAAATAGACGCTGCTTCTGTCCTCTGTAGTATTGTAGTTGCCGTAGTACATGTCGTAATTCTTCATTCTACTTTTGTCCATCCCACATACATATTTCATCAATCAGTCCCACGGCTTCCACTTATTGTTCGGCTGCATGTGGCGTGCTTGAGCACCGAAAATTCAATAAGGTCTTTGGCAGAAAATATGACTAAGGTTGCTTTGGTGAAAATATGTAGCTACAGCAAAATCAATCAATAGGAAGCCGTTGCTATTAACGTGCCCTAAAACCACGTGGTCTTAGTAAAATTCTTGATCTGCTGCTTATAAATCTGGTTTCGACCACAACTACACTACACGGGAAGGACGGAATGGAACAATAATCTACCCCCTATCGAAATACCAATAGACCTTCACCGACAACGGCTCCAAGATAAAATGCAGCGTTGGAATAGCTGTTTTTTCAGTGGAACTGAACGTACCCAAATCGTACCACCTTCCGGACTCTTCGAGTGCCTTCCACTCGGAGGTACTAGCGATTAGAGAGCCCTGCAATATATTTAGCCTCAGTTCCATTACAATAAACAACATAGGAATCTTTATTAACAGCCAGGCTCCTTCCCATCAAAGCGTTCCACTTACTTACTTCGTCCTCTAAACTATAATAGTAGAACAGCGCAAGGAAATTATCACGCAGGTAAGCGATCGGTTTAATATCACTCTCCTCTGGGTTCATAGACGGGAATGAGAAAGCAGACGCGCTAGACAGATGCGGTTCTACCTTCGATGTCCCCTCTGTCTCCGATGGGACTTCTCAAAGGTGGAATTCTCCAAAAATGTCTCTCTACTGTCAACACTAAATGAAGCAGTCTAGAAACTTGTACCATGTCCAGACATATATGGCCTGCCTACAATAAAAACAGGGCAAATGACTTAATCAAGAGAACTCGCACCGAGACAGATGTCACTAGTGTTTAACGTAGGTACCTGCCGTGAAGGCTCAAGCTTACGGCGCGTCTTCGCACGAGATATCAAAACAATGCGTTGATAAGCGCCCTTCGGGTAGTACAAGTACTACCACCAGTACCAGATTCGAAGTCGTGTGTAAGGCACGAACTTCCCCTTTGGTGAAGGGTCGAGGCCTATCTAATACCTCAGCCATTCTGTGGGTCATGGCACCCGGTTGCAATGCAACTCCACATCGAGCAGACCAGTTGGTTCCATAGCAATCCCATGGTTTAGCACAGGTCGTAGTAGACTACACATATGCTAAGCCATGAGATGTCCAAGCACCATTAGTTCTGCTTTCCCCGCGATTTTGGGTACAAACCTACAGCCACCAGGATACTCCCACAAGGGGGCCAACTCCTAGGTCAGGCCGGAACCATAGTTCCGGGGGCTCCTGACCTCCCGTGGTACCAGAATATAGCTTCCGGTCGAGCTTCGCAACCTTGAGGTTACTTCCAGTTGGGCACCTCACTGCCCAGGACTGGCGGCCTTTGCCACTTAGGGCTTCCCTAACTCTAAAAGAAACCATCCGCTAACTGCCTACTGCGTCTTCTAAGAAATACTTCTCTTGCAAAGCTACGGGTTCTTTCGAACCGTACGGTGTCAGTGAGAATTCCACTGACGTCGTAGGCATCACCGTTGTAGATGATGCCCATAGCATGCAAGTCCCTAACATCTGAATAATTTGGGCACTCACAGAGTACATGAAGCCAATCCTCATGGGTGGCTCCACATGAGCAGCTTGCCGCCCCACTAAGCCCTCTTTTATGCAAGAATGCATTAAGGGAGCCATGCCCGGTTACTAAAAAGCCCAGGCTGAGGGTGAAGTTCCGTTCAGGAAAAACTGTCATTGTCAGCACATCCCTCAGAAAGCCGTAAGTAACCCTACCGTTTTCACTAGCATCCCACCTAGATTGCCATCTAGATAGAACGCATGCGTGTAGCAAAATTTTACGCTGCCTCAGGGATATGACATCCACTTCTGCTGGGGAAACCCAGTCTCGTTCATTAAGAGGCAGACCTTTTCTTATCTTGAAAGCGATACCATGACGTATCGCCTCCAGATCCAGAGGTGGTACTCCCAACAAAACTTGCATTGCCTCTGTGGAGACAGTTCGGCACACAGGCAGGCAACCGAGCAAGGCGACTCTTTGGCAAGCCAAGATCCGACGGCGGCCATCTTCAGTCAAAACCTTGTCGTACCATACCGACGCTCCATATGTTGCGCAGGCAACAAAAAGACCGCTGTATATTACACGAACAGAGCGCCTGTTCAGCCCCCAGTCAGATCGCAGAATGCGCCTTACCTGGCCCACAGCACATAACATGCGTCTCCTCATTTGGACGAGGTGAGGCATTAATTTCATGCGCTCACCCAGTGTTATGCCTAAGTATCTGACCTCAGTCACACACCTAATGCTAACACTATTCATCCGTATCACAGGAGGCCGACTTCTCGTATTCAATTTGCCTTTAAGCAGCATTGATACGAGTACTGTCTTCTCCTGTGACACTTTGACGCCAACGCTTTCGCCCCATTCGGAAACAATTGAGAGAGCTCTTTCTCCTAATTCTTCCACACGAGCCCTGGATTGGCCCTCGAGGATAAGGAGCAGGTCGTCTGCATAAGCGCAGCAACCACAGAGCTCATTCCATTGCCACAGAAGTGGATCCATCATGAGGTTCCAGATGAAAGGACCGCAGATGGACCCCTGGGGACACCCTCTTTCCACGTCAACGCAAACATTGTCGTGTGCATTAGCCACACTCGCTCTTCTTCCAGAAAAATAGCTTTCCCAAAGCCCAATTTCCTGGCAGCCCAATTCTCTTAACCTGGTGAGTATTTTTTGCCAGTTCAGATTATCGAAAGCACCTTTAAAATCAATAAAGATGCCAATAATCACACTGGCGCTGCTGGTCTGGACTCTGTCTTTAAGAAAAGACCAAGCGTCCTCTACACATTTGCCTTTAGTAAAGTCAAATTGGAAAGGAGACATTGGTTCCATCATACTCTCAGAAATCCTTTCCACCATGACCCTTTCCAGAACTTTGCCAAGTACCGGAAGAAGGCTGATGCCCTGATACGATCTAGGATCGGACCTATCCTTATCGGGGGATTTCAGGAGCACGATCACCCTTGCTTCCCTCCAATACCGGGGGAAGTAGCTACAGGCGATGCATTTCCTATAGAGTAAGAGCAGGTATTCGGGAACAGCTTTCCAGATGGCTTTCACCATCTCTCCAGGAGATCTCCTGGAGCGAAGAAGTGAAACCCCCTGCTCAACTTCGTCGGTCCTTAATTCCGGAGGGGTCGGAGGCTCTTCAACTAAAGAGTCTTCAAAACGCTCCTCTCTCGGAAAGAACTGACCTAGTAATGCAGTCAGACAGTCCTTCCATGTGGACAAAATACTATTATCCACACGAATGCCTTCTATATCAGCAGTCCTTTTAATACTCCGGCAAATCTTATACCGTTTACTCCAGGGAGCATCCCTATTCCCAGACACAAAATTTCGCCAATGAGCTTCTTTCGTACTGACTATTAGTCGCTTGTACTCAGCGAGCCCTTGCCGAAAGGCAATGCCCAGCTGAGCCAGGTTCTCAGCGTTAGCCGCCCTAGCCCTTTGGAATCGCTTCCTTAGGTTTCTAACCACCCTTCGCTTCTCAGTCAGACAGCGGGTCCACCAATTTACCCTTTTACGATTCGCCTTGCGGCTTCTCTCAAAGAGCTCATCGTTAAACCGCCAAACACACTCGTTAATGTGCTCGACTTGCCGGTCAATGCTCAAGTCGCCATACACTTCGGGTGGTAAGGAAGATACCTCCGCAAGTATACGGGCACCATAAACATTCCAGTCAGCGCCTCGCACACACCATCTCATTTCAGAAACCGTGTCTCTATCCTCTGTTTCGTGAGCGATTTCAAACTGGATCCAGTTGTGATCACTCACACCTGCGCTAACCCGCCACCTAAAACTAAACGCCCTAAAAGCTGCCTCGTTGGCGAAAGTAACGTCAATGTCACTCCTGCCAACGTTGACCACATCGAAGGTATATACCTCACTCGGCTCGTTGATGACATGGATATTGCGTGCAACAATCCATTCACCAAGAAGCTCCCCTCGCTCCTGGTTCCGGGTACCAGTTGAGAGTCCAGATACCTTACTGAACCAAAGAGGAGAGGTCGCATTGGCGTCAACACCGATTATAAGGGGTTCTGTGCCGGCTAGCGAAAATAAACCATCCATATACTCGATGTACGGGTCAATTTCCTCACTGTATTTGCAGCAGACGCTGGCAACAAAAATCCTGCCAAAAGCGCCTTCTACGCTTACGACTCGCATCGAGACAGATGTCTCTTGTGTTTTACGTAGGTACCTGCCGTGAGGGCTTAAGCCTACGGTGCGTCTTCGCACAAGATATCAAAATAATGCGTTGATAAGCGCCCTTCGGGTAGTACAAGTACTACCACAAGTACCAGATTCGAAGTCGTGTGTAAGGCACGAACTTCCCCTTTGGTGAAGGGTCGAGGCCTATCTAATACCTCAGCCATTCTGTGGGTCATGGCACCCGGTTGCAATGCAACTCCACATCGAGCAGACCAATTGGTTCCATAGCAATCCCATGGTTTAGCACAGGTCGTAGTAAACTACACACATGCTAAGCCATGAGATGTCAAGATCCATTCGGTCCATTCTCCCCGCGATTTTGGGTTTAAACCTACAGCCACCACGATACTCCCACAAGGGCGCCAACTCCTAGGTCAGGCCGGAACCATAGTTCCGGGGGCTCCTGACCTCCCGTGGTACCAGAATATAGCTTCCGGTCGAGCTTCGCAACCTTGAGGTTACTTCCAGTTGGGCACCTCACTGCCCAGGACTGGCGGCCTTGCAACAATTTCAAAATCTACAAACTTCCCGCTAGCTGCCTACTGCGCCTTCTATTGAATACATCTTTTGCAAAACTACGGGTTCTTTCAAACCGTACGGTATCAGTGATAATTCCACTAACATCGTAGGTCTCACCATTAAAGGTGATGCCCATAGCCAGCAAGTTCCTTATGTCAGCGTAATTGGGACACTCACATAGGACATGAAGCCAGTCCTCATAGGTAGCTCCACATGAGCAGCTCGCAACCTCGCTAAGCCCCCTCTTATGCAAGAATGCATTGAGAGAGCCATGCCCGGTCAACAAAAAGCCCAGGCTGAGGTTAAAATTCCGTTCAGGAAAAATTCTCATGGTTAGCACATCCCTTAGGAAGCCGTAAGTAACCCTACCATTTTCGCTAGCATCCCATCTAGATTGCCATCTAGATAGAACACATGCGTGTAGCAAGGTTTTACGCTGCTTCAGGGATAGGCCATCCACTTCTTCCGGGGAAACCCAATCGCGCTCATTTAGAGGGAGACCTTTTCTGATCTTGAAAGCAATACCACGACGTATAACTTCCAGATCCAGAGGTGGCACTCCCAGCAAGACCTGCATTGCCTCTGTGGAGACAGTGTGGCACACCGGTAAACAGCCAAGCAAGGCGACTCTTTGACAAGCCAGGATCCGCTTTCGACCATCAACAGTCATAACTCTGTAGTACCATACCGATGCTCCATATGTTGCACAGGCAACAAAAAGGCCATCGTATATGATACGAACAGAACGCCTGCTGAGTCCCCAGTCGGATCGCAAAGTGCGCCTTACCTGGCCTACGGCACTCAGTATACGTAGTCTAGTACGAACCAGGTGAGGCTTGAAGTTCATACACTCACCCGTCGTTATGCCCAGATATGTGACCTCAGTCACACATCTAATGCCAACGCCGTTCAAATGTATCTTAGGAGCCCGACGTCTTACGTTCAACTTGCCCTTGAGCTTCATTAAGACGGTCTTATCCTGCGACACACTTACTCGTACGCTTTCTCCCCATTCAGCAACGACTGCTAGAGCTCTTTCTCCTATTGCCTCGATTTCGGCCCTAGACTGGCCTTCAAGGATGAGGAGCAGGTCATCTGCATAGGCGCAGCACCCACAGGGCTCGTTTAGCCGCCGCAAGAGTGGATCCATCATCAGGTTCCAAATGAATGGACCACAGATGGACCCCTGGGGGCAACCTCTCTCAACATTAATTGAGACGTTGTCGTGTGCGCTTACCACACTCGCTTTTCTGTCGGAAAAGTAGCTTCCCCAAAGCCCAATTTCCCGACAGCCCAATTCCTGCAACCTGGTTACTATTTTCTGCCAGTTTAGGTTATCAAAGGCACCTTTGAAGTCAATAAAGATGCCTATAACCACACTGGCCCTGCTTCTGAGGACTCTGTCTTTTACGTAAGACCATGCATCCTCGACACACTTGCCTCTTCTAAAGCCGAATTGGAAGGGGGACATTGGTTCCGCCATGCTCTCTGAAACCCTTTCCACCATAACCCTTTCCAGTACTTTTCCCAGTACCGGAAGCAGGCTGATGCCCCGATAAGATTTAGGGTCAGACCTATTCTTATCGGTGGACTTCAGGAGCACAACCACCCTTGCCACCTTCCAATCCTTGGGGAAGTAGCTACAAGCAATGCATTTGCTGTACAGTCCGAGTAGGTATTCTGGGACGGCCTTCCAGATAGCTCTCACCATCTCTCCGGTCATTCCATCAGCTCCAGGAGATCTCCTGGAGCGAAGAAGTGAAACACCATAGTCGACTTCTTCAGTTCTTAACTCCGGAGGGATCGGAGGCTCTTCATATGAAGAGTCCTCAAAGCGCTCCTCTCTCGGGAAGAACTGACTAAGCAATGCAGTAAGGCAGTCTTTCCATGTGGATAAAACCGTATTATCCACACGTATGCCTTCAATGTCGGCAGTCTTTTTAGTTCTACGGCAAATCTTGTATAGATTGCCCCAGGGATCATCTCTATTATTAGAGGCAAAATGCCCATCTGAGCCAGGTTCTCAGCGTTAGCCGCCCTAGCCCTTTGGAATCGCTTCCTTAGGCTTCTGACCACCCTTCGCTTTTCTTTCAGACAGCGGCGCACCGAGACAGCAAGAATCACAGCAATTAGCAGGGGTAATTGGCCAACAGGCTCACGTGCTGCCAAGTTTGGGGGTTTCCTTTTAACCCCCACCGCCGTAGCTGTAACAACTCACACGAAAAGGATAGGCTATTCCGTTGTGAAGCGGAGTTCTAGACAATATATCTCCCTTATGCATAGTCAACCAGCTTTTCCATAGTCTGTAACACAAAAGACGAACGGCCAATAGGCCTATACGATTTCGGAACTTCTGGGTTTTTATCTTAACCGCTTTCCAAGTCAAAGGAATCTTCGTATATTCCAGTGTGAGACACTCTCTGAAAATTCGGACTTATGTCGAGGTGAGTCTGTACGTTTAGATATCTAGATATTGTCCGGTCTCGGTCATACGTAGGGTTTGAATGAGTTTACTGCTCATTCCATCGTTCCAAACGTGAACCCAAACGATCTCCGATGATTTCGCAACACATCGTCCTGTGTTTCTTGGACGGGCACGTTAGGTCTGCAACCAGGGCAGTGAATCCGCAAAAGAAAGGAGTCTCCATCTGGAACTTTTAGTGTGTCGATAGTGACTTTTGTATCCTAGCATCACAAAAGTTCCTCCAAGATATGTTGACTTAATGCCCTCTGACATTTCTAAGCTTATCTCGGGCAAGGTCGAGCACTTCAAAAAGTCCTAATTAGCTCTAAATAACTTAAGCTCCACTGACGGTTTGAAGCGTTTTAAAAGGTGTAACACTAAGAAGACTCAACGACTATAAACATGTCCTTCTCTGAAGAAGCACTTGGATTAAAAACGCAAACCTTCATGCCCTTTCTGACTAAAAAAAAAAAAAAAAATTATTTGCACACTTGAACTCATTTCAACTTTGTTTTTCAAATACGTTTTCCTTTAATAGTGCACCGCCCTCCATTCTCTCGTTCCAATTTGTTTAAAATGAGATGTCACTAAGGAAGATTCCAAGAACTCTTTAAAGCTCTCCGACGCGGCAAGGTACTTACAAATTTAAATGTCCTTCAGGAAACTAAAATTGCTTCTCTTAAGAAGAACACTTAACAATGTGCATGCGGCGCGGCCTTAATGCTTCATAGCACAGCACATACGTACGTATGTATCTTAAGAGGACTCGTTAAGAAGCACTTACATTAGAAAGATGAAATGCACAAAACATGTACGAGTCCTCGCCAAGTGCAACTAACAAATGCATCACTCAGAGAAAAATAAGCGATTTTTCGAGATTAAATTTATGTAAGTGGAAAACGCAGTCTCACTTCAAAAGGATATTACAATTGTTATGCAGGTCTTTGTACTCGTATCTCCAGTCTGACAACTTCATCAACTGAAGACTGACAAATTAGAGCGCAGATACTTAAACATAAAACTCTCCCTCTTAGTTACCACAGAATTTATATCCCCGATGATTGGTTTTCAAACAAAAAGAACTCAACTCGAATCTTATCTACGGATACGATTACTCCTTTTGTAGTCGCTGTTTTATGTTCCCGTCATTGCGTCTGAAGCTGGACTAATTCCCAACAACTTAATAGAGATACAAGATACAAAATTAATCTCAATATGGTCGATGAAGGGATTCAGAAGGAGCATATTCTGGTAGTTAACGATGATGTTCAACAGCAGCACGACATTCGAGCTGCAAGGATCGATAAAAAAAAAAAAAAAAAAACAAATTAAGCGAAGAATCCTTTGCCAATTCGGTTTAGTGCATTCCCCTTCTACATGGATGCTGTATCGCAATCCCATACCGTTTTCTGGACAACAATCCTCATGTTTACAGGGCGTAACGACGGTTCGAATAGGAATTCAAAGGCAATAAATAGATTTTATTGAAGCACGAGGAGCAGAGTGAAATGGAAATAAGCACCCTCGAGATGTTCCCTTATCCGAATGTTTTACACGTTAAGCTCTTGCAAATGGATATACCCCATCTTGGATGTACGAGTCTGTAAGAAGTTGTATTCCCGCGGGTATTTCACAAATGCTATTCGAATAAAGAAATTGCTGGTCAAATAGTTGCATGCTTGAGATAATATATAGTTGATGGGTTCATAAACGATATGACCATTTCATATACACAGGGCACAGTATGTGACACAAATTTGTAAACCATATAGAGGTTTTAGACGTTTCTGTTGTAAGAGTAACCTACGAGCACATCCCAGCGATAACCACTTGAGTAAGGGCGGCATAAATCCTTACCCATCCAGATAAAAAGGAAGGACAAGTATCACCTCACAAAACTTCTTTCGGACTCGTCAATGTGCTGTTTCAATAGGAAATCAAGAATGACGTTAAAAAGCAACGGACTTTGTACACTGCCTTGGGGTACTTCAACTTGAACTTCGAATTTTTCGGTTCATTTTATAAATTTTGAGATTCTAGCGGCATTCATAAAATCTCTGTAAACTCTATCGAATGCGTTTTCTAAACAGATGCAGAGGATGTGCAGATCTTTCGAAGCCTCGCGATGCTTCTCTATCATTATCCGTAAGCTTTGAGTCATGTTATAGGTCGACCGACTTCAAGAACGACGCATTGACTGCCATGGAATTGATTAGAATCGCGCTGTTGATTATATAGAACTCGTTGGTATACTATTTGCATAATATGCGACATTAGTTTCACCGATCGAGAATTGTTGCAATTTTTCGTGTCGCCCTTGCCTTTATACAGTGGAACAAGAAAGCTCTTCATCTTCCTCCAAATTTTACTGCTCCTCATTAGCAAGTATCCCTTCAACACTGCTCCTCTTTTATAACTTGACGTCTGCGGATCGGATCTGCTGCTACCGCACTTGTTCTAGCTACCGCTTCCTTTGTCTTTTTTTTTTTTGCAACGTTCGTAGTATAATTCAAGACGGACTATACCTGTTTCGCCTATTTCCGCTGTACTTAGACCTTCGTTGGAAAAGGTTGCCATTTGTGGTTCCACCACCACGTTTCCCCTTTGATGTGGAACCGGTCTTTTGAAACCCACTCTAGTCGTTCACAACCGCAGGTTGAGAAAGAAGGAACGAATTGCACTTAATTTGACTACGTAAACGAAAGCTCTGACCTAAGAAAGAACAGTTGATCCAGGCAAATCGCAATACGAATTTTTTGAAGGAGGAACTTCAAATATAGAGTCAACGACGACGTAAGAAACAGATCTAATGGTAAACTCAAGGGCAATGAGCAAACCCTTATAGTGAGCTACCAACACTATCCTCTGAAGGATCTGGCCCTCTAGGTTGAAAGTAATACACTATCAGTTGTGAGGCAAGGAAAAGCCTTGGATGCGGATGGACTTACTGTTCACGACAACAGCAAATGAAAAACAGAGAATGACTTTCGGCTATACACGTTGAATGTGCGGATCCTTAACAGCCGATAGTTGAAGAGTTAGCCCTAAACCACTACAAAGTAGACATACATCACAGTTATCCAGGAAATGCAATGGGACAGACCAGGTAAAAGAAGCAAGAAACTGTGACATCTACATACTATCTTGATTGCTATAAAGGACAGAAGCAGAAGGATGTGGATTTGTTATTTGCGAAAGAGTTATGCAATAAGTCTTAAACTTCCGGTAACCGAGCCTGAATAAAATCAGCAAGAAGGCTAAATCCATCAATGCAAGCCTGATATGACCTCGGGCCAAGAGAGGAAAAAGACGACTTTGACAAAAATTGCCTCTGTGAGGTCTTCGAACAGACATACACGTACGAGTATATGGAATGTCCTAAGCACGACGTTCAAATCGACCATTGTGATTTTAAGTTGAAGGACAAGATCTTTGGCTGCACAGTTGGAAAAGACAGTCTACATTTACGTGAATTTAGTTGCCTAAAACAAAGAATGTCTTTCGGTCGAGGCTGGTATTGAACCCCGAACCGTCCGATTTGGAAGCACTGCCACTTGAGCCACGGCCACTCACAAACACCACGTGACACCAGCTCCGAAAATGGACTCAAGTTAATCGAAATTTCATCATGACAAGGGCGCATTTCCCACATAAAGGCACCTGGTAATCATAAGATCAAAAAGCCGTCAATCATATTGCTCAAGTATTGTGGCTTCCGACAGAACGGACCACTGCAGTGATCTCATAGTCAAGGTACCAATGAGGATATCTCAGATGAGTAAACATCAAAGAAGTACGAGTGCAATCGCAAGAGACTCCCAAAGTTTTTCCTGATCGAGTCCCTCAAGACCTCTAAGGAATTTCTATGACAGCAAAGAGGATCTGTGGGAACATTTTCAGCAAGCCATCATGGCTTTCGGCTGAAACCTGGAGACGGACCGATGAGCTTACAGCAATCAAGGCTCGGATTGCAGCCGCTGCAGGAAGTGCAGCGTAGTGTAAAACGTGACAAGGGGCAGTTCATCGACAGACTGGCTTCAAGGGTGAAAGGCGCAGCAAGCAGGTGCGACAGTAGCGCTGTCTACAAAATCAGCAAGTAGCTCACTCGTGGTCGTAACTCCAAACAACAAAGTGTAGATGGTTATCAACTCAGTAGATGGAGAGAACATTTTGTTACGGTCTTAAATCACTATGATCTCGAATTCGAATGAGTTCTCCGAGGCATCAAATTCCCTAATTCGCATCGGGCCTCCCAGTAAAACCCAAATAATAGCAGCAATGGTCAATCAAGAAAAACAAGGCAGTGGGTATTGATGACATCCCTGCCGAACTATACCAAGCGGCGCCAAATACTTTGGCTGGTCTGCTACAGCCGCTCATATGGAGAGCGTGGGATAGTGAAGAATTTCCGCAGTAGTGGCAACGAGGGATGATCATCAAGCTACCGTAAAATGGAAACCTGACGGAGTGTGGAAACTGGAGAGGTATATGGGTTCAGTTGAGTACAGGTCTCCGCTACATTTACTGTTTATCGACTTCGAGAAGGCTTTCGACAATTTGAATCGAGATGCTCTATGATTGGCCTTACGCAGGGGAGGCATCCCAGCAAAACTCATAGCTATTATTACAGCTACGAGTACATACGGGGGTGGTAAGTGTCACGTTTTGACAAAGGTAAGATGTCTGAGGACTTTGAAGTCCAAAGTGGAGTACGTCAGGGGTATATACTGTCACCACTATTGTTTTTTGTGGCTATCAGCGATGTACTCCGTGCAGCATTGACGGAAGGCAATTGTAGAATTCGATGGACAATGACATCTTACCTTAAACACCTTGACTACGTTGACAATTTTTGCCTACTTTCACATCGGATAAAGGACTTCCATTTGATGGCCCACAATCTGGAGGCTGAGAGGAACCAAGTGGAGCTCAAAATAAACACAGTCAAAACGACAGCCCTTAGCACTTCCAACACCAGCGCTCGACTTAACATTGCCGGACAGAAGGTCGAGAAAGTTGACAACTTTCTATACTTTGGAAGTGTGGTCTCGGCTAACCGGTGCAGCAGAATCGGAAAGGCTAAAGCTGCGTTCGGAATGCTATCCAAAATCTGGAAAAGCAATGTTCTCAGCTTAAGAACGAAGCTGTGTCTGTTCCGTTCCAACGTAGAATTAGTACTGCTTTATGTGTGCAGTACCTTCGTACATAGATGTCTAAGAATCATCCTGAGGATTTTTCGTATCTCTAAAGCACAGCTTTATCAGAGAACGGGCTAAGACCTTATAGACATTACTACATGGAGGAGGAATTGGCAATGGATTGGACACACCCTAAGACGCGAAGACAGTTCCATTGCGAAGTACGCCATGCAAGGGAATCCGCTTACTCAAGCAGGCAGAACATCGGGCCGTCCGAGACATACGAGTACATGGTGCAGAGCAGTCGAGGAGCAATCGAGCTCTTGCGTTGCAGAACTTATAGCAAGATGGTACGTAGGCGTTGTTGACGCCCTATGCCTCCCGAAGGTTTAAAGGATTTACATATAATCATATAATATATCAGGGATTCTGAATTTGATGACTTAGGTTTTACCCGACTACCTCAGAGAAACCTCTGGCTTCATGAAAAGTGTATGCAGCGAAACAAGAGGCGGACAAGACGGCATTGCAACGGAGGAGGAAGAAAGAAAGGAAATAGAAGTAGAGAATCGGTCTAGCAGGAACATGCAGAAGTGCTGTTACAAGAGTAATATTCGGAGATTCTACCAGAAAGTCAACTAAATATGCCAGAGACGGGCACGTAATAGGAGAGTCACAGTGCTGAAAATTTGGAACGACTACTTCTGCTCCCTGCCGAATTTTGTTGATTTAGTAAGGAGAATACACCAACTTATCTGTAAAATATGGTCGATCTTTCTTTGAAGTAAGAAGGGAACTGAGAATAAGCCCCTCTAACGAACTGTGGAGAAAGTACTACTCGATAAACGTAGCGACATTGACATTGCCAGAAAAGCTTGAAATCATCGGCTCCTGTGGCTGGTACATGTTGAGCGAATGAAAACCACCGCTCGGTATGTTTTCAGGACCTCAGACGACTTGGTGTACAAAAGTGGAGGCGATTAACGCAAGGTCGAGACCCGAAAGCTCAGAACACTTTCTTTTACATTAAATGGCACTACAGTCGGAAGTGGTCTTTTGAAACACCGAGCAGAGATTTTGCACTTTGCACCACTTGTCTTGTCTTCTTAGACAGCGATTTGCAAGAGTGGTTCTTCGTTTTATTTTTGCTGGGGTGTTGGCATAATTCATGGCAAAGCCAAAGTAGACAAAGTCCTTTACTATGTACCTTGAAATTGTAGCTGTCGATTGTAACGTTCTGTCCAATTCGTCGATGTTGTGTGTCCCTTCTTGTTAATATTTAGCACTAAACATTTGGCAGCACCGAATGCACCGGTAACAGCCCGCTGTGTTCTCCCAATTATGTCGATATCATCGGTGGACGCTAGTAGTTGCACAGATTTTTGAAAGATTGTGCCTCCAGTGTTCGTTTGTGAGTTCCGCACAATTCTTTCAAATTTGATGTTTAAGAAGTCACATAACAACGCGTCACCTTGTCTCAAACCTTTTTTGACATTAAAGGTATCGGTTACATCGCCACCGACCTTGACGAAACAGCGACAGTTTTCAATCGTCATTCTGCACAAACGGACTTGGCATGGATCTATAATGATGTCATATGCGGCCTTAAAATTGATGAAAAGATGGTGAGTATCTATTGACCTTGAGTTTCTTCTAGGATCTGCAGGAGCGTGAGGATTTGGTCAATTGGGGATTTTCCTGGTCTGAAACCGCACTGATAGGGACCAATCAGATTGTCGACTAAGAGTTTCAGACGTTCATAGAATATGGATGATAAGATCTTGTATCCGATGTTGAGGAGACTTATACCTCTATAGTCGAGGGGATCTCATTTTTTGTAGATCGGGCATACGGTGCTGAGATTCTACTCGTATTCATGAAGTATACACTCTTCTGACCAGATCTGAGAAATGAGTTGGTATATGCTTTCCACATAGTCCATTTCCAGCAGCTTTAGATACCTCGAGCGGTAAGCCGTCAAGTCCAGTTGCTTTAGTCAGATGGACGGAAGTTTTGGCTATCATCGTCTAAGTTGAATGTTATATGCTGCCTGACGGCCATATGTTGGGCTTCTTCGTTGTTATACAGTCTGCAGAAAAAGTTTTCCTTATTCTCAGCATCGACTGCGACTCTGCTACAAGGTTTCCTTCTTCATTTCTAAAGGCTTTTGTATGGGTCTTCTTGCTTTTTTTCCTTCTTCTGGAGAAGCTGATGTTCTTCCCATCGCTTTTGCATGTAAGGCTCACGAAGAGCTCTCGACCTTCGTTCCAGCGCCTCTTTGTAGGCTTCTAGTTTAGCTGCATGTGGTAGCTGGCATTCTTCATCAAACCAGGCATTTCTTGGTAGTGGTCTGATGAAACCCATCACATCAGTTGCGGTGTCTCTGATGGTACGTTGGCAACGTTGCTAGTGGTTCTCGGTATTTGATGATGGCGGTGTTGGAATTGTCGAGAGGTTTCAGGATACGCATTCGGCGAAGATTTTGGCGGTCTCTGGCGATGGCAGCTTTTCTACATTATATCTTACTGCAGTAGTTCTTTTTTGTTGTGGCACCTTGGCGGCAAAGAGGTGGTGATCCGAGTCAATGTTGGCTATCCGGAACATTGCATACTGGAGGCATGCAATGTGATCAATTTGATTTAGCGTTTCATGATCCGAAGACCACCATATCCCCTTGCATATATTGAGATGAGGAAACCGTGTGCTCGCTATAGTGATATTTCGTCCCGGTGCAAAGTCAATAAGCCTAAGTTCGTTGCCAGACGTGGTGTCTTTTAGGCTATGCTTACCAACTATCGCACCAAATATGCCCTCATTTCCTATCCTGGCGTATCGGACATTGCTCATATGTCTTGTCGAGGAGCTCGCAGTGGTGGTGTCACCTTGTCTTCCGTAGTGGGATAGGCGCACTATTAGGCTTATGTTAGCGGATTTAGCCTTGATGCGGATTGGGATTAGATACTCGCTTATGCGGGTATGACTACACTTATGATGCCAAGCATTTGCTAAGTTTTTCGGAAAATGGGACAGAGAGAGAAAGAAAGATGTTTGGGCTCAGTGGCTATTACGTTCCTGTTGTTTTAGGTATTCTAGGCAAAGGCAAAGAACGCCTTCAGGGCCGATTCGTATTCAACGCCGAACCGTCCGATTGAAAAGCCATTGCACTACCACTTCCACATATCTGAAACTCAAGACATCTTCCCCAAGTCTGCCGCATATGGCAAATCTGCATCCATTTATTCGGCTACTTCTTTTGCCTATACTCGTACCAATCACCATAGCATATGAGGTGATATCTGCGTGATAGTAATCAAGGGTTTCTGCTAAGTGCGCATCAGCAATCCAGTGGTCAAACAACAATTGCTGAAACAAAAGAAGTTTGAAACGACATCTACTCGTACATTGAGAGCTTGTCATCCGTAATTTAGTGCCTAATTTGCCACAAAACCTACCACTTTCTCTCCACCAGTTGTTTGTTTTATTTTTTATTTTTAATATTTTAATTACGCCAACCAAGTCCAAAACAAAGTGCACGTCACCTACTCAATATTCGTGACGACTCATTCCAACAGCCTACACCAGGAGCCTTCCACAATTTTCCAATAAAAAAAACCTCACTTCTCAATTCAATGCGTGGCAGCATCGCACGTCTTTTCTCTGACTGATTTATGCAGGTTAGTGTATCTATCGCATATTAAACGGCCACATATCACGGTAAATCGGATCCAACTCCAACGCCGACGTTAAAGATACAAAAATAAACTGCAGTTTCGTTTCATATCACCAAATATCGCACTGTACATTGTTCCAGAAATCCTCCAGAGCATGAAGATGAAAGAAAAAAAAAAAACAAGCGAACTTCTCATGCTTGCTAATCAGGCAGATAGGTAGGTAGGTAGGCAGGCAGACGGCCAGACTGGCTCAGCAGAATGTGTTCATCATCATGACTATCAAAGTATCAAAGTATCTGCACCTACTCGTACGAATATTTGTATCGCTAACACTTTTAAAGCTAACCAATCTGGGCATTAAGGCTCCATGGGCATGGGGAGATGTGTTTTAATTATAATTGCAAGTGGCATAGCAGGCCTGGATAGCATGGAAGACAAGGTAGGCTCAGTTGCGGTAGACCAAGGGTAGGGTAGTAAGAGTTTCGATCATTTTGTGGCGCGCGCTGTTTACCTCGACTATGGGTATTTAGATCTTTCGTGACAGCATAGAGAACGCATAAATCGGTCATAGAGCGCATAACACAACTCTCGACTGTGACTAGCGCAGTGCAGTGCAGTGCAGTGCAGATTGTTTTTCGGTAAGCATTCAAGCAAAAGTGTATTTTCGAAAAAAAGAAGAAGAAAAACAGACAAAAATTGATGAATAGGATTAGTTAATTGATGGAGGCACAGTGGAGTAGTCAGGGGGTAACATTCGTTTTTTGCGGATATGCCTTTTGTTGACATATGTAGCAAAGCCCTGACCTGTTATTGAGGCTCATGTTATGTGTAGCATCATTCTAAAGGGTTTTAATGATTGGCGAACTGAAATGAGGACGTAAATGCTTCGTGAGTCATTTCACAGTCATAAAGCATGGAATAGCACAGGGCTGTGCACTGACACCTTAACTTTTTTAGAAGGCTATTACCACAATTTAAGTTGTCAATTATGTCTTACTCATTTTGATGGATTAGTAAAATCAACCGAACTATTGTACGAGTTTCTGCAATTTCAGTTTCCTCCAATCTTTCTGCAGTTACTACAGGGATGGGAAGCTAAATATTGTAGTTATGTGAACAAAGATATCTCTTCAATAAAGTAAAACTACTCTAGAACTATGCAACTTTCGAAAACTCTTTGTGTCAGGAGCAGCACTTTGAACCTGCGTTTGGGCAGGACTGGTGGTAGTCACGATTTCTTAGCCGGCAGGCAAATAGCTGGAGGTATGTACAGGGTGAAGCGGTCCTAAATGTGAGTAAACAACGACATTGTTAAAAAAAAAAAAAAGAGAAGAGAGCACTTACGGCATGGATTCATTTCTAGGTTTCATCTCCTTGAAATCGATACACGAAATCGCAATTTATCAGCATATTCTCTGCTCTAGTAGCCAAACTGAAAGGATTTCAGAAAGAAGGTGGATCAACAATGCAAATTTGCTAAGCACGTGTGCTGGCAGATTATCCACCAGTTCAGCAAAAGGAAGCTGAACACATTGAAAGGCAATTAAAAACGAACTATTTCATGTGAGAAGAATATTCTTGCGTTGATGAAGCAAGGTCTGCACTGCGTTCCTCAATGTGATTTGGCAGCCCCATGGTTAGATTGGCTTAAATAAGCCACGCCGGTAGTGATCAAACTAAAGAAAATCAAAACAAACTGACGGTGTGGACATGGTTCAGCTCTTAAGTAAAGGGAAAGTGGAATGCGAACGGTGGTCCAGGGACATATCCCTTCGCAAGATCCCCGGAAAAATATCTAAAATCTTGAAAACGCCTTCCAAATCTGAGACAGGATTATAAGCTGTATACCTGGTCATTCCTTTCAAGAACGATACCTGATAAAGGCTGTGTATGCAAATCTTATCTGCCGCTGTTTAGTAGTTCTTAGGTCCTCCTAAAACTATCTTTAGCTTACAGCATGGTTCGTGGTTGTATTACACAAATTTTGTGCGTATCATGCGGCATCACTTGCGATGGTTAGTTATCAAATCTGTTTATTTTACCTTGACACCGAATACCGGTCTTATTTATGCGGACTTCTCCTGTCATACTTACAAGTGCGTGATTTGAGCAGGAGCAAATTAATACACTATTAAGGAAACGAACCGCAGGTGAATCCGTTTGACTGAATCAGGGGTGGCGTCAACAGACAGCATGGCAGATTCCTTATATGAGCTACTTTAAGGCTCTTAGAACAGTAAGGCTTTCTCGGAGCTGAAATAGAGCGGATGAACTCTTAATAGACCAACGACATCTATCAACACTCCCGAAGTGGATAAGTGACTTTGGTCTCTTTCGTCCAAAAGTTCGCAGAATAGATCTGGATATCGGGGTTTCGGTTTCGTTAACTATACGATCACGTAAAGAATCCACTGTCGCAAATTAAGCCCTCGAATAAGGATTCGCTGTTGATGACCCTTATAAAGAGAAAAAGTAGGACAACAGCCTTCGGGTTTACACATAGGCAAATGTTCAGATCTTGACATGCAAACGCACAATTATCAGAGGCCCTAGAGTGCTATCAGCGAATATTCCTCTCATCCAGGGAGTTTCGTGAGATGAGCTGGACGAAATAAGAATGAAAAACTATGAAGCATTCTACTGTGAATGCTACAGAGAACAGGAGCAGCACCTTTTTGAGTAAGGCTTTGTTGTAAGCGGCAAACTTATGCAAACAGTCTAAAAATTCCAAAACGTGAGCGAATGCTTTGTAACAATTCGCAATAAGAATAAACTTGCCAACATCAGCCTGATAGGCGGTCACACCCACACAAAATGGACGATGTTACGGACTCTTCCACAAATCCTACGAGCAATGCACAAAGTATGACATTAAAATCTTTTTAGGTGATTTTAATGGCAAAACAGGACGCCTTTAGCAGGATAATTAAAAAGCATAGATTACCAGCGAGACGTCTTGAAAGGGACTTAGGCTAATAGGCTTTGGTAGCGGGGAGGAATACCACAATAGTTAGAACACGGATTCCTCACTTCAAAATTTACAAAGGAACATGTGGTTTATCTGATTATAAAGCTGTCAACCAAATTGATCACCTCCCGATCGACGCAAAGCACTTCTTCAGTATGTCAAGAGGCCCAGACTATTTCCTGGTTGCAGTTAATGTACGTCTATGGATGCAATTGCAACAACCGTCAGAAACTTGCCGATTGCAAATCTTTCTTTAAAAGCCTAATAAGCACGCTAGATGCTTCTTGTTTTTTGTTTACGTGAACGTCTGTGGTGTAGATATAAGTTCACTGGATGTCCGTACATCCCATACATCAACGGAGCCAGAATATAGACGCCTGACCAACGTTTTAGTAATAGCAAGTTGGACCTGTGTTGAGAGTACAAATTCCAGTCTTGGTTTGATATCGAGGCCGACCTAAAGCCTCTTGCCAATCTTAAGGTCATGGCACCCAGCACTTATTCCATTAAACACGTCGGTTCATCCAAACATAGAGAGCCCTTCCTGCTAACATACTTAAGGTTTAAACCACGGCCACAATGGCGCTCCCACTAGGGGGCCTACCTCTATCAAGTCAGGCCCGGACCGCAGTACAGAGCGCCGTGACTCTCATGGTACCGAGTTTTAAGTGCTGCCACCCAACAAGATCTAAGACCGGCCGCTTGTAACTGGTTAAATTGTAGCAACCTTTGCTGACGTCAATCTGAAAGTCTTTACGATAAGATCAGCTGCCAATGAAAGCCCTAATCAAGGATGCAAACACTTCGCATGTCCGAAAAACTCGCATCTGAGCCTCGCATAGCAAAGGTCATCGGGGATTTCATTTTCGTGATCTCATTGTGAGCTAGAACTGGACGAAGACTCAGCGAATTCAGATCTCCAACTAGCTGAGAAGTGAAAGCAAGGCTTTAAGTGCAGCTTGGCTGCAGCTTTAGATGGAGATGTTTCGCTCCCTTTACTGATTCCTCGCAATATTCAGCATTGCCTATATCTCCGCTTGAAACTTTTCCTAACGAGGAAATCAAACGTTGTCGTCCTCGAGAAAGATACCAGCGCCGCGGGCACGCACGGTTTTCAAGCCATTCCTGACCACTCGACCACATTATTTTCCTGGCTCAGATCTTGGCCGTGTAGGTCTAGAGGATCCTCCTCATTGACAAGCCCCATGTTTTGTCCTTTACACTGACACAATTCCACGTGCCATGTGTAGTTCTAAAAAGTATTCCGGGCATAAGATCACAGCATATGATACGAGTAAGTCTCATCTACTAGATGAAGGCTACTGCCTTTGGTCATTGCGATAGTATCGAGCCATATGGAAACTAAGCTGGAGCAACGTTAAACTTATGTTACTCGTCGTTCGTTTCGTAGCTTATGTCTTTATCAACAGTGTCCAAGTTAGATGTTGAGGGTAATTGCTGCACAAAAAGATGACAAATTCTTAGTCGAGCTATCGGAAAGCTCGTCATGAAGTGATGTGGAACCCCTTATTCCACACCCATGGTTCCTGTATGGATATTATGTGAGGTTTTGTATCCAACACGGAAAGCCTCCCATATACGGATGCAATAATAGACTTGGGTTGATCTGACTAAGCAATCGTACGAGTAGCTATTGGGAGGGTTGTGTCTTGTCTGCACTCATTTGAAAATAAATTGGAAATAGAGCTTACAACGCGCATATAAGGACGTGACAACTCAGATTTGATTGTCTCGACATAAGCTTTGTCTAAGACCATAATAAGAAAACGGCCGTCCATGTTTTTCAGATTCTTACTGTTAACAACCCTGTTTCGTCACATAAGCCAACAAACAGAAAAAAAAATATATATATACCGATCTGTCAAACGACACGTTTGAATTCTTCCTTTTGAATTAGAGGTTAACTGGGGAACACGCAGAAAAATTGCCAAGAGAGAACCGTGCTACATATATATATATATATATATATATAAATAATTGAAATTTACTAAAAGTATGTATCAATATAAATAAAATTAACATAACTAATCGAATTATAATTTAGGAATTTTGTAACCCACTAATGAATAAAGTCTGAACTAAATTGTTTCGTTTTATTTCTGGGTTCACAAAATCTGAAAACAACTTTTAACATTTTACAAAATTCTTTTATGGTGATCATCTGCCAAATAAAGCTTAAATGTTACCCAGAAGCCCACCTGTCACCCGAACAAATCCAAGAGCCAAACTCATCGCGCCAGGAAATGCAGCAAAAGAGTTTAATTGCAGAGCGTGTAGCGCGTCGGATTCATTCGATAATATGGTATTGTGTGACAATCCAACATGTGGTTCCTGGTTCCACTATAATTGTGTAGGTGTTGATAGTCTCGTTACTGATCGTCCATGGAAATGCGCGACGTGCACTCAGATTCTCACTGACGCTACAGGACCATCTGCAACAGCGGCCATGGCGGCAGCGCCAGCAGCAAAACCATCAACTGCGGCATCTCATACGTCCAGGTCTTCCAAAGCATCAGCCAGCAAACGTCTCCAGCTTGAACTACAGAAACTGAACGAAGAAAGACGTTTGACCGAGAAAAGGGAGCAAAGCGAACGCGAGTATATTAACAAAAAATACCAAATTCTCAGCCAATTAGAGGATGCTAACTCCGAGTCGGAGGACGTACGCTCTAATGCATCTGTCCAAGAGAGAACCTACAACTGGTTAAACCATGCAAGAACTAACGTTCAAAGCCAAAGCACAAAATTAATTGATCGGCCATGCATGAACAAAGCGGAGCTTCAGCAGAAAACAGTTGTAGTGAGAAGTCTAGAAGAGCGACTACCAGAACGACCACCAGCGAATACTTCGGTCCAGAGAACACTACAGCTGCACAACCACTCGCCTGAATATCAACAGCAACCAGGTTATCCAGAACAGCACTCTTCGTTAATCGAACCACCTCCTGTGAACGACTTTGGGAACACTTATCCAATTCTCACTAAAAACCATTTGGCTGCTCGTCAATCAATATCCAAAGAGCTAAAGAGTTTTAGTGGAGATCCTGATGAGTGGCCTCACTTTATAAGAAGCTTTGAAAGAAGCACGAAGTTATGTGGATTCTCGAGTGAAGAAAATCTCACGCGTCTCGAACAGTGCTTAAAAGGCAAGGCCCTAGAATCAGTAAAAAGCTTGCTCATCCAACCAGATTGTGTCCCACGAGTGATATCCACACTAAAAATGTTGTTCGGAAGACCAGAATTCATAATAGAAACTCTTATGAATAAGATACATGCGACACCACCACCGAAAGCTGATAAACTGGAGAGTATCGTTAACTTCGCAATCGCCGTGCAAAATCTCTGT
This sequence comes from Volucella zonaria, assembly GCA_963966105.1. Classification (NCBI taxonomy): domain Eukaryota; kingdom Metazoa; phylum Arthropoda; class Insecta; order Diptera; family Syrphidae; genus Volucella; species Volucella zonaria. The sequence goes on from OZ014534.1 coordinate 110,019,732, forward strand.
GCAAATATAGAAGCAACTGAATGTGCCCTGTATCTCAACAATCCTATTTTGTTGCGAGAACTAGTGAACAAATTGCCGTCAACACTTCGTTTGAACTGGGCTACGTATGCACAAAATCTTCCCGTCGATAGTCGCACCCTTTCAAAATTTAGTTCATGGTTGTACAAGATGGCAGAAGCCGTTAACCTGGTTAGTTTACCAAGCACACTTAGCAGTGATAAGCATGCAAAATCAAATAAAGATAAAGGGTATTTACATGCGCATTCTTCTGACAATGAAATGAATAAACATCGAGTAACTGAACGCAATTGTGCTATTTGTAGTGGATGTTGTGCATCCATTGTTGAATGCAAAGTGTTCGAAAATCTGAGTCTATCACTCAAATGGGCGTTCGTGCGTGATCAAAGACTTTGTAGGCGTTGTCTGAGCAAACATGGGAGGCAGAGATGTAGGGTTGAGACTGTGTGTGGGAAAAATAATTGTACTTTCAAACATCATCCTTTGCTACACAATAACGAAAAGGATTCTCATGGACATACATCACAAGCTACATCAATCCATCACGACGACCATTTTTACCACCATAACTCCGAAGCAATCCTTTTTCGAGTACTACCGGTGACACTTTATGGCAACGGAACTAAGGTCAATATCTGTGCACTCTTTGACGAAGGCTCATCAGTGACGTTACTTGATGAAGTAGTAGCTCAACAACTAAAAGTTAAAGGCACCGCTTGCCCATTGCGTTTGAAGTGGACCGCAGACCAACATCGATGTGAAAACGACTCCGAAATTATGGACCTAAAAATATCAGGTATTTCCTTTCAAAATAAAAAGTATACAATAGGAAAAGTCCACACAGTTAAAAGTTTACAACTGCCTCAGCAATCAGTCGACATGGAAAAGCTGCAAAGAGAGTACGACTACCTGAAAGGTCTACCTATTAGCTCTTTCATTAATCAAAGACCTCAGTTACTCATCGGCATCAATAATTGGAAGCTTGGGCTACCTTTGAAGTACAGAGAAGGCAGTATTGACCAACCCGTTGCTACAAAAACACGATTGGGGTGGACTGTTCATGGTTGTCTAAAGAGTACTTCGCGAGATCTTGTCCTGTCGACCAATAGTGGATGTAACTTTCACGTTTGTGAGTGCGAAAATTGCGATGATGAAAATCTTCAAGACCTTGTGAAGCAATTCCTATATTACGAAAACCTTGGAGTGTCTAAACCTGAAAAGATGATCATGTCTGTAGAAGAGGAGCGTTCCGTAGCCTTATTAAAAAAGCTTACTTGTCGAAAAGAAGGATATTTTGAGACTGGACTTCTATGGAAACACGATAACATCCAGCTTCCCGATAGTTTCGAAATGGCGTACAATCGTTTAAAGAGCTTACAGAAACGGATGAAAAAAGATCCAGAGCTAGCACAAGCTCTTCAAAATAAAATCAAAGAATATCTCTTGAAAGGCTATGCGCGAAAACTGAGTAGAGAAGAAGCTAAAGAAAAACATCAGCGGCTGTGGTACCTACCGATTTTCCCGGTGACGAACCCAAATAAGCCCTCTAAGCTGCGGATTGTGTGGGATGCTGCATCCAAGGTTCGTGGCGTATCTTTAAATTCATTTCTTATGAAAGGTCCAGACCAACTTACTAGTTTAATATCAGTACTTTATAAGTTCCGAGAGAAGAAGTTTGCAGTTTGTGGTGATATCATGGAGATGTTCCACCAAGTAAGGATCCGAGCTGAAGACCAATACTCCCAGCTTTTTTTGTGGTGTGAAAACGAAGATGATTTTCCCGAGACTTACGCAATGACTGTCATGACGTTTGGGGCATCCTGCTCACCTGCCTGTGCTCAGTATGTAAAGAACGAAAACGCCAAAGAGTTTGCAAAAGATTATCCAGCGGCTGTAAAGGCTATTTTTGAGAATCACTACGTTGATGATCTACTTGTAAGCGCCGATACCGAACAGGAGGCAATAGAGCTTGCTAAAGATATCAGATTCGTTCACAGTCAAGGAGGTTTCTATATAAGAAACTGGGTAACTAACTCGTCTGAGGTATTAACAGCTCTTCAATCAAACAATACTGATTTAAAGAATTTAAACATGAATCCTGAACTTATTTCAGAGAAAGTGCTGGGCATGTGGTGGAGTACCAAAGACGACATGTTTATATTCAAGCCTACAGCTAAAACTAGACTTTCATCACATCTATTTGGGAATCGCCGTCCTACTAAGCGAGAAGTCTTGCGAGTGTTGATGACCATATTTGATCCATTGGGTCTTATCGCTCACTTCTTGATGTACTTAAAGGTCCTCCTTCAAGAGATCTGGAGGTCAGGTATTGGCTGGGATGAAGAAATTCAGGACCAACAAAATCGCAAATGGTTGAACTGGATTCATCTTCTGCCCGAGGTCGAAAACCTTCAAATACCCAGATGCTACATTACGCAGAAATTTGAAAACCAGCCTATGATGCAGCTGCATACGTTCGTCGACGCGAGTGAAGAAGGCTCCGCAGCAGTAGCATACTTGAGGTGTTCGGATGGATATTCTACCAAGGTATCTTTGATTGGAGCGAAGACACGGGTAGCTCCGTTAAAAAGTCTTTCAATACCTCGGTTAGAACTCCAAGCAGCAATTCTTGGTGCCCGATTAGCTAGATCAATAATACAATCCCATTCAATTTCCTTCGCCAGCAAATTTTTTTGGTCTGATTCGAAAAATGTATTGTCCTGGCTTCGTTCAGATCATCGGAAATATAAGCAGTATGTGGCGTTTCGCGTAAGCGAAATCCTAGATCTGTCCAATATATCGGAGTGGAGGTGGGTCCCGACTAAAGAAAACGTGGCAGACGAGGCCACAAAATGGTCAAAAACCACAAATTTCTGCTCGTCCAGTCGGTGGTTTGTTGGCCCATCGTTTTTGCTCGAGCCTCCAGAAACTTGGCCAGTGGAAAAAGGTAAAACAGAAAACATTTCCGAAGAACTGAAGACCCAATATCTAAGCATACATATAGTTGACCATGGAAATCTGTTTGAGGTGGAACGATTTTCGAAATGGAGGAAATTGCTTCGCAGCTGTGCCTATCTTCACCGGTTTGTTGATAAGTTGCGGGCAAGAGTGAAACACAAGCGATGTCATCTGAAAAGTTTCGCTCCAACTGAACAACAATTATCTGAAATCAAACAAATGCAAGAGACTGCAACCGCTGGTGGTCCCCTAACTCAAACAGAACTCCAGAAAGCTGAGAGAACGCTGCTAAAAGAAGCCCAGTCATCAACATTCCGAGAGGAATTTGATTGCCTTACCAAAAATAAACCGGTGAGTAAAACGAGCTCTATTTTCAAACTCTGTCCATACCTAGATAAATATGAACTAATACGCGCTAGTGGAAGGGTTGAGCATTCCAAAGATGTCGGCCATGATTTTAATCAACCAATACTTCTCTGGGGAAAACATCCGGTCACTAAGCTTATCATTCGTCATGTTCACGAGATATTTAAACACCAACACCATGAAACCGTATTAAATGAAATTCGACAGCGATTTCACATCACTGGATTGAGAGCTGCCTTAAACTCCGTTCGGCGTTCTTGTCAAAACTGCAGAAATCGTGGAGCCCAGCCGAACCCCCCAATCATGGCTCCGCTACCTCCTGCCAGGTTGGCCTCATTCAGTCGACCATTCTCATTTGTGGGTATAGACTACTTTGGACCGTTGAACGTCTCTATTCACCGAAGGCTAGAAAAACGTTGGGGAGTTTTATTCACTTGTTTAACAACTCGAGGAATACACATCGAGATCGCCCACTCTTTATCCACTGATTCTTGTATTTTGGCGATAAGAAATTTCACTGCACGACGAGGTATGCCAATAGAATTTCATTCTGACAATGGTACAAATTTTCGAGGCGCAGAACGAGAGCTGAAGGAGGCTTACGAGAACGTCAACAAAGACAAGCTATTAAAAACATTTACATCCGTAACGACCAAATGGGTTTTCATTCCACCAGGCTCCCCACACATGGGCGGAAGCTGGGAAAGATTGGTCAGATCTGTCAAATCATCATTAGCCAACACTCTGCATACACGCAACCCATCCGATGAGCTTTTACAAAGTTCACTAATTGAAGTAGAAAACATCATAAATTCACGCCCTCTCACATATCTGCCAATCACGAGTGAATACGAAGATGCGTTGACTCCCAACCATTTTCTACTCGGGTCCTCCAATGGATTGAAGCCAACAGCAATCTTCAACGACGACACATCAGTGCTACGGAAAAACTGGATGATTAGCCAGCAATATGCAGACAGTTTCTGGAAGCGGTGGGTGCTAGAATATCTCCCTACAATTACGCGGCGCTCAAAGTGGTTCACTCCTACTAAACCAATTGAAGTAGGCAACATCGTGATCATCGTAGACCCTGATAGTCCACGAAATTACTGGCCCAAAGGTAGAGTTATCGGCACCCGGCTTTCTAAAGATGGACAGGTACGGAGTGCTACTGTCCAAACAAATTCAGGAGTATACAATCGACCTGCCGTAAAGTTGGCTGTGTTAGATGTCGGTGTTCTGGATTTGGTAAAGTCCACTTCTCCTAGTGGCCATACCGGGGGGGAGTGTTAACAACCCTGTTTCGTCACATAAGCCAACAAACAGAAAAAAAAATATATATATACCGATCTGTCAAACGACACGTTTGAATTCTTCCTTTTGAATTAGAGGTTAACTGGGGAACACGCAGAAAAATTGCCAAGAGAGAACCGTGCTACATATATATATATATATATATATATAAATAATTGAAATTTACTAAAAGTATGTATCAATATAAATAAAATTAACATAACTAATCGAATTATAATTTAGGAATTTTGTAACCCACTAATGAATAAAGTCTGAACTAAATTGTTTCGTTTTATTTCTGGGTTCACAAAATCTGAAAACAACTTTTAACACTTACTCTCCATCTGAGAACAGATTTCAACTTTTCAGTGCCGAGTCCAGGGCTTCGGGTAGGTAGACGCACATTCCTCCGGAATCCAAAAGATGTGCACGTCAGTTTTGGTGGCCTGAAAACTTTAAAAGTCTCAGTCTTTACAGGGAAAAATTTTCGACACAGATTTGCTTAGCCAAGGGTTCGCTGCGTGGAGCACTTCATTCTAAGAGCCCTCTGATTGAATGCAAACATTCTCTAATTTAGCTAGCTCCCACAGTTGATCAACACAGTGTTTGCACTTAGCGTTCAGACTGTTGCCATTGCCAGGGTTCCTAATTCGAAGCGTGAGAGAGGTGATACCGGCATCCATATGTGTTTCGTTTCGACTCCAATTGGCATTTCGGAGTTTTCTTGGAGGTGGGTTTTTCGGCGACATCTAAACTCTGTCCACCCGATCTGTAAATTTTGCAGGTTGTGTTACCGGTTTCAACCGGATTTTGTGCACGGGCAAGGTCACCACCAGGGTGAATTTCATCGCATTAATCGATTTCTGTTGACTAGAAGTACGACCTTTGTTGGCTGTAGTAGCGCCTCGGACTTAAACGAACATCGTTGGCTTTGTTTCTGTCAATAGGTTTGGGCGCTTGAACCTATTGCCGTTCACTAGAACTCCAGCAACATCGGTTTCATTCGGGCATCCTACGCCAAAAAATCCATCGACACAAGAATGCCACAAACATTCTTCCTTCTTATGAGTTGCGAGTAGTCAGAGTCAGTGATCAGTGAATATGGAAAAACCACTTCTGCAGGCTTTCCCTAACTCTAATGTCAGGCAGAACAAAGCATCCCACCTGGGATTTCAACCCATCTGATTTAAACGAAAGCAATATCCCAACTGCCAGACCGGGCGGCCTACCTGTTGAGCTATTCGAAAGAGTATACACCAGCTTATTTGTAAGATTTGGTCGGAGAAATGTATTCCTGATGAGCGAAAACTCAGCATCGTTTGCTGGCACTCTTAATTGGGCCCAGTTATACAAGGTGGCGCAAAAGTTGTTACCCGATGTTCTTTTCTGTAATTTTTTTTATGAATGAAAAACTTTGATCCTGCTTTTGGCTAAATTTCCGCCGCGAGACCTGATGACCATTCGGACCCGATTTGTGGCATTTCCATCAGTCTTGGCAGAATTTGCGGCGATACGTCCTCGCATTCTTGACGGATATTCTCTTTGAGGGCTTCAAGAATCTGAGGCCTATTGACATCGACTCGGGACTTCAAAAAACCCCACAAAAAGAAGTCTGCAAGGGTTAAACCAGGCGATCTTGCCGGCCAGTCCAAATCGCCAAAGCGAGAGATCAGGCGATCCGGAAATGCAGCTCACAGAATTTAGGTTGTGGCTAGTGTAGTATGCGCCGTTGCTCCATCCTGTTGGAACCACGTGTTCTCCAGTCCCAATTCATCCAATTGAGGAAGCTGAAAGTCGTGGAGCATGGCTCTGTAGCGCTCGCCGTCCACAGTAGTCATTTGGCCCGTGGCATTTTCGAAAAAATTAGGTCCGATGACGACCCCAGCGTAAACAGCACAATATACAGCAACTTTGAGCGGATGTGATGGCTCTTTGTGGGTTTTAGGCGAATTTTCGGTACCCCAGAAGCGACAATTTTGCTTATTCACACATCCACAGAGATGGAAATGTGCCTCGTCGCTCATGAAGATTTTCGATGAAAAGTTTTTTACCTCGTGGCCGAGATTCAGGACGGCTTGAACGTAGGTTATACGCGCTTGGCGGTCAACAGCTAACAGCTGATCCACTGTCTGCACTTTGTAAGAAAATATCTTACAGTCTTTCACCAAACTTCCCTGCAAAGACCACCGATTAATGCCCAATTACATGGCGCGTCCGTCTGGACGATACTTCGGGGTCTTCTGCGACATCTTCAATCACTGCTGCGATACTCTCAGCAGAACGGCTGGTGTGGAGCCGGCCAGACCTGGCAGCATTTCATGTTGTTCCATACTCTTCTAGGCGAGCGGCTAAACGTCGTAGAGTTTGCGGAGTTGGTGTCGGACGACCGGGAAATCTGCGCCGAAATTCACGCAACACCACTGACGAGTTATTCCGCAAAAAAATCGTAAGAATTATTCCGCGTTCTTTAGAAGTATAGCGATCCATGTTTTGGATCTGTTTACTTCACAAATGTCAAAGTCGAATTGACATTTGCCGCCATTTGCAAAAACAATAGCACCATCCGATATGGTGATGACTTTTGCGCAACCTTGTAGAGGCATGAGTAGAAAATTTCGAATCATCGGTCAAAGATCTGACTTCAGTGCGGTTTTAGGCCCGGCATGTCCACAACCGCATATCTCACAGAAAACCCAATAAGTTCAGATTGATATCCACCATCTCTTTATCAATTTCAGGGTCACATATGGCTATCTAGAAACGTACCTAGTTTTGGCATCTCTTCCAAAGTCTTCGGATCATGCAAAATGAGGACGAAAAATGCTCGTTCCTCCGTAAAAGTTTGAACCAATTTCACCGAGACTTTTGATATCGCAGAAAGACTTAGGCAAGGCGATTCACTATCATTGTCCGCAGTTCGCTAGCCAACACTAGACGCACAATGTCACCATGCGTTCGCAAGTTTTGACAATGGGTTTAGCTGTGAATGATGGAAAAAAACATCGATGCACAACATCAAATCGGGCAGAATGTTACAATCGTCACACTCCGCTATTAAATCTGTTTCATTCGCTGAAGGACGCAATTGGGGAATAAGGATTCTTGTAACACTATGAGACTCTATATAAGACCCTGCCTATCTCACTCAGGTTCTATGGTCTAGAAGCATGGGCGTTAGCAAAGGCAAATGAAAGTATTCCTGGGCGTTTTGGACGCGAGCTCTATGAAGCCGTACAGCGATATCGACTCGGCCAGCAAAGTGAGTCTGTTGACTGAGATTTCTAGGACAAGTAGAGCAAATGAATACTAAAGCTCCAGGCCGAGGGCCCTCTATTCGCCTTTTATGGCACGCATAAGGGAAATAGGGACCTCAACTTGCGACAAGAGCTGTGGAAGTTAGCCATGGGTTGACATCCAGGTTCACCGCATACTGTGATAAGTAAGATTCAATCAACTTTGCGAAATCGAATCTATGTGACCCAGTGACTAAGATCACGAGAAACTTGAATTTCTGAAACCTACGATCGGTTGCACTGTGTTCTGGCACTACATTCATCAATATGTGTTAAGTACAAACACTTTGCGAACCGTTTTCATCTAATTTTCATTCGTTTAGCTCTGATTTTTTTTCTTCCCATCTCCATCTCCATTACCATCTCCGCCCAACCCTCCGGTTTTCGTCTTGTACTAACAATGTAATCGAGTGCTTCTTGTTTTTCTTCAAGCTTCGACCTAGGTTTTCATTCGATTAATTATACACGCAACGCCACAAACATCCACCAATTGCAAGCTTCAGCGGCATTACCAGGTACAGCACTAAAGTAACAGCAACAGCAACAGCAACATCAACAGAAACAGTCGCTGCAGCCACACTACATACAAGACAGTGCGGAGCAACAAACATTTAATTAAGATTCTTGAGCCGAAAGAAAAGTTGATTTTAATATCTTTGCACGCTGCGCGACCGTTCTCCAGCCAAAGACGAAGGAGGTAATGATGGTAATGGCATGAGCTTTGCAAGTTGCCAGCAGTTGGCACTTACCTGCCTCTTGCATGGTCTTCTTCTGCCATTGCTTCTACCTGTACGGATGGTGTAGTCTCTTCAATGCTTCCCAATTGGATATCAGTTAACTTTTTGATTTTAATGATTCCGGTTGGCTTCTTGGCCAGCACAGAGACTAATCCGTAACCGACAACTGAAGACGAAACTACTTAAACATTTCGAGAGCGAACAAATTAGAAAAGAAATTCAAATTCCGGTTTCGGTTATCGAATTGGCACACCAAAATAAAAGTCAGCGAACCACAAGCTGAAAAAGTGGAAAATCGAGATAACAAGGTCAAAACCGAAATTATGCAGTGGCCTCCACCACGACCGTACACCCCACTGCCGGAGAGCATTAGCATTGGCTTTTGAGTGGAAAATTGGAAAACCAGAGGAGGAAAGCCTCCGGCCCTTGGTCGTCATCGTTATTTTCGTCGTCGCAAGGTCGGTTTTGTTGGTGAATTGTTGTGACCTAGTGTGACCGTGGCTATTTGTGACTAAAACAAAAAAAAAAAAAAAAAAACACCCCGTCCGTCTATCTATTTGGGATAGTGTTACGCGTTAAATTGAACAGATAATCCTTGCGAACGAGTTCCAGTTCTGCTTCCATAAGCCCATTGCTATTATACGGACTACGAGTGCTTCCCTTGGCAACGACACCGCGGCGCGAGTATCATATATCCCAAACGCACCAGGATGTGGTGTATCCAATATCACTTCCTGTAAATGCGGTGTGGTTTCCCTTTAAGGCGAATAATAATCCCAGTGTTAGTGGTATTCGTAGTGGGGTAGTGTTATCCAGAAGGATTGTGTGTATTCCAAAGGATCTGTGTGTAATTGGCACTAATTGAAAGTTGGCCTTCGAGTGGGTTTGCATGTTGTGACGGGGTATTAACATCAAATCGCCAGTCCATTCATCCGAGGCTCTAGGATAGATCCAGCTTCATCTCCTCACAGCAGGTACTTTCTATTAATTCCTTAATTTTTTTTTTTCAGTTTTTTGTTCATGAAACCTTCCTGATAGTACGACGTGGAAGGGATGAAGAGAAAGCAAAAATTAATTAACGAAAAAGTGGATAGGGTATTCCACGTACACTTTCGCACCAGGAACCTGGTGGTGTAGCTGGAGATGGGGTTCTGGGGTTCAAGTGTTGGATTAAGGGTTGGGTATGGCAATTCGTTTCATGTGGAGAGTGGCCATCGGTAGAGTGTCCTGTGAGATCGTATTGATTTATTGAGATTGGATTTATCGAGGATGAGGATATCAAACAGATGTGCAGCTTAAGAAATGAGTTTCTGGCTGAAGGACTGTTCCAAAACAACACTTGGTCTAATTGCTTTGGACTAGTGGTTTTGGAAAAAGAATTGAAGTGATTAAAAGTGAGAAGTGGTGAGTGGAGACCCATTCGTATTCGTACACAAGAGCTATTCAGCTTGAGTGGACATACTGTATGGGGGGATGTCCTCGGTGACAAGTGACTTTTATTGCGAACTATGAAGAATCATAAACTTTGAAAGTATTTAACAAGTTATCCTTGCTGGCAAGAGCAGAAGCTGATAGCTTCCAACAAAATCAACGGTTGTTAGGGGATGAAAAGAGCTTCAATTTGCAGTGTTTTCTTCGTTGTTTGCCTAAAATTCAGGCAATGAATAGAAGATGGGAGACAATCCGCAAAGGATTGCGGTCCTGCAGGGCATTTATTTTTCTTCTATCGCAACAGAATACTCAAATAAAGAATTTGTGATTAAAAACTTTAGTACCTGCAGTCTGATGCGAACTTAGGCCGGACATTCATAGAAATTGTGGTCCGCGATGTTGGCATCACTCTCAGAGCAAGCGTCGCAGTTTTGTGCCGCATATGCTTAGTTTTCAGTTATTCCTAAAAAGCGACAGCAGGATATTCGCTGTCCTTAGACCATTAATAGGGGCCGGAAAGATTTCATGCCAGAGGACGCAGGTAATTCTAACGAGCCCTGAGAAAATCTACTCTCAGTTTTGTCCAATAAGTTTATCAGTGATCTCGTTTCATGGGGTGAAAAAAAACCCGTGAATTTAGCCTTCCAAATGCGTTCACGAAGTTTCATAGATTAGAAATGGTGTGAAGGTTTAGCAGCGCCTTCAACGGGGCTTGACTGTCACTAAATATGCGAACACTTCTCTCGGTTCACCAATTCTTAACAAAATAGTTCGCAGCCATCAGGATTGCGTATATCTCCATTTGGAAGACAACCGAAAGTTTTGCCAACGAGGAGTGAAATCTGACATTGTCGCCCTCCAAAAAGACAACATCGCCGCATCTTGGGCTGGTTTTCAAGCTGTCGGGCTACCTTCCTTTCCGAGTCGAAGCCATTTCTGAGCACAAGGAAAGTCGACCTCGCGCTTTTACCGCGACAAGAATTCTGCTGCCATTGCATCTGACGGCATGACTCTAAGATCAAGGTCAAAAGAGAGTCGACGCGCAAAGCTTTCAAGACTGCAGTGTGTGTTGTACCAAAGACTGCTTTTTCTTTGAGTGCAGCCCATAATATACTCGTAAATATGAACGAGTGGGAAATTAGTCTGTGTGCCTGGAACAAAGTTAGGCGCGGTATGGAAAGCCTTTAGGGAGAATCTTCTAAAATCAGCAAAGACTTATTTTCGTGAAAGTTTGTTTCACCAGATGAGCGAAGCATAGGATTATCATGACCTTGGAGGCCAAAGAAATAGGAAAAACTGATGTGGATGCCTTTAACCACGAAATGGTTCAGACCAGATAGCTGCCTCCCTCTTGTAGAGAGAAAAATCTAAATTTTAAAAAGGCTGACCGAGAGCCCGTTTCTAGGCCATCACATCCATGGATACCCACGTTTTAGAGTCGTTAGGCTTTCAAGAAGTGAGCAGATGCTTGGTCAACTGATTAAAGCTATTAGCGAGTTTTGGACTAAGGCAGTGGAGCCCAGTGCACGTTCGATCCGTTTATGAAACACTGCGAATGTTGGTATCAAATTCGGTATTAATATGGGTCCTGGATATTTGTTATCTAAGTCAGTTAAGACCAGGTGGTTCTTCAATTTTAGTTGGTAGTTACATTTTATGCTGTATCTCCTCAAAAGTGCAACACCGTGTCTTGTGATCACACTTAAAACAACTCACCTCTTACTACTCTAATCCGGAACGAAAGATTGACGTCAGCATTTATAGGAGTAGAGCTGTTTTGAGTAAACTGGTGTCAAGGGCTTGCTGTTAATTAAACCACATGTTACCCGAAAGATCCACTAGTCTTCACCCTTTGGTTGTCGGTAGTATTTTATGCTGGTTCTGCTGGAATGACTGGCTAAAGAAAGAGCGAGAGTTTCTCCCACCACATCCTGATTGACTTTTGAGAATAGGAACCTTCAGCTGACAGACAGCTTTTGCTTCCTGTGAACTAATGTTGGAGAAGGTTTTGAGACGTTTGGGGCCTTCTGACCCTGTGTGTTCTATAAAGGCATTCTTAGACAATACTTGAACTACTCGTATCCTTCCATATGATACTACCATGGATCTGTGGATAACGCTTGCTTATGGCAACTTTCATCGACTACTTTAGAGGTTATTCCTCATTTGCGCACAAGAATTCGGCAATTTTGCTTTGAAAATGAGGATCACGCTGAATCATGATTTCGGCCTATTCACCGAACCTACGACGCCCGTAATGGTCACGCGGTTTCAACTGTGGCACAAGCTGGATCATATAAGCTTTTAAGCCAAGATCTTTCCGTAAAATCAACACTGCGCTCCACAACAGCAATAACTTCTTCTGTTCGCACTGTTTGTCGTCTTTGGGGATGCGGATAATCCACTAGAGTGTACGTGGTACGAAAACGATTCCTCGTGTTCCGAACAGCTTGCTCAGATGGACGATTATGTCGACCGTAAAATGGTCGTAGCGCACGACAAGTTTGGCGAACTGAACCATGGTTTGTCAAAATAAGTTTGCACAATTTGCATGCGTTGTTCTGGCGTTAATCTATTCATCGTGAAATGGCAAAACGTACTAACCACAAATCAACTTTCAATTGTCAAATTGACAATTTGTAGAAACAGTGTTGCCAGTTTAAAAACCAAACCCCTAAAAAAAACACCCTTTATATTATTTTAAACGCTTCTATCCATCTGGTAGAGGACCATAGATCATACCAAAAAGACTTTGTACTTAAATTGTGTAATGAAATGTTTATATATTATATTGAAATAAAGGTCATCTAAACTTAACTAAACAAATTAAATCGAGTCGCGTTTACGGCTCATTTCATTACTCCTCTTAAAAGTCAGAATATACTAACTATTTTAAATGACTTAAATATTTAACTACGATATTTTGTTACTTTTTAACTTTCTAAGCATAAATCATAGATACTCTATAATGCCGAAAGTAAAAGTTCTTTAACACGTTCAAGATACTACTAAAACGAGATATTTCCTTAATGACGTTTAAGAGTTATTCTACATTGCGACTAGTGAAAGTATAGCTCTTAATGTTGGTTCTTACTTATGATGGCTTACATCAATGGTACTTCATGGTTTTTTTTAAGCAATGAAAAGTGATAGTCACTGATCAGGGGGAAATCTCTAGTGCAGAGCGTGAAGCGTAGTTAATTTGGATTCAGGATGTTCCAATTTATCGACCTTCTATTCTTTAAAACGTCGGATGATTTTCCAGACACACACGTCTGTTTTTTAATACAGGGTGACTTACTCGAACTGTAACTTTTTAAAATGCTATACATTTTTTATTTTTTGATAAATTTTATTGTGCCAAAGTAAAAAATGTTGGAAAATACATCAATTTTCAAATAGTATCAGTAGTTTTCAATATGTCCACCTTTGGCGCGAATAATGGCCTTGAGACGGCCGAAGAAAGCATCGCACGCTGCACGCAAGTGGCTCTGCGGTATTTTGGCCTATTCCCGGCGAAGTGCTTGTTTGAGGTGGTCCAAACTTTGGTATTTTTCAGTGCCAACCTTCGCCTTCAAAATACCCCAGACAGAGAAATCCAACGGATTTGCATCCGGAGAATTTGCAATTCATTGTGTCGAAGAAATGAAGTGTGGAACATTGTTTTTTAATTAATCTTGGTTGACGCGTGCTTTTTGAGACGGTGCCGAGTCTTGTTGAAATGTCCACGGTCTCCGACCGAAATGATTGTTTGCCCGAGGCTTCAATACTGCCTCTAAGACAGTTTCACGATATACGATCGCATTAATTTTGACGCCACGGTCCAAAAATACGAGCGGACAGCGACCATAGGCGGTTATGGCGGCCCAAACCATCACCATCGGTGCTGCCTGCTTTCTGGTGGCCGTCCGAAAGTATAAATTTTCGAAGCACCTCTCTGGCAGGTAAACTCAGTCATTTTATTTGTTGACATATTGCTCGATATCAAATGGCGACTCATCGGAAAAAACCAAATTCGGCAACTCACCACTTTCGTGCAAGCGTAGCAACTCCTTCGCTCTTTCGACTCTAACTTTCTTCTGTTGCGGTGTAAGATCAAGCTTCAATGGCTTGAGCCTAAGCTCATTTTTCAGTATGTGCTGCATCCGCTCCAACGATATGTTGAGCTAACGAGCCATTTTCCTTCCACTTCGACGCGGATTTCGGTCAATTCGAGCCTTCACTTTCCGAACCATTTCTGCCGATGTTGCTGTTTTTTTATGACGACCTCCATGGCGTTTTACAACGCTGCCAGTATCACAGTAACGAGCTATGGTTCGAGACACAAATGATTTATTCACGTTGAGGTGCTGGAGGGCTCTAACGATAGCTACATGTGGTTTTCCAGCCAAATATAAATCAATCACACTATCACGTTTGAATTCCATCGCGGATAGAAATTTATCAAAACAACTGAGACGCAAATCGTTTAAAAGGCTTGTAAATAATAAAAATTGTCTGTCATGTGTCAAACTTTGAGCTCACTGTCATGAACGGTTTGGAAATTATAGCAGTCTGAAGTTGGTTGCAGTTCGAGCCATTCAGGGTGTATATACGAGGGTTGTTTGAAAAGTTTCCGACCGCAACGTAAAGATAGCGGCACTCGTCAATAAAAGCTAGTGAGTGCTACTTGTGCATCTTTTGACAGTAACTTACCGAAGTTTCAGTCATTTTGGACGCGCAGTTTTTAGTTGACAGTCATTTGAGTGAGTCGATGTGAGTGTTTCTTGTGAAAATGGAAAAAATTGAGTATCGAGCTGCTATTAAATTCTTGTTTTTGAAAGGCAATACGCCTACACAAATTAAAAACGAGTTGGACTCTGTGTATGGGGACTCTGCACCATCATTTACCACAGTGAAATTTTGGGCAGCTGATTCTAAACGTGGCCGTAGGAGATGATGAACGTTCAGGACGTCCAAAAACTGCAACCACTGACGGAAACATTGCTAAAGTTCACAAAATGGTGTTAGACGACCGCCGAATTAAAGTGAGAGAGATAGTAGAGGTTATGAAAATGTCCAAAGAATGTCAAAATTTAGGCATGAGAAAGCTGTCCGCGCCTTGGGTGCCACGTTTGCTTACGTTAGACCAAAAACGTGTTCGAATGAACATTTCCAACGATCTGTTGGCGCAGTTTAGGCGCAATAATTCCGAGTTTTGGCGCCGATTAATTACTGTAGATGAAACTTGGATACACCATTATACGCCCGAAACAAAAATTCAGTCGAAACAGTGGACTGCAAAGGGCGAGCCGACTCCAAAAAAAGCAAAAACTGTTTTTTCGGCTGGGAAAGTGATGGCGACTGTTTTTTGGGATAGTAAAGGAGTTATCTTAATCGATTATCTTCAAAAAGTAAAACCCATTACAGGAGCATACTACGCATCATTACTTGCCAAGCTGAAGGCAGAAATTGCGGAAAAACGGCCACATTTGCAGAAAAAGAAAATCCTGTTCCACACCTGAGCTGTTTCCATGGCGAAAATCCATGAATTACGGTTTGAACTGCTTGGCCATCCACCTTATTCACCAGATCTAGCCCCAAGCGACTTCTTTTTGTTCCCTCATCTAAAAACTGGGCTCGGAGGACAGAGATTTTCGTCAAATGAGGAGGCAATCACTTTCGTGAACAATTATTTTGCAGAGAAAAACGGCAAGTACTATTTGGACGGGTTAGAGAGATGGGAGCATCGCTGGGAGAAGTGTGTAGAGTTACAAGGAGACTATGTAGAAAAATGCAAAAAAAATTTGAGAAAAAATGTCTTGTATCATTGTTCGATCGGAAATTTTTCAGAAAACCCTCGTACATATGTATGTTACACATTAAAGACTTCTTTGCTTTTCTCACTACCGATAGTACTAGGTGGCGCAAAGGACATCACTCCATCGGAAGATGCTATAATTTTTGCAAATGGCGGCAAATGTCAATTCTACTTTGACATTTGTGAAGTAAACCGATACAAAATACACGTCAACAAGATGTGAATCGCTACACTGCTGAAGAACGCGGAATAATTGTTACGATCTTTTCGCGGAATAATTCGTCGATGGTGTTGGTGCAGCGTGAATATTGGTGCAGGTTTCCCGGTCGTCCGGCACCAACTGGACAAACGCTACGACGTTTAGCCGCTCGCCTAGAAGAGTATGGAACAACACGAGATGCTGCCAGGTCTGGCCGGCTCCACACCAGCCGTTCTGCTGAGAATATCGCAGCAGTGGTTGAAGATGTCGCAGAAGACCCCGAAGTATCGTCCAGACGACGCGCCACGCAATTGGGCATCAATCGACGGTCTTTACAGAGAATTTTGGTGAAAGATGTTCCCTTACAAAGTGCAGACAGTCCAACAACCGTTAGCTCTTGATCGTCAAGCGCGTGTAACCTACGCTCAAGCCATCCTGAATCTCGACCACGAAAGAGACAACTTTTCATCGAAAATCATCATGAGCGACGAGGTTCATTTCTATCTCTGTGGATACTCGTATGTGAATAAGCAAAATTGTCGCTTTTGGGGCACTGAAAATCGGCGTATAATACACGAAGAGCCATTACACTGCATGGTGTACTGTTTGCGCTGGAGGCATCATCGGGCCTTATTTTTTTCGAAAACGGCACAGGCAAACGACTACTCTGGACGGCGAGCGCTACACAGCCATTCTCCTTCCTCAATCGGATGAACTGGGACTGGCGAACATGTGATTCCAACAGGATGGAGCAAGGGCACATACTGCACGAGCCACAACCGGAATTCTCAGGCCTGCATTTCCGGGTGGCCTAATCGCTCGTTTTGGCGATTTACGCTGGCCGGCAAGATCGCCTAATTTACCCGTTCCAAGAGGTATTTTTGAAGTCACGAGTCTATATCATCAAGCCTCAGACTCTTAGATTAGATTAGATTGTTGTGGGAGGTGGTATATGAATCCCAGATCACTGCGGCCACATATGGGCCTTTTCTGATGTCCTCCATTTAGAGCTCATCTATGATGCCGCAATTTGTGAGAAAGGCGGCTAAGTCTTTAGGTAATAGCTGCCAGCTTCAAGGTAGAATTTACCTAGGTAACGTTGATGTGTTTTGATTAAACCATTGCAGTCGCATAGAATGTATTCTGGTGTTTCTACGTCCTTGTTGCATAGTCTGCATTTATTGTCTTGTGCTATGCCCATGGTCACATGGCAGTGCCCTGAGTCTGACTTCTACTTACTTGCAGAAGTTGTTTTCTTTTTTTGTGGCAACTTCTTGACATAGAGTTTTTGGCTTGTCTGTTTCCTTCGGTTTCTTTTCAGAAATGACGCTTTTAATACTTCCTTTTATGGTATTTGTTGATAGCCCACAGAATGGACTTGGGCTTCTTCGTCTGCTTTTTTCATTACCTTCATATCCACTATGTCCTCGCACCCAAATCAGATGAACTTTCTTTATGGTGGCCAGTAGTTATAGGAGTTAAAGGTAATCCCAGACCAGTTTTGATTTTATTTCGAAGACCCTTGAAGCCCTTAAAACGAAATATCCGCCAAGAATGCGAGGACCTATCGGCGAAAGTTCTGGCAAAGAGTGATGTAAAATGCCACAAATCGGCCCCCAATGGTCATCAATTCTGGCGGCTGCTACTTAGCCGATATCATGTCCTCGACTTAATGGGAAAAAAATTTAAGACATCAAATAAACATAATCCAAAAGCAGGAGTAAAGTTTTTCATTCATAAAAAAAATTACAGCCGAAGAATATCGGGTGACAACATTTGCGCCACCTTGTAATACTCGTAATCTGAATTCTGTAAAGCTGCCCATTCCACTGGTAGAAGGATCATGTGAATCTGAGTTTATCCCCAAAAAGGTGCAGAAGGGAACTATAATTTAGAAGAAAACGTAGAAACCCGAAACTTGGAACAACCTATAAAAAGAGCAACCCGCGACTGTTCCACTGAAATGTTGATTCACTATCTACGAGTATGGTCCTTCCCCAATTTATGTATTCGTACAATCTTGCTGGTCTTCTACTTAGCTGAAATGCATTTGAAATGAAAAAATTATCAGAATAAAAGGAAATGGTCTGTCGATATTACAATATGGAGAAAAAGGAGGCAGAAAACCTGTCATCTCCTGCGACTTTTCAACGTTGTAGTTGAAGTTGGCAGTTCTTTGGGGATGAGTTCGACAGTCTTAGCAGAATACGAAGGCACCATGGTGTGGAAGATGTTCAATGCTCCTCCCCTCACACCTGTTAAGAACGCCACAATTCAGTTCCTTCAGATCATGGCAACGCAACCAGGCTAATCACTGTCTCGAAAGTGGTAGGACAATATTGTGTAAACTTAAATTAGAAATGGAACTGACTGGATGCAAACCAAACGTATCCAAAAGAGCTCTTTCCCTGAGAAAGCTCTGAGATTAATTCTTGATAGTTAAAGCCAGATACTGTAGGTCGAACAGTTATGTACAATAAAAAAAAAAAAAACAAAAACAGTATATTCGGAAAAGTAAGCGAGGTCCTTGAGGATTTCTATGGGTACTTACGTACATTTACGTATAACTATCCAACATTGAGGGAGTTTTCGTTGTGACTAGGTGGTAGTTCCTAGTTATCCCAAATCCTAGAATCCAAAACTGCACCTATCTCATTTTTAATACTTGCATCGCCTGGATAATATTCGCCATTGCTACAAGAAAATGGTAAACAGTTTTGAATCAGAGCCACCGAAACGACAAGAAGGAATGAGTGAGAATTCTTTTTAATCCAAATAGAGATGAAAGTGTATGGAATCCTTCTTGTCGGCCAGAAGCTAAAAGGATCCACCGAGACATATAAGTACACGAAAACGAGCTACGGAAAAAGAAAGGAGCTGGGGAAATCTACTCGTAATTAAAGTTAAAACGATGAAACGATGGCGTGCAACAGACTGCGGTCCTTAGACACGTTTCAGTTAAACAACCAACATCTAAGAGCCGTCTGCGGGGGCTCAAGTTGTTACTGACTTGTGGTTACATTGTATTTTGTGTTAGCTACAAAATTGCGAAGGGTCCTGGAATCTATCTCTGCATATTACGCGGGTAGAAGGTCTTTCTACTGATTGATTAATATGGTTAATTATTTCCTGCATTTAGGGTGATGATACCGAAAATTATTATTTTTGGTTTTTCAGTGCATGATCTGGGCATTGAACCCAACCTAATAATTCACAAATATTTGCGCGATCCGACGCTACTTATCTAAAGGTGAGTGTCGATGGCCTACAAAAACTTGTAAGAAGGGGTTCCGCTTAGGTTTATAGCAGCGGGAATTTTCTACGAATTCTGTAATTAACTGAAAGGAGGATATATTCATTACTTACTGGGAAACACCCAGAGTATGAAGCAATTTAAAAGTCATTACAATTTTTTTTTTAAAAAAGGGAACAATTTCTTACTACTTTTACCCACCGGAGGTACGCTCTTTCTGCCATATACACAATAACTTTCTACAAATTTGGCACTGCGCCGCTTCTGCAGTTGGCTAAATTTGCTGACTTTGTTATCAGTTCCTTAATGTTGAGACTTTCGCAAATGTGCATCCTTCTAACGTCTCAGTTATTTTTGCAGATGCAAGTAGTGTCTGTTTCTATCGAACGCTTTCTCTAAACCGCATTGTTTTGACATTTCTTTACTGTGACTTGTAAACTTTTGATCCCATCGTACTCAATGTTGAAATGCCACATTGACTGCTATAAAGCTTGATACTCGTAACACAATATGGCGTTGTCGACTATCTGAAGTTTTCTCATGTATTATCATAGTATGCGTAATGTGCTCCACGGATCGGTAATCGTTACATTTTCGCGTGTCGTCTTTGCGTTTATACAATGAAACAAGAAAACGCTTCCTCCTCAAATTAGGCATCATCCGATCCTGTCCAATCAGTTAAAAAAAAAGAAATACTTCACGATTCATTTGAGTTCACGCTATCCATTACGGATCGGTAATAGTTACACTTTCGCGTGCCGCTCTTGCCTTTATACAGTGGAATAAATTAGCTCTTCCTCCACAGCTTAAACAAGACAACCGATTGCTCCTCATCAGTTTAAACAACAAAATCGCGATTCATTTGAGTCCCAGCTAGGCATCACGGATCGGTAATTGTTACAGTTTTGCGTGTCGCCTTCGCCTTTATACAGTTGACAAAATAAGGGCTTCCATCACTGGTAAGGGATCTGATCACGTCTAATCAGTTTAAGCAACAAAATCGCGGTTGCTAATTTTCATAAATATTTCGGAAGGAGACTGCTACACTGCATGCCTCGGGTTATTCTATTTACATATGCGGCTATTTCGACTTTTGCAACAGAGGAGGGGCTGTTTCTTTCCAGGAATTCTTCATTAATCATATTCCTCTTATTTTCGTTGTGTCCGTTTAGACTGCGGTTTTACTGCTGTTGCACGTATTTCAGCAATGGAATCCATTACGAAAATATCCTTCGTTGAGCAGCAAACTTTCTATATCTAGTTCCTATGGCTATATTTTGTTCGCTCCTTTTTCGATTCTATGAATTCCTTATCCTCCTCTCATAGAAAAATGTACCACCGATGGACACGTGGACCTGAAAGTGCTAAATTTAACAGGGATGATGTCATTTTGGTCAGGCAACTATACG
The DNA here is from genome assembly GCA_963966105.1 of Volucella zonaria. Classification (NCBI taxonomy): domain Eukaryota; kingdom Metazoa; phylum Arthropoda; class Insecta; order Diptera; family Syrphidae; genus Volucella; species Volucella zonaria. The sequence continues at coordinate 110,040,489 of OZ014534.1, forward strand.
TGATCTTGCTCAGAGTAGCGATCCTCTATCTGGTGGAAATGTAATGTGGGTTTCCCTAAAACAACAGAATTCCAAATACATGAGGTAGGTTCCTTATATTTCCGATTGATCAAGGATCTGACTTTGTAAACTTTCACATACACTCATACGAAACGATATTCTTGAAAAATGTCAAAAAGACTGCGTAACCGTGGCGGTGGGAAACTATGGGCCGCTTGCATAAGTCGCTCAGCAGCAGTAGAACTGAAGAAGATATATGATTTCTATGAAAGTTCTGAGGTCCCACAAGGCTACGCTGTAAGCCCTATTCTTTTTAATTTTTCACTCCAACCAATCGCCCTCATGAAGCTGATTTTAAAGTATCTTTTCGTGCGAGATAATTCGGGCAGTCTTAAATTAGTTGTGTATAGTGAGTATCCTTTTGCTTTGGTTTTGTCTAGGGAGGTCTGAATGGGGTAGCCTGTATACAGACAAATAGACGACTGTCCAACTAATGAAATTCCGACTGCCGTTAGCTTGCGGGAAAACGATTGCTATTCCATTGTTAATTAGTTGCCATTGCAAACCCTTAAATGGTTGCTGCTTCACTTCACCCTCTGTAATAGGAACAAAACTCTCAGTAAGACGATAATGAAATTTCGCAAATGCAGAAAAAAAACACCCAAAACCAATGCCAAAAAGCTTATTGCATTCAACTGGCATGCACTTTGGTGCTGTACAGTATTTTATTTCCAAAAGGACTACACAGGCATACGTACATACACGCGCACATACATTTCCAGGCATAGATACAATTTCCGTGCCAATGACGGCGACTTCATTTAGCTGCAATTCATTCGAAAATGCTCCTCTGTCTACTCGGCCAGAATGTATGGCATCGTAAATTTTGGGTATTCCCCAGCGCCAGACGCCTAAATGTCTGTCTCTAAAATTCTATGCTACAATGAGAGTTGTTTTTTTCCCAAGCAATGTTCGTGCTCAGCGGCAGGAATCGAATTACCAGACCTTGTCTACACAAACACACTCTAATGCTAGTAAGTGAAGTTGCATCTAGGGAACAGCAACAGAGCAAGGCATCACGAGTCCTCCGATGATGTTTAATCTCTTGGTAGAGTGCCAAAACTCGGATACGGCCTGAAATTCGTTTCAAATAATTTACCATTTCAAAAACCAACCCCAAAGGGTAAACATCATACATTTTATGCGATTATCCTTTCCTTGGGCATTTAAAAGGTTATGATGTGATGACGCCGCGGTTTGTTTTTCAAAAATTGGTGGTGTTTGGTCTCTGGAAACGAGGGATACATGGCACATGGTTAAACGTGATTCTATGGATTTTTTCTCTTCACTTATTGAAAGGAATATAAATAAAGGATCCGGTCCCTGTAGAGATGAAGGCAGCACAGGACTAATGTAAAATTAATTCGAAAGCAAATTTCCGCGAAAAATACTCACACTGCCTGTCCATAATCGTTGCTTTGGATTGTGAGTGGAGTGTGGTGGAAGAATATTTCTAATGATTGACAGTGTTGTCCTTGGATTCAGGTGGAGAATCTTCCTCCACGGATGATAACAATATGCTATGTCGTGCCGGAAGACACTAAGGTCATCCTAAACAGTGACACTATACCACACCACGCCCTAGGGCTATCGATTTTCTTTTTTCTCCCTCATAATCAACCACGTATTTAATTGTTCATTTTCCTTGAAATTTCAACATTTCCTCTCAACAAGGACTTCTTTTAATCGGGTCCTTATACAAGAAAAACAAAATAAAATTGCCCATCTTCGTGTCTATGCAAAACCACTCCCTGATGTTCTCACCTCATACTCATCCTGTGATTGAGGACATTTTTTTTTGGACTATCGCCAGCGTTTATAGTCCGCTAAATTTCAAACAATTACGTACATTTGTCGAAAAAAGGACATCCCCTTGGGTCAACTATGACCTAGAACACATGGCTTGATTGGTGGCAACAAAGTTGAAGCTTTCAATTTAAGTTCCATTTGCCTGCGGTTGGTTTTTAAGAGAGCAAAACAAATTTAAATACCGACTCTGGGCAGGACATTAGGGTTTAGTAACCTTCTCGGTTCATGGTTTTGCTGGCAGAGTGACAGTTTCAGATAGTTTTTTGGCGGGGTATCTTTTCTGTGATTTTTTCTTTTAAGCAGCGGCTTTATAATTAAGGACTTAATTATTAAAGACTTTTTCACAAATATTGTATACTAAATTGTTTGGTCCTGTACTTTACGAGTAAAAGTCCTTTTAAAGTCTTTTTTCATTAGCGGGGAAATGGTCAGTTCTTAATCAGTTAAATCCTAGCTGGGCAAAATGGCTTCAGAACACTTAAAAAGGTAAACAGGAAATAAGAAAATGGACATTACTCGTATACCCGGTCAGAACCTTAATCCGGATTACCCTCTTACTATTTAGGTATATGAGGCAGCAACAGAGTGAAGTGTAAGAATGATGTCAAATAGCAGGTCTCACTTCTTCTATCAGAGGTTTCCGTAAGCAGAAAACTTGAATCATGATGCTAAGGACCCAGAACCCACACGTAGCCCCCGGAGTAACTGCCCAGCCATGGAAAAAAAAAAAACAAAAAACTTAAGTTAAGAAGCAACAACAAGCCATACGGGCGGATCTGCTGTTGACAATCCCTGCAAACGAAACAAGGACAACGAACTCCAGATCTGCACGTGAATGTTAGGTCCTTTAATAGGCCACGTGAAGTAGAACTACTAGCAGCGGCACTGGACTGCTGCAACCAGACGTTACCACTATCTAAGAAATGCGATGGGATGGGCCGTACAAAAAATAGGATGAAAAACTGCGACATCTACGAGTATTAAGGCTATTGCTATCGATGGCACAATCCGCATCCAAAGAGGATGTTGTTATAGGCAGACCTAGGTCTAGTAGTCTTGCATTTCCTGCATGTTAACGAGCGTCTCGTAACAATCCGCATTAAGGCTAAATTTGCCAACGTTAGCCTTACATGCAGAGGAGAAAACTGACGACACCAAAGATAGCTTGACAAGATAGCACGAGCAGTGCCCCAATTATGACATTAAAATTATCCTCGGTGATTTTAATGCAAAGCAAGGAAGAGAGAGGATCTTTAGTGGAACTGTCGGAAAGTATAGCATGCACAACAGCACCTGCGATAATGGATTCAGGATAATCGACTTTACGGCGGGGCGAAACATTGTCGTAGCTAGCATGCGGCTTCTACATCTCGATATTCACAAGGGGACTTGGAGAACTCTTGATCAATCAACCGTCAACCAGACTGACCACATTGCAATCGACGCAAGGCACTCCTCCAATATTATGAATGTCTGAACGTTCAGAGGGGTCAATATCTAGTCGGACCAGTACCTTGTTGTAGCCAAGGCACGTTTGTGAGAAATTTTGACGTCGGACGGCTATCATCGCAAGAGATCGCCATACTCTCTTTCGATCGTGTCTCCTCTAATCTATTAAGAGGTTCTATGCGGCCAGCATCAAGTATTGAAGGCAAGTTGCAATATTGTTCATTCGGTTTCATTCGGCCACCACAACGAAACCCTTAGTCTGACAACGCTAAGCTAAGCAAGAGGCATGCAAAGCGGCGCCGTATAGGAGCACTAGATCTGCTCACGAGCTCTACGAGCGGAAGAGGAGAGGCGAACACTGGCTTCTCAGGAGGAGAAAGCATAAGAAGCGTGCGGTCGAGGAAATTGTTACTCCAGGAATAAGATTCGGAAGTTTTAGCAAAATGTACAAACCCCGAACTGAAGCCTGTAGAGACGAACAAGGCAACACAGTAGTAGAGTCGCAGTTTATGCTGAGGATTTGGAAAGAGCATTTCTGTAGACTGTATAACGACGATGACGAGCCAAATACCGCTGTCTGGCAGAATGAGCTATTCATCCTGGACGATGTAGACCAATAATTTCGTCCACCCCACTTGGATGAAGTGAACATAGCCATATCTATGCTTAAGACCAACAAAGCTTCTGAAGCGGACGACCCTATGGCTTGGTAAGCATACACCAACTCATCTGTAAAATACCATACGGGTGGACAAAAGTATGCCCGATAAATGGAATCTCAGCATTGTTTGTCCAATACTCAAGAAATGAGATCTTCTGAACTGCGCTAACTACAAAGGCATCAGTCTTCTTAACGCGTGAACTGGTTCGTCAACAACCTGATTGGTTCATGTCAGTGTGGCTTTAAGCCAGGAACGTCTACCATTGACTAAATATTCACACTACGGCAGATCTTGGAAAAAACCCATGAGCTCCAAATCAGTACACACCATCTATTCATCAATTTAAGGCCGCGTATGACAGCATCTATAGAGACCGTTGATGCAGGATGACGATGGAGAATGCACCCTGCTCCAACGAGGTCGGTAAAAACTCCCCGGGACTTTTGATGTCAAAAAGAATTTAGACAGTGCGCCGCGCTATCATGCGATTTCTTTAACATCGTTCTTGAAAGAATAGTGCAAAGCTCACGTGCCACCACAAGAGGCACAATCTTTCCGTCTAATTACTGGCATACGCCGATGATATTGACATAATCGGAAGAAAGCAGCGTGATGTCGGTACATTGTCAGTATTGAGACGGAAGAGTTTAGTGGTCAAAGAGGGCAAGACCAAGCATATGAATCAATGAAAAAGGACTCACAACACCAGATATGTATAACTTGGAGGTAGTTAAGGACTTTGTCTATCTAGGTTCCACTACCAATTCAAACGACACCACCGCTGAGATCAAATGAAGAATAACTCTTGCAATTTGCTGCTTCCTTGGACAATGAAGGTAATTGACCAGCCTCGAAAAACAAGAGTGATCCTACATATATAAGCCCATAATAATCCCAGTCCTGCTCTATGGCGCAGGGGCATGGACTTTATAAAAAATTGGATGAGGGTGCACTTGGCTGCTTTGAGAGGAAAATTCTTCGGGTGATATTCGGCCCGGTCTGCATAAACTGTATGAGCTGTACAGCGATATCGACTTAGCCAGCAGAACGATGGTCCAACGACTAAGTTGGCTGAGTCATGTATAGCAAATGGACACTAATACTCCCGTCCAAAAGAATCCGCCCCCGAGCGACCTCGTAGTAGAGGAAAACGGCGACTCAGGTGGCGCATGAAATTCGAAGGAGACCCCAACCAACTTAATGTGCGAAACTGGAGGCAATTAGCTAAAGATCGAGCTGGCTGGAGACGCTTGTTGGTTGAGGGCCAAGTCCATTCAGAATGTATCGCCGCCTTAAATAACACTAACCACATCTTCTTAACATAAGTTTAAAACTGTCAAAACACCAGTAACAAGTCTACAGTGTGGAAGGACAGGCAGAAGGCCGTTGGGTTTCAGAGACGTCCGGAAGAATTCGTTTGGTCTGCCAACAACCTGGAGGGTCATATCACCTACAGTTGTGCTCGTATGATTCCAAATTGTTAATGACGGCTTGACCGAGGACGCAGAATTTCAAAACGCGGGTTCACATTCTGAGAAGTCTTCATTTTAGTCTTGCTTTGCAAGTTCATCGGCGATATAACTTAATCATCAGTGCGCGAATTGCAAAGCCAAGCGTGTTAGAGGGCGTTTAAGATGAAAATATGTTTAGTGCAAAGATCCAGGACTTAAATTCGCTGAAAAAACATATGATGATGCCTCTTAGTCAAGACAATCAGCCACATCTTTCTCGTAAATGAACAATCTCAGTTACATTTTGATCGCAGCCGGAAATCAGGTTATGTTCACTAGCATTGCAGTAATCCACCGAGTTACACATGTCGTCAATGTTGCGATTTCGAAAGCATAGCACGTAGTTCTTCTTGCCGAGTGCGCATTCAATTGTGTGTACCATACTTTGTAGCGCAGTCTCATAGGGTCTTCTGCATTACATCTTGGCCAGAGAATGTATTCGTAAAGCAATTACGCGTACATGGAACTCGATCATTCTTGCCACACTTTCAGACGGAAGGAACTCAGACTAAAAGGTCAGAGCTCTTAGCGAGCGAGTAGTCGCGTTTGTGAATGTTCGGTATAAAAGCTGCTCTCAATGTTTGCCAAGTATTTGTAGCTCAGTGTGAAGCTAGCAATGAAGTTTCTCTTCAGGGTTGGCGGTAGCTCATTTAAAGTCATAATAGGACACACCAGCGCATTCAATGGTCTCATTCATCAACAACGCCGATGACAGATCTCAACTACGCGGCTTATTATTACATATCTCCTCATGGTAGGATCAGTTGTAACCCGGTTATAATTTGGTTACCTGGGACGTGAGCCTCGATCATGATACAGGGAGTTCCTGTTTTCGACGAGGTGACATCATATTATCTGAGTCTGGCTGAATTGCCTTTTTTGAGGAGCTTAATCAGTCTTCAGGTTTCACACAATCTTAGTATTTTCTTTTGCAATCGCTGTAGGTCTACATGGCATCATATATGTTCAAAAGCGGTAGGTATCAAATCAATATTGACTTCCATCCACGTGCACCAAGTCTTGGCAGTCACGCAGGATGAGTTTTTACAATAGCAAAACTATGTTAGCAATGCCCACTTAGTCCTGGAAACCTAAATCAATCGAAACTGTTTTTACCTCAATTTATCTTCGATCTATTAACATTCAAGCACGTTGTCTCCAAGTGAAATATATGGTACAAGACAACTAACTATTGGCGTCTTTCGGTATAACCCCAGATAGTTAGATTCCAGTAGCTTGTCAATATTTCCTCTACTAGTATTCGTCAAGGACCCAACTGTGACTTGATTACGGCCGAGAATTTTATGAAGCTTCGAAGATATATTCTTACAAATAAGGCTCTTTCGAAATTCTCTGGGTTACGTTAAGTTAAACAGGGGTATGATGGATATGCCATCACACAGACACCAGACACCCAAACGGGCCCATCGCTATCCATGTGGAACCAGTTGAATTTGTCTTCAAATGGCAAAAACCTAAACAATCTCTTTGATGAAACACTCAATTTACCTGCAAAAGTCAAGAAGGCCTTTGAAGATCGTGCCGTCTATTTCCTCTAGGTTTTCGAAAAAGTATTTCCCTAAAAATCTTCTTCGACTACGCGATATTGCCTCGGATTCACACAGTATGTGTGTTATGTCCACCGCAGAGTCTGCAAAAATCCGTATCTGACAATTTGAGTCTCTTTGCGTGCTTTCGTAGGAGAAAGTTCGTGTCAGGATTCCTATTAATGTCCTAAGCTTATCCCGTCTTTTACCGTCAGAAAGCGGACAGAGCCTTGGATACCCTATGTCCTTCAAGACTTGACCACCTTAAGTTGGCAGTCTTTGTGATTTTTTCCTCGATAGTGCTCCTCACTATGCAAAGGGGCGATTTGATGTTGGCAACCTCACTATTGTCAAGTAGCCCTCCTTTTCTTGCAAGCTCATCCGCTTGTTCATGTCCTTTAATACCGCAGTGTCCTGGCGCCCAAAACAGTCTTACCCGCTTTTGACTGCATAGTGCCTTAAGCACTGTGCGACAGCCCCTGACTGTATCAGAGTTGACGTTGGTTGACTCCATTGCCTTGCGTGCGGCCTGGTTGTCGATGTAGATAGCGATATCTCTTTCGGATACCGATCTCATCTGCATCAGTTCAGCCGCCCTGAGGACAGCCAGAATCTCTGATTGGAAGACACTGTTTGCGTCCGGTAGTCTTATAGACACTCTTAGTTCTGGGTCTTCCGAGAAGATACCAGAACCAGATCCTTCCTCTCTTTTCGAGCCGTCTGTGAAAATTACAATTTCATTTGACCTGATTATTGCATTCTTTTGCCAGTCCTCCCTCTCCGGATGTATTATATCATACGGAATGTCGAAGTCGGCCAAGTCAGTAGCTCCGCTAGGACCGTACCATGTCCGAAATTACTGCTCTTGAAGCAGAGATTCTCTACGTAGAGATTCGAGTTCTTTGATAGGACTCTCAGTCGATGACTCCTTTAATGGCTCCTGTTGATGAGCCGCTGACTTTTCGTCCTGAGACCTTGAATCTGCGGCCGTTGGATAGGCGACGGTAGTCTATTAGAATGTGAAAGGACTGATACTGGGTTTTGATGGAAACATTTACTATTTGCAAGGACATTGGTCATTGGACATTGGACATTACTTCGCTACTTCAACTTGTCAATCAAAGGATGCTCTTTCGTAAAAATAACTTTCACGATCGCACAGCTCTACCACTATATCATCTCAGTTAGCAACAGTCCTTGTTGGTCCAAGGCCTAGCTTTTCCACTTACCGTATTTGGGCATTTTGTCCGCGATGAGTTGGCCAGCAAATGAGATGACGTTCAGACATCAGAAAAATGATTTTTGTTCTGATTTCCGGTGTAAGCCGAGATCTGAACCTGTACCCTTTCTCATAGTAGTCGACGAACTTAACCACCTCGCCAAGCCACTACACTTAGACCAATTGTTAATCCAATGTGCGATCATTGGGAGAGCGTAGGAGGGCGATGGAACCAAAGAGATTTCTTGATAAATTTGCCAAGATCGGTGATCTTCATAGAGCAGAGATCGTTTAGTTCTCAAAAGTGGATACTAACTCTGGATTGCATTCTGATGCGTGACAATGCAGAGCAGTTGGAAAGAAATTGCGCCAAAAGTTCCTTTGTTTGTCTACCTATTGTGTTTGCCTACTCTTCGTTGCAATTATTTTCCAATGACACAGTGTTCCATGACTATTTCTGTGAGCTAAGTCTCTTTTCCTAAGGTCGATCAGCTTTTTTGCTTGTGGATCGAGTATAAGCCATCAAAGTTTACATGCCTCAAAATTGGCTCGATAAGCCCGATGACTGGCCTTCGAGAGCGACTGAAAGTGTATGATGTGTATGATGTGTTTGGCGTAGAACATTGGTGGTGACGAGACTATTGAATGTACCGGAAGCCAACAGAGTGCGCTACTTGATCCTCGTGTTCGATCTGACTCGATAGCGATAATGGCAGGGTAGCTTACCGCTTCCTAAAGGATGTCTTGTTCATGCGGGTGTGGCCGGAGCTTAGGTTGAATCTCAACTTGGGCTTTCTTCTTACTGGACATGGATCTTTAATGCATTCCTGTATAAAAGGGGTTTTAGCCAGGTGTAGAGCTGGTCGTATGGAGCTTCTTTTGAAGACTGGGTCAACATTCTGTGTGAATGTCCCTTCTATCACGATGTCAGGGATCCTCGAGCTATGGGCGTAGGTTTTGAAGCTAAAGCGCTGCCAACGACGCCAACAGCAAGGATTCAGGACTATGCGAATATAGTTTTTTCTAGACGTCGATATAGGCAGCTATACCCTGATGCTTAGTAAGGATGGTTAAAGGCGGCGAGTCATAGGAAATAAGGTGACCCACTGGAAGTAACCGCAAGGTTACGAAGCTCGATGAAGGCTATATTCTGGTACCATGAGAGGTCAGGAGCCCTCGAAACTAGAGTTCCGGCCTGACCTACGAGTTGGCCCCCTTGTGGGAGTGTCGTGGTGGCTGTCGGTTTATAGCCAAAATCGCGGGGAGAGTAGATCGTACCTGTAGTACTACGGATGGTGCTCAACAATTTGATGACATTGGTAACCAATCGGTTTGCTCAGTGTGGAGTTGCACAGCAACAGGGTGCCATGCCAGAATGGCAGAGGATTTAGATAGGCCTCCACCCTTTACCAAGAGAGGAGACCGTGCCTTATACACGACTTCTAGTAGGTACTGGAGGTGGTTTTAATACCATCCGAAGGGCGTTGATTGACGCATTGTATTAACCCCGATATGAGCGTAGGCGTTCCGTGGAATAAGGCCTATACGGCAGGTGTCCACGTAAAACACATGAGACTATATGTTCGATCTGATTTTCTATGTATTTTGCAATATCCCATGCGGATATTGGATTCATGCGGACCCAAACAGCTTTGAGAATAAAACTTGCTGTTACGCCACTGAGTATTGTAAATAGTGTTTTAGGATGCATCACATGATGTCTCTGAAGCCACCCCTAAAGCCAATCTAGCTTTTGTAACGCCTCCTTAGTAATGTCCTGTGGAAGGGAATGCCCGATTTTCAGTTGATTGGAGGTATTTCATACATGATATCGATAAATCCAAGGCGTACTGTAAATAAAGAATGCTAGGCCCTAGAAGCACTCCAAATTAAATCAAAAACGATGGATCTAGTCATCTTCCAAATTAATAAAACAAACATTCTTGACATTTAGATCAAGAGAGTGAAAGTGTGTTCTTCCAATTGTCAAGGCCAAGTTTTAGTTTCCCATTTGCATTTCTACGCAACTGGAGTTCCAATTCCCATCGGCCTTCATCCAGCATCGATTAACGCCTCTCTCAATTGTTTATTACAAAAATCAGCATAGCAAGTGACTACGCATTTAAATCACTACGTCCGCACCAACGGACGGTTTCATCCATCACAATCTGCAATTTGTTAATTTGTTGAATAAAATTTCTTTCGAGATCAATATAATTAAATCCATTTCATTTCTTTTTCGCTGCGATTTTTTTTTTTTTAATTGTATCGCACAGATAGCGTTGAATTTTAATGACTCGTCGAGTCGGCGAAATCGAGCACATTGCGATTTATTTTTAGTTTTCTCCTTTTTTCAGATTTTTTATTTTTAAATTTATTCTGTGCGCACATTAAGTTTATAAATTAAAAATTAAACTCATTGCAGATTTATTTTGATTTAAACGAATATTCTCATCGATTTGAGATTCAAAATAGGCTCGGGACAAAGTCACAGTCTCTGCTATGGCGGCACAATGGCTAATGGATACTCTCGCTCATCTCAAACGCGAAAGGATAAGCGGTAAGTCAACTGGGATTAATGAATTGTATTTTAATTGTTGTGTTAAAAATGTATAATATATTGTTTATCTGTAAAATTGACTCGTTCGTATGCATTTTTAAATGTCGCATCTACATTGGGTTGAATTGCTTTATCAAAAATTGTCTGAAATTACCACCTTGATCAAAAAGTTGGAATTTATTCAGAAAATTAAAGATACAAGTTTATTCATGTAAATTTATATTGTCCCCTTCAGAGTAATCCCCATCGACTGCAACACACTTATGCCAGCGCACGATTCAATTCTCGAAACATTTTTTATATTCGGTTTTCGGTATGTCCATCAGTGCTTCCTGCGATTTTTCCATTATAGTACTTCCTCTCGGCTACTGAAACGCGTTCCCCGTTGTGGTTTTTTAACTCGATTGAACAGAAAGAAGTCACAGGGAGCCAAATCAGGTGAATTCGGTGGCTGTTCAAAAAATTACGAATAATAATGACACTGTGCGACGGTGCGTTATCATGGTGCCAAATCCACGAGTTTTCTGCCCACAATTCTGGTCTCTTTCGGCGAATTGCTTCACGCAAACGTCTCATAACGCCCAAATACTCGTAATACTCTTTGTTTACTGTCTGGTCTTCTGGCAAAAATCCATGATGCACTGCACCGTTGTAATCCAGGAAAACCGTGAGCAGTGCCTTCTTTTTTGACTGAAAACGAAGTGGTTTTTTTGGTTTCGGCTCATTTCGTGAACGCCATTCACTTGCCTGATGTCTGGATTACGTGTCGTACTCATAAGCCCACGTCTCGTCTCCAGTAATGATCCTTTTGATGAATGTGTGATCGCAAATCATCTCTTTTGCGACCTCAACACGGTCTCTTTTTTGCATGAAATTGAGGTCTTTTAGCACCAACTTTGCTGCTACACGACGGAAACCCAAATCATTAACCAAAATGTCTTGGACGGATCCATAGGCAATGTTCAAGTCCTCCGCTATCTCTCTGATGGTTAATTTCCGGTTATTGACTAACAAATCTTTTACTCGTACTTCATCAATATTTTCGTCGGTTTTCGATGTCGGTGGTCTGCCACTGCGTTCATCATCTTCGATTGACTCACGACCACTTTTGAACCGCTCGTGCCACTGGTAAACGAAAGTTTTCTTTAGAGAATCGTTGCCGAAACACTTTTCCAACATTTCCAACGTTCGCGCACCATTAAATCCGTTTTTTACGCGAAATTTAGTACGAGTACAAGTTCGTTGTAGCAAATTTAAATCCATTTCTAAAATTGTAAAAAATCGCCAACACACACAGGTTACGTAAGAGAATGTCAACAACAGGTTTACCAACTTAACAAAAAAAAAGCGAACTCAAATCGGAACAATGGGAGCGCCACACGGTGGTTAATGACCCCTTCCAACGTGACCAGGACAACGACGTTTGGGTATGTACAGCGTCTTCCCATAGGGACTTACGAACTTTGACAGTTGATAGCTGCCATATTGCTGAAGCTACATCTGTCAAATTGGCTGCCATTTATTGCTGTTTTGCAAAATCACCATGGACGGACATAGCGTTCAACAACACGTGCTGATAAGATTTGTGTTCTGTTCGGGCAACGTTCCGCGCGCTTTGCCCATTTTACGGTCGCCATAATAGTCCTACCGCGAGGTCTATTCGAAGTGTGGTGGATAAATTTGAGTCCACTGATTCAGTAAACGAAAAACCAGTACCCGTACGTCGACGAAGCGCAAGATCTGCCAAAAACATCGCCGCTGTCCGTGAGAGTGCGCAGGAGAATCCGAGGCAGTCGATTTCGCGTCGCTTATAAGAACTCGGTCTTTCGCTGACCACAACGTGGCGAATTTTGCGTCGTGACTTGGGCCTGCACTCGTAAAAAATCCAACTGAGGTAAACGACTATAGACAACGACGTGTGCTCGTTGAATGGGCTCTGGAGCAGTTGGAAACTGACCCTAATTTTCGTCGAAAAGTCATTTTCAGCGATGAGGCCCATTTCTGGATGAATGGGTACGTCAAAAAGCAAAATTGTCGAATTTGGGACGATACCAATCCACATGAGATCCAAGAGCGTCCAATGCGTCCCGAAAAAGTCACTAGTTGATGTGGATTTTGGGCTGGCGGAGTCATCGGCCCACATTTCTTTGAGAACGACGTTGGCCAAGTCATCACCGTCAATGGCGAGCGCTATAGGTCGATGATTATCAACTGCTTTTCGCCTGAATTGGATGATATGGACAGCAACGACATGTGGTTTCAACAGGAAGGTGCTACGTACCACGCAGCTCACGCCACATTGGAAATTCTGCACGAGCGATTCGATGGCATGATCATCTCACGTGGAGGTGATGTGAACTAGCCACCGAGATCGTGCGATTTGACCCCGTTAGACTTTTTTCTTGCGGGGTTTTCTGAAATCGCAGGTCTATGCGAACAAGCCGCAAACCAGAGCGGCCCTTAAAGCCAACATAACCTACGCCATCAGTCAAATTCAGCCTGGTTTATGCACCAGAGTCATGGAAAATTAGACATTTCGGATGCGCGCCACCCAAAAAAAGCCGCAGCGGACATGGCATCGATAGGCCTTTCAAACGAATAGAGAATTTCGATGATATCTCACACACACTTTGTTTTATTTAAATTTAAAGATAGGAAGCGCTTAATGAAAGACCCTTTATTTGGATTGTGAGGATTCTGAAGAGACCAGGTGGTCACAAACACCCAGAGAGTACTTTCAAGGCCTATAAGGCGCAGAAGGGGTGTTCTGCTTTGACTGATAGATTTCTCAATAGGGATAACTTCAGAACTATCTTGTCATTCTGGACCGCTCTTTGGCATTTGTGTTCAGTATTGTTTGATGAATCATCAGGAATGGACTCACACCAGAAGAATACTTCCCTACCGTTTAAAAGTTTCTTGAGAATTGGTGTTCAATTCGCGAAATGTTTAGAATTATGTCCTTACAATCGACCAAGTGCGCTCGCTTTTCGTCGTATTGTGGATAAACTACGTACCAGGTACACTCTACATGATGCAAACAGCGGTCGCTGTGAGAGATAGTATGGCGGAAGATCGGAAAAGTGTCAATTCGCCGTTGATCACAATATTTTTCCCTTTTCCCATCTGCTATATGAAAAAGATTTCGCGGCTTACACCCATATACTCGTAAGCAACTGGTACAGGATTGGATTGGATTGAGCACCTTCTGGTCGATCCTTATGTTGATCGAAAAATTGACGCAGCTCACTTTTAGGCAAGGCCCAAGCATGCGCTGTAGTCAATGACCAACTTGCTATCGGTCGATCTGACGGCTGCATCTCTGCGTTCCTCAAGGGTGTTTAAGCTGATATGGTTGAGACCGTTTTGATAAGGGGGCAGAATAAAAGCATCGTTCCAGAGAATATCTCGAAGAGCAAATCGAAGAAAACGGCGCTGGATGCTTTCGAAATCTCGAGATATGAACACGATGATATGCGGACCACACTTGACGGGAGTGCTCTAGGAGGGGGACGAACAAAGGTAATTTAGAGGGACCTGGTCACGTATGGGTTGGTGAATTCTTTAAGGATTATCCCATCCATATGTAAACAGAAGTTGAGCTTCCTATCCTTTGCGGAGAAGGTAGAGCCGGGGAAGAGGTTGGTGCCGCTTATGTGAAAAGGTTATGGATTGGCATTTGGGGATACTAAGTTCCAAACTATTTTTGAGGCATCAGGTCGAAAAACTATCAAGGTGTTGTTGAAAAAGGAATGAGACATGGGGAGAGGAAATGGTTTTGAAAAATTTGGTATCGTCGGCGTAAAGGGAGACAGACGAGTGTTTGATGAGTCTATCGAGATCATTTATGGTTAATATAAAAAGTAGGGGACCGAGATGGCTGCCTTGTGGAACTCCAGAAATTGAAAAAATTGAAGCTGAGTGGGCTGACCTAAAACGAACACTGTAAAAACGGTTTACGAGGTAAGAGGATATCCAGTTTAACAGCATCTGTTCAAAGCTGAGAGCAGACAATTTGAAGAGTATTAATCGATGAGAGATTTTATCGAAAGCCTTGCTAAAATCAGTTGCAACTACATCGTTGCCATTTGTTAGGGCAAAGAGGGCAAATTATACGAATTCAACTAGATTTTTGGGGTTTGACCGACCCTTCAGGAAATAAGCGATTTGCATTGGAAGCTTAAAGCTTCATACAAAATACTTTCAAAGAATTTGGGTATATGATATGGGAGAGTTTAGCGATTGAGTGATAATTTGCTATTTCGCTCTTTGATCCTTTTTTGTGGATGAAGGAGGTTTTCCAAGCTTGAGGAAATTCTCCTTGTGAAAGAGATAGATGAAAGAGGTTAGAAATATGGCAGGGAGGCCATCTGAGCCGGGTGTGAATTCGTCACTAAGTTGGTGTAACTTATGCTCGATACAAGATGGGTCAAAGGTGTAAAAGAGTAGTGGGCCATTGGTAATTCAAATAGGATGGATCCAGTACAAACGAGTCGTTGATGAAGGATTGTTTGAAAAAGGTGGCAATGATGAGTGGATCGGTTGATGACTTGTTGTTGAAAGAGTGGGAAGGAGGGTAGACATCGGACTTTCTTTTGTAGTTAACAAATTGGAAAAGGGGCTTACCGTCGTTTATAAGGTTGATCTGCGCATTGTTAAGGTAGCGCTGGTAAAGGAAATCGTAAAGTTCCGTGAAATGAAGATGAGCGTCAAGATAGTGGGAATAGTCCGAAAAGGATCTGGTGCGAAGAAAAACAGCCTATAACTTGTTTCTCTTATTTCGTAAGAAATGAAGCTCGCGATTATACCAGGGAGGACTAGTTGATTATGTTTTAATGCGGGAAAACGGAGCGTAAAGGGAAAAAGAATTAAATATTTCTCAATAAAAAAGGGACTAGGCGACGTTGTGAAAGTTTTCTTTATGAAAATCGTAGGATGAGAGAGTTGTGAAGTAAGTGGACTGGACAGAAGAGTTATGAAAAAACGAGAGAAGATGGGGAAGGTGGTAGTTATCGATTGTTGAGAGATATAGAGGACAAAGTTAGACTGAGGAGTTAATTGAATCTGTTGTGAAAATAAGGTCTAATTGCCTGTCTATGTAATTCTATATACCACTGCCTTGGCATAGACTTAAGTCTGTTAAGCGATCTAAGGCATTCCTTATCTGAGTTGGCATTTGAAGCGATGAAAAACGATTGATCATCTGATGGAGTCCACTGTAGCTGAGGAAGATTAAAGGATATCGTCAATAGAGTCAGACAGGTCAATTAACTGGTCGATTACATCGATAGCAAGTTGGTAGGATTCAATAGGTCGAGCTGGTAGGATGTCGCAGCAATATATTGCGGCAAAATCGACTTTAGAGGATGTAGAAATAGTGATGGGAGAAGAGTTAAGGCTGTTGTGGATCGCCAGTAGGACGCCCAGGAGGGGAATCATCATTTAGGCGGGTAGGACCGCCGTCGCGAAAAACACTTAAAGTAGGGGGGAACAATTCTTGGTTCTTTATGTCTGGAATCAGATTGGTTTTAGAGCGAAGACCTCTTACATTCTGGTAATAAAAAGTAAGAGGGAAGTGCTGGTAAGGGAGGCAAGTTATGGACCAACAAATTTATTGTGGTCGGCTCGGCTTTGCTGTAGGCGTGAAACTCGCTTAGAGTGGACGTAGTGGCTGAATGCAGCGAGGTTGTCTGCCACTTTCTGAGGGGAAATGCTAAAAATCTCGTGGTACCTAACATAGAGGTTCCTGAGACTAATAGGGTCGGTAGGGAGGCCTTCCCGCTGGATGGAAACCATGACGCTGGTCTTGGCCTTCCCGAGTCTGATTTGTCATGTATAAAGGCAAGAAAGAGAAGAATGCTTTCGTATATTTTTCTTTCTCTAAGCCTAGAGAGTGCATAGGAACTTTCTGTAGTGCCATTTGTTTCCACTGTGTTAATTTAACTGTGGAGGAAAAGGGGATCAAGAATAGGGGCAGTGGAGGAGGGGCGTGGAGATAAATGGTTGGAAATGGAGTCGGGCTAGGGATGAAATGTGGGGTTTAGGGTATGGGAGTTATTGTAATAAAATTAGGGTACTTAGCTCCAGTTCTGAGGTTGAAGTTAGGAAATGAGTTGCTAGCCGGGTTTGGTGGCGTAGAAGGTTGAGAAAGGATAATATGGGTGGTTGGGGTTAAGTTGAAAGAGACGCGTTGCGTCGGGGGCTTGTGTGGGGGGAATTAGGGGATTAGTAGATTGATGTGTAAGGGCTTTGTGTCGGATAAGTGAGGAGGGAGGACAAAAATTGGCGAATACGTTTGTTTTGAAACTTCGGTTAGAATCGGGATTAGAGCTTCGATTTTTGCTAGGAAGTTTCTCTGTTACTTTTGGGAGGGAGTTGGAGAGGGATCGTTTTTTAAGCTTATCATTAATACTACGTTTATTTTTTAGAATTTTGGTTGTGGTCGAGATGTGAGTTTTCTCGTTCCTCGGAACATTTCGTGATACTTATCTTCCCAGGTTTAGTGGCCTTACTAGGGGAAGTAGGGAACAACCACGCATATTTGCTTGGGATGTTGATTTTGAAGCTACAGGTACTTTTGGAGTCATCTGGCACTCGCTAATGGTGATAGCATAATTTCGGTTAAAGAAATTCCGCACTCAAGCAGCATCAGCGTGTTTTTCAGCTTTTCGAGTCTGCTTTTCCATTCGGAGGAGGTCCATGAAGTTCTGAATTGTTTGAACAGTTTGCGTGGAGCGGCGGCGGGATACTAGCTGGTAAAGCGCGATTTCGGTTTCCGTTGTTAGGGCGGCGAAAGGAATAGTTGAAAATGATGACATGTGAGACTCCGAGTCTACTAATTCATTATGAATTGAGACTTTGTACGGAGAACTACTCGTAGCTTGGAATTGGCAGCCAATCTCACTTCTTTACGGATTTCGGCAATGGTCAACCGAGTCGCTATGAGTTCCTCGCTGACGTCATTCATGTTTAGGGTCAGGTCATCGAGCGTAGGATCTGATGGATGCGGGGTGGGATGTATTGTTTTGGAGGAGGATTGAAAAAGCAAGTTGAGATCTGTACGAAGAAGATTGATAGAGTCGTTTATATGAGTAAGTACGTTGGATTTAAGGAGGTTGGCGAAATTTGTTTTGAGGAATGCTTTTAATTCATCGAAATGATATTTGATGACTTCGCTTTCGTTGTCGTGATTAGATTGGTTTTTGGACAGATTTCGGATCGCTACCAATTGCTTTTCGATCAATCTTCCTGTGGACTTGTAAGCTTCCACATTATTGCCAATGCAGTTTACTGAGTCTTCAATCTTTTCTATTCTGTCAAGAATTCTTCTGCTAATATGACCATTCTCCGTTAGCATTGCATTAATAGACTCCTTGTTGAATTTAATTGCCAACATAACGTGAGCCAAAATGATCTCTTTGCACTCGTCGCAGTAAAAATTGAAGAGACTGCAATACTCCTTGAGGTAGGTAATGGATCTCCGGGTAAGTCCGATGCATATGGCATGGAAAGATATTCCGCAGAAACTATGGCAGACTACCCATTCGGCGTGCGCCAAGAACTAATATACCATCTCTCATGAGGAGTGGAAACAATCAGCAGCTCACTGCCCGCCACAATCCAAGACCATTGGTGTGCTGTGAAAACTGTTTTCACATCAGGTGCTGAAAAGATTGTCGGTCGATCGCAGGGACGCCATAGGACGTGGCTCTCCGAGGATACCTGGAGAAGGATCAACGAACGCAAACAACTAAGACCTCGAATTGCAGCAGCTCCAGCAGCAGGGAGGATCGACCTAGAGTCCCTATATCGCATGAAGATGAGAGAAGTGCAGCGTAGCGGGAGAAGGCCACGCAAGCAGAAGAAGCAGCAGCGAGATGCGACAGCAGAACCGTTTACAGAATCACCAAAGAGCTTATAGGTGGCCGAAGCTCTAGTCTACAACTCTACCCAGTGAAAGGCTTAGACGGTCCGTTGCTAATATCGGATGAGGATCAACTGAAGAGGTGGAAGGAGCATTTTGCTTCGGTTCTAAACCGAGTATTCGCCAGCAATATGCACGCAAGTCAGACTGAAGTGACCGTAGAAAGAAATTCCCGAATTCGCACCACAACCCCCAGTAAGGAAGAGATTATTGCCGCGATCAAAGCACTGAAAACCAATAAGGCGGTAGGAGTTGACGGCATACCTGCGGAGCTGTCTACTGAGCTACTGTCGGGAGAACATGGGAAGTCGAGAGTTTTCCGTACGAGTGGAAGAAGGGAATGATCGTCAAGCTCCCTAAAAAAGGCAATCTAATGCAGTGCGAAAACTGGAGAGGTATCTGCGTGCTGCCTGCTGTGACCAAGATATTAGCTAAAATCATCCTGCAGCGAATCAAAGAACACCTCGAAGACACACTCGACGCTGAACAAGCAGGTTTTCCGCTCTGGATTCTCCTGTGTCGACCACATCAACACCTTGCAGATCTTCATCGAGCAGTGTGTTGAGTACCGATCACCTCTTCACCTGCTGTTCATCGATTTTGAAAAGGCGTTTGATAGTGTCAATCGGGAATTTATCTAGCGTGCCTTGCGCAGGAGAGCTATTCCTGATAAACTAATAGCAATTATCAAGGCTACATATGATGGGTCCATATGTCACGTCTTACACAGAGGGAGACTGTCTGAGGAATTCGAAGTTCAAAGCGGGGTTAGGCAAGGCTGCATACTTTCACCAATACTGTTTCTGCGATGTGCTGAATGCGGCCTTGTTAACAGGAAATGAAGGAATTCGATGGACTCTTACATCTGAACTCAAACACCTTGTCTACGCCGACGATGTATGCCTTCTGTCTCACAGAATAATGGACCTTGACCAAATGACAACAAATGTGGAGAGGGAAGCAGACGTCGTTGGGCTGAAAATTAACTCGGCAAAAACAAAAATGATCAGCCTAGGCAGGATGCGCGTCAGTCCTAGAGGTACGTGGCGCAGAACAGCTGAGAAGGAAGCATGGCAACTGGGACAAAGTTGGGGAGAGCTGAGGCACGTTTTCCAGGAACCGCACTCGATAGCGCGTAGACATAGTAGAGGCCCTAGGACCCACAAGGGGATGCAGGAACGAATGATGATGATGATCTGTGCCGTGCTCTACGACTTCTGCATAAACTGAAGTGACAAAGAAGAGTTCCGTAATTTTACTAGCTTTCGTAGACGGAGTGAGGATTTAGGGTAGATACTGCTTCATACAGCTGAAGGACTAATAAATATTGGGCAGATAAGCCAGATTAATCACGCTGTGATGGTCGGAAGACAAGCGTTCCTTATTATAGACCACTAACTTGTAGTAGCCAGGATACGAATGCGGATTTCAAAGCAAAAATCGCCAGAGCCTTTGCCGCCCGCGTTTCCCTTAAACTTTGTCATGACTGCGCGTCACCAACTTCAAGTACGGAGGTCCAGTGGCAACACTGCAAGGAGGCCATTAGATATACAACCAAGTAACCTATGGCTTGCCGATAAATGACAGCGAGCACTCAGGTTTGATGAAGGGTTGTAACCATCGTATGCAGCAAGCCAGAAGATGAAAAACGTTGGTTAAATCCCATGTTCAACCCCGACTGTACAGTCATAATAAAAAAAAGTACGTAAGCCTCAGGGAAATGCACTTTGACCTACACTATTTACTTGTTCATTCTGTTAACGTTCGATGCATTCAAATATTACAAGTTTTGTGTTGGCATTGCTTTAAGATTCCACTTCAGATAAAATTCCTTGGAAGAGATTCCTTTTCAGAGTTACAGAATAATTTCTCCTAATAATACCAACACAGAGAACGATGTGCCGTTATTATTATAATTCCAATCACGCGGCAAGTTGTTCATCGAGTCAAGTATGTTGCCTCTCGTCTGACTATATATTCGTATGTAGATTTTATTCATACACTGTCATCGCATCGTAATCGATTCATTCAATCTCTCACCATTGAGATCCTTGACGATTTATCCGAGATCTGAATACAAGAGAGGAACTAGGATTCGCATCCTTTCAAGTATAAATAAACCCTTCTGTATTGTGTAAATATTTGCCAAAGCCGCACAAGAGTTCGATAAAATCTCTCGTCTAAGCTCAATTAAAGTGCAATAATTGAATAAGGACTGCATTCAATGTAATGGGAGGTGACGTCTACAATTCTCAAGGACATCCGAGTACTTGCCTCTATTTATCACACAACCCTTAACACATTGCTCCACATGCCACATAGTGTTTTAATATGTCCCCACGTTCGAAGAATTTCCTCTATTCGCTGCAATTCACGTTCCATCGTCCTTTCTGCATGAGTGAATTCTTAAAAGATCCCTTCGAGGACATGTACAAAGTGAATATGTGCTCGATTTACTACTAAATTGTCTCAGCCTGTCACCTAACATTCCATGAAATGCCTACAAATCCGTTCATGTGGACTTCTATACGGACTCGTATTGTGTGCTACATCCCATCGATTGTTGGATGTGTAAATTGCTGTACGCAGTTCCTGGAACAGTGCTAACTACTTCCTGTTCCATCCGTGCCAAAGGGAAGTTTTTTTTCTTATTTTTTGTTTCTTTTGTTCGTCCTTGATATTCCCATTTAGTCGCCTAGCGCGTTATGCTAATTGTTTATGGTGGTATGGGCGGTATGAAGAAACGTTCTGGAAGATGGTTCCAGTTTTCATGTCCTGTATTCCGAAGACGTCATATATTCATATTTGTATTGTACTTTCATTGCTGCGTCGATGGACTAAGGCAGCCATTTAATTCCAACCTGAAAGGATCCCTTCAGGATTAGGCAAATCTGCATTTAATATATCGGCAATATGAAATTGGAAAAGGAACAGAGATAGAGAGAGTGAGAGAGAATAAAAAAGGAAGTTACCCAGATGGACTGACCTGACCGCAATTTGTTTGATGGGAATTTGATTATGTTCGGAGGATTATGTCCAAATTCATGTTTACCTTCGAATCACAGCGGTGGGAAGGAAGGTAAATCTACTCCCACATTTACACTCCAAATACGTGAGATGAATGCGTAAATTTCTTTGCTGAGTTTTCACAAAAATTTTTATTAAAGACAGCATCTACATAGGAGTCCATGAGAAATTCTCTTGGGAACCAAAGGAACAAGGGAACAACGAACCATAGGGGGAGAAAGCGCAAAGTCAGGAGATTTTTCGATAATGTATCCGTTTAGAATAGAAAAAAGTATCTTGTGCCTATGGGAGTGGGTGTACTTATTGTTCCCCTGAATGGTAATTCGTAATTTGGTTGGGGGTATCCTTGAGCGGATTCTTTGCCG
Source organism: Volucella zonaria (assembly GCA_963966105.1). Classification (NCBI taxonomy): domain Eukaryota; kingdom Metazoa; phylum Arthropoda; class Insecta; order Diptera; family Syrphidae; genus Volucella; species Volucella zonaria. The sequence goes on from OZ014534.1 coordinate 110,062,622, forward strand.
GTTAACCCGGCGTAAATGAACCTATCTAGAGTTACGTCGTTAGTGAACCGGGGTGTGTGGCGCCCTGCCATTTTTTTGTTAATTTATTTGGAAATTTAGTTTGCTTTTCATATTATTTTCTAATTAATGAATTGTTTTTGAGTGTATAAAGGGTGTCCCAAAATTTGAATTTTCCGCTAATTGTGCGGAAATATGTTCGTAAATAAAAGCAAAAGACAGCGTGACAGCGTGACAGTTTTGGGTTATTAAAAATGGAGCTCTAGACGATAGAACAATGCGCTTTCGTTATAGAGTAGTATTTCAAAAACGATGAAGGTTGCATCGCTGTTTTCGTACAAAAGTGATATACGAGTAACTTCATCAACTGTGAAAGGATTGATTCAAAACTTCAGGGAGACTGGATTAATTAGTAATCCGGATAGCCGGAGTATCCTTCAACAAGTCGTTCAACACAAAACATTGAAGCAGTTCGTGAGAGTGTTGCTGAGCCTGCTATAACATCAATTCGGCACGGTGGCCAAGAATTGGACCTTTCGACCTACAGCGTATTCTCACAAAAGATTTGCATCTGCATGCATACAAAGTGCAATTGACTCAAGAACTGAAGCCTACTGATCATGCACAGCGAAAAGAGTTCGTTGAATGGATAATGAACTGACAACAAGTGGATGCTGATTTTTCAAACAACATCATCTACAGTGATGAGACTCTCATTTCGAGAAAAATGCTATACAGTGGGTTCCAGAGTCTTCTGCTGAAATAGGTCTTTCTCACCACAGGGGATAAACATTATATTTTACTTTAAAGATATTCAAAAGCCCATGACTGAAGCAAGAACAGGGTGTCTACAAGCTAATCCGAGCAAAACAGTGGTGAATTAAAATAAACGAACCATTTTTAAAATGTTTTAGAATTTTTTTATTTTCCAGCGCATCCGAGTACCTAATAAAATATTTCAGTGATTCATTTCAAGTCAAACAGTAGAGAAAAAGGTAAACGGACCAAAAAAAAAATAGATTTCGGCAACATCCGGGGTAATGGCGACGTGTTTATCTTTTTCATTATTTTCAATTTTCAATTCCAAAAAAGGCAACGAAATTCTACAATACCCACGACTCACAGGGTTTTTGATTTGACTCAGGAGTCACCGTGTAATAGCGGACTTAGCTGTTGGTGTTCTTTTATACGAAGTGTGAAAAGACACATCAGTTTAGAGATAAGATAAAATTAATAAAAGGTTCTGCTAAGCATCAGTTAAGACTCGGCTATCGTGGCTATCTGTCGAGTGATTTTGTTTGAATCCCAACAAAAATGGATTTCACAAACGCACTCGATACGCTTCAAAATGAAATCGAATGTATTCATAAAGAAGTTAGTGGAATACAAGGTGAAACAAGCTATGAAGATGACGACACAGTAGTGGGCGTAAGAACTCGAAAAATCAGAGTAAGAGACAGCGAATGGGAAAGTGATACTGATATCTCTCTAACTTCTGAAAAATCAGAATGGACAACGTGTGACGAGTGCCGCAAAATACCACCCATAATACAATTCGCAGGGCCGCAAGTATCATCCAATGTCAAAGGACCTTTGCATTTTTTCAAGATGTTCTTTACCGACGAGGTAGTCGATCATATAATACAGGCTGAATGACTCGAACTCCAATTTTTTAAAATGCTATAATTTTTTTATTTTTTGATAAATTTTATTGTGCCAAAGCAAAATATGTTGGAAAATACATCAATTTTCAAATAGTATCAGTAGTTTTTGGTATGTCCACCTTTGGCGCGAATAATGGCCTTGAGACGGCCGAAGAAAGCATCGCACGCTGCACGCAAATGGCTCTGCGGTATTTTGGCCCATTTCCGGCGAAGTGCTTGTTTGAGGTGGTCCAAACTTTGGTATTTTTTAGTGCCAACCTTCGCCTTCAAAATACCCCAGACAGAGAAATCCAACGGATTTGCATCCGGAGAATTTGCAATCCATTGTGTCGAAGAAATGAAGTGTGGAACATTGTTTTTTAATTAATCTTGGTTGACGCGCGCTTTTTGAGACGGTGCCGAGTCTTGCTGAAATGTCCACGGTCTCCGACCGAAATGATTGTTTGCCCAAGGCTTCAATACTGCCTCTAAGACAGTTTCACGGTACACGATCGCATTAATTTTGACGCCACGATCCAAAAATACGAGCGGAGAGCGATCATCGGCGGTTATGGCGGCCTAAACCATCACCATCGGTGCTGCCTGGTTTCTGGTGGCCGTCCGAAGATCTAAATTTTCGAAAGACCTCTCTGCCTCTAGCAAGTAAACACGGTCATTTTGTTTGTTGACATATTGCTCGATAACAAATGGCGACTCATCGGAAAAAACCAAATTCGGCAACTCACCACTTTCGTGCAAGCGTAGCAACTCCTTCGCTCTTTCGACTCTAACTTTTTTCTGTTGCGATGTAAGATCAAGCTTCAATGGCTTGAGCCTAAGCTCATTTTTCAGGATGTGTTGCATACGCTCCAACGATATGTTGAGCTCAGGAGTCATTTTTCTTCCACTTCGACGCGGATTTCCTCAATTCGAGCCTTCACTTTCCGAACCATTTCTGCCGATGTTGCTGTTTTTTTATGACCACCTCCACGACGTTTTGCAACGCTGCCAGTATCACGGTAACGAGCTATGGTTCGAGACACAACCGAACGCTGAGGTGCTGAAGGGTTCTAACGATAGCTACTTCTGGTTTTTCAGCCAAAAATATAAAGCAATCACACTATCACGTTTGAATTCCATCGCGGATAAAAATTTTTCAACACAACTGAGACGCAAATTGTTGTAAATATTAAAATATTAAAATTATCTGTCATGTGTCAAAATTTGAGCTCACTGTCATGAACGGTTTGGAAATTATAGCATTCTGAAGTTGGTTGCAGTTCGAGTCATTCAGAGTGTATACAAGGAGACTATGTAGAAAAATAAAAAAAATTTTAAGAAAAAATGTCTTGTATCATTGTTCGGTCGGAAACTTTTCAGACAACCCTCGTATTTGATATTTATAAACGAAGGAGCAGACTCCCCCAGAGTAGAATTCAGTTCCGTTTTGATGTTGTTGGATTGAGGCCTTTCAAATGAAAGTCTTGTACCACATAACGATAATCAATTTTTTCCATATTGAAAAATTCATTGAGAGCGTTCACCACTGATGGCTGCCGAACAAATACTAAACAACGTAGCATCGTTAAATTTCAAATTTAAGTTTTGTAAGGTTGGTACTTTCTATAATTGTCATTCTTTTTTAAACAACAACCGCCACCTGACGTGGGTACTTCTGGGACTACCCTCGTATTTACAAATACACAGGAATAAATTTTCTGTTGAGTTTAGGTCGGACCCACGTCGAGAATTCTCCCACGTATCGTATATCCTTTTACGCAAACCACTTTGTATTAATCCTGTTACAATACATCTTTTCTTGTATTTAAATGATTTCCCACCAACTTCAATTCCAAAATTCGAAGAAAATTGCGCCGTTTCAAATCTAGTCCGAACAGTTTTTTTTTTTTTTTTTTTTTTTTGATGATGTGAGAATGTGATGATGAAATTCAACCACCACATCCATTACTCCCGATAATCCTCTTCAGAGGAAGACCAATATAGACCAACCAGAGAGGACTGGAAGAGGTAAAAGTAAATTTTTTATGAAGGCAAAACGAAATGGCTCATCAATTCATTCGACCCATTCAAATCCTCTGGTGAAGATGGAATCTTCCTAGCACTTTTCCAAAAAGGTATTACGTTAATAACCCCACTTCTGATAAACATATTCAGAACCAGTTATACCTGGTGTTGCATACCAAAAAAGTTGAAAAGAGATAAAGGTCAAGTCTACTATCCAAAGCATGTAGTAGACTAATTGATTTGCCTAAATCATATAGACTTATAGGTCTCGTTTGTTCTAAAAACGATGGAAAAAATACTTGATAAATATATCAGGGATGGTCGACTATATATGTAGGTACCCACTTCATAAAAACCAATATGCCTATCAACCAGGAAAATGGACAACGCATGCTCTTCACGAACTCCCCACAAAGATTGAGAAATCTCTCAGGGAAAAAGAAATTCTAGTGAGCTGCTTCCTTGACATCGAAGGAGCTTTCGACAACATCGAACACGCGCAGATATACAAGTGCATCCAAAACGTAGGAGTAGATAATATTACATGGTTAACGGTAGAATTATCAATTTGGCTTAGTCACGGAATCAGAAATATTGGCCACTTCGCTCTAACAAGAACTTTGGGTGCCATCGTTGATTAGATACACTTCAACCTGTCGAACATGGGATGCCCTTCTGTAGAAACTAGTTTCTTGATTGAAGTTCCCAGTCTTCGTTGCAGTTGCTGAATTACCCTTCTTGCTAAAAAAAATAGGAAGGAGTACAAGTCATGTCAGCCTTCTGACAGAGCAGAAATCTTGCTCTTCTAGAGCAGCCCAATGTTTGTTTCGCCTCTTTGTTGATTTTGAAACATTTCTCCCAATCCTGCTGAACTGATATTTCCAATCTCCGTAGCCCATTTGAGACAAAGTGGTATCGCGTTCGAGCTTGGGTAACCCTATTCAAACTTAGGTCTATGTAGACCTCAATGTACCCCAGCCGGGAAATTTGCTTGTCGGTAATAAGTCGATGGTTTCCCCATACCGTTGAATGGGTCTTAGCTATCCTACAAACAGGTGATAGCTTGTTGGTGAGGTCATGTAAGTAGTATCTTCCTACGGTTCTCTGGCTTAGATTGCTATCTTCATAATCTCTTTAAAGTTCATGATCAGTATTGCATGCGCTCTCAGGACTAGCTTTGCCAGATTTTATTTGTCTTCCAAGAGAATCTGATTAGATTTGCATTTGTTAAACTTCGGCCATAATTGCATTAACGCTTCAAAGGTGGAAAAGTTTGTCCGCCTATCGACGGGTTTATATAGCAACCTTTGATCCGCTTGCAGTCTAAAAATGCAGACTGGAGGCTTCATTGGCTTAGTCAGTGGGAGATCAAATTCGGGCCAACGACTCTTCTGTGGATAAGTACCCAGAATGGCTTACCAATATGCAGAGCGCCTTGCACATAGATAGCGATGGCCTTATGGCCGACGGCCCTGGTGGGGTATCGCTCTTATTGTCACTAGTTTGATCGCTTGTGCTACAGCCAATATCTCTGCTTGAAAAATATAATATTACTGCGGTCTGGAAAGAGAAGTCAACATTGGAGATTCAGATAATCGGAGAAAATCTCAGGTTTGATCCCTATTTCCTTGTACGGTTCATCTATGAAGATCAGACATTGAGACTTTTGATACAAGGTTTCGCAAAAGTCATCACCGTACCGGAAGATTTACAAATGGCTGCAAATATCAATTCTACTTCGACATTTGTGAAGTAGAGAGATACAAAATACACGTCAACGAGACATGAATTGCTAAAGAATGTGGAATAATTGTTACGATTTTTTAGCTTAATAATTCGTCGGTGGTGTTGACGCACCGCGAATTTCGTCCCAGATTTCCCGATCGTCCGACAACAACTGGGCAAATACTACAAAGTTTAGCCGCTCGCCTAGAATAGTAAGGGACAATACGAGATGCTGACAGAATCGGCATTACGGCTGCGAAAATTTATCCCCAGGATGACATTCTCTTCCCCCGGAATGGTCCACCACAGTAAATGAACTGCTAAATCTACTCAGCAACGACGGTTTCCATGTCCCAGGATAGGCTGATGACATTGCGATACTTATCGAACTCGGAACTCCGCCAGAGGGCACTCAACCTAGTTGCTAATTGATTTAAGAAGGTTAGCCGAAATGTCAATCCCAAAAAGAGCACCATAGTTGCCTTCACCAAGAGATGAAAATTGAAAGATCCAACATTCTTTGGCGAAACCATAAAGTTTTCAAGTGAAGTGAAATTCCCAGGGGCTACCCTGGATCAAAAACTAACTTGGGACACAAATATCAAAATAACGATAGAAAAATCCAGGATCTCACTAATGAACAGCAAAACTCTACTGGGTAATAACTGGAGCCTAAACTTAAAAATGACGCTGTGGATGCTAGACCTACAGTCGCTTATGCATCTCCAATATTGGTTGTGTAAAACTAAACAAAAGTCTACACGGGCGGGACTAAACAAACATCAGAGATTTGCATGTGTGCGCAATGTGCAATGGGTGCAATGAGAACAGCATCCATCGCAGCATTACAGGTTCTCTTGAACATCTCACCTGTTCATCTTCACATCCTGAAACAAGCTTTGGCTAACGCCGACATGATTATAACTTCAAGGATACATTCCCTGAACTGGGAACAGAGTAAACCTCTGTTTAAAAGAGATTCTCTGGTGTGGTACACCGTTGGCTACAAAACAAATGAAGGAGCTGGCGCAGGCATCTACAGAGGAACTACCAATACCTCACGGTATGCAAATATGGACAGCAGCATCTCTATATTTCAAGCTGAGATACATGCAACAGAGCTCCGCATTAGGGAGAACTTAAACAGAACTGCCACCAACAAGAACATTTATATTTTCTCTGACAGCAAATCGGCCCTACTAGCTGTCAACGCTTTTGAGATAACCTCAAAAATTGTTGTTGAGCCAACAGATGGTGTGGATGTTGGCTGTCAAATTGCTGTCATTTACTGAACTCAATGTGGTTGATCTTTTTGACAGATGTCATACAATCTTTGGCTATTTTAGGCATGGAGTAGTTTACCACGCAACAACGCATTTTTGTTAATGTTGTGAAGGAGAAATTTAGCAACTGAGTCATCTCACGGCGAGCGTTCATCAATTGGCCGCTGCAATCATGCGATTTGACACTACTCGATTGAGGGGCTGCTTCAAGTCCTTAGTCTACGCTACCAAGCCAACCACTTTGGACGAGCTCGAGGGCAACATTCGACACGCTGTTGCCGGAATAACGCCGCACCGAAATTGGACCGAATCCATCCATGGGACCGACCGCTTGTCAAGTGTAACTTTAACACTTTTAGCACCTAAACTCAAGAGTTGATCGACCAACGAAGAACAGGAATGTAAAAATGAAGGTCTCGGCCCAAATACATGTATGTACCAAATTTAGCAGCCATATGCTATAAAAAAGCTACTAATGAACAGACTCTCAGTAGCATCTTCACGAGCCGGAGTGACGACAAAACCAAGACGATCAGCCTGTTCCGAAAATTTACTCGTTCTTGTGCAAGTATAAGGGTGTCCAACTTCGTTTCCAGTTGCTGAATCTTCGCTGATTGGTTTCTTATTATCTCGATCAGCTGAAAGCTGTCCAGATGACCGAAGACCGCATCTAACATAGTCAGTGCCAGTTCATTTGTTTTGTTCGATCAATCCGACTGATATGATAGAAAGTGTGAGCCAACAGATGGTGTGGATGTTAGCTGTCAATTTTGACATATGTCACACAATCTTTGGCAATTTTAGTCATGGAGTCGTTTACCACGCAACAACGCATTTTTGTTATTCAATCTTATTATGAAAATGGGCGATCTGTAAAAGTAACAATTCGTAAAATTCATGACTTTTCGGTCAACATAGCCGTTCTAGTGAGTCCGGAATTCGTACAATAGTGAAGCGTTTTGAAGAAACTGTGAAACTCAAACTCAGGTCAAACTCCATATCAGCATGCTCGGCCAGCACGTACAACGCTAAAACATCACCGCTGTAAGCGAAATTGTTCAAAACCAGCCAGGCACCTCAATTCGTCGCCGAAGTCAACAATTGGGCCTCACTTATGGCACTTTACGGCGAATTATAAAAGTTGCTCTTCATTTGCATGACTGTAAAGTCCAAATTTACAACAACTGAAGCATCTGGACCACCTACGACGTCGCCGATTTGTTAACTGGATGTTGGATCGCCAAGACAATTTGTCATCGAATTTGATCTTTTCCGATGAAGCCCATTTTTGGATGGCTGGGTACGTACTATATGTCGTTTTTGAGGACCGGAAAATCTATACGAGATTCACGAAAAACCAATGTATCCCAAAACAGCCACTGTATGGTGCGGATTATGGGAAATTGGCGGCATCATTGGCCCGTACTTTTTCGACGATGAGGCTGGAGAGACAGCTACAGTGATTAGAGAACGTTACCGTAACATTTTGACCGGCTATTTTTTTTCAAACTTTAATGAATTGGGTCTGGACGATCTCTGGATTTAACAGGCTGGTGCTACCGCCCACATAAGCCATCAATCAATCAATGAAATTTGAAAGTCGCATCATTTTGGTTAGAGGAGAAATTGATTGGCGTCCAAGCTCATGCGATTTGACACCTTTAGACTTCTTCAGGGTCTCAAACATAACATCTAAACTGAAATTGCGGCCATTGACCCACTTATTCTTCAAAACGCCATCGGTAATTTTGACCTTCGGATGGTCGCTTGAAATAGAAGCCGTGATGGTCACATGAACGACGTTGTGTTCCATTCATAATTGCCATAGACCGAAATTTTTCATCAATACAATTCTACATTGACTGCACAATAAATGTATTTATTGAAAACTTCCAGACTAGCTGTTGGCTCCCCTTTTACAACACTAGCCAGCACCAGCGAGAGTCCATTTAATCTGGGTGCCAGGTCGCAGTGGTTATGATGGCCATGAAAGAGTAGACGAATTGGCCAGAAAGGGTTCGGTCGTAACATTCATGTTAAATAAAAAAAAACTATATAATTAACGGACTAAAAACAAAGGCATTCCATTACCGGACGGAAACTGTAAGTAATAGACGAGCTGGAAACTTTTTACCAGCCCTTTCCCTCAAAAGAACAAAACAAATCGTACATGCAGTACCGGATTTCTAACTAGTCAGTGCAGAGTCAGAATAAATAGGAATAGCACAAGACAACAATTGTCGCATGTGAAACAGCAGAGCATATCCTTTCCCACTGTAACCGCTTAAGCAGAATACGTCTACATCTTTCAGATAAGCCATAACTTGAGGCAGAAGATATCACTGCCGGCTTAGTTAAGGATATAGCGGGGTTTATTAAGGAAATCACAATAGTGATAAGGGAACATAGTTCCACCTCCCGTTAAATCTAATCTAATCCTGATGATGTAGCTATTTACACCAGAGATATTCAGCATGGTATTTCGTGATACATTGTCGTTAGCGCATACCATATGTACAATAGCTCATAAACTTGTGTGAATTTGGTTGGTGCACAGTTTCTTTTTATTGTAAGGGTATAACACCTACAACAATTGGATTGTCCGTAGTGATGTGGCTTACCAAATTCCACCACAATGTAGTCCCTGTTCCAATCCGGAATTCAATTTCATGTGGTTAAAATTCCATCTCCGTAAGCAAATTATCCACTACTGCTTTATTTATAGAAGCCCCAAACTGGACAGCAACTCGACCTTTAATGAGTTCGATGCGCTGTCTGACTCTACCATATACAAAGAATTGTATCCCTGTATCCTCGTACTGAAATGGTTATTACGGGCGATTTCAATATACACAATCCTGGGTGGCTTCGACTTTCTGGGTGTATTGAGATCTTTGCTGCGGAAAACAACTTGACCCAGCTTGTAAATGAGCCCACGACAATACCAGACGTTGATAGTGATATCGCCAACGCTCTGGACTTTTTTTTAACTTTTCACCCTGACAAGTACTCCATTGAAGTGTATTTATCTCTAGGCTCGTCGGAATTTCTCGTACACCGACCACACAGTTGGAGAAAAGATTCCTAAATGAACCCTATGGCAATACGAGAAAACCAACTGAAGCGGTCTTAACAGCTTCTTTAGGAATTTTAACTGGTCGTTATTCTCTTTAGAATGAGAAACTTTATCCCTCATCGGATGAAGAATATCAAACCAAAAGAAAAAACATGGTACGACTAGAGGTGTAAAGAGGCCGTGAGGGTTAGAGAAATGTTTCTTTGGTTGAGACCAACCCCACAAGAATGACTGCAACGCCTTTCTTAAGGCACCGTGGCAAAAAATACTATGTGGAATGCCCCAAAGCTAGTAAAAGCTTTGGTCGTTTGTCAAAAGCATTAGAAATTCTGCCTCATCCTCCATCCCAACGTTCATTTACAATGACATTCCAGCTGTCAGCTCTTTGGACAAGGTCAATCTGCTTGCTGCATATTTTGCGGCCAGCTTAATGCTTTCAGATTATGCTTTGTCCACGTCAACACTTGAGCGCGTCAATGGAACAAATCCACTTCCGCACTCATGTAGTAGCAAGAGTACTTAAAGATCTTAATGTACAGAAATCCGCTAGTCCAGATAGTATATCTCGCCTTCTTCTAAAGAGGTGTTTTTCCTACACTTTAGGATTCTTTCCGAGCAGATGGAAAACAGCATCTCTAAAAAAGGCGAATCTTCTTCTCTCTCCTCTTACAGACCCATTGCACTTACGTACCTTCTTTCCAAGGTCATGGAAACGCTGATAAGCCATCAGCTCCTGAAATATCCCGAAACACGAAAACTTCTCAATGACCGGCAGTACGGTTTTTGTAGCAGCAGGTCCACTGGTGATTTGATGGCATGTCTTACCGAAAAGTGGAACCAAAGCGTACATCGATCTTTCGAAAGCAAGACAGTTGCACTTGATATTTCCAAAGCAGCTCGCAGAAAATGCATGCATTTGGGATAGACGACTCTCTTCTTCAATGGATTAGAAATTACCATTCGGAACGTTCAATTCTAGTTGTTTTGGATGATTTCAAGTCTGATATTCATAAAATAAGTGCTGGTGTGCCCCAGGGCTCCGTTCTGTCCCCGACACTTTTTTAATTTTCATTTATGATCTCTTGTCTGCCACTTCTAATCCAATATATTCCTTTGCTGATGACAGTACTCTCTGCTTTTCATATTCGTTCCCGGACTCACGCCCCTGCTCTTCGGCTGTAGAACGGGAACGGCAGCAGATTTAAGCTCGTTAAATTCCGATATTGACAGCATAACCAATTGGGGAACTAACAGAGTAGAATTTAATGCCTCCAAAACACAATGCTGTCTGCTGTCGTTAAAGCGAAATTTAAACACCCAGCCATTATCCATGAATGGCACTTGCACCGTCGAAACCGATAAACTTTCCATTCTCGGTATGTGTGTCAATGACAACTTACGTTGGAATGACCACATATTCGGTGTCGTCAAAAATGCTGCGAAATGTCTAGGTGTCGTCAAAAATGCTGCGAAATGTCTAGGTTTCCTCAAGCGATGTAAGAAATACTTTACCCCCTCCGATCTGGCCTCAATATATAAGGCACACTAGGTCTTCACCCAGAAAAGGCTATGGTGACAATCTGGTGAATATCGAAAGGACCAATTCACTTTTCAGTTCTTCAACCAGGGGAAACGATAAATGCAGTCAAATACTTGTATTGTAAGGAAACCGACATAGTGCATGCGAAATTGGCTGAAAAGCAACTGGCGTTGACAAATAGATTTCGTTCGATCCTATTGCACGATAATGCTAGACCCCATACATCACGAGTAATAGTGCAAAAACTGATGCAGTCGGGATTTGCAGTACTTCCGCATCCACCGTACTCTGCTGATGTTTCTCAATTGCACCTTTTCCACAGTCTGGAGTCATTTTGTCGGCCGAAGGTATTCCGAAACCGAGCAGCGGCCACAAAAGTGTTTGAAGACTTTATAGCGTCAAGCTTTCTAAAATACCCGTACGTCAATGAAACGCAAGATCTGTCGAAAACATCGCCGCTCTCCGTGAGAGTGTGCAGGAGAATCCGAGGCAGTCGATTTCGCGTCGCTTGCAAGAACTCGGTCTTTCGTTGACCACAACTTGGCGAATTTTGCGTCGTGATTTGGGCCTGCACTCGTAAAAAACCCAACTGAGGTAAACGACCACAGACAACGACGTGTGCTCGTTGAATGGGCTCTGGAGCAGTTGGAAACTGACCCTAATTTTCGTCGAAAAATCATCTTCAGCGATGAGGCCCATTTCTGGATGAATGGGTACGCCAACAAAAAAAATTGTCGAATTTGGGACGATACCAATACACATGAGATCCAAGAGCGTCCAATGCATCCCGAAAAAGTCACTGTTTGGTGTGGATTTTGGGCTGGCGGAGTCATCGGTCCACATTTCTTTGAGAACGACGTTGGCCAGGCTATCACCGTCAACGTCGAGAGCTATAGGTCGATGATTACCAACTTCTTTTGGCCTGAATTGGATGATATGGACACCAACGCCACGTGGTTTCAACAATGGAAATTCTGTACGAGCGATTCGAGGGCATGATCATCTCACGGGGAGGTGATGTGAACGGGCCACCGAGATCGTGCGATTTGACCCTGTTACACTGTGGGGTTTGCTGAAGTCGCAGGTCTACGTGAATAAGCCACAAACCACAGCGGCCCTCAAAGCCAACATAACCCATGTCATCGGTCAAATTCAGCCTGATTTATGCGCCAGAGTCATGGAAAGTTGGACGTTTTGGATGCACGCCACGCAGAGAAGCCGCGGTGGTCATTTGAACGATGTTACATTCCATACATAATGGCATCGATAGGCCTTTCAGACGAATAAAATATTTCGATGATATCCCCCACTCACTTTGTTTTATTTAAATTTAAAGATAGGAAGCGCTTAATGAAACACCTTTTATTTGTGTTAGACAGTATTTCTTCGATCGTTCCCTCGCAAATGAATGGTTTCCAACAGTCAAATCAAAACGGGTAATGCCGTAGCTTGACTTTTGACACCATTAGTAACAGTTCTAATGTTTTCGGATCGACTTCTCAGATTAGATCTACAACAATCTTTGCTCCATTTAGTTTGATCTTTTCTATAAACATACTTAGCGCACGGATGTTCAATGGAACTGCCACGGTTATCGGAATAAATTTCACTGGTGCCGTGCGTCCTTGCCTCAGGAAGCTGACCCAATTCCTTTTCAGTGTCATGTTCCCAGCTACGTTGACTAATACATTACTCTCCATCCGCATCAGAATCCGAATCACTCCGAACTTTCGTTCGCAGAACATTCCTCCAATAGTCGCCGTATTTTTTCTTTATTCATTTTGAGGTTACGTCATCCAGTATCCAGTATACCCTCTTTATTGACAGAAAAATATAAAAAAAACACAATAAGAAACGTAAACATGCGAGTATATACGTACTTTCTTTACGCGGTTGATGAACCAGGGTAAGAGACACCCACGGGCACTCTGAACTAACCTGTCGCTTCCCACGGCACGCGTAACAATAAATTGCAACAACCAATCGATGAACTAGTCCTTCAACTTCAGCTACTGAGATGGAGTGGGCAAAGAACCATAAACTGTGACGTACGAGTATGTACTGAGTTTCATACACCCTGGTTCACTAACGCCGGGTTAAGTATGCCCTCTGAAGTGGCTGTATGAATAGCAGGAGCTAAGTGTGTGTACTCCTACTTATCCTTGAATAGTACGTACGAGTATAACAGGCTGATATGAATGGGTTTCCATAAAATTTTTTTATTTGCAACTAAAGGAATTCAGGTCTTTCGAGACCATATGCACTCAGAATAAATCGCTGTTTCAACACCTTAATAGAGCCATTGGCTAAAGCCATATGGCTCTGTGTAAAAATGCAATTCTGAAATAAGTTCTAGTCGTTCGAATGTCCGTACATAAATTGGTGTTGATTTCCAAGTCGACGAATCTTAAATCACTTTTCGTTCTGTGCTGTTACGGTTCCAAAGGACCATGGCAATTTGTCTTAGCTCCAAGCTGTGACTAAAATGAATGTAAAATGTGTAAAATGCACTCGATGGTACGTATTATTTAGGTGTAACAACTGGTTTTTGGAATGTTGCCATTTGGTGAATATGGAGTCGGTGATTCGCTTGTACGTACAAGAAGTTCATTACTAAGGCTCCATATACAGATTCAGTTAGTATGGTGTGATGGTTAATTCCTCAGCACTACGCAAGAGTTTAAGGATTCAAAGTATTTGCGTTGCACTGACGTTTTCTTCCTTTCAATGGGCAATTCTAGTTCGTAAAAATTGATAAAGAAACATTTAAGCACAAGGGCAGTTTGCTCTGATGAAAGGAATATATGTTGGAGACCAAATTGAACCCTAGTAACTTCCTTTCGCCTATTGTACACCACCAAGTTTAGCCCATAGCGGGCCCTTTACGACAGGCTAAAATAGGCTCCTTTTTGAGGCCTTAAATCTATGAAAATTATATTTACAACGCCATTTATTATTACTCGAGAGACGCTCCACAAACGAAACGTCTCACAGTAGGACAAAATACTCCTGAAACCGGAATAAATTCACTGGATAGCCAGTGCGTGCTAAAAATTCTTCTTTTGTACAAGAATCAGCTACCTGAATACACAAAGACCATTTTACACATGTAAATTCCTATTTTAGTGCGAAATTCATGTTATTAAACTCCCATATACCCAAACTCTTCGAAAGTGTTTTGTATGAAGCTCTAAGCCTCCAATGCAAATCGCTTATTTCCCCTAGACAATATGGTTTCCTGAAGGGTCGGTCAACGACTAAAAATCTCATTGAATTCGTATCCTTTGCTCTTTTTGCCCTAGCAAATGGCAACGAAGTCGATGTAGCTGCAACTGATTTTAGCAAGGCCTTCGATAAAATCTCTCATCGATTAATACTCTTCAAATTGTCTGCTCTCGGCTTTGAACCCACACTGTTAAACTGGATATCCCCTTACCTCGAAAACCCTTTTTACAGTGTTCGATTTAGGTCAGCGCACTTGGCTTCATTTTTGGCCACCTCTGGAGTTCCACAAGGCAGCCATCTCGGTCCGCTTCTTTTTATATTAAAAGAATCTCGATAGAATCATCAAACACTCGTCTGTCTCCCTTTACGCCGACGATACCAAATTTTTCAAAACCATTTCCTCTCCCTATGACTCATTCCTTTTTTAACAACACCTTAATAGTTTTTCGACCTAATACCTCAAAAATAGTTTGGAACTTAGTATCCCCAAATGCCAATCCATAACCTTTTCACATAAGCGGCACCAACCTCTTCCCCGGCTCTACCTTCTCCGCAAAGGATAGGAAGCTCAACTTCTGTTTACATATGGATGGGATAATCCTTAAAGAATTCACCAACCCATACGTGACCAGGTCCCTCTATAGTACCTTTGTTCGTCCCCCTCCTACAGCTGTCTGACTCCATACAAAGAATTGTATCCCTGTATCTTCATACTGAAATCGTGATTACGTGCGATTTCAATAGACACACTTCCGGTTGGCTTCGACATTCAGGACAAAGTTCAAACGAGCCAGAAATGACTGCAACGTCTTTCTCAAGCGTGTGAAATTTCTATACGACCAAAAACTGAGGCAAAAAATACTGCAATGTTTGGTCATTCGTCAAAAACATTAGAAATTCTGCCTCATCCTCCATCCCAACGCTCATTCACAATGACATTCCAGCTGTCAGCTCTTCGGACAAGGCCAATCTGCTTGCTGCACACTTTGCGGCTAGTTCAACTCTCCCAGATTGTGCTTTGTTCCTGCCTACGCTTGAGTGCGTCGAATCTACAATGGAACGAATCCACTTTCGCACTCGTGTAATAGCAAGAGTACTTAAAGATCTTAATATGCATAAATCCGCTGGTCCAGATGGTATATGTCCCCTTCTTCTGAAGAGGTGTTCTTCCATCAATCCTACACTTTAGGATTCTTTCCGAGCAGATGGAAAACAGCATTTGTATAGACCATCCCTAAAAAAGGCGAATCTTCTTCTCTCTCCTCTTACAGACCCATTGCACTTACGTACCTTCTTTCCAAGGTCATGGAAACGCTGACAAACTGTCAGCTCGTGAAATATCTCGAAACACAAAATCTTCTCAATGGCCGGCAATATGGTTTTCGTAGCAACAGGTCCACTGGTGATTTGATGGCATGTCTCACCGAAAGTGAGAACCAAAGCGTACATCAATCTGCCGAAAGCAAGATAGCTGCACTTGATATTTCTAAGGCATTTGACAGAGCTTGGCATCAGGCGCTTTTGTCGAAAATGCGTGCTTTTGGGATCGATGACTCTCTTCTTCAATGGATTAGAAATTACCTTTCGGAACGTTCAATTCAAGTTGTCTTGGACGGTTTCAAGCCTGATATTCACAAAATAAATGCTGGTATACCCCAGGGCTCCATTCTGTCTCCGACACTTTTTTTAATTTTCATTAATGATCTCTTGCCTGCCACTTCTAATCCAATATATTCCTTTGCTGATGACAGCACTCTCTGCTTTTCGTATTCGTTCCTGGACTCACGTCCCTGCTCTTCGTCTGTAGAACGGGAACGGCAGCGTATGTTAAGCTCATTAAATTCCGATATTAACAGCATAACCAATTGGGGAACTACCAACCGAGTGGAATTTAATGCTTCCAAAACTCAATGCTGTCTGCTGTCATTAAAGCGAAATTCAAATACCCAGCCTTTATCCATGAATGGCACTTGCATCGTCGAAACCGATAAACTTTCCATTCTCGGTATGCGTGTCAGTGATAACTTACGTTGAAATGACCATATATGCTGCGAAATGTCTAGGTGTGCTCAAGCGATGTAAGAAATATTTTACCCCCTCTGATTTGGCCTCAACATAGGAGGCATTCATCCGCCCTAAATAGGAGTACAATGCCCACATCTGGTCAGGTGCTCTTAAAACATCTCTGCACTTGCTAGATAGGATTCAAAACCGTGCGATAAAACTCATTGGTGATACTAATATCAGTCAGTCAATTGACACCTTCGAACACCGACGAAATGTCTCCTGTCTCACATTGTTTTATCGCTATTTCCACCACCAGTGCTCCATTGAAATCGCCAGTAGCATTCCGCCCATTCAAACTTTAAACCATAACACCCGTCTCGCTTTAGAATGCTCATCAGTATACCCTCAAGCCCATTTTCGGACGTACTCTAAAATATCGTGATTCTTTTCTAAGCCGTACAACTCGCTTTTGGAATGCCCTGCCGATCTCTGTGTTTCCTGGTCGTTATAACTTACAAACATTTGAAAACAATGTACATCGGTACCTGTCTTTTCTTCCTCCCTAAATTTCCTTCGTCCGCCCTGTGTACGTACATTTTAAGGGTACAAAACCTCTTGAGCGCGCGCCGATTATAAAAAGAAAAAAAACAGACAACACCCGAAGGACGGTGTGTTGAGATCTTCACTTCGGAAAATAATTTAACCCAGCTTGTAAATGAGCCCACACGAATACCAGACGTTGATAGTCATACCGCCAACACCCTGCACTTGTTTTTAACTTCTCACCCTGATAAGTACACCGTTGATGTGCTCTCCCCTCTTGGCTCGTCGGACCATTGTGTCATATCAGCTCGTCCCTCGTATGCCAACCGCACAATTAGAGAAAAGATTCTTAAAAGAACCCTATGGGAATACGAGAAAGCCAATTGGAGCGGACTTAACAGCTTCTTTAGGAATATTAAATGGTCGTTATCTTTCCTCAATAGCGACGTGGATGCCGCTGCTGCTATGATCACAGACACTCTTCTCTTTAGAGTAGGCTTTGTCCAAGAAGTCGTAAAGTTCTGGAGGCAAGCTACAAATCAACTTAAGTTTCTGGCCTGTTGGCATATACCAGAGACTTAACGAAGCCCGAAAGAATAGAGTCGTCAAGTGTTGTACCGCACGATCGAGGCGATCAATTAACTCAGCCATTTCTGATATTCTGGCGATAAAACGATCATCGAACTTAGTCTTCAAAAGGTTGATTGTAGCATTCACTGTTTTACAAGTGGCAAGGTTCCAATTTATCCCACAAAAATTTGGTTAACGGTAATAGCGGTCTCTATTGACTGTAACCGACTTACGGTACGGTACGGCCCAGTGACTTCGTATAAAATGGGTGCTGGAAGAACACTTCCAGCTGTCCGCTTATTAGCAGAGCCATTTACCAAAAATTGGTCTCGTCAGATCTTCTTCCATCTTCAATAGAGCCCAATCTGCGAATGTTCGATGTGCACAACGGCTATTCCATTGTAGCTCTTGGGTCAATACGATCTTATACGGACGTATAGTCAAGTCTCGCAAAATGCCTTTTCCAAACGAATCAACAGAACATGTGTAGTGAACCGACATACAGTATGTCTACCCTAGCAGGATTGCCAAATGTTGGGGTAGGTACAATGTAAGTAGGTCCACTACAAATGCCTTGAACCAGCTGGGGACTTCAACGCATGGGCCACTGATAGGGGCAGCATATGGACCAATAGGAAAGGAGAGGCTCTGCTAGAAGCAGTATCGTCACTTGACGTAGTACTGCTTAATACGGGCAACGAGCACACATTCACCAGAAACGGCGTAGGCTCCAGAGTTGAAGTAACTTTTGTAACAAGTTCTCTAGTGAGAGGATTAAGATGGAAAGCCAGTAAGTATAGTCCTTACAGTGACCACCAGGCCATCCTATTTGAAGTGCAAGCAAGGAGAGCAACCCAGAAGCGCCTTCTAAAGAATGCACAACGAATGGGGTGGAAAACAAGCACACTGGACGAAAACACCTTTTTCCTGATTTTTGGAGAATCCACAAAAAATCCAGGAGCAGCAAACAGCAAACGATGGCTGCGGAGGTTACTAAAACAGTATCTAGGGCTTGCGACCCATCTATGGTACGGAAAACGTCAACAAACCGCCGGCCACCAGTATACTGGTGGAACCAAGAGATAGCAGAGCTACGAAGTAAGTGCCATAGAGCTAAACAACTATGCCAGCGATCCAGAGGTCAGCCTCCCACTAGGATTTACAGGTGCAATACAAAGATAGGCATAGGGACCTTAAATTAGCCACTCGGAGAAGCAAAAACAACAGCTTTAAAGGACTCTGCGAGAAATCAAATTTTAATCCCTGCGGTACCGCCTACCGGGTACCGTCAAGGGCTCTAGGGCACCCCCATCCTCATGACCTTAGCTGATGCAAAAAATAGCGTCGGGACTATTTCCACAGCAAGCACCAACAAAGAATATAGAACCACTGCAGGAAGTAGGTGAGATCCCGGGATGTATGCAAACGATTGAGCAATAATGAATCACCTGGATTGGACGGCATACCAAATAAGGTCCTTAAGCTAGCCGTCAAAATAAACACAGAATCATTCGTTTAAATGTATAAAGAGTGTTCAACAGAAGGAGTTTTTCCAGATCAATGGAAAAAGCAACGTCTTATGCTGCTGCCCAAAGGGAATAAACCACCAGATAAGCCCTCGTCATAGCGTCCCATGTGCTTACTAGACATGATGGGTAAAATACTGGAGCGAATAATATGCAACCGACTGGAGGTGTCAGTTAATGAAGCCGGAGGACTCTCAAACCAGCAGTATGAATTTAGAAAGGCTCGTTCCACAGTAGATGCTATTCGGAAGGTAACTACGACCTTACAAGAAGCCATTCAGGGCAGACGATGGAGAGGAGGTACCAAAAAACACGGCGCCGTATTAACGTTGGACGTCAAAAATGCGTTCAACTCTGCAAACTAGGGGCTTGTTGTACACTCTCTTAGGTCAATGATGGTGCCATGGTTTGCTAAGTTACTTCGACAATCGGTCCTACTCTACGATACCGACGATGGAGTAAGGCAGTACCACATAACTGGCGGAGTTCCACAAGGGTCGGTACTAGGACCTATGGAAGATTTGGAATCCCGATTCAGGCTAAAATCATAGGCGCTTTGCAGATGATATTGCAATCGTTGTGGCGGCGAAACACCTGGAAGAAATAGAAGACATTGGCCATGAATGTATTCGAAAAGTTAGACGGTAGATGGCAACAGTTGGGTTAGAGCTGGCAGAACATAAAACGGAAGCAGTTCTGGTAACCAGCCGCAAGGAAAGAGAAACAATCACCATCACGGTGGGCGATCACGATATAACATCAAAACCGGCTATCAGATATCTAGGTATGATGATCGATGCTAGGCTCACTTACAAGGAACACCTTAAAAGACCGTGCCACAAAGCCGCAAAGGTGAGTGCTGTCTTATCCACAATAATGACAAACATAGGAGGACCCAGACAACAAATGAGACTAGTTCTGTCAAGGGTGGTGCAGTCAATCACAATGTGCTCGGTACCAATATGGGCGAAAGCATTGAAAATTAAGTCATACGCAAGAAAGACTAACTCTGTCAACAGACTATGTGCTCTGAGAGTTTGCTGTGCATATGGCACAGTGTCAGATGATGCTATATACTCCTGCTTCAAAGGACCTACGATGCCAAGGTTCGGGAACCCGGAGTTACAGTCAAAGATATCAAGCTGGGGGAAAAGCAGCGCAGCACAAGTGCATGGCAAGAGAGGTGGAACCAGTCTACAAAGGAGAGATGGACCGACTTATACCCGATATTCGTAAATGGGTAGAACGTAATTACGGAGAAGAAGATTTTTACTTAAGTCAGCTCCTAACTGGACATGGCTGCTTTCAATCATATCTATGCAGGTTTGGTCTGAAGGAATCTCCCTTCCGCTTAAACTGCGGAGCGGCTAGGGAAGATGCAGAGAACTAGGGGAAAAAATTAGAGAGATACCACCTCCTGTAAACATCGTAAACCATGTGCTAACATCAAGTATAATATGGGATGCGGTGACACAGGCTGCGGCAAAAATAATGAATTAACTTCGGCAGTTGGAACGAGTCAGAGAGAGCACTAGGCATCTCTAATACAACAAATAACAGTAAACACTGTACACAATGTCGAACCAGCAAACGGAGAAAGAAGGGCATAAAGTGCTTACCAGCCCCGCGAAGTAGTACTTAACGGCAGTTCCGCGGGGAGAGTGGTAGAAGAGTGCAGGGTGTGGGTTAGTACATAGGCGCACCCCTGAAATCAAGTACTTGGGGTTTGCGAATCGTGCATGCTGATAGCCCGGGCTATTAGTATTTTCCGAAGATTGCCACATCCTTGGACGCAACCAAAAAAAACAAAACAAGCTGGCTTCGCGAGGAGGTAATTATGCGGTTCTGGGCACAATTGTGCCGACGGGAAGATTGATTTGATTGTGGAGCTTAACACAATCGGTGATCTAATCCAAGCCTTTATCTACATAAGAAAGAATATGTGGGAACTCCAATAGGTAAAACTATTAACTTGATCCATAAACCAACCACATCAATGGGCATTTGGATGACCAGACCAAGCTATCCAAAAATGGGCCCTTGCTACGAAAATCAGGCAAGAGTTGTGCGGAATCAGGGGCAGAAAAGTTGTAGCATTATTGGCAGCGTTACTTGTCTCTATGCTTGTAGAATTTGCATTTCATCCAAGCCAAAGTTTGTAATAAAAGGCAAAAGAGGAAAAGCTTGTCATGTCGTTGTTTGGGATTCGAGAACTGCATGGTGCATTAGCAGACATGTTTTGTCTTAAACAAGGCTATCGTAGAGCATATCCACGTACATCATTTTGTTTCTTTAAACAAGGAACGGACATAAATCCATGTCTTCCAAAAGTTCAAGTTAACAACAAAAAAAAAAAAAAAAAAAACAGCAAACAACTGTGTCTGTCATTAATTTAGGTCAGAAGGGTAACGATTTAACATTTTACGAGATCCATAAAAAGAATAAACCTTCCCAACGATTCCGTTCTACCCCAGAGATTTATATCAATTGCGAACACATGTGATGCATGATATGCTCCATCACATCCCATGGCAAAGATGGTTCAACACTTTTCTGTTCCGTCATCACCAAAACTACATTACCACATGTGTGACCCGAATAATGGAAATTCTGCGAACCATCATCATTCGAAGAGTTGTAGTTCTCCTCCATCCACATTCGAGTACATAATATGACCGACCCAACCCATCACCCTGTGCCGTAGCCCTCCAGCCAGAAGCCAGATCAAGGAACCAATCTCCACGGAAATCATTAATCTCCAGGGTTGACACTGCAAGAGTTCTGCGATTTTTCTTTTATCAAATTACTCCACACGAGCTAAAAGGTTCAAGCACCCGATGACGGTTTTTAATATTTTTTTTTCGAATTTCGGAAGCCTGAAACAGTCGTATCTACTCGCTGATTACACATACATAATTGGCGTACAATTACCTGAGTGTCGTCGTACCGTCGTACGTACGTAGCCAAAGTATCTACCATTCGAATGGTTACTTCATGCCACCACAAGTGACAAAAAAGAAAAACAAATTCGTCAAATCCAAACACTGACCTGCAAAGAGAAAGAAAAGTTTAAAAAAATTTAACGATTTTAGAAATGTGACTTCACAATCTACGAGTACAAGTTACAATTTACGCAATTCTATAGATACAATCGTACAGACGCAATTGTACAAGCAAGTGCCTTAGCGGCCAAGTGCGACTATGACTAGCTAAGTGACTAAAATTGGACACTTGGCTTTTAGTTAATTAATTTATGTAAGCACCGAGCGAGTCAAGTCGTCGAGTTAGTAGTACGCTCGACACTGGGCTTGACAAATTTCCTGCCTACTGGCGTCAGTCAAAGTTATGGAACTGAATTTTTGTGCAACTACAACAAGTATTGCCGCACAGATAGTTTTATTGCTGCCGCACATAGTCATATTGCTAAAGGGGGTATAGATGCAGCAGCTCCGACTTTGTTGCCGATTGTACTCAATGATGCAATTCTGTACAAGGAAAGCAACAGGCGATAAGCGCTAATGCCCTGCTTTTAATGTTACCCAAATGGATGGTTGGTTAGATGGCTATGGCTTAGCTGAACGGGGGAGGGTAGGAGTTCAATTTGAAAACAAACTTTCGTGACTTAAAGGGACGAGCAATTAGAGTTTGCAACTTTTTGAGTAAATGTTTGCATCTAATGGAGGGAAAGATTGACAAACGCTTGATAGTCGTCAAGTGGGGATGGATTAAATTAGGATTAAATTGTGACAACAGATTGTGGGAAAGTTCATTGATAGAGGGGGGGTAATTGTTTATTGGCATTGTCTACTTGTTGAGCATTTTTTGTGTTGCCATTTAATTCTTTTGATGGATAGTTGAATTGAACTAGTAACCATATCAGCGGAGAAAGGAGAATAAGTTTGAGGAATCAAAGTCAAAGGACTGTTTTACAAAAAGTAAAAGCAGATCACTGACAGTTACACAAAGTTATGTACTCATGACTGGCCTACTGTTTAATGAAAAATACCTGGAAGTGCTCTCAGGATAAAACAAAAGTAGAAGCTGTTCAGAACCTGAACGGTACTCAGACCAGGTGCTTTAGACTAATATGTCGAGCCAGGAAAAAGTCCTGCAGATCGTCGGTTCTTTGGCGTATTACAAGAAGCTTATCCGGATCTCAACAAGTGGCGCTTTTTGCCAAAAGATCGAAAATATCGATGAAATCAGGAGGTTACACACAGTCTAACTGAAAATCGGGAAGTCAGCTAGACTGGAATCACACAGGATATTCTGATGGAGTGACTCTTCGTAAAAAATTTGAGACTCACCAATCCGAACCCACTTACAGCCAGCTCCTATTACCGAAGCTGATCCATTTGGTCTGACTTCCTTCACGTTGACGAACATGGAGGGAACGGTCGAGCCCATGTGCGCAAAACTGCTTTGTGAATGTATCTTTTGTTTAATGCAGCAGCGCTGAAAATCTTGCGACAGTACGCCTTGACAGAACGTCTCTTGTGTTTTAACGTAAACCACCTGTCATGTAGACTTATGTTTACGGGATGCCCATACATCCATAGGGAGCAAGGATACGCCTTGCCATCGCTCTCCGTCAATCCTTTGATACCAATTCGAAACTGTATTGGAGGCACAGTTTCCACCCTTGGTATGAGTCGAGGCCGACCTAAAACCTCTTACTGCTCTTAGGGTCACAGCACCCAGTGCTTATTTGCTACTCTACAATGGGTCAAACCAACAGGAAGACCCTACCCGCGATTTGGGTTTGAACCCACAGCCACCATGATGCTTCCACAAGGGGGCCTACCTTAACAAGTCAGGCCCGGACCGAAATTCGGGGGGCTCCTGACTCCCATGGTACCGTGATTTAAGTCCTGGTATGGACTACCGGTGGTCAAGCCTACCAACAAGACCTATGACCGGCAACTTGTAACTGGTCAAATCAGAGGCGTTATCTGAAGATGTTTACGATAAGACCAGTAATATGCTCTGCCCCCGTTTTTTATTAGACAACGTCATCGATGGGCGAAGCCTTGATAATTGGGCGGGGGCCCAGTACGCCTTGACAAGAGGAAATACACGATGGGCATTTTCATCAACTTTGAGCGTGCTTTCGACGACATAACTTTTGACGGCATGTACTATACAACTAGGCCAGACAACACGGCGTAGACGAATCACTGGTTTTTGTGGATAAAAGCAGTGCTGGTGAATAGGACACTGATCGCGGATGCTGACTACGGCCAATATGTTATGGCCGGGTAAACAGGGGTTGCCCGCAAGGCGGCGTTCGGTCTCCACTCCTATGGTGCATGTTGGTGGACTCACTGCTCGACGCGGTCAATATTTTTAACATCTATGCACAAATGTAGCTGTACTGTCTGTTGGATAGTGTCTAACGACTGTCTGCACTAAACGTGATCAACTGTTGATGCACTAGGAATGGGCTTTCAGTCAATTACCTCAAAACAGAGGTTGGGTCCCTTAACGAGAAAGTGGAAGCTGATTGGTCTGAGTCATCTTAAAGGCATCACCATCCAATTCTCCAACGAAGCTAAGTTTTTGGGTGTCATCCTGGATAACAAACTTCTCGGGACTAAACATGTTACTTTGAAAGCCTCTAAGGCGCTGTCGGCCGTCTCACATTGAAAAGGATCTGTTGGCAGGATATAAGGCCTGTTACCGAGAAAGGTGGCCAATCATATCGTCGATTGTCTGGTGGAACAAGCCCTCAGCCCTTTTTATCAGAGTTCAAAAAACGGTCTGTATCGGCTGCATGTTGATTAGGCACGCCTGGCTCTGCTCTAGAAGCGATGAATCTCTCTCATATCATTGACTGCACTCTCAAAGCCATTTTCAGCTTAAAGAGAGTCTCTGGTAACCTTGATCTTGCGCGTCGACTGTCCTTTGACTCTGGTCTTATGAACATGCTGTCTGATGTAATGACACCAGAGCTCCTGGGGTGAAAAAAATACGAAATCGACTTTTCCTGTGCCCAGGAATAGTTTCGGTCGACATCTTAGCCGGGAAAGTACTGTAGTCGAGTCTGGACAGATTGTTCCAAAACCAATTTAGGATACTGCGCTGGGGGACCACAATGTTAGATTTCGCTCGTTTTCTTTCTCCTTCGGCCAGAGATATACGCAGTCCTGATGGTAACGAATTCTATTATGAAGAATCGGTGGATAGAGCGAACCATTTGCACCTGTACCGACAGCCAGGCTGCCCTTAAAGCCTTGGTCAACCCTCTCATGATTTTTAAGCAAGTTCGAGTATGACAGGCTTCATCAGTCGAAGGGCCTGTCTGGGTACAGGTCAGGTCACAGTGGGATATAATGGGAAATTAAATCGCTGATGAGCTTGCTAGGCGAGGTTCAGGGGAGAGTTTTACAGGAGCAGAACATATCTTAGGACTACCTGCATTCTCAGTTAGGGCGTCATATCATTCTTTAGGAATGACAGCAGTACAGTTCGTTGCTTGCAGTAATGAGTGCTTGCATGGCGAAACTTTGCACAAACTCAATCGAAACACACGAAATGCTCCAATCAAGCTGCGTAGACCATTAGCTTTGCTTTAACTTCTTCGACAAATTGGGCGAATTGCCTGCCACCAATATTGTACATCTATTTAGTTTTATAGACGACAAAGGGATCTCACCTAATTTTTACTTTATTCCTTTTTGTAGTCCGGAGTGTGCATTAGCCTCAACCAACAGCTATTTCCACTTAGCGCGTTCTTGCGATAATCGCCTCCAGTTGCACAAACCCTGAGATCCCTTTTCTGCTTTACTACGCTGTCCCTTTAGCATGGATTCGAAAACATTCAGCGGTAGGCTTGTTTATTCTACGCTCAGCATGTCCTGGCCATCCAAGCCAATGCATTCCAACACTTTTGACTGTTTATGCAGACGAACTATCCCGTATGACGTTGAAGAAGGCATTGTCGAAATCCTTTTTTGACATCAAATATCACGGTGGTGTCATGAAAGGCTTTAATGGAACAGCAAGCGTTCTATGTTGTCATTCTACACAGACGCCTCTAGAAATACTTTTATATGAGGCCTTTAAGTAATAAACAGGACGGTACCGATCTATACTCCTGGGTTTTTTCTAAGATATACGAGCACCGTAAGGTGAATACCTAGTCGAAGGTTGCTGATATAAGATTTTAAGTGTGCAGATAGTACAGAGACCGATTCCTCTATATTTCGCGCAGTCAAAAGACACTCTCTTCGTAAGAATCGAGCAAGCGATACTGAGATTCCATTCATTGTGCACGAATGGTTCTAGTTTGCGTCGATCATTGCCCATGTTGAAAAGTTCATTCTGCCTGATAATGGAACCTTGGCAATCTTTGCCATTAAACGGTCGCAAAAGTATCTTTCTCAAATTTTCCGCAACGAGTATGGGCTTGACTCCGCGTGAGACGAGGACTTTCGTAGTGTTGGCCGATTTTTAACACATCAGATGAGACGATGTGTCGTTACTGGTTTTCTGATAGAATAAGACTTCTTGAAAGGTTTTAGGATACTAGATCAGAAAATGCTGTAGCAGTCGGTGGTGATTGTATCGCTTCGAGGTCAAGGTTTTTTCAAAATACTTCTTTGGTTTTCTGTCGTCCGGGATATCCGTATCCGAACCTTGGCTACAAGGTCTGAGTCAATGTTGGGTTCTCGAAATGTTCGGACTTTTACAACACTGGAGCGTCCATCGCAGTGTGATGGTTCACGGTTTTTTGATCAGGTCTCTTTGTGAACGTTGAGGTCTGCAAGTTATGAGCTGGAGTGTCATTGCAAGGTTGAATTACTTAGAGAATTCCTTGTTGAATTGCACTTAGGCACGTTATAACAAACAGGGAGAGCGCGGAAGTACGATGTTCTAGCTACTCCTAGAACCAGAGATTTCTCGATAAATTTATGAAGATCGGTGATCTCTATAGAGCAGATTTCGGAAGCCGTAACCGCATATGAATTGCGTTCTGATGCGTGGCAAAAGGAGGGCACTTGCAGAGGAGGTCCGCCGCAGATTTCTGTTCCTATTCATATCTGCAGCTCCTGCAGAGATCTTTGTGAGCAATACATCCTGTGCGTGTCTTCCAATGGCAAAGCGTCCAGTGATTATTTTTGTGAATTTAGGGATTGATCAGCGCTTTAGATCGCTTAGCATCGAGTATGGACCGTACTAGATTAAATGTCTCACAGTTGCTTCGATGAGTTCACTTACGGCGTTTTTTCCCTGTCATTTCTCAGTCTTTCGTAGGAAGATAGCACTTCACTGATAAAGTGCCTATAGCACCAATACCCACCACATAGGCGCCGAATACTTGGAGCTTGGTGTGAGCGTAGGACGGACACTCACAGAGGTAGTGATCCGCGGTGTCTTTATCACATTCGCACCAAGCGTGGCAGGACGCTGTGTCATTTGCTATCAGCAAACTTAAGTGCTTAGCAAAAGCGCCGTGCTCCGTCATAACGCCAAAAATCTTCCTGCAGGAACGACTTTTAGAGACGTGGGGAAAAGTTAGTTTGATGTGCCAGCAACCTGGAGGATCAGCCATCTGCAGTTATACTCATATGAAAGCCCACTGTCAATGGAATTTCTAACCGAAAGCTCAGGCAGCCATAACGTAGTTTCGGGTCTTGAAAAACTTTCCTTTGAACCTAGCTTACTAAGTTAACCGGTGATTTCATTTATGACCTGGGACCCAGAGACGATTCAGTGAATTTAACCTTCCGGCTACGTTCAGTGCAGTCTTGCATTCTAGAACTAGTTTGGAAGTCGTAAAAGGATTCAGCAAGGCTTTAAGCACAGTGTGGCTGTCGCTACAGGAACAAAATAATTGCCAGCAGGATTGCATTCATCTCTGCTTGTATGACAGAGGTAAGCTTTTCTAACGAGGAGTGACATCTAATGATGCTGTCCTTCAAAAAGACACCAGCGACGTATCACAGATCGATTTTGAAGCCATCCGTGAAGGCTTAAGTACATTCCTTTTTTGGCTCAGATTTTGCCCTAAGCCATTCCTGGGCACAGGGAAAGTCGATTTCGTATTTTGTCAGGAACAGGAGTTCGTTGTCATTGTCATTTGAGAGGATTGACTAGAAGCCCTTTTCTAATCCACCAATCGTCGACTTTTAGGGCTGTTTGCGCTTTAGGACAGACAGTCGATAGGCATAAACCAACAGGCAACACAGTTGCATTATCTGCATATGAGCATGGACGTCAAAACGTCAAAAGCGCCAAGCAGTGGGTCGATCAACATGCACCATAGTAGTGGAGACAGGGTGCCGCCTTGCGGGTAACCCCTGTTTGCCTCCTCAATCATATATTTGATGAGTTCAGCATTCTCAATTACCATCAGTGCTCATATCCGTAAAACTAGCGATTCGTCTACGTCAAGTTACAAAGTTGCGTTGTCGATTGCGTCTTCAATTCTGGCGACCAGATTTTGAAGCACCGTTTCGCAGGGCTTAGACAATGCTTTAAAGTGTGTCATTTGCTTGGCGTAGGACATTGGTGGCTTGAAGTCATCAAGCCGCCTACTATTTGTTCTAAGGGTGTTGAGAACCCAACAGAGTCTAATCTTGTGCTGCTTGTGCAGTCATTACCCTGGTTTTTATGATGTTCGAAGTTAGGAATCTGATCCATTCGTTCACTTCTGGTGATTTTCTTGGACATACAGGGTCTTCCAATACGGACTTCCGAACTTTGACAGTTGATAGCGGCCATATTGTTGCAGCTACATCTGTCCAATTGGCTGTCATTTATCCAGTCTGTTTTGTCAAATCACCATGGACGGACATAGCGTTCAGCAACACGTGCAAATGATAAAATTGTTTCATCAAATTGGATGTTCCGTTCGGGCAACGTTCCGCGCGCTTCGTCCATTTTACGGTCGCCATAATCGCCTTACCGTCGCAGGTCTATGCAAATAAGCCACACTCCACAGCGGCCCTCAAGGCCAACATAATTCACGCCATCGGTCAAATTCAGCCTGATTTATGCGCGAGAGTCATGGAAAATTGGACATTCCGGATGCGCGCCACCCAGAGAAGCCGCGGCGGACATTTGAACGATGTTCTATTCCGTACATCTATTCTATTCCGTGGCATCGAGGCCACTTCAAACGAATAAAAAATTTCGATGATACCTCCAACACACTTTGTTTTATTTAAATTTAAATAGGAAGGATAATAAGCGCTTAATGAAAGACTCTTTCGAAGTCAACCGACCGGTTGGAGAATGTCTTGATGCAGCGTGAATAGGCCGGCATATCCTACATTACATTCATTCCATTGCTGAGCGTCCCTTAGCCTAAGAGCAGAGTTTAATGAAATCTATATCCTGAAGAAACCTTGAGCGAGCAAATAGAGCAGAGTTTGGAGAGCCGCCGGGAAAGCTGTTCCTAACGCGTCAATGATGCTTATATAGGGACCCCTTCATTTTTAATCGTTTTAAAGTTAATCCTTCTCCCCAAGGCTGGGCATTTAAAGTGAAAATAGGCCTTACGACTGTGGTGTAGACACAGTGGTCCCACCTCGAATCAACAGCCTTCTTGAAAGAGTACAGGGCAACTACGAGAGTTGTATGAAAACTTTACGATCGCAACGTAAAGATAGCGGCACTCGTCAATAAAAGCTAGTCAATGCTAGTTGTGCATCTTTCGACAGTTACTTACCGAAGTTACAGTCTTTTTGGACGCTCAGTTTTTAGTTGACAGTCGTTTGAGTGAGTCGATGTGAGTATTTTTTGTGAAAATGGAAAAAATTGAGTATCGAGCTGTTGTTGAATTCTTGTTTTTGAATAGGCAATACGCCTACGCAAATCAAAAATGAGTTAGACTCTGTGTATAGGGACTCTGCACCATCATTTACGACAGTGAAATTTTGGGCAGCTGAATTCAAACGTGGCCGTAAGAGCTTGGGAGATGATGAACGTTCGGGACGTCCAAAAACTGCAACCACTGACGATAACATTGCTAAAGTTCACCAAATGGTTTTAGACGGCCGCTCAATTAAAGTGAGAGAGATAGTAGAGTTTATGAAAGTGTCCAAAGGACGTTTTTGTTACATATTAAATCAAGATTTAGGCATGAGAAAGCTGTCCGCGCGTTGGGTGTCACGTTTGCTTACGTTAGACCAAAAACGTGTTCGAGTGAACATTTCCAACGCTCTGTTGGCGCAGTTTAGATGCAATAAATCCGAGTTTTGGCGCCGATTAACTACTGTAGATGAAACTTGGATACACCATTATACGCCCGAAATAAAAATTCAGTCAAAACAGTGGACTGCAAAGGGCAAAAACTGTTTTTTCGGCTGGGAAAGTGATGGCGACTGGTTTTTTTTTATAGTAAAGGAGTTATCTTAATCGATAACCTTCGAAAAGGAAAAACCAATACAGGAGTAATGCAGCTGAATGCAGAGATTGTGGAAAAACGGCCACATTTGCAGAAAAAGAAAATCCTGTTTCACCAAGACGCGCCGTCTTACACCTCAGCGGTTGCCATGGCGAAAATCCATGAATTACGGTTTGAACTGCTTGACCATCCGCCTTATTCACCAGATCTAGTTCCAAGCGACTTCTTTTTGTTCCCTCATCTAAAAACTGCGCTCGGAGGAGAGAGACAGCTGTGAAATGAGGAGGCAATCACCTTCGTGAACAATTATTTTGCAGAGAAAAACGGCAAGTACTATTTGGACGGGTTAGAGAGATGGGAGCATCGCTGGGAGAAGTGTGTAGAGTTACAAGGAGACTATGTAGAAAAATAAAAAATTTTTTTGAGAAAAAATGTCTTGTATCATTGTCGGTCGGAAACTTTTCAGACAACCCTCGTCTGAATAGCTTTTTTTTTTGTGCTGTGTCACATTTTCTTTTGACCACTATTTGCCGTCCAGAGGCTTAGATACCTGGCACTCTTCGAGAAACTCGCAGGGCTGTATGACGCAGGATACCTCGATGACTCGTCAAAAGCTGAATTCTTGTCCAGCTTGACTAACTTATTTATGAAGTTTCTCAACCAGGGTCAGAGGAAACTGGACCACAAATACGCTGCAAATATCCTCCACTCCATATTCTAAAACTCATAATTCAACTTAGCCTAATTAAAACAGCTTTATATCTCCTTTCCATTGGGTACAGCTATTAATCCTGGCAACAATAAAGGATGCAGAATGTTGTTTCATAACTAATGGGCCGCATCTGTAAAACAACCGCAAAATATACACATTGCTCACCTGAATTCAATTTATTGATTAAACCGAGTGCTAAGTGGTTGCCAACTGGGGATGCACTGAAGTAATGGCACACTTCTCCATTTTAATTGAATAGTGCAAAATGTTACTATCGATCGACTTGGTGCACTGCCAAAATGTCAAAAGGAATCTCCTTAATGCAAAGTCCTTTACAAAGGAGTATTTGGGATTCATATTCGATAATTGTTGAATGAATAACGCCTCCAGAAGTAAGGACTCATGGTAGTGTATCTGAAGCAATGTTTATGTTTCGAAGCCAAAACCACCGTCTTCTCTAGAACCTCTCTAGTGCCTTTAATGAAGGAGATTTTCACTGTCTCTAGGTACGACTCCAAAACCGCTTTTACACCTCAACGCACAGCATATAAATCAGGCCATAGAGTGAAGGCATACTCGTACACTGTGCAACAGAAATTTATGACCTTTAATCTGATTATAAATCCATGTCGACAAATGTAATTGTCTATTGATTTATTCACTATCTAATCACAAGTAGTCTGTGGAATTAAATTACCGCAAACACCCGTAACACTTGTTTAATTACTTAGGCCAACATCCTTTTCATTTATCTTATCTGTCAGCAGCGAATTAAGAAAATTCTGGTTCAAACCGACCTGAAGATACTTTTTTTTAAGAATGCTTGTTGGGCTGCCCGGCAACTGATTGTAAGTGTTAAATCAACACAAAGTGACAGCTGTCATAAATAAAACCAACATGTACGAAAGCAAATAAATGTTTAACATGACCGTACCATTGACAGCTGTAACGAGAAAATTTCAGTCCCGTCCTGATATTAGGGACACATTTATGGTACCTGTCATTGGCATTTCTCCATTAAGCACCCTTACACGTTTAACGCCATTAGTTGACATATAGCAGTTAAACCTGCATCAAACACCTGTTGTGAGAGGGGTACTTTATGACGATACTCAAGTGTGTATCTACATATATCTATGAAGAACCTCTTGACACATAAAATATGTGCAGCATTTTTACTACACCTAATTGTGCTGTTAAATACCATGGGACCACAACATCTCCTAACACTCATAAATCACTTACGCCCAGCTTACGTGAAAGATAAACATCAATTTGCTAGCCTAGTGCTTTTACGTGACCACAAAACGGAACCACATTACGAGTATTGGCAATGAAAATAAACTCGAAAAGTATCTGAAGCACACCTTTTCGAGTTTGTTTTGCTCATGCCAGTGTATAACGAAGTATGCCTATAAAATCGGATCCTATTCTGCCTACTAAAAGATACCCAAACTCATTGAACGTAAAAAGTTACTCAAAACCTTTCATTCGAAATTCTCTCTCATTTGCGTTACAAATATGCCACCATCATCGTTTGTTTGTGGGCATCCTGGATCCTGGAAAAGCATTCCGCTCAATCCACCAACATCAATAAGAAGCATCATAATCATCTATCTAACCTCATACCTAGCTTCACGCTTCAAAGAATGGGTCCTCAGGCTCTGATTGACACTGTATAGATGGCTGTCATTAATAACTGGTTTTATAACTTTTAGGAATTTCTCCATAAATCAAAAATTACGACTCGACACAGAGGCTATTAGTCAGGCGGTAGTGTAGTGTGAAATTTGTGTGTCTAGAAGTGTCATTATGGATTATTCCGACACATTTTAGAGGGCAGGGTTTAATGGAAATTTGATGCAACTTCCATAAACTGACGGAGATGCTTTTGAAATAACTGAGTTGAATTAATTTTATTGGCAGAGACTGTTAGGTGCTGTCGAGAACAGGAAGCCGACAAAAGGTTGACATGGGTTCTAGTCTTGGTCAAGTTTATAATTTCGCTGCTTCTGATTGAAACAGCTGGTACCCGTTTTGTATACACCTTTTCCGCAGTACAAATACGAGTAGTCCTTTTCCTTTAAATCGAAGAAGTACTCTATGATGAAAGGAATTAAAAAGACTTGGCATTAGCGTCAGATATGGGGCATCCATGTGTGATCGACAAAGCCAAATTTGAAATAAATGCGAACTTCTTAGAACTAGGTCCACAAAGTCTTTGAGTGCAATACCTAAGGTCAGTAGTGGATTTTCACATTAGTTTACGGAATCAAATCATCACCTCCTCGAGGCTTTTGCTGGATAGCTTACTTCCTTACTTAGGTCTTGCTACAGTGCACAGTGGATCTGGGCCCCGACCGACGTGTCTCTCTGGGAATCCCTTAAATTGCTACCTGTTTCCGATTTCGTAAGGTGAGGTCTTCTCTACCACCTGCGGTGATGTCTTCCAGCACTGAATTTCCCTCGATGATGGAACCGAAGACTTTTCGAGCTAGAGCATCGGTGCCTATACGATGTACGAGTCTATGTCCCAGCTATCTAAGCCGAGCTTAATCTAATCTAAGTATAGTTCCCGTTTAAAATACCTGCTCAACTCTCTGATGATGCATAGAGGATCCTAGATCACTTAACCCACCCTCTCTCTCCAAATGACCAAGCGTCTCCTCATTCTTTTATGAAAAAGTCTATGCCTCTGGGCCATAAAAGAGGACTGTGACGATTAATGTTTTATAGAGCATTAGCCTCATATACGTGCACGAGCCCACAGAGCAGACACCAGAGCTATCTTCTTAGGCAAGTCCTGCAGCTATGACATTAAAATTGTCTTCATATATTTTAATGCAAAGCTAGGAAGAGAGGACATGTTTGATAGTAACGTCGGAAAGTACATACTGCAGCACGCGGTTCCCGCATCTCGATATTCATAAGGGAAGATGGAGATCTCCTGATCAATCAACGGTCAGCCAGATTGACTACATTGCGATCGAGGAAAGGCAATGCTCATCCAGTATGATGGATGTCCGAACGTTCTATGGGGCCAACATCGACTTGGACCATCATTTTTTTGTACGGTTGTGAGGAAGTTTGACGTCAGACGAGTACAATCGCCAAATCCTTCTCCGATTGAGCCCCCCTTACTTTCTAATGAAACCCTATACCGCTAGCATCAAATATTGAAGACAAGTGGCAATATTGCCAAAAAGCTCTCAAAGATGTCGCCTTTGATGTTCTGGGTTTCACTCAACGACCATAACGAAACCCCTGGCCTGACGACGCTAAGCTAAGCAACGCATACAAAGCGAACGCTGCATAGAACCACTAGAGCTGCTCATAAGCTTTACGAGCAGAAGAGGAGAGACGAACACCGACTTATCGGGAAGAAAAATAAGGAGCATAAGAAGCGCGCTGTCGAAGAAATTGAGAGATGCTAATCCAGGAATGAGATTCGGAAGTTCTACCAAAAGGTAAAAAACCATGCCACGGGCACAAACCCCGAACTGAAGCCTATAGAACAAGGGAACATAGCAGTAGAGTTGCAGTCGATGCTGGGAATCTGGAAAGAGCATTTCTGTAGACTGTAATACGGCTATGACGAACCAAATATCGCTATCGGGCAGAATGATCCCTTCAACCTGGACGATATAGCCCAACAATTCCGTCCACCCCATCTCGATAAAGTAAAGATAGCCATACCTAAGCTTAAGTCCAACAAAGCTGATAGAGCGACGGTCTGACTGCCGAGCTTTTCAAAGCGGCAGGTGATGACTTGGTAAGGAGCATACACCAACTCATCTGTAAAATATGGTCGGACGAAAGTATGCTCGATGAATTGAACCTCAGCATTGTTCGTGAGGAAAGGAGACCCTCTGAACTGCGCCAACTACTGATGCATCAGTCTTCTTAACATCGTCTACAAGATCTTCTCTGACTTATTGTTTGAATGGCAGTGCGGCTTTAGGCCAGCAAAGTCCTCCAAAGATTCACACGGCAGATCTGGCAATAAACCCATCAGCTCCAAATCGATACCCACCACCTATTCATCGATTTTAAACGCGCGTATGACAGCATCTATGGAGACGAGCTACACAGAGCAATGTCTAGTTTTAGCAGAAAGGAGAATACACACTGCTCCTTCAAGGTCGGTAAAGAACTCACCGAGACCTTTGATGCCAAAAAAGAATTTAGTCAAGGCGACGCGCTGTCATGGGATTTTTTTAACGTCATTCTTGAAGGAATAGTGCAAAACCCACGCGCCAACACTTTCAAAAGTCCGCCCAATTCCTGGCATACGCCGATGATGTTCATATATTCGCAAGAAAGCAGCGTGATATCAGTTGTGCTTTCGCGAGTATGTATTGAGGCTTTAGCGGCCAAGATGAATTTAAAGGTTAATGAGGGCAAGACCAAGTGCAATATATGGTGTTAACAAGAAAGGATACCCAACAACGACGCCTCGGATAGACATAACTTTGAGGTAGTTCAGGCCTTTGTCTACCTAGGTTCCACAATCAATTCAGACGGCGGCACTAGCGCTGAGTTCAAACGGAGAATAATTCTTGCCAATCGCTGCTTCCTTGGAAAAAGAAGGCAATTGACCAGCCCCCTGTCGAACAACAAAAGTGACCCTATGGATGAGGGTGCTCTTGACTGCTTTGAGAAGAAAATTCTTCCCGGTCTGCATAAGAAGGAAGATACAACGATGAACTGTGCGGGCTGTACAGCGACTAAGCCAGAAGAGTGAAGGTCCAACGACTGAGCTGACTGAGGCATGTAGTGCGGATGGTCACCAATGGTCCGGTCCGAAAATTTTTCGAATTTTCCCCCGAGTACAGCACGATTCAGGTGGCGCACGGAACAAATGGAAGGGGACCTCAATCAATTTGGCGTGCGAAACAGGAGGCAGCTAGCTAAAGATCTAGCTGGCTGAAGACGCTCACCTGAGGCCCAGGTCCACCCCAGACTGGGCTTAAGAAAGTAAGTAAGATTGTCCCGATATTCAATTGCCTTCTCAGCCCTGTGATTGACAAAAATTACTCCTCGTGTTGTCATTATTTACGAGTAATTTAACTACGAAAAAAAGGTCCTTAACTACCTCAAAGTCATGCCCATGGCCTCAATATTATCAAGAGGCATCAATTGCGAGCAAAATTTGTCACATTGCGATCGGCGTAAGGCGATCTTCCATTGATAGATGATGGAACATCCCGGCACTAAGCCAAGTTTTGGTTGCAGAAGTCCGGAGCATGACAAGGACACGGAAGTATTATTAGATCTTTTCTAATCGAGCATCCTTGAGTTTCACACAGGTCTTATGACGCCAGTATCAAATGCATAAGACGCACAATAGTTCTAAGGTTCCAATCAGACAGTTGCGTTGACTAGACCAGAACGAAATTAACATAGCCACATCCAAACTGCTGTCCAACAAAGCTCCTGGGAATGACGGCTTAGCCGCTGAGGTCCCGAAAGTTGTGGGATAAGGCTTGGTAAAGGTAGTGCACCAACTTATCTTATCAAAAGTGGTAGGACAAAAATGTGGCCGATGAATGCAACCGCATTGCTTGCTCGATTCTTTAGATTAAGTCACTTCCAGATAGCCTACAAGATCCCATCTGGTGTACTATGGACCTTATTGGACCAGACCAAATATCCTTCACCAACTGCAGATTTATAAGAAAACTGACCAAGTGTGTATAGCTTGCATCTTTCAAACTACTCCGATTGTGTATTGTAGAATGTCGATAAACAATACACGCTGCTGTTTTACGATCGATAAAGACGTCACTGGGACCTGTTTTAGTCACTGCTAGGCACTCCGATTTCTATAACATTGTTCTTGAAATTTTTTTTGCGAAACCATGCCAATAGAAGAGGCACAATCTTTCAAAAGTCCGTTCAACCATGCGTATACTGAAAATGTATCTACGGCCAACGAGGGCAAACCGAAGCACATGTTGACAATAAACAAATCACAGAAACATAACATTTGACCTACGAACACTGTGTCTTGCATGCTAGTAGGACAAGATACATCTTTCGGTTTGATATAGATTTATTCGTAGTCTGGTTAAAATTTGTTTATGGCGCGCATAAGAGTAATCAAATTTTAGAATTTCTTAAAAGATATCAACACCGCCGCTGGGCCATCATAAGAGTCTTATCACAAGCACACATACGCCATCGGCACTAAAGATTTCACCGATATATTTACTACGATGATTGCTGCTTACCTCATTTTATGACATCTGCTTTGGTCCAAGTAATCTCGGCGGTTAATCTAATTTAATTACCGCTCCGGTTGCCTTCAGGCCGAAAATGAATCTCATCTCAACTAGATCTACGGTTTTGCTTGGTATTCCTCCAATGGAGCAACCATTGTTTTCTTCCGATCCATCGGAAGCCTTCTGTTGATTTCGGTTCCATTACGAGTACCCTCGTGGATTCTACACTGCTTTTACAATTTTCAATTATTTACATGCAGTGTTCCATAGTACAAACGGAGGCATGCTCAAAAGTTGCAGAGTTCGTGTTGTGGTACCGGATGTACCTTTGAAGGCTTCCTTGCCAAGAGGAAGTATACTCTCTGCTCATTCATACGTGGATTTCAACATTTCAGTCGGAGGAATACAGCGAGCGACGGAGGGGTGAGTGTTTTCACAATGAGTACAAGTATGTTGGTCTCGTACCAGGCTTTGGTTTTAATAATCGCTGTGATGGCATGCAGCAGCAGTAAACTTGTGACACTCTGTGGTTCCGACACAACAAGCAGAGGTGGGCACAGGTACTAGTACCAGTACCATCAGGAGAACCCACGTATGTCATGGTTTCGTTCCGGATTCAGATTCGGTCATCTGTTTTCGATTGAGCGCCAGAACAAAGCTGGAGTAGGAGTAAATGAATTCCAACCCTTTTCACGCATTTCGCGTGATCATATAGGCGGAACCGATAGGTTTTTTCCCTCGTGGTAGTCGCGGTTTTGGTTGTTTTTTATTCAAATAAGCGTCGGCCGTCTTTGTCAGGTTATGGTTTACTATCGGATTGGCAGGTGGATTGGTGGACTGTTGTGGCAGATGCATTAAATTCGCAACGACAGGTGGTAGATATTTTGAACTGTTTTCGGTCCAGATTTTGGCGGTAATTTAATGAAAGAGATTTTGAGATTGATTCCTTTCAAAATGATGCTGCATTACAATGGCTTACGTTGTATGTGGCTCTTCTTCGGAGTCATTTAATATTTCCAAACAAAAATGTGTGACATTGCTGAGAGAATAGACGCTAAGGAGTACCTGCCTCAGGTATGTGACTTCAGACAATTGCAGGGCACCTACAAATGTACCAAATATTGTAGATTTTCCGAGGGGAGGACTTGGGTAGAGTTGTTGTTCAGGCGAGCTATTCCTCCTCAAAAGTACAACCAATTTGGCTGAGTCCAGTAATCATTTAGGCGTTACAGTGAGCAGCAAGTTTTAGCAGCAGTATTACAGAAGAAGGAAGAAATCGTATCAGACCGACACTTAAGGCCATCCATAACGACATCTCTTGTATTCCTATTCTGCTTCAGGTGGAGATCCAACTTAAGTTGATTTATGGAACGAAGTATACAGAGCGTAATCTGCCCACCGATGGAGATATTGACGCGGCGCATCATGAGTAGCTCATTGAACAGGAATTAAAGGAATTTAAAGGCCGTCCAGTTTCAAAGAACCGGAAGTCCTAATTCCTCTAATAAAGTATTTAGCGCTGACGGTATCATACTTGTGCACTGAAAGCATCAAACTGCTAAGAGTTCAAGGAACAGAATTTGATTGGAATCAGGGCTGACTGAAAAACTTAAAGTTGGCCAGACAACAGTTATTGATATACGAGTCGATCCGTGTAGCGGTGAAGTACGTTCCTTAAACTTTATACTCTTTGGCAGCAATGCCTAGTAGATACAGCAGAAAGCATGTTTAAAGAAGCTCCTTGAAATATAAATTGTTTGTGAAGCTGGAGGTCTCAGATGGAATGGGTCCTTTAGCGTACGGGAGCTATACAATTGCTTCTTGTCAGAAAACCCCGTGTTATATATGGCGTCTTTCTCCGGCATCTCATAATGCGCGCGGAGTTTTCCTTACATTTTTACCCTTCGAGGATCCGATTCCTAATCAGTGGAAAAAAGGCTATCACATTCCACTGTATAAAGGCAAATGCGACACGAAAAACTGTAACAACTATTAATCGCTGAAACTGGGGTCGCATTCTAAAATATATGAACAAATTTTAGATTGTCGATAGTCGCAATATGATTTCAATTTGTGGCAGAAATTACGATGGCGAAACAATGTGGCTATACGAAGGGACTTTATAACATCTTCATCGGTCTCGAAAAAGCATTTGACAGAGTTTCGACATTTATGCGTCGTACTGTGGAATGATGTACGAGATGTAATCCCATTGCTATCTTGGAACAAGACAAGACTCAGTGAATTTAAGCCTTCCGACTGCGTTCAGTGAAGCCTTGGATTCTCGAACTAGCTTGGAAGTCGTAAGAGGGTTCAACAGGGCTCGAAACGCACCGGCACCGCATCCTATATCGGTTTTGGAGCCACCCGTGAAGACCCGATTACATTCCTTTCCTGGCTCAGACTCTGGTTATACACGGGTCTATAGTACGGACAAAAGATGAAGCGTCGGTATCCAGGGCGCGAGTTATGTATTTTATTTCTCTTCCATGTCTCATTCTGCCCGAGCAGCCTCACCACGAGGTCTACCCTCCCCCCCCCCGTTCTCTGTCGCTTTTTTGTTTCATCAGAGTCTTAGCATTCACAAAGAGATGAGCGTTAAGCAGAGTTTGAAGTGGAAGAACTTTATTGGCTGCGTAGGAGCAATGCTGGTGGAAATAGCGATATTACATCGTGAAGCAAGGAACACTCCATCCTTGTTGGATAATATGAGTGTCATTTACAAATATTATCGCACGGTTTTGAGTGCCATCTAGTATGTACAAAAGGGTCTAAGGATTTGTGTCATCGAAGTCCGGAATCACTTCATGTCGCTTTTTCGTTTCATCGTTGTTCGGAATTACTGCCCAACGCGCCATAAGAAATTTCACTTTAAAAAGTTATACATGTGTATAGACGTGAATACACTGTGACTTTTGGTTTTAAGCATGACCATCCTTACTACGTAATTTGCCTGACGTAGGTCACTTGCCAACGTAACTTTTTTCATGCTGCAGCAAAACTCAATTTTGGACGGGCCAAAGCCATAGTCATTCTGTCCAGATGTCAAGGTCCTTGAATTGATTGTTTTTTTTTCAGTTCTGGGCAAAGTCATGACCTGGAATAACAAGTCAGTCGAAATCGCATGATAGCATTGCCCATTAAGTCTTCGATGTTACAAATTTACTAGAATGTGCTGGGAAACCGAGTTGCCTCTTTCTACTAAAAACAATAAAAAAAATTAAGACGCAACAATCGTATAATGGACAAAGATCTTGCCTCTCCTCTTTATCCCGTTCTGTCATTTTGCACATAGAGAGAAGGACCTACGGTGAGAAAGAAAAGAGGTGGCAACATTAGAAAATATTTTTCTGTTTTTTTCTTTGTCACAAAGTACCCGTCTGTTGTACAACTTGTCTGTTCCTTTTACTAGAATTTACCGTAACACGTTAGTGATAAAAGGCTGGTACTGTACAGCACCCACCACATCAGCGCAATGTACTATCAGTGCAGTAGCCTTGACCGGATATTCAGAACGAATTTGCCACGCGGCGTCATCATCACAATCATATCACGAGTAGTAGATTGATATGCCATTTATGCCTAGAATAGTCAGATGCTTAGCAAAGTGCGTAGTGCCGCGTTACGACATCAATAAGCAGTCCACGATATTTTCTATTGATCTACAGCAGGAAAGTCGATGACTTTTTAGAGACGTTTTTCTGATATCCTAGCGATTCATTTCATCCGCAATTATGCTCACAAGAAAGCCAACTATCTATCTCATCGAGACAAGGGACCTAAACAAAGCCCAGTGGATTTAACGTTCCGAACTGATTTAGGAAAGCCTATCGGACTAGGCTGGAAGTATGACAGTGTTACTGGTAACAAATACCTCTAGCTTACTTTGGCTGTCGCTGCTGACGCAGATACTTCGTCCATAAGCCTTCAGGATCGGATAAATCTCCGCTTGAAAGACAGACGCAATTTTTCCTAACGAGCAGTGAAATCAAACACTGCCGTCCTCCAAAAAGACACAGGGCACGACTACATTCAATTTGGGCTCAAATTCTGGTCAAAATTATTTCTGAACACAGGGAAATTCGATTTCATACTATAGCAGCAACTCGAGTTCTGGTGTCATTGGATCAGACGGAATGTCCATAAGGACAAATTCAAACGACAGTCAGCTCGAAAATTCATAAGAACTTCAGTGCTACGTACCAAAGACCACGTCTCTTTAAACGGAAGATGGTTTTGATAGTGCAGCTCATATGAACATCAAGCGGAAGGACATTCATCAGTGCTTCTAGAGCAGAGGCAAACGTGCTAGAGAAGTACCCTAATGCAGCCAAGACAGACCATTCCTTGAAGTCTGGTAAAAGAAGGGGTGACATGTTTTCGTGAAGACTTGTCTGACCAGACATCCGACGCATTTAATATAATTGGCCTTTCAGATCCAGAGGACGCTCCTCGGTGACAAGCCCAACGCTTTGATGAAAGCTTTTTGTACACTGCAAAAAGATCGACAGCGGTCTGGAGGCTTTCGACGTAAAATGTACAGTCGAAAGCAGTTTGTTATCCAGTATGACACCCAAGGACTTAACTCTGTTCAGACCAGTCAGCTTCCTACTTCTTGTGAAGAGAACAACCTTAGTTTTGAGAGGGATTTTTACTGCACGGATGTTCGAACACGTCTAGGGCTGGCTGTGCTTTAGAGTGTGGACGTCAGTGCAACGTCGTCAGACCAATATGCATCATAGCAGTGGGGACTGCATGATGGCCTCAGAGTAACCGCTGTTTACCCCGACATCATATGTTGGCCACAGTCAGGAATCTGTACGTCAGCATTGCTCTAAGTCCATGCCGGGTTGACTTGCTGAATTATATGTATGCCGTCAAAAGGTGCGTTGTCGGAAGCACCCTCAACACGCTCAATGCGTATTCTTTCTTGCCGAGTGCGACTTCAATTCTGCCCATCATATTATGTGGTGCAATCTCGCAGGATCTTTCATGTACGTTGGCATATTGGATATTGAACAGAAGATGAATTGCATAGCAATTTTGCGCACATAATGCCTACATATTCTCTCCACTTTCTGCAGCATGAAGGAAGTTAGATTGAATAGGGCCATCAGGTACAGACCGGAACTCTCGGCGAAGGTGTAGTCATGTTTTCCGATGTTTGGTATTAACGTTACTCTAACTGTTCACACGGGTTTCAGTATATACGCCAGTTTCTGACTTGCTCTGAAGATTCTCTTTGTATTTAATGATGAGGCCATTAATTCGACGACAAGGGATAAAGGGTAGCATCTACGTTTCAACTCAGCAGTTAGTCGACAAACTTAAACACTACGTCACGTCACACAAACCAACTTCATATAAGCTTTTGGGGCCTGTTGAAGTGGTTTTCTCCTCATAATTTGCGCTTCGATCCATTATCTTGCCAGTGTAGGCATACCAAAATTTGTCACCTTCAAGATACGTGTCTAGGGATTGCTCTTGAATTGCTTCGTCGGAATACTCAGAACAGGATAGTGCTCCTACCGCATGAAGTTGATATATTACCTAAATTTATATCATACTCGGTTTAGCCTTCACTGTGACATTGTTGAATTTAAACGTTTCCAAGTGCCATCATTCAATACAGAGTAACTAATTTATGGTGAAGCATGTTCCGAAAGTTATGAGCAAACTCTGTATAAATCATACCCAAGGACCAAACATAAAATCGCTCACTTACACAACCAAACATTAACTATGGTATCCATTCAGGATATAGACGCAGCTACAATAATACAAGGATCAAAAGATGGAAGAGTAAGCGTTCCATTTACTGATATCGCAGAAGTTCATGATTTGTGAAAATTAACAGCACCTGCGACTCTAGGGATAAGTAGATTGTATGAGTATTTCCGCAATTACTTCCATTTCGTACACGTGTTTCCTTTCCTTCCCTAAGCGCCTTCGAAATACCACCAACACTTTGGACGTTCTCAACGCTCATTATCTGACTATTTGACTACTCTATGTTCACATTGAAACCCTAATAACAATCACAATAAAACAGTGATTAATACTTAAAGAGTACTTTAACTCAAATAAAAAGCATAGTGTCTAATAAGCATCCTTGTGGTACCTACTCCATTTAAGTGCCACTTTAAAGACCATAATTAATCGCACTTTGGTGGATTGTTACAACTTCAATTACTCACACAACCTCATTCAATTCCATGCACTTCAACAACCCCAAAACTCACTTAGCAACACGTTTTTGAGAAAAATAAAAAGGAAAACTTCATGTGGAACGTATTTGCCAATCATAATCCACAAGGCATTTTTCAACGCTTTTTTTCTTATTTCAAAACTGAAATGAGAGTTTTTAATTAGGAAATTTCTTCTTAAAACAGTTCACTATCCTTCGGAAATGATTTCAGAAAGGATGTTCACAATATAGCCCGACGTAAGCATAATAACCGGATGCATTCCTTACCGGATCTATTGCTAAAGTTGATTTAACTTAATTAAATTGAAACACATTGCAAACGGGGATGTAATCCTTCACCGGCATCGGAAGTTTTGCTTCCATTGCAAATAAAGGAGTTGATAAATATATATACGAGTACGA
The DNA here is from genome assembly GCA_963966105.1 of Volucella zonaria. NCBI lineage: Eukaryota > Metazoa > Arthropoda > Insecta > Diptera > Syrphidae > Volucella > Volucella zonaria. The sequence continues at coordinate 110,106,681 of OZ014534.1, forward strand.
GTATCTACTTATAAAAAAAAAAAAAAGTTCTACGTGCTGAGATATCATGTATAGTTGGCTAAGGGAATCCTTCAGTGAATCGTCCTTTTATTTTGTACATTGCTCACTTAGGGAATTGAAAATTCTGGATACGTGACCGTTTCTTGCTCGCCATTTACTTCCAATTTAAAATCGGATTTAGTCCAGTACATAGTTCAATAGTTCTGGGTTACTTTATCCGGTTCTAATACACGTAGTACATCCATGAACAGGATGTGGATACCAGGTAAACTTCTTCCTTTTGCAGGTACTCCTATGTAACTGATAACTGTAAATCATCGTTCGGTCATAACTTTTGCCATCATCAGCACTATCAAAGGAAGGATGTCGAGGGAACTTAAACTTTATCCAATATCAGCAATCTAATTTGTCGTCCTTAGACGGTTATTTCATTCTCATTAGATGCACCTTCTCAAAGTAACTGACTCCCTGCCGGAAACCTCTGAATATCAATGCCTACAAGTACTCGTATAAGTTCGAGTATGTTACCCATGAAAGTATAAACTGCAGACGTTTAAGTCGAAGTGAACATACAGAAAGTCCTTTGGAATTAATGAATAAAACAAAACCAACTAAAGGGAAAAGTTCAAGGACAATAAAGTACGGGAACGCTTCAATAAATTCCCACGGAATATATTCATCTCAGCGCTCAACTTGGTGGTAACTTTAATAATTTGCATATGTCGGTCGGATGGCTGCTGCTGGATCGGCTTCTGGGGCATGGTATTCGTTACTTAAAGGTTCCCCCCCTATTTTGTTGGTCTTTGTTTTTGTGGTTCCATGTTAGCACAGGTTCATGAAGTGGAAAGAAGCAATAGGATGACAATTAGGACTAAGTGTGAATTGCAAATAGCAATGCAGGGGGATACTTGTACATACTCGGATGGATACATACTATAGATACAAGCGAATATGGTTGCGAATACGATTACTTATGCGGATACGGATATACTCGTACGTAAGGACGAGTAAATACGAGGATTACTTTTCAATTTTTTATGCGCGAATACCACTGACATTTTCTGTTTCAGCTCCGTTTATGGAGGTGTAAAAATGTTATGGTGCTTAGTTGGGGAGAAACGGTTAAGAAATTGTATCCTGAGAAATACCAGTGCCAACTGGAATAACATACGTGTTTGAAGATACGACATTCATGGGTAAAAGTGATCGGGATGAAAAGAGAAAATTAAAGCACTTGAAGCCAGAACGCACCACCACCTTTGAGTGCTCGTGGATTTTAACGGAGTGGAAAATTTAAGTTGAAAGAAGCGATTAGCGTTTTCAGTATACGCTTTACGGGTGAAGTCAAAGTAATATTCAATACATAATTCAGAAATTATTACGATCAAATGAATCCTTTGCGCCTGAAGTTGCGCTTAGCTCGCTATAATTGTGAGGCTCAAAGTTGCGCGAACATCCGGGTACATGTTCGAATATGGAGGAGTCATGCTTCGTTGACTTGTGGTAACGGCAAAAGGGCTCGTGGAGGCAGCATCTCCCAAAAGACGCTGGTCCTGTACTGCCCGTAACACAATATGGAAATAGCAAATCTCATGCGCTAAAAGAAACAGAGCAGTGGCCCAGCGAAGAATCATGAACAACAAAGATTAATTAATCATCTTTAGATATCCATCAAGAATAAAGCTAGGATCCTGGAGGACCTCGACTCGCGGGAAGACGGCCCCTAAGTTCCTTGAAGTGGAGTGCGAATTCACGCAGTACAATGTGGTGGGATACTGACGTATCCATCTCAACACAGACGAGTCGGTAGCGATCGTGAGTTCGGGGTAGAACTACTGGCTACTCGAAAGCGTAGAGCAGCTTTCTAATCCGGGAGCCACACGGTGACTAGGTATTGCTTGCAGGATTCCAGAGGAGATTCAGGGAATTTGGCATAATTCAATGTCACCTATTGATACCTTTTGCAGGCATCTTACACAGTTCGAAGGATGGTTCATCACTATCGTGATGGTGATGGCGGATTTAATGCCAAAGTAGGCTATTACAACATCGAGCTCAACCAATGTTTTGTGAAGAACGGAGCCCTTGTTATCAGGGCGAAATAACAGCGGCGAATGGTTGGTGAACTACTATAACAAGGACCGCCAAGGCATGGGAGGTATATCATATAAGCGCAACACCGTTTTACTTGATCACCTAGGTCTTTTCCGACCGACAAGGAACAGCCAGTCAAATCGAGCACAATGTTATCAGTTTTAAAAAAATGTCTCCTGGCCGAGGAAAATGAATGCAGAGGCGACGTCGCAGTGGAGGGCCACCACCAGTTGCAGTGGGTCAAGACCATCAGCTTAGTGGTAGTTCTTGTACGTCTGCATACTACATTTGGAACAATACACAAACAGCCCGCACATAAAATACAAACAGGTTTCGGGATCCCATAGGACAACAATTTAGGGTCCACTTTGCGCTTGGAGCGGAAACAATCAGCAGCATCGTGCAACTGATTGCGATTAGAGAAGTTGCAAACCCAAACCAGCTTGGGAAGGCAGCTCGGCTGTCGTTACAGATGTAGAAGTTTCGATGCCTCCATCTATTATTGGGAACGTGTCCATATAAGTTTAACTTGAACCACTCGGTTTTTTTTTGTTTTGTAGTTGTAGTCAAAGTACGTCAAAAACTATCTCAGACGCCTCTACAGCGGAAGAGATTTAATGCTGAATGGCTGCAATCAGAACAAACCGCTGGAAGCTTAGCGTAACACTTTATCTCTTGACAAGTCCTATAGAACGTGCATCAAGAGCTGAAAAATGCAGGCAAGCACATGAAGCAAAATAACTGGTTTACAAAGAGGCGTTGCACAGAAAGATGAGAGCAGTTTGTGGGGTCGACGAGCAATGGAGGAGGGAAGTACATTGGTTTCTCCAGAGGAAAGCGAACACGCATGAGTAGAGAGCTATCGAAGAAATTGAGAAAACGGTATTCCAGCAACAATGTTGAGAAGTTTTACTTAAAGATGAAAAGAGCATGTCAAGGCAGGAAGAACCGAACAGAGACTTGTAGACGGAATAATAGTCGCCGTCGATGCCGAGGATGTGTTATAAAAACTTACGCAGTTTGTTAAACAGAGAATACGTTCCAAATCCCTCTCTGGGCCATTCAATACGACTGTCCTTCCTTCCTACAAAAACGAAGTATGTTCGGTATACTGGTATCCGGGCTGGTGAACCAGATTCGTCTGGATTGAAAGAAGGCTCTCTTAATTAAATCAACCTCCAGATTTTGTATGCCGTATTGTTAGAACGCCTGAAACCACTTATCGCCGACGTGATTGACCCACATCGGTGCGGTTTAGGCCGGGCATGTTAACAGCGCATGTGCCAGCATTTAAAAACAGCTGACCAAATAATGACACTGCTGCAGATTCTAAACAAAAGTCCAAGACGTCCAGATCATTACCCACAGGCCCTTTATCGATTTCAAGACCGCATAGCACAGTTTCTACAACGATCCTGGCCATTGTCAGATTGCGAAGAATAACAACGGAGAACACTCGCTGCTCTGCAATGGTCATAAAAGTCACCGAGATCATTGATGTCGAAAAGGGTTAAGACAAGGTGATGCGCTGCTATGTAATTTCTTAAAACGACAAGCCAACCTTAGAGGCACAATTTCCCAAAACTCAGTGCAACTGTTTGCATACGCTGGTGGCATTAATATCACTGAGTTGTCGCCAAGAGAACCATGGCATAAGCGACGGCAGATTTGTCGTTTTAAGCACACGATTCCTAGAGCGATTTTGGTCAACTTTGCATTGATGGGCCTTCGAGAAGGTGAACAGACCTGCAGAGAGACATCGGCCTGGTCGGAATCAGTCATTTAGGATGGCTGGGACATGTAGAGCGGAAGGGTATCGGTGCCCGATTCCATTTCTAAGGGGCAGCATAAGAAGATCTTGCCTTAGGGCAAAGGTAAAACCGACTAAGGACCACACTAATGTCTTAGTGGTTGAGGCTCAGGTCCACCCGGACCTGTAGCCATCTAAGTAAATAGGCAATAAAAGGATTTCCGTGGAATGAAATTATGACTAGGTAAGCGCCATTGATCTTACTAGATGCAGTGCGAATTCGTATGGGAGGCATAAGAAGATAGTCACGCGCAGTGCCGATAGCAGGTTCACGTTCGCTTCGGACGTCAAAAAGACAATTGTTTAAATGATGGGTGGAAGATCTGAGTGGAAATCTGTTGCGAAAGAGACATACCGATGTACGTTGGTTTTGAATGTTCAGAGGTTATAATGACCAAGAAATAAAGACCTCGACAACATATTCCATAAGCGAGTTGGACGGCTTGGGAGAACATCATCATAATTCAGTTTACGGACGAAGTTGGACTGATAGTCATGAACATTCATAGCGAGAGGGGTGTCACGGTTAAAGGTTTGAATGAGCTAAAAACTACCCGAAATTCCAAAAGAGCACTGGTGGTAAAAAAGCAATACGCAGGATACATTCTTTAATTGGCTGTGCAATATAAGTATCTCTAATGAATTGTGAATACTGTATACGAAATGGGGACAGTTTTTAGGAACACCTGATCAGATTTGGGCTATTTTCTCAAATTATATACTAATCCCCAGATCAGAGGGGGAGAAATTTGCCTCACAACGCTTGAGGAGACCTGTGTAGGTATTTTGCAGCATTTTTGGGAACATCGCATACTCGTATGTGGTGGTTCCAATGTAGGTTACCATTGGTTTCGAAGGTGAAAGTGCCACTCATGGAGTGGCCGAGTGTACTATCGTCAGCAAAGGAATAAATTCGATTGCAGGGTGGCTCAATTGAACTGCAACTTCTCAAAACGCTGTATTTTTTTTATTGGAAATCGATTGTTGATAAACAATTATGTTTTTCGAATTTATTGTAAATTGTCGATATGGCCGGCTTTTGTGCGAACTATGGCCCTGAGCCGGTCGACAAACGAGTTGAACGCTGTACAAACGTGAGCCTGGGGAATCTTCTTCCATTTTCGAAGAAGGGCTCTCCTAAGCGCATCCAGACTTTAACATTTTTTTAGTGCTGGCCTGTCACTTATGGAAAAGTTAAGTTGACTTGCATTTGGTGACTGTGGAGGCGATTGTGTCGACGAAATGAAGCAAGGGACGTTGTTTTTTAACCACTCTTGGTTGACGGGTGCTGGAGTCTTGTTGGAATTCTCCCAAAACACTTTCGCGGTAGACATTCGCATTCACCTTTACGCCAAGGACCAAGAATACCAGCAGCGAACGTCCATCGCCCGTCACAGTCGTCCAAACCATGATAAGCGGTAGCAATTGGCTTGGTGGCTAATCGAAAGCCCAAATTTTCGCATGATCTTTCCGTTAAATAAACTTTGGCCACGTTCATGCAAGAGCAATAGCTCCTTTGCTCTATCGAGCCTCACTTTTCACTGAGCATCGGTCAGATTTTGTCTTTTTTCGAACTTATAAGGCTTTCGTTTGAGCTGATCTTTCAATATCCGTTGCATGGTTGTCGTTGATATCCTCCGCTCAGCAGCCATTTTCCCACCATTCCATCGAGGATTTCGTTTAATTCAAACCTTCACTTTTCGAACCACTTCTGGCGCTGATAACCACCACCATAGCATTTTGCAAAACTGTCAGTGTAGCGTTCTTGTTTAAATTCCATTACGGGTAAAAAAAATTCCACGAAACTGAGACACAAATGCTCCTGCGCGCTTGTAAACAATGAAACCAACTGTCATTAGGCGAAACATTAACGCAGTTTTACCGACTGTTTTGGAAGTTAAAGCCTTGGTGGCGGTTCAATTGGGTCACAGTGTAGAAATAGCAGACAAGAGATCATTAATGAAAACTAAAAAGTGTGGGGGACAGACCGGAGCCCTGCGGCACACCAGCACTTATTTTGCGGATATTAAACTTGAAATCGTCCACGGCAACTGGCATTGAGCATTCCACTGAGGAAGAGATTTGTCGATCTCAAATTGAAAATAAAAAGAATGCCTGATACCAGGCTCTGAAATATCAAGCCGAACCATTGAAGATCGCAACCAAGGAAAATTAATAATCACTAAAAAAAAGACAAATCAGTTCAAATTAGAAAAGTGTTCAAAGCAGACTGTACGAAATTTTCTGTGGTCGATAGTAGACCTCAAATGATTGGGTAGATTATTCCATAGCTTGACAGCATAAATAAAAAATTGCCTGCGTGGTGTTAAACAGGTGTATCTGGTAGGTCGCAACACTACATAGCGATTAGTAGAACAAAAATTAATTAAATTAAACAGATAGTTTGGTTCTTTCTTATGAATAATTTTGAAAACTAGAGAACAGCACCGATATTTGAAAAATTCTTCCAACTTACATCCGAGAATTTGAATAGCTTCCGATGAGATATGATCAAACCTACGACGATTGAATACAAACCGGGCAACTGAGTTAAAAGCAACATTTAGTTTTTGAAGTGTAAGAGAGTCAGTATCGGCAAACAATTCACATCCATATGATATGATTGGGATTATTAGAGCTTTAACTAATTTTAGCTTAACTTGCACAGGTGAAATTGTTTTAGTAATAGACAGTCCTCGTAGCGAAGCATATACTTTATTTATTACAGTGTTTATGTGAGAATCCCACGTTAATTTGTTGTTAAACATGATTCCAAGATTTTTAACGTAAGTGACATATTCCACTTGACAAGAGTTAGGAGGAAAATCAGAGAAACTCGGTTGATGTTTGGCGATTGGCATCGCTTTTGTTTTGATGGGATTCAGAGTCAGGCCATTACGTGCAGTCCACACAAAGATAGATTTTAGATCGTCATTCATTTTTGCTATTGCGTTCTCAACGATGCCAATAGGAAAACTAATGTATAATTGAACATCGCCAGCATATATATGGAATCGACAATGAGATAAATGAAAAGGTAGGTCATTAATGAACAAGGAAAACAGTAATGGACCAACAATAGATCCTTGAGGAACACCATTATTAACGGGAAGAAACGAAGACAGTTTACTATTACATGAAACGGCTTGCAGCCGATTAGTCAAGTATGAATGAATAAATAAGTTTAATAGAAGTGTCAGAGAGAGAGAGGGGGGTGGCCGTGGTGTAGTGGTACTAGCTATCGCTTCTCACTCGGAAGGTCAAGGTTCGAATCCTAGCCACAGCAAGTTTTCATTTGTGTAATTGGAACTCAGTCAGAAAAATCTGCGTGTGAAGGCATAACACTGACATGTAGATTTGGCTGTTGTTAAAATTCACAACCTCACATTCCGAGAGAAGAAAAATCTCTCCGTCCTATTCGGACTCCCGCCCCTGGAGAGTCAATATCGAAACCAAACACACCTGAGTTTCAAACCACTACATCACGAACTTTCCTTTCTCCTCCTTTGATCCTTCCGGTCGCCCGACAGTATAAGGGTATTCATAACCCCTTAGGTGCGCGTAAATTATAAAAAAAAAAAAGTTAAAAAGTGTTGCTAGTTTATCATAGAGTATTTCAGGGTTAACACAATCAAATGCTTTGAAAAAGTCAAGTAGTGTTATCACAGTAGTATAATTGGCATCAATTGCCTGTCCTATGTCTTCGCAAATGCTGACGTGCAACTGTGTCCCGACCGGAAATCTGACTGGAGAGGATTAAGGAGCTGCTTGTCTTTTATAAATTGTTTAATCTGGTTGCTTATAATACATTCAAAAACTTTGGATAAAAAGTGAAGGATAGCTATTGGTCTATATTCAGAATTTGTATTGGGTCTACAAGTAAGTTTCCAGCGTTTTTTTTTCAAAAATTTGAAGTTTTATTATGAAAACATAGTTACAATGCTTTATTCAAAGTATCGTCCATCGGAAGCTATAACTTTCCCTCATCTTTCTGGCAATTTATGAATTCCGGACCAAAAAAATTTCTCGTCTTTCGAGCCCAAGAACGTATCGAGCCAATTTTTGATTTCCTCTACTGAGCTGAAGCGTATTCCCGTAAGAGCGTCCTGCATCGAACGAAACAAGTGGTAGTCAGATGGTGCCAAGTCTGGACTGTAAGGCGGGTGAGGCAGAATTTCCCATCCACTATTTCCCAAATAGTTTTTCACCGAAACCGCAACATGTGGCCGAGCGTTGTCGTGATGAAAAATGACGGACTCATGCCTGGTCTCATATTCTGGCCGTTTTTCTTTTAATGCCCGCTTCAAACGAATTAGTTGGGTTCGATATAATGGTCCTTTGATGGTTTCACCACTCGGAAGCAGTTCGTAGTATACGACACCCTTTTGATCCCACCATATGCAGAGCATGACCTTATTCACGTGAATATTTCGTTTCGGCGTCGATTGGGCGGGCTCGCCGGGCTTTGTATACTATTTTCTGCGTTTAGGATTATCATAATAAATCCATTTCTCATCACCAGTGACAATACGATGCAAAAATGATTTATTTTTATACCGCTGCAGTAACATTTCGGACATGCAAAACCGCCGTTCGACGTCTCTTGGCTTCAATTCGTACGGCACCCAGTTTCCAACCTTTTGAATGAATCCCAGTGCTTTTAGGCGCAGGGAAACGGCTTGTTGCGTGACGCCCAATGATGCAGCAAGTTCTTCTTGAATCTGACACGGATCCTCATCCAGTAAAGCGTCCAATTCCTCGTCTTCAAAACTTTTCGGCTTTCCGGGGCGATCTTTGTCTTCAACTCCAAAATCACCACTTTTGAACCGTTTGAACCACTCGCGGCACGTCGATTCACCAATACATTCCGCCCCATAAGTTTCCGAAAGCAAACGATAGGCCTCAGCAGCACTTTTCTTCATATTAAAGAATCAAAGCAGCGCTTCCGGCGAATGACGTTTATTTGGCTGGAAACTTGCCATGATTTTGCTCGATAAAATGTACGACACCGATAGAACTGCTCAAATATAACGCTGCAAAGTTGTTGACAGATACAAAACCTACAAATAAAACACATGGGGTCTGACATTTCTGCCCGGGATCCACTGGTGGCGCCATCTCTGACAAACGCTGGAAACTTACCCAATACCTTTTTTTGGAATTGGGATGATTTTGGATTTTTTCCATGCACAGGGGTAAGTAGATGTCATAATGATAGTGTTAAATATATGGGTAATGTAGGGAAATAAAAGAGGAAGCAGCATTTTTATAAAGTCTGGGTGAATATTATCAAGTCCAACAGACTTGCATTTAATTGAAAAGACTGCGTCTCCTACGCAGTATATGTCACCTGCGGCCAGGGAAAAGGCATTTTCTCGGTCTTGTTGTGCTGTCGTAGGGCTAGTGGTGTGAGGTGAAATCTGTGTAGAGAACTTAAGGTTCAACTCGTCTAGATTTATATTGTCGTCCGAAACTGAGATACTTGTCTTATTCAGTCCGATATTGCGAACTTCTTTCCACAAAAATTTTGAGGAACGATCACAATTAAATCTGTCATTATAATAACTAAGTTTAGCGGATCGAATAAGCTTAGTAACAAGGTTACGGGATGCTTTAAAGTCACTAAACATTCCCGCACACCCAAAACGTTTCCAACGACGGAACGAGACGTCTCTCCTTTTCATAGCTTTAAGAATGCCATGGGAAAGCCAAGGACAACTCTGTGACTTTAAAACTAGAGTCTTAATAGGAACATGTTTATTAAATAAATAGTCAATTGTGGCAGTCAAGAAGTCAGTTTGTTTATTAACATCTAAAGAAATCACAATCATCCTGGTGAAACACCCAATTTCTCTGCAAAAGCTAAGAAGGCCTTTGAAGTCCATTTCCTCTACGTTTTCGAAAAAAATATTTCCCTAAAAATTTTCTGCGACTACGCGATATTGCCTCGCATTCACACAGTGTGTGTGTTATGTCCTCAACAGCTTGCAGGTCACCGCAGAATCTGCAAATATCCGTGTCTGACAATTTGAGTCTCTGCGTATGTTGCCGCAGGATACCTATTACTGTCCTAAGCTCATCCCAGTTTAATTGTATTAACTTCCTCGATCTTTTGCCATCAAGAAAAGGCCAAAGAGCCTTGGATACCGTGTGTTCTTCGAGACTTAACCACGTTAGGTTGGCAGGCTTTGTGATTTTTTCTTCAACAGTGCCCCTTACTATGCAAAGGGGTGATTTGATGCTGGCAACCTGACTATTGTCGAGTAGCGCTCCTTTTCTTGCAAGCTCATCCGCTTGTTCATTTCCTTTAATACCGTGGTGTCCTGGTACCCAGCACAGTCTTACCCGGTTCTGACTGCATAGTGCCTTGAACGCTGTGCGACAGCCCATGACTGTATCAGAGTTGGAGTTAGTTGATTCCATTGCCTTGAGTGCGGCCTGGTTGTCGATATACTCGTAGATAGCGATATCTCTTTCGGATACCGGGAGATTGGAAGGCACTGCTTGCGTCCGCTAGTCTTATAGACTCTTAGTTCTGGGTCTTCTGAGAAGATACCAGAACCTGTTCCTTCTCCTGTTTTGGAGCGATCTGTGAAAATTCCAATTTCTTTTGACCTGATTATTCCATTTTTTTGCAGCCCTCCCTCTACGGATAAATTTTATCATAGAAAGGACGTAAGTGCAATGGGTCTGGAGGAGGACAAAGAAAAGGATTCAATTTTTTTAGGGACGAGCTGGACAACTGCTGTCCTCCATCTATTCGGAACGAGATTGACGAAAATGTTTTCGCAGTGGTTTTTCCAGTGTGGAAGAATACATCTTCAGAGGAAGGGAAGATATACCATTTGGACCAGCGGATTTGTGTATATTGAGATCTCCAAGAACTCTTCCTCCTACACAGGTGCAAAAGTGGACTCGTCCCATAGAATATTCAAAGAGCTGACAGCTGGGATGTCATAATAAATGAGCGCTGGAATAGAGGATAAGCCAAAGTTTCAGTTCTTGGCCAAATTCACACGCTAAAGAAGGGCTTGCAATCACTCCTGATTCGTTTGAACTTTTCTCGGCGTTTTGCTCTGTCGGGTTGGTCTTGTGAGTTCAATATTAAACTTTCATTAGCGTGCAATTTTTACGGCCAAACATGATTCCAAGAGCTTCTATCTAATTGAAATTTGATAAAAAGAACACCATCCAACAAGAATTGTTTTTCAAAATTTATTTGCTGACTGCCGACGATGGCGGCGGAATGGGACGGGAGTAGATTACGTCAAAATTCTCCAAAGTTTTTACAAAACTGTTCAGCCAGTCAACATTTGCAATTTTTATTTCTTTCTCCTGCCTTTTGTTTGCTTGGCGTGTTTTGCAAAAGAAAAAAACGCTGAAAAACTTTCCAAAACTTGACGGTGGAAACTTCTTGTTTTCGACTCTGCTGAAATTGGGGCAATTTGTTGTTGGTTTCCTATTCTTTTCTGAAGACTTTCTGGTCTTTGTTTTTTTGTGACAAAGAATTCATTGCGATTTGAAGTGGCATTGTACTCGTACGTAAAGTCAACATCATTTGTCCTTTAACGGTTTTTTGTTTTTATTTTTTTTTTATAATTTTTTTCGCTCGAGAAGTCAGTGCCTCAGTTAGAGTTTTGAAAAACAGGAAATGTCTAAACACGTAGCAGTGTTTCTTTTCACATTCAAGGAACTCGTAAGCCATATAAAAATTTAACGTGACTCACGACTGTTTCTGCTTCGTGGATTTGGATTCCAAAAATAACGAACTGGGAGAGCTGTTTGGCGGGGGTTTTTTTTTTCTGCTGCTCCTTTGTATGGTTACGATGTGCTCCATTGTTCCGGGATTCAATGGAATATAGAGTTCGAGTTGGATATGGGGGGGGCATGATATATGGCACCCTTGACTGAATGGCTTAAGACCAAGAAGAGTGTTGGAGTGTTGGGGTGAATGTCTTAAGTGTTTCTTTGATAAATTTGCATTAATCCCATTAATCCTCTTTTATTCGAGGTCGTTTGCGAATATTTCTGGATAAGGCTCTGGAGGGATCTCTTAAAACGCCATTAAACATATTCAAACGATGTTTTTTTCCGAAATGGAATGAGCTGATATGAATAAACTAAGACTGACATGTTGAGGCCGCTATATGATTTACGAGAGAAGGATATTTGTGCGCCATGGACTGCATGGTAAGGAGTCGGTTGGACTAAGCGATGTAGATGGAAATGCTTTAGTTCTGTGGTGGCATATATCAGGTTTATGATCTTTGAATTTTGAAAAGTGCTGACATATGAATGATAAAAGGCTTTTCATCCAACGATTTAATGGCCTTAAAAATGCGGTACCATTATAGGTTTTAATCAGAAGTACCTGGCTAGGAGTTAAGCATCATACTGATAGTGTCGTCTGACTTAGGAATCCACACATTTGACTCTACCTAGGACGGTTATGCCTTTATTGAGAAACCGCCCGCTTGGGGTGCAATTTTTTCTTGTGCCATCTAAAAGTATCTCAAAACTCACAACTCCATTAATCCGAGAATGGTGGAAAAAGGAAAAATTCCTTAATACGAGTAACATTCCAACTCAAATGAGCGAAAAGTTTCTAATCTAAAAAGTATCCCCCGGAGTGGTACTCTCATGATATTTGTTTTGTTCTAGCTTCATCCGAAATGCCACAGAGAGAAATCCGCATTCGTGTAAGTAAATGCTCCTACATCTATCATAAATGCTGCGTTTTCAATTTTTTTTTATTTTTTTGTGTTCATTCCCAAGTATTAGGATTGTTTGTTCGTTGCGAAAAATTGTGGCAGGTCTGAGCCTACAGGGATTCTGGTTCTATTACTCGTTGACTTTTGATATGAGAAATAATGTTGCCTTTCCGATGAAGTGTCGGAAATGTGGTAAATGGAACAACTTGTTGGAGCCGATGTCTTTGTCCGGGACGTAGGGAATTACTATACAGAAGAAACTAAAGAAGACAATGAGACAATGATGTTCGATTGTATGGAAAATTCCTCTCATTGTGCTTGCGGGGTTTTTTTTTTCTCTTTTGTTTGGAGCTGCGCCTTCGTCCTTATTAGGGGTTTCCTCATATTTTCTATTCTTTTCGAGAAGGCCATTTGTTTTTGCCGCTTATAACTCTGTCACTCTGTTTTCGTGTTGAATTTGAACAAGGTCATGCTCTACTATCATGGTTTTTTCCTAACAATTGTTCCTAATCTAAGTGGTTTACACTATCCTGAGCATTTCCAAATTCAAATGAATTTTGTCCACGTCTGTCCCAAACGTCTAAGCCTGATTTTTTTACATTGCTTTAGTTTCGCCCATAGCTACTACACTGTTAAAAGTTGACCAGATAAAGGTGTATATGATTTGAAATAGCTTGATCCTTAAACCAGAATTCCTTCGATTCGAAAATTGTCTTTGCATGTGTATAATTCCCTTGATCGACAAGTGGGCATTTCCATCTGCTTTTGATAAAAATCATGCTTCTATGCATGGCCAGCGATTGGCCTAATGGAATGATTCCTTTAGTATTCGTGAGAATGACTTACTTTTAAGTTGTCTTCTTCCTTCAAATGAACAATCATCATTCGATCGATTTTCACATATAAGTTGGTGCACCCTCTTTATTAAATCAACCTCCGGTGGTCGTGGTTTCGATAATTCGACAGTCCATCTGCCTTTGCAGGGTTCTTGCTCTTTAGTTTGGATATCGCTACTTAGACTTCTAATCCACCGATTGAGACTTAACTATTACGTTCCCATCCTATTCTGCCCTTGCTGTGGTGTTTCTGGAACTACCGGTCATCATGGCCTCGGCTGAGAGCTTTTTCCTTCTGAGAACACGATGTCCCATCACTTTTGCTCCATAGAGTTCGTCAGCGGTTCCCTTCCTTTTTTGCAGTACCTTTCGTACGACAATTATTTTATTGCATGCGCTGGCCCTCATTGTCCAAACCAGAGATTTCGTTATGATGGTCGAATGAAACGTCAGGTGGTCTCCAGTGGCTTACTAACAATATCTCCACTGAGCGTCTGCGTGGAATGCTGATAGCACAGGTCTTCTCAAGAGTGGCTTAATGTCTTATTTCCTTTCAATACTTCTTCGGTGTTTTGGCATCCAGGATATCTGCATTTGTTTCTTGGCTATAACAAGGTCAAAGTTCACTCCTCAGAGCGGTTTGACATCCAGATTACTAGAGATGTGTTTTGCGTCGATCGCTTAAGATCAATCTGGTCAGGCTACTGCTAGGTCCAATTGATTGTGCATGTTGAACTATGGAAAAACGCGTGCTAGCTAGATGACATTTCACCCCGACACGATGTCCATTGGCTTGAGTCTCTTTTCAGAATCACTGTCGTGCCGGCTATATTTTTCAACTGTGCGGCCGAAAATACTCTACTTTCCTTACTTGGCATCAAAATGAGCAAAAGCGATCTTAATGTCATGCTTTGCACATTGCTCATACCACCTTGATCAAAAAGTTCCCGGGGAACACCACCGTGTGGCGTTCCCATTGTTTTTTTGTTAAGTTGGTAAATCTGTTGTTGACATTCCCTCTAAATATTAGCGTCATAGCTTGATATTTGCAAAAGTTACGTAGCCAAGAGTACATGTATCTCTGGGTGAGTTGGCGATTTTTTACAATTTTAGAAATGGATTTAAATTTGCAAAAACGAACTTGTATTAAATTTCGCGTAAAAAACGGATTTAATGGTGCGCGAACGTTGGAAATGTTGGAAAAGTGTTTCGGCAACGATTCTCTAAATAAAACGGTCGTTCACCAGTGGCACGAGCGGTTCAAAAGTGGTCGTGAGTCAATCGAAGATGATGAACGCAGTGGCAGACCACCGACATCGAAAACCGACGAAAACATTGATGAAGTACGAGTAGAAGATTTGTTGGTCAATAACCGGAAATTAACCATCAGAGAGATAGCGGAGGACTTGAACATTGCCTATGGATCCGTCCAAGACATTTTGGTTAATGATTTGGGTTTCCGTCGTGTAGCAGCAAAGTTGGTGCCAAAAGACCTCAATTTCATGCAAAAAAGAGACCGTGTTGAGGTCGCAAAAGAGATGATTTGCGATCACACATTCATCAAAAGGATCATTACTGGAGACGAGACGTGGGTTTATGAGTACGACACGCAATCCAGACATCAGGCAAGTGAATGGCGTTCACGAAATGAGCCGAAACTAAAAAAACCACGTCGTTTTCAGTCAAAAAAGAAGGCAATGCTCACTGTTTTCATGGATTACAACGGTGTAGTGCATCATGAATTTTTGCCAGAAGGCCAGACAGTAAACAAAGAGTACTCGTATTATTTGGGCGTTATGAGACGTTTGCGTGAAGCAATTCGCCGAAAGAGACCAGAATTGTGGGCAGAAAACTCGTGGATTTTGCACCACGATACGCACCGTCGCACAGTGCCATCAGTATTCGTAATTTTTTGACGAAAAATGCAACAAATACCATCCAACAGCCACCGAATTCACCTGATTTGGCTCCCTGTGACTTCTTTGTGTTCAGTCGAGTTCAAAAACCACTACGGGGAATGCGTTTCAGCAGCCGAGAGGAAGTAATGGAAAAATCGCAGGAAGCACTGATGGACATACAGAAAACCGAATATAAAAAATGTTTCGAGGATTGGATCAAGCGATGGGGATTACTCTGAAGGGGACAATATAGATTGAGATGAATAAAAATGTACTTTTAATTTTCTGAACACATTCCGAAAATTGATCAAGGTAGTATGTCTGGTCCAACAGTTCGCAGAAGCAATCCTTGACAATATCGTCTTTCACCTCTTTGGGGGCATGCGTGAATTTAAGTTTTGTATTGGCAAAATTTGGCCCCGATGCGGATTGTTATCAGGTGTTTGATCAGACGAATTCACATCCATACAGTCCCGGTTCTCACTATAGTAAATGGCACAGCTTTTATAATTTTTTGTCCAGATCAGCAGCCGCACTTTCTCTTTGTTTTGCTGAAATCGTTTTCCGGTTACTTAACTTGAAGACGCAAGTAAACACTTTAGAAGGACCAGATACTGTCAATTGTAAAAGTTCTCATCGTCCTACCTATCAGGAAGTTAAGGGTTTAAGTAGATTTAAGTCATCATCAGAAAATGTAAAAAAAAGCGGCCCAGGACTACCTATTATTACTTCTTCAGAAGAGCGGCTAATAGTCGTATTGAATATGCTTCAGGCCTTTTCCAAAACCTATGGAGATGTTGGCAATGTTGGCGACTAAAGCAAGCAAGATCGCTCACCACCTTAGAATGTATCATAGCTCCTGGGTGACTGTTATCCCTTAAAAGCCTGAACAAGTTTCTCAAAATCTAAAAATATTTACTGACGGTTTGGAAGACACATCTCACGATTTCTTCGTCTATCAAACCGCATAATAGCGGTGTTCCACATAAATTGAACAGAGAGATAGCCTTTGGGTAGTCGTTTCATGGTGCAGCAAGAATTGTGGGTGCCAACATTTGTAATTAAATGGCGCGCTATTTTCTGAGCTACATACTACACCACTAGCTACACCCACTTGAAAATTGGCGGCGGCCTATTTGTTTCAGACAATGCATTAAGCCGACCTAGGAGAGGCAATCCCTTGCTTACTTACTTAGATGGTGCAACAGTCCGAGATTGACTTGGGCCTTAAACAATAAACTCTTAGCTAAAGTGAAATTGACGTCTGTTAAGATGTTTTTCCGTGTAGTAATCGAAGGCACTTCGGGCTGGAGCGTTAGAAATGCCCCAGTCATGAGGATTACTCTGACAATGTTGATCTTGCCAATCAACTTATACGGTTCGTGGTTGTATCTTCTCCTTCAAAGCTCGACAACACAAACTCGACACTAGCAATCATTGGAAGACTTCTACACTCAAAACGGCCAGGGATATCCTCATACGTTTTCGCTAACTTCCATGTTTCTTCATTCACTTTTGCGGCTTCTGTTTCAATACTCACAAGCGCATCAATATGTCCTGCCAATGATACCGATGTCATCAGCGTATGCAAGTACATAGTTGCACAAACTTTTGGACAATTGTGCCTCTTGTGTTGGCTTGCGAGTTTCCCACGATGCAGAAAAAGTCACACAATAACGACCCATCTTGTCTAAAACTTTCGGTGGCAAAGGTATGAGTGCGATTGCTGCTGACAATAATGCCAAAACTAGGCATGGCTTTGTATAGCTCTATAGATGCTGTTCTATGCGGTCATAAAACCAATAAGGAGGTTGTGCGATCAATCTGGACCTCTAAGGTTTTCTCTAGGATCTGCCATTGTGTGAATATTTGGTTAATTGTGGACTTACCGGTCTACTTTCTTGTGGATCGGGCAAACGAGATTGACGTTCCATTTCTGCCTCAAGAACCGGCATGTCCGCCTTTCAGTCCGGGAAGCTTTGATATACTTCAGTTTGGGTATTGATGTTTTCACCGTATCTTAATAGGGTGTGCAGAAATGTTCACTTCCATTACCCACGTTGAATAGTTCGTTCTGTCTCTAAGCGTAGTTTTGATCGTCTCTGCCGCTAATCAGTCTGCGGAATTAGCTTTTCCATATCCTTAGCACGGTTTTGTGTGATTGCGGTCTTCCAACGTTAAATCGCTTTGCAGTATTCCTATGTTTCGGTGGGAACTGATATATCCATAGACGTACCTTAGGTGCAAGTAAGTACTGTTCCAAGACTAACCTATCTGTTTGAAATGCTCGGAAATCTATAAAACCGGAGGATTACTTTGAATCGAACGCAACATGATTAATTTGATTAGTAGCGTTTTAATCAAGAATCCGCTGTGTTCCTTTGTGATATTTAGGTGAATAAACCAAAGGCGTCCAATCACATAACACTTAGGGCATTAGACTTCTAGCCTTGGTTTTCACTGGCAAGAAATACGCACCTGTGGTTGCCATTGTAGTATAAGTCACAGTTTTCCCTTTGCCGGGCCAATCTCACCGCGCTTGCAGAAAGGCGGTGGTGTGTGCTTTATGGCAGTGGAGCATAGAGCCTGTTCAAAATCCAAATATGAGCAGTTTCGAACACCGATCCTCCTTTTTAATTTTGCAGGATAGACAACAATAAATTCGTCCTTATCCGAGGGATCTGCGTGGCGATTGATCGAAGAACTGCTGATGTATTGGGCCAGCAGCGCAATAATTAAGTGCGTACCGTAATGCTGGTTTTGCCTTTCAGTGGCGATTCCTGTTAACAGCATCAGTAAATGTTTAGTGGATAAAATGGCAAGTGCGTACTCGACCAGTAGTATGATACTATGCCATCACACGGCTCACAACAATATACGGAAGAGATAGCAAAAATAATGACGGTTTCTGATGACGGCCCTGGCAAATGATTCAGGACAACGGTCTTCGGGTCTCTACGAGGAATGTTTAGACCCTTAACAGACAGAGTGCAGCCACACAAATAGCGAATAGCCTCGACTGCTACAAAGCAGATATAACCGCCAACTAAGAAGTGCGTTGGGGTAGACCGGGAAAAAGATAATGAACAATTGTGATACGAGTAACTACAGGGTGACCAGATAGCAATGTTAGTTTTTCCAATTGTTGTCAAAGTTACCAAAGACATCCAGCTGTCAAAATATTGACGAAAGTTTGCCATTTCACCATGCATCGTTTTACGCTTGCCAAACGTGCGGAAATTGTTAAAAAATATCGAAACTCCGGCTCAGTTGTAAAGACGCAACGTGAATTTCGTAGTGAGGTCGGCTGTCATCATGGCTTCACTCTGCAGGAAATTCGTCGCACCGTGGAAAAGTTTGAGTGTGAGTACACTCTTTTGGATCTTAAGTCACCAACCAGGCAGAAATGGATGCGAAATGAAGAAAATATATCCGCCGTAGTGGACAGAAATATTAATGCATTAATGCATGCAGAAAGACTGGGTGTTTGGTACGGTTAATGGCATGGCGGCATCATCGGACCTTATTTCTTTCGAAAGAGAGATAGGAGACACCGTTATCGTATATGGTCTCAGGTGTAGAGCGATGTTAATCGACTTTCTGTGGTCAGGGCTCGACAACATCGATATATCCGAGCTGTGAGAAATTTGGCGACTGAGTCATCTCACGGGGAGCGTTCATAAATTGGTCGCCGCGATCATGAAATTTGATACAACTCGATTATTTTCTCTGCGGCTACGTCAAGTCCGTAGTCTACGCTAACAAGCCAACCACTTTGGATGAGCTAGAGGCCAACCTATTGCCGGAATAATGCTGCACATATTGGGCCGAGCCATCACAAATTGGATCGACCGCTTGAAACACTGCCAGCAAAGCCAAGACACTAAATTCACAAACATAAGCCTCATAATAGCTCAAGCCCGGACAGAGAAGCAAAACGATCTTATCAAAAATGGCTTTTATGAGTTCCTGGACGAGGTTCATGACGTGAAAACCGCTTGGCCGTTTTAGGTGCCATGCTATGCAAGGAGGGCATCTTGACAACATTATATTCGGAAACGGGCACAGGGCTCATTGATTTTGCAACAAAATGTAATGCGCGAGTACCTTCAGCCAGCCGAGGGTTTTCACACCTTGATACCCATAAAGAGGCCTGGCCTGAGCAGCAAACCGTCATCATATTGCGATCGACGGAAGTCACTCCTCTAATCTTTTGGACGTCGGAATGTTACGAGTAGCTAACATCGACTCGGACCATTATGTTGTTGCTGCGAAGATGCGTATGTGGATGTCCATAACAGCCCAAAGTTACCTAACCATTGTGAGCAAGTTCCATGTCCTTGCTACAATCGCAAGAGAGAGCAAGGGTCTTCTCCCATCGATTTGGCCTTATTCCCAGCGTCGAAAATAGAATCCAAAGGCATCATTGCCAAGGAACAATCAGAGAGGCCGCCTCTGATGTACTGATTTACAGCCTCCCCCAACAAAGAAAGCCATGGTTCGATGACGAATGCAGTCAGGCAGACCTGGAAAAACAAATGATGTACAGAGCGGCTTTGCGGAAAAGAAGGAGACGGGCTCGCGAACTCTACGAGCACAAAAGAAGGGAACATAGCTTCCTCAGAAGAACAAAGATCGAGACTTTAGAGAGAAGCTACCAGAAGTATAAAGATCGGAAGTTGTAAGGCCCGGAATGTAGCGCTACCGCGTGATTGCTTCACAGCAGTAGGATTCTTACATGGCCAAGTAGTTAGCCTCTACGTATCCGGCCAGGCGCTTTCTGCCCAAGAGGCTGTATATTCTGGAATCAGGAGATATGAGAGCTACTTCATTTGCCAGCATCTTTATCTCAGCACCCTAACTAGCACAGAAAAATTCCCACTAACCTCATCTCCTAGCAACTTAAGTAGCTCATATAAGGAGTCTGTCATTCTGACTATTTGCGGCGCCAGGCCATACGTCTTTCATCTGAGGTTCAGTCATTCGAACAGTTCTTTATTGTTTATGGACGCTCTCGGCCACAGCAGTGATATTCTCGGTCGAGCAAGCAACGCGGCTACTTCTTGCAACATCTCTAGTGGAGCCAGTTTGCACGAGATGCTTAGCCAAGCGCTTAATTGTTCGCGTACATGGTGCAGGACGACGAGGAAAATGATGACGAAATTCACGCTGCATTAAAACAACAGACCAGAAATTGGTCAAATAAGCAGTAAAAATAATTCCACATTCTTCAGGTGTATATCGCTCTATTTTTTGTTGTCAAAAAATTCTCTATCTGTCTACAACATAAATGTCAAAGCACAATGGTACTTGACGCAATTTGCAAAAAAATTATGGCACATTCAAATTATGGCATTACTTTTGCCCTACCAGGTAATTTCTTCCGCTTTACACTTGCACTAGATGTGCACTTATGAGTACAGATACGACCCATCAGCACATCAACACCCAACACATTACTATTCCAAATATATACTCGTAAAAGTACAATAGTTTGTTCTAAAAATGTTGAAGAAAGTATCTATTGCAAATCTGCTGGTATTTAATAAAGATCCACATTTATGAAGCTAATTTTTCATGGATCAAAACAATTTATACAAAACAAAAATTTGTAAATTAATTAAAATTTCTTAAACTGCAAATTTTCAAAGACTGTTATAGACAGAATGCATCAATAATAAATCCACAAGCCCTGTGCCCTTACCAAATCCGAAATCCTTCACGGTCAAACGAACTCGAAAGCACATTGACACAGTTCTTTCCAGTTTTTTGTTGTCCTTCGTTGCTTAACCCAATAAAGGGATTTCCAGGACTTACTACTACGATTGGCTTGGATACATCGTGACTTATTACTCGAATAAGTGTCACCATCAATTTTATCAGTGAACGAGTATGATTTTTTTTAAATCTGTAAATCGGTTTTTACGCCTGGCAAATTGTCAGCACGCGAAAAATACTCGTAGGGCCCGGATAATAACAAAAAAAAAAAAATCTCGTTCGTTAAGATACTATCGCCAAGTCTGTCAATAAATTTATGTGTGTACCCTTTGTACAAATTTATCTTGGATCAATTTATTACAAAAAAAAAAAAAAAATATTAATTGCCATCGAGTACATCCGTTTGACTTTGTACTTTGTCCGGCCCTCATGTACTCTAAAAAGTATCTAAGGTGTGGATTCGATCGAAAACCCCAATGGAAAGATGCATTAAAGGTTCATGAAACAAAGACAATGAGATGCTTAAATTCATAACTGACATGACATCGTAATAGCGCCAGTTACTCGTACCTCCATGGTGCAATTTGCTTTAGCTCAAAATTGAAAATGAAAAAAATTTCCCAACACTTTGCAGCAGATACAAATTCGTGTTATTGATTTTTACGAGGGCGTTTGCCTCATGGAACACATGGGTTCGACAGGAAAATGCTTATTAAAAATTCATGGATGAACTTTGCTTTTATTTCGATTAGGATTTTTAAATTGCCAGCGCAAGGTAACAGGTATTGAGTTGGGACTCATATGTGTATCTTCAGATGACAGTCGGTGTTAAGGCTTCAGGTGTTTAGTTCCGTTTAATTTGATTTTGCCCAATTGCTTCATCAATGAAGAATCAAACGTTTTGTTAAACGGACTTAACCCGATCACGTTGTTGACGTCTTGCAAAAGTTTTGCTATTCTACAATTGGTCCTTCGAGCCGAATTTGTAATTAAATTTCTCTTCCCGGATGCTGAGTTTGTTAATTTGAAAGGAACATAGAAGACCAGCGCAGATTTTATGGCGGTAGGCCAATATAAAGAAAGGAATTGCGAAACATAGTCGCATCTACCATAAAACAAGGCTGCTTAACTAAACGTTCTAGTTGACAGGTCGTCTGAGGCAGCAGGAAATAACTTGGTAGAGCCATACCCCAACTCATTTCCAAAGTTCTGTCGGTGGAAAGTGTACCGAACGAATAGACCAATGCACCAACTTTAGAGTCATCAGTCTCCTTAAGATCTGCCATACCATGTTATCGGATCTGATTGTCTCCTATCATAACGATGTAAGGTTTCACAAAATGTACAGATCCTGTACCCGGCTTTATGAAAAAGACAGAATACAACAGCATCTATAATGACAAGCTGTACAGAGGCATGTCTAGTAGTTTTAGCAGTAGTAGACGACGGAAGATGCTATTGCTATTTCCATCTCTGCGAGATCTATAATGTCAACAAAAGATTAAGACCAGGTGATGCGGTGTCTTTAACATCGTACTTGAGAAAATTTTGTCCTGGTTGCGAAAGGAAAAGGGGAATCGCTGCGGATTACCACCGTCAACGTCATCCAGTATGAGAATTCTGACTACGCAAATGCAGCTGAACGTTTGAACCTGCCTAAGCACAGCTGAGAAAGCTTCAATGCAGTTACATGTTGCAAACAAAACTCAATAGACTTTGGCGGAGGAACGGTGGCGGATGGTTACAGATCCAGATCCAACGATTACCTCATTTTAGCTACTTCAACACCTTCGAAGCTCAGGTCATATGAGTACTTTTCGGCATCTAGCCAGGAGTTTCTTGCTCATACCTCCGTTGTGGGCTACTATCACTATATGGAGTGAAGCGACAAATAGCTTTGGATATGGACAAAATTGCTCTTGACGAGCACATGCAGAAGCTCTATACCGCCGGGTTTCACTGCCATCTAAAAAATGCGATGGAACAGGCAAGGTAAAAGAAGGTTGAAAAACTGTGATATACGAGTATGTATGCAACGATGATTGCCGTATAGAGCAGAAGCAGCGCCTATTTAAATCAAAGGACTAAGGCGGAGGGCAGATATCTGAGCAAATGTCTGACTGCAATTTGCATCAAGACTATACTCGCCAACATAAGTCTGGGATGTGCTCACACCCTCATGGAGGAAAGGAGAAAAGGCATGACATTAACAAAGCTTGCTTCTAATAGTTTCTAGGAGCCTCTAGGAAAGGAGAGCATCTTGGAAAATATAGTTTCCACAAACCCAGTTCCGAAAATGTCATCAGGCTAATTGTATTCGCAGCGGGGGCAAAAGATCATCATATCTAGCAAACGTCTTCAAACACATTAACGTCCAACGTCGAACAGCTGCAACGACAAGAGACTGTTCTGATCGAGTGCCTTAAAGCTTTTCAAGAAGCCTTTTGCTGCAAAATAGACCAGTGGCATCATTTTTAGCAAGCCATTAGAGGTACCGTAACTAACGTGCTATGATATGCAGCTAAACTGGAGGTGTACAAGGCGGCGTTACAGGGACAAGAACTGCTTGATTGAGGTTATATGGAGAGCCTCTGCAGAAATGATGTTCAGAAGTCCTACCAAAAAGTGAAAAGAACTTGCCAAGGGCACAAATATCAAACGGAAGAATAGGGACGTCATAGAATTGAAGTCGACGTTGAAAAATTAGAAAGATTACTTCTGCAGAGTGTTTAACGGCGAAGATAACAAAAATTCCGATGATCGACAATAATTTAACCCAGCCAAGAAAAGGACACCATCGAGGCATTTGGTGTCAAAGCAGGCGTCTTGTGATTACTTCAACGTCATAGGTTGTACAAATGCTAGTATACGCTGAAGACACTGACATTGTGCAAATAAATTAGCAGGCTGAAGCAGAACCGGCGCAGATGGGTCTAGTGGTGAATTAAAACATATTTATTGTATGTATAAATACTGACGACAAGAAGGGTATCTAACACCGACGGATCGTACCGCACGACACAGTTTAGTCAACTTAGGCTCCGCTGCAAATTAGAACGACATCATAGTGCAGATCAAGCAAAAGGACCAATTTTTCAAATCATTGTTACTTTAGAGTTTCTTCTGCATTGAATAAAGCAGGCACTCTTACTCGTATATAGAGGGACGAAAATATCCCTCGTCCTTGGAGGAATTTCAGATTCCGCATAAACGGAACTTAAAAAGCAGATATAACATCTAAATGTATGGGCGACAGCAACCTAGTCAGAAAGGCTAGAATTCATAAGCTCCGATAGCTAAAAAAATTTGAAGCGAATGAACACCACCGTCCCAACCCTGAGTGCCCTCGAATTTATTCCAGAAGGACAAGACGATAAAGGAAGACCTCGGTCTCGCACCTCGGCCAATTTGGTGTGCACAACTGAAAGCGACTAGCACAAAATCGTGCTAAATGGAGACAGTTATTGGCAGAGAGCCAGTTCCAACCCGGATTGTACTCGTACCACCACCTAAAGTAAAGTAAAATGTTTAGGAATAGAATGCCTGATGACATCGTATCCTAGAGGCATTGGTGATTTCAGTGCGTCAATTGACTGGTTTAAAGAATTCGATCAGAGGACAACAGCACTTCTTTTTTTATAATTAGCGCGCGCTCAAGGGATTTGAGTACCTTTAAAATGTTTGTACACAGCCCGGGCGATAGAAAATCAGGGAGGAAAGAAACAGAGGTGCCGATGAACGTTGGTTTTAAATGTTTGAAAGTTATGATGACTAGGAAATAAAGAGGTATGCAGAATATTCCATAAGCGAGTTGTACGGCTTAGGAACGAATCACGATATTTCAGAGTACGTCCGAAATTGCGCTTGAGGGTATACGGATGAGCATTCATAGCGAGGCGGGTGTTACAGTTGAAGGTTTGAAGGGGCGGAATGCTACTGGCGATTTCTATCTAGCTCTGGTGGTGCAAATAGCGATAAATCAGAGTGAGAAACGAGACATTACGTCGGTGTTCGAGGGTGTCAATTGACTGATAGGTTTTTGTATCACCTATGAGTTAAATCGCACGGTATTGAATCCTATCTAGCAGATGCAGAGATGATTTAGGTGCACATGACCAGATGTAGGCATTGCACTACAATTTTCGGCGGATGAATGCCTTATATGTATATTGATGCCATATCAGAGGGTGTGAAATACTGCTTACATCGCTTGAGAAAACCTAGAAATTATCTTTCGTGTTTTGGAAGCAATACATTCCACTCTGCTGATAGTTCCCCAATAGGTTATGCTGTTGATATTGGAATTTAATGAGCTTAATATACGCTGCCGTTTCCGTT
Source organism: Volucella zonaria (assembly GCA_963966105.1). Lineage (NCBI taxonomy): Eukaryota > Metazoa > Arthropoda > Insecta > Diptera > Syrphidae > Volucella > Volucella zonaria. Next base: position 110,132,086 of record OZ014534.1, read on the forward strand.
CTACAACTGAAGAGCAGAGATGTGAGTCTGAGAACGAATAGGAGACACAACAACTACTGTCGTCAGCAAAGGAATATATGGGATTAGAAGTAGCAGACAAGAGATCATCGATGAATGAAAATTAAAAAGAGTGTCGGATGTAGACCGGAGCCCTGGGGCACATCAGCATTTATTTTGTGAGTACCAGATATGAAACCATATAAACAACTTGAATTGAACGTTCCGAAACGTAATTTCTAATCCATTGAAGAAGAGAGTCATCAATCCCAAATGCACGCATTTTCGACAAAAGAGCCTGTTGTCAAACTCTGAGAACTGTCCTAGAAATATCACGTGCAACTTTCTTACTTTCGCCAGTTTGATGTATGCTTTGGTTCCACTTGTCGTTGAAACATGAGGCCCCATTGCTACGAAAACTATACTGTCGGTCATTGAGAAGTTTTATCAGCGTTTCCATGACCTTGGAAGAAGCGACGTAAGTTCAATGGGTCTGTAGTAGGAGAGAAAAGATTCGACTTTTTTAGGGACCGGCTGGACAAATGCTGTTTTCCATCTTCTCAGAAAGAGTCCTAAAGAGTAGGATTGATGAAAAAGCTTACGCAGTGGTTTTACCAGCGTGAAAGAACACCTCTTTAGAAGAAGGCGAGATATAAGTTACTCTTGCTACTACACGAGTGCGAAAATGGACTCGTCACATTGAAGGCTCGACACACTCAAGTGTAGGTGGGGACAAAGCACAATCTGGAATTATTGAGCTGTCTGCAAAATGTGGAACAAGCAGATTGTCATGGAGGATAAGACAGAATTTCTAATATTTTTGACATACGGCCGTATAAGTTCTGTTAAAAAATTTCCAGCGCTTATCGTTCACAACTTCTTGCGGGAATAGAACCGTTAGAATACTAGTCAGTGTGGTTTCAGTTTGCAAAGCATTAACGTGGAATGGGGCGTTAAAGAGAATCGAGTCGCGGTAATAGCTTTGCATAAGTGCGGAAAGAAGGCTGGCAACATTTTCGAGTTGCTAAAACCACTCGAAATATCGAGAATATTCGTTCACCGGACTATTCCTCGCCTCGGCGAATTGTCTCTAGTAGAGGACAGGCCAAGAACTAGTCTCACTCGCGTCGTCCGTACGAATGCGGTTAGTAAAGGCAGTGCGTTGACGAATTGGGAGAAATCCCCTTCGATACACGGGTCATCTTCTAGCTCCTCAACTAAAACAAATTAGACTGGAAAGATGCAAACGACTTTTGCAGTGGCACGCGGACAATGGCCATGAAAACATTCTGTTTACGGATGAGAAAATTTTTACCGCGGAACAAGTTTTCAACAAAAAAAATGATAAAATTTATGCCACTTCATCTAAGGAAGGGAAAAATATTGTTCCAAGGTTTCAACATGGACATCATCCCGCTTCCGTAATTGTTTAGTGGGGGGTCTCTCACCATGTTGTTACATCCCTTCATTTCTGTGAAAAAAGCGTAAAAACTGGTGCAAAGGTTTACCAAAAAGATGTGTTAGAGGGTGTTGTGAAGGGTTTGACCAATACCCTTTTCAATGGATACAGATGGATCTTCCAACAGGACTCTGATCCAGCGCACAAAGCCAAAACCACGCAGGAATGGCTCATAGTCAATATTCCTGGCTTTATAGCAACAGAAGATTGGCCGTCGAAGAGTCCAGATCTTAATCCACTGGATTATGGTTTGTGGTCAGAATTGGAGAACATGGCCTGCAAGACCCCTACAGTAATTTGTAAAGCCTTAAAATAGCATTAACCAAACCAGCGTCCCCGATCTCCATGGAACCGTACGTGCCGCTTAGCCCAGTGGCCACACCGTTTGGATGCTTGTGTTGAAGCAAACGTCTGTCATTTCGAGTGAATCCATTTTAATAATAATCAATATTGTGGTCTAATAAATGAAACAATTTTGAATACAATATTATTACTGATTTCCCGTTATATTTTGAACACATCTCGTATTTCAGAAATTCCTGCCACTCTTTCCAACAAACCCTGTTAGACGAACTTCATAAGCGTTTTCAATTCACTAAATTAGATCAGCATAGGTGTTCCGCAAGGTTCTGTCTTAGGTCCCATCCTGTTTTTAATTTACGTGAATTCGCTACTTGTACAACAACGATATGAGATATACTCGTAAAATTGATTCTGGCTTTATTTTGAAGCTACGTTCATGACACTATATGTGCAATTTTTGATGCAATTTTTGATGACTCGATCCAATATGTGAGGCGTTATTCCACCAACAGCGTATCGAATGTTGGCCTCGAACTCGTCCAAACTGATTGGCTTGTTAGCATAGACTAAGGCCTTGACGGAGCCCCAGAGAAAATAATCGAGTGGTGGCAAATCGCATGATCGCGGCGGTCAATTGATGAAACAAGATATGAGATTACCCAGTCGCCAAATTTTTCCTTCACAACTTCGAGCGTTGCGTCGCTTTTATGACATCTAGCGCCGTCTTGTTGGGACCATCGAAATATCGATGTTGTCGAGCTTTGACCACAGAAAGTTGGTTAACATCGCTCTATACCTGAGAGGTCTGCCACCTCATTTCGAAAGAATTAAGGTGCGATGTTGCCGCCATGCCATAAACCGCACCAACCGCTTGGCCCAACAATTGTGGATTGTGTTCGCTCCAATAACGGAAACTTTGCTTGTTGACATAGCTGCTGAACCAAAAATGGGCCTCGTTCGAGAAGATGATTTTTTGGCTAAAATCCGAATCTCCGGCCAACATTTCCAGCGCCCAATTAACAAACTTTCGGCGTTGTTTATGGCCTTCCGACATCAATTTATGCTTTAGCACAATCTTATACGCATGTAGGCTAAATCCAACCGCAAAACAAGCCGGATTGACTCTGGCGATGCCCAATTCAGCTGATCGGCGCCGAATCGACATTTCTGGGTCTTCTTGGATTCTGCCCGCTACGGCGGCTATGGTTTCTTTATTTCGCACCAATCTCTGTCTGGTTGGTGGCTCAAGACTCAAAAGAGGGTACTAACGATCAAACTTTTCCACGGTGCGACGAATTCCCTGCACACTGAAGCCATGATGACGAATATTTTGACAGCTAGACGTCATTGGTAAGTTTGCCAGCAATTGGAAAAGCTATCATTGCTATCTGGTCACCCCATAGTATGCTTTTGGCCGTTGTACTCGCTTGGGTACAGACTCAAAAACCCACTAAGTAAAACCTTCTCATGTTATTTTCAATAAAACGAAGCATCAAAAACTCTATGGTTTTTAGTTTGAAAGGGTCTTGGCATTGAATGGGTTAAAGCAAAATCCAAATAAAATCAATCTAGCGTTCACTATGACCTTTCGCTCAACATGTTTTGACGGCATATACACGTGCGACAACGACTAATGAGTTATAAAGATGTTCGGCTATGGAGCAAGGTCATCTAAAATCGATAAATACCCGCTGCTGCTTCGGGTTATGGTATTTTCAAAGATACCCCATTTCTGATAAGATACCTTCATGCAAGCAGAGGAAGAAACCATGTTGTCTCTCCTTGATAAAATTCTCTTGAATATTACCAATATCCCCAAAGCTCTTCGTCAAATTATTTACCCTGTGTCGGCGCCACATAACAATCCATTACCACCAACTGATTGCCACTTTGCTCCGGATACAATCCCACTATAAATAATTGATTCATGATTTAGAAAATAAAGCGAATCGTGATTGCGTGCTAGAATATCGCATTACCCAACCCTCATTCGCCACTTGTTAACCGAGTGTCAAAGAACCTGCAGACACAATTTCACAAGCAACAAATCAATTGCCAACCCTCCACCATGCCACAGCCATCCATGAATTTATAAAATGATTGATTGGGGAGTTCATTTATGGAATGAGGCATCTCTAAACGGAATCTCGTCCCATGGACCTTATCCATTTTGTTGCTCAATCCAATAAAAGCGCAACCAACCTCGCCCAAGCGAAGCCATTAAATGACAATTAATTCGAAAGTGCTTAAGCAGTTCCAAATATCACTCCAATGTCGAATTGATAGAGTGTGCCTTATTGGCAGCAAGAAAACCATTCGAAAGACAGTGTTGTGTCGCTCTGCATGATTAAGTTTCCATTGAAATCGATCAAGCAAATCAGCTCACGATATTTTCATTTCAAAATTGCCCCAAAAAACCTAAAAAAAAAAAAAAAAAAATGAAAAGATACTTCTACGACAGGTAAAGGTCATGATTATGCACATCCATCTGTCATGTATGGAAATTCACAAGACCCTTCGAAAAAACCAACAAGCACAATGGTTATGCCACAAACTGAGACACTCATACAAGACAAATTGGGCAATTCCACTCAATAGATACACTGACTGAACCAAACCGACCCAAGCAGCAACGTGCTGTCAAAAGTTCATTCAAAAGTGACACAATTAGCTCGCAATACGAATAAAAATGCACGATGGTCGTCTAAAACCGAGGAGGGAAGGGAATGTAATACATGACAGTTCTCCTCCTTTGTCATGACGCAGCCTGGCAAACAAAACATGTACCAGATGGAGTATCTATCTGTAGGGAGGAAAAAATATAAATTTTATATTCAAAACGACACAACAACAATGGAAGTGAGTTTGAACGTGTTTTTTTTGTTTTGTTTTTTTTACTCAGTCAGATGCCCCCAGCTTTGAATTAAATCCAAACCAACCCAACGAACCAAACAGCCGACCAACCATCATGGTGTACGCGTCACAATAACGCCAGACTTGAGTTAGGAGATCGCTAGGGCAAGCGACATCAGCTGTATGCGCATGGCTTTTAGTTTACATTCGAACTCGACCGCGAAAGCACTCTTTAAAAGATCTACGAACGAGAGTTAACCATATGGCTGCGGCGGCTTGCAATGACCTCTCTAGTCGCTACTAGCAACAAATAGATACTCGAACTTGTACTTTCGCTTCAAGTTAATTCGAACGGATAATTTACTTTCAATTAGGGAGCTTCCTCTAAGTGCAACTGGTGATCCAAAAAATCGAAAATTACGTTCGTGGTGCATGGAAAAAAACGGTTGGCGGACACAAAGATACTTCTCCAAGACCGTGACTTGCAATCCGTGACATCGTAAAAAAAAGTGTTTGTACTCGTATCTGTCACCTTAAAAATTAGACTCTCCAATTCGTGTTCAGTCTCATGGAACGGAGTTTGGTCTGTCCTTCGCGGAATTGTGTGAAAATCGTTGCCCAATATTTGAAAGAGTTGGAGTTCAAAGATACGCGAGAGTAAATATATATATTTTTTTTTTTCTATCTGACAGTGATCTTGTGTGTCTTGTGATTTAGCAGAAATCGATATCAGTGAATTGATTTTTTTTTCTCAATGGGAAATCCATCATAATTCGTGAATAGTGTTGTGTAAATGTTTACCAGCCAGTGGTGTATGATCACAAGAAGCATTCAAGTGAAATTTGGATAAGATACACGACATTGGAGGTAATTATGCCAGTTAATCGGTGAAGATCGATTTATGGGTTTAGGAAAATTGAAAAGGAACGAATTTGAAGGGTCCGAGTGGTGCGAAGATACTCATAGTTTGAAGTGCGCGGATTGTTTTGTGATCTTTTTGATAAGTTCTCCGACACATGTTTTCTGAGAGGGACGAGCATATTTTCTTATAGATAAAAGTGACACTATCAAGTCAAATTAGTCAAACAAGTTTTGGAGTAAGATTTGTTTAAATCATTAAGGAGTCTGTGTTGAGCTTAGGGTTAAGGCAAACATAGGTGGCCAATATTTCCTTTAGATAGAATATTCCTTTCACAGATAACTAGCAAACCCCCGGCCTTATTCTCTCAAATTCTAATGAAACCTGGTTATATACGAGTAAGGAGATCTCAAGGCAACAGAGAATCCAAGTGTGCGCTGTGCGATGATTCAGGGAAACGGCGAACGACTTGGATTCCGAGGATGAAGATGATCCAACCAAGTCTAAAAGACTACAGAGCGACTTAAAAATTGAGCTTAAGTAGCCTATGAGTGAGGCAACGTATAGACGATTTTGTATGGGAAGAGGTTCGAACACTATAAATCTAATAATGCTTCGCTCTGCCAAGAAGGTCGTAGTGGAAATTTGAGGGAAATGCTTTAAAAACCGCAAACGATACGAAGAGATAAATTCATAGACCACAGAACATGACCTTATAACGTCAATGCGAATTTTGTTAGAAGCCCTCTCATGGTTTTATATTACTTTTGCCAAGAGGATCCTCTTTCAAGGCTACTTTGACATGTCAAAGTCCTGGTTTGAAAGGGACTGTCAGACTTGTTGAAGTAGAGATGGTGGAGGAAGAACTCAAATTCAAAGGCACCACGGATAACCTCGTTTGAGGCTACTGACACCGGTATAGCCGACCCCATAAGTCCAAACTGTGCCACAAAGTGCCTGGAACTTCAGATTGCAGGTTACTCGTCGGATAAACTTAGCAAAGCAACCAAAGGTAAAAATTTGCAGTACAGCGCGTGGAATATTAGATGCCTTAATGGACCACATGCAGCTGAACAGCTTACGGAGACGCTAGACTAGTATAAAGCAGGTCTAACAGCCACTTAAGAAGTGCGATAGAATGGAACGCAGGTGTAGGATTTCTTTTTTTGAATAAAACGAACAATTGCTGAGATATCTCTGACACCTTTATTTCTGGAATACAATATCTTCAAAATGCGTCATTTTTTTCCGAAATTTTCAATCACCTATTGGGGGCTCTCTTGCTTTTAACATTGCCCCAAAGAATCTTGGCTCACGATCTTGGCGGCCAATTGCTGTCTCCGAAAAGCGAAATAACGCGGCCAGGAAACTTCGATTGGTCGACGGGTCCTTTTAGCATGTACTATGGCACGTAGGGTCTTGTATGGTGCGATAGTTGAAAGTAGAGTCGTCCGTATCCATATCCACGAGCTTCGGCCATAAAAAAAATTGTTTATCGTGTCTCTGTAGCGTGCTCCATTGAGCGTAACGGCTTTTCTGGCCTCATTTTCGAAAAAGTACGGCCCTATGACACCTGCGGTCAATAAACCACACCAAACAGTTACTAGCTCTGGGTTCATTGGCATCTGCTGAATCACTTGTGGGTTTTCTGTGCCGTAGATGCGGCAATTTTGCTTGTTAACGTAGCTGACTATGTGGGAATGGGCTTCAACCGAAAACATGATTTTCTCTGCAAAAATCAATGTCAAGATGCATTTTTTTCCGGACCTATCCGAGCGTCAATGGCGCTACTGGTGGTCGGGCGGCTTCAGTTCATGCGTTAATTGGACCTTGTACGCCTGGAAAGCCTTCCTTTACTACGAGTGAGCTCGTTTCGACGTCTTCACATCTTGCACTAAACACGTCTCATAGAATTTTTGGATTATGTTGGGCACACACTTCTCGGAAGTCACATAATTACGTGTGAAATTCGCACGAATTTTACGCATCGTTGCCTCGATTGAACGTGAATTTTCGTAATAATATCCAACGATTTGAATTTTTTCTTTCACTTTGTAGCGTTCCATGGTAAATTTCCCAAAGTTATAGATGACTCTGTGTGCATCAGCTGTACAATAATGCGCCTCAAAATTCTACACCTCTTGCTACAGTGACTTCTACCGAGATAGCAAGCAGTACCTGTTTGATGCGGATTTGCCATTATAGACAGACTCATGCAAGAAGTCTCGGCTTTCAACGTATACCGCAGTAAAGCTCTGCTAGCTCTTCGACAAGGCATAAGCTCAATGTCCTAAGCATGATGTTTAAGCTGTCTTAGGCGGTTTCAACGCAATGCCAGGGGAGGAAGACATTTTTGGCTTCAGCAGGTGCGTGCATAACACCTCCTGCAATATAGGATTCAGCCTTATTGGCTTTGCTTCGGTCTCCTGATCAATCTACCACCAACTAAATTCATCACATTGTAGTCGACGCAAGGTGTGCCTTCAGTATTCTGGATGCACGAACGTTCGGAAGGTCCAACAATGACTCGGACCACTACTTTTTAGTGGCCAAGGTAAGAATACGGATAACCTTAACGCCGCTAAGAAGAGGAAATACTGTGAGTAAATTCAACATTGGAATGGTGCAATCCCGAGATTGTCAGCGGCTTTGCAGATCAAATGTCCCTTAACCTCGTTTGACGTCCGTCAGCATCTTGTCCCGAAAACCTTTGGGACATCTGTCAACACCAGAGGTGCTTCCTCTGGGGTACTAAGTTTCGACCAACAACCATTACTAAATTACAGCGATGCTGAAAAGAAGTGAAAGGGGGCAAAAATAAACACGAGGATCGCGATATCAAGGGAAGAGATGTTATAGCAGGAAGGACGATCGGAAAATTTGACAGAACAGACGGTAAATAGGAAACTCATAGTCAGCGTTGAGGATATGAAGGAACTATTTGAGTAAACTCTTCATTCATTCAACCCGGACGATTATTGGTAACATTTCCGCCCGCTCGACCTCGACGAAGTGACGATAGCCATTTCCAACTACTGAAGCTCTAACTCCTCATCTGTTTAAGGCGGTGAGAGATGACTTTTTGAATAGCATCCAGCAAATAATCTTTCAAGTATGGTCGGACGAAAACGACCAAAGGAAACGGAACCTCAACATTGTGTGCCGGATTCTGAAGAAAGGAGATCATATAGTCTGTGCCAATTAGAGAGGCATCAGTGTCCTCAACATGTCTGGTTTGGGCATCCCTGGAATGCTTGTCCGGTTCTGAATGAAACCCATTGAAAAAGCGCTGCTTCTTTGAGATCTTTGATGTTAAAAAACTAGCTTCCTCTGTCATGCAATCTATTCGCCATCGTACTTGAGAGTATTGTGCGAAACACACAAGCCAACACCAGAGGCACAATCTTTCAAAGGTCTGTTCAACTATGTACATACGAGGGGCGTTCAATATATTCTCGGTATCGATATGAAGGAAAATGCGAATTCAATTTAAATTGTTTTTATTTTTCAATATGATCTCCCCTAACATCAATGCATTTGTTACATCTTGAGATAAGCTTTTTTAAACCCTCAAAATAATAAATTTCCTCTTTCTCTGCAAAATACCGAGTTGAGTTCTTCATCATCCGAAAATCTTTTTCCACGAAGACATTTTTTCAAATCCGGAAACAGGAAATAATCACTAGGGGCAAGGTCTGGACTATAGGGTGGGTGTTGGATTTCTTCGAAACCACAATCTCGCGCAGCAGCCTTGGAAACTCGCGCCGTGTGAACAGGAGCGTTGTCATGAAGAAGCAACACACCCGCTGCGAGTTTACCCCGTCTTTTCTTTTTAATTTCCTCCCACAAATTATGCAAAGTGGAAGCGTAGGATGTGGCGTTGATGGTTTCACCTTTTTTTTTGTACTCAATGAGCAAGATTCCCTTTGAGTCCCAAAAAACTGTGTCCATGAGCTTTCGGGCAGACGGAGTGACTTTGAACTTCTTCGGGGGGTCTGGTCCTTTTTTATGCCACTGCATGGACTCTTGTTTGCTTTCAGGGTCATAGTGGTGGACCCATGTTTCGTCCCCAGTAACAATTCGATCCATAACACCGTCCGCGTTCTCACTACACATCTCCAAAAGCTCTCTACAGCATGCGATTCTCACTTTTTTCTGAGGCGCTGTGAGCATTCGTGGCACCCACCTTGCACTGACCTTTGAAAGGTTAAGATGGTCATGAAGAATGGTGTGAATGGTACCAATTGAAAGCTTGGTGATCTCTGCCATCATTTTCACCTTTATTCGGGCATCCTCAAGAACAAGTTTTTCGACTTCTTTGATGCTTTCTCCCGTACAAGCAGTAGCCGGGGCGCCGGAGCAGGGGTCGTCTTCAGTGCTCTCTCTGCCTCTCTTGAACTCACTTGACCACTTTTGCACAGTTGATAATGAAGGTGCGGAACCTTGGTAAACAGCCACCATCTCTTCATGAATAGTTTTTTGACTTTTTCCTTGCTTAGTGAGAAATTTAATTACAGCGCGATGCTCAATTTTCACCATCATCGTCTCAGTTGCCATTATGATTCTGTTTAACTAGAGATAAAACGCGAATTAATAATCACATTTATATGAAATTTTACATAAATGCACTAAAATAATAGTATTACTTGATAAATAAGTCAATTTATATATGCAACCACAGCTTCACCCCGATACCGAGAATATCTTGAACGCCCCTCGTACCTTTGTGGATAACATCGACGTTATTAAAACGTAATGAGCTGTGTATGAGGCATTTGGAAGCGTTAAATGAGGGAACAACGAAATTCATGCTATCATCGAGAAAAGACATACAACATCGACGAATAGTACATAACGTCACAAATAGACAGGTCAGGAATCTTGTCTGCCTAGGCTCTGCAGTTAATATAAACAACGACGTCACCATAAAAATCATTACAAGAGTAACTCATGACCATCGCTGTTTTTGTCTTTTTAGGCTCAGCAAGCATTTGAGTAGTAGAGTCCTCTCTCAAAGGCTGATGCAGTACGAAACTGTCAAATGGACGAAGAAGACCAAAATCACCACGAGCGTCCCACGGAACTCTTCCTTTGAATGCCATGCACGGCGGTATTTCCGGATTAAAAAATCTCTTATCCGACATATCACAGGATTTACCAGCAAAAAGCGATAATGAGAATACTGCCAGATTGTCGGGGCTCAAGAAGTAGCAGAAGACTACTATTTAGTAGACCAGCAACCTCAACATGGATAGAGTTACACCCGAAATCTGTACGGATGTGCTAAACAGAAGGAATAATCGAACCCTGGTGATCTGCATGTATGCTACGTTTAAAATGATGAGAGGGCGTATGTCATCGCGATCGTATTACACCTAGATATTCGAGCCGATGCATGGAAGAAAACGAGTTCAGGACGAACAAAATTACACAAATTGTCGCGATTTCTGCCAGAACATAGCTGATCTTGTCAATATCCTCTACCTCCTTACAACGATTCACGCCAATGTCCTCATTGCATTGTAGGTCCGAATTATATAGTGATTAGCTGCTCAAAGTCCTTGAAGAAAAATGGATAAAGAACGGAACGGTTAGTACAGACATAAACATACAAATCGAGCTCTGACAGGCGGAGATCTGAACAAGAGACCACGTAACGTAGATAGGACTTTGTAAAACTGAAAAATATGTATCGTGGGGCAAAATTTTGAGGTGGTATGTGTCAACGTGCTCCTTTCCCATCTGGAATGAGAGACAACAGTCGAACGATCTCAGATAGCAACAAAATCATATCCGAGTTTTGGTAATTTAATAAAGCCGTCGAAGACGAACCTATTTGGCTTTGATTCAAGAAGCTTGGTGTTCATGCCTTATATTCCCCTGACGATTATAATATCCCACCTTCACAGGTTTCTACTTATACAATATAATAGACATGCGAAAGAAAAAGCCAGTTTTCAGATCAGTAAAGGAAGAGGCAAAGATGGTTTCGGCTTTATCAATTATTTTCTTCGTAACATCACAAGCGACCTTCTGAAGAGAACTATCGGATGACAAGAGTCTCGATCCTAACCGATAAATAGCGCAAAAGAGGCCCGACAGTACGCAATATTAAGACATGAAGGCGACGTCAAAAACATCTTCAAAGTAGCTGTCCCTTTTCAGGACACCAAGAGGATACTTAATTTTGGAAGACAATTTAGCCCTGAGAAACCTTAAATCGTCCAGCGCGAATGGCTTCGGTGAACAGATCTTTAAAATACACATTCTTTCGATTTGAAAGACTAACCAAGCTATGCATCTACCTTTGTTAAGAACTATAGCTACAGTGTCACGTTTCTTCCGTGTTGCTTGTTGAGGTAGTTTTGATTGTTACGCAATAGTAGCTTTGTTCTGTAAGCGGAACCGACTGAACAATACCGGATGTCTAGATATGTATGTATATTCAAACAACCCGGTTATGTTGGCACATATGTGCTCGAGATTGGATTCAACACGTTGTTGTTGAATTTGTTTGTAAATTCCCTCCTCTTTGTCACAGATCAATTGACGTAGTAAAAGGGGAAGCATTCTTTTCTTGTAGGGTTTGCATTATTTTTCATAAAGTTGGTCTATAGTCCTGTAGATAGGCCTTTTCACTCAGCGTGTTGTTTTTTTTAAGATTTTGCGCTCAGAGGGATGGATCTCTTTCCATCCTTACTTTACTTCGCCCGCGCTCATCCTTGATCTACAGTGTTCTTTTCGACCCCAGATAGAGCGAGAATTAGACGTTTTCACGGGCCGAAATTTTTATTTTCTGAAGTTTGCCATTGCGTGCCGAAAAGGTGGTGACATCACGAAGTATTTTCTTCTGTTTGCCGATGTGCAGACTGAGAATCGAACCCAGATCTGTAGGGCAGAAGGTGGCGTACTTATCCACTGCGTTATGCCGATCATCCTGGTTCGCTGGCTTTAAGCTGTTACGGATATTCCCGTCTGTATCTTGGCTACAACAATATAATGATCCGAGTCGATATTTCTGCGCGAAATATTCGAACATCGGAAGCACTGGAAGGGTGGCCTTCCGCCGATCGCAATATGATCAATTTGGTTGATGGTTTGTTAATCAGGAGTCAGTCAGGTTCCTTTATAGATATCGAGGTGTGGCATCCGTGTGCTGAGTATAGTTACATAACGTACTGCCGCAATATCAATAACACTGTGTCCGATTCCGGAGGTGATATCGTGGAGGTTATTCTTTTCTACTGATGCCCATGTTTAGTGCATTGCTTGTAGGTTTTCTCGAGGAGCTCGTAGAAGCAATATTTGTTGAGGTCGGCCTTCTCTCCTGTCCGGGCGTGAACGATTATGAGGCTTATATTGGCATATTTAGCCTTTATCCGAATCGTCTTCATTTGTGTACTTACATTATTGGCGCGGGTCTACCCCGGACAACTTTATTAATCTTATTAACAAGCAAAAACTTAAAGCTAGACTTAAAATTAACAAAGATATTCTTAACCTAATGGGACGAGGAGAAATGGTGGACGAGGGAGATGTTAAGGGAGTGGCATATTGAGCAGTGCTTTTTTTATTTCGTGTTTGCTGCTATTTAGGTCAAAGACTTCGGCGTAGTTGTTCGTTATACGCAACATTCTAGATATAGGTTCAAAGTGACCGTAGTTGGTGCGGTGAGTTCGAATCAGGAAGAGTGGGACAGATCTTAGATTACGGGGATTGAGAGTGAATGCAATATTTTGCGTTATTCTCGAGCACTCGATGTTTCCAGTCAGTAACTGGTGGATAAAAAGTACATCAGCGACTTCATGACGTTTTTTAAGGGTATGCATGCTAATTAGTTTTAGCCTATTTTCATAGGGGGGTAATCCATAGGGGTCGGCCCAGGGTAGACCACGAAGTGCGAAACGGATAAACCTGCGTTGGACTGTTTCTATTCTTTGAATGTGGATTAGTTTATAGGGTGACCAAACTTGGCTGCAATATTCGAGAAGAGGCATTACAAAAGTAATGTATAGGGACTTTGGAACGTAAGGGTTGGAAAATTCTTTTCACCAGCATTTGATAAATCCAAGTGCAGAGTTAGCTTTATTTATAATGCTGTCAATATGTGAGTCAAAATTCAATACTCTGTCACAAATTATTCCTAGATCCCGTACTTGGGTAGTAGAAGGGATATGCTCATCGCAGATGAAGTAGTTTCTTGGAGGGGGAGGTACACGTTTGCGGGAATAGGTTATCGCTTGGCATTTGCTGACATTAAGCTCCAAAAAGTTTTGCTTGCACCATACCGAAAACTTATTTAAGTCATCTTGCAGGCAATGGGAGTCAGAAGGCAATGAAATGACTTTGGAAATTCTCATGTCATCAGCGAAAATAGAAAGATTACAATTCGTTAAAATGAGATTTATGTCGTTAATCGTTAGGATAAAGATGATTGGTCCAAGTGACTACCCTGAGGGACACCAGATGTTGCTTTAATGGGGTCGGATATTGAAGATCTGAAGATGACCCTGTATTCTCGGCCTTCTAAATACGATTGGGCCCATGACACAAAATGAGGGGAAAAGCCAAGTTTTTTTTAGTTTAAAAATGATAAGTTGGTGAGAAATTTTATCGAATGCCTTGCTGAAATCAGTGGAAATTGAATCGACTTCATCACTGTCTTCTAAAGCAGGAATCGTCCTAGAGACGAACTCTGTTAGGTTGGTGGTCGTTGATTTACCTTTCATGAAACCGTGCTGATTTATACAGATAGTTGGCCTACAGTACGGAAGCAGTTGTTGATAGACTATGCTTTCAAAATTTTGGGTATGCAAGAGAGTTTTGCTATGGGCCTATAATTATCGACTTCGGCCTTACTTAGTTTTTTATAAATACGAATGATGTAAGATTTCTTCCATAGGAAAGGGAAAGTACCTGTTGAGACAGACAAGTTAAATAGAGCAGCAAGGGGAGGACCGAGATGGTTAACACACTCTTTTATTACAATAGCTGAAAGGCCATCAGGGCCGGACGAAAAATCATCTTTAAGTTTGGTAATGTTATCAGATACCAAAGATGTTGTTATATTTAGCGAAATGGATGATGTCTCAGGATAGTTTCTCATATACCTAAAGTAACAAGGATCGGGTTCAGCTGTTTTCTTAGAAAAGGATTTATTAAAATGACAAGGCAAAGAAATTTGCAATGGTTTTCGGGTTGGCAGAATATTCACTAAAAAATTTGAGAGTAGATGGGTACCCGTCTGATTTTCTTTTGGTATTAACAAACTGGTAGAAGCGTTTAGGGTCCGAGACTAAGTTAAATTGCATGCGGTAGAGGTACTTAAGTTAAAGAGACTGACAAAGTTCAGAAAAACGATTATATACCAATCGATAATTACTGTAGTCGGAATCAGATCGAGCCTTAAGAATTTAGGGAGAGAGCGCAACTCCTTGTTATACCAGGGAGGAGCTGACATGCAGTCCTTTCGGAAGGTATATGGAACCGATTGGGCAAAGCAGGAGAAAATTAACGAACAGAACGTTGATAGGGCAAGATCAATGTTAGTTGTCTCAGCAATAAAGTCAAAGTTAATGTTGCTGATGAGGTTTTTAAGTTTCTTAAAGTCAGTTCTTTGGAAGTTAAATGAAAATGCATTTTCCGAATCGACACTTGTGTTGCCATTTTCATATGAGTATATAATTGACAAGGGGAATGAAGGCGGTCTAGGGTAGAAAGAAGATGATCACTCCTATAAACGACACAGTTATCTGAATTGGATGTGAAGACAAGGTCAAGTTGTCTGTTCATTGTGTTAGGTATTCCACTAATCTGATATAGGCTTGAGTTGGTTAGGCAGTCCACCATCAAAATTTCTATTTCTGAGCACGAATTAAGAGAGACGAAATGAGATGAATCTTCGAAAGGCCCCCATTTAAGTTGAGGCAGGTTGAAATCCCCTACTAGAATAATACAGTCTTCAGGATGTGCATTGTCAGTCAAAAAATCCACTGCGTGAACTACAGGTCGATAAGACGCAATTGGTTGGGATGGATGAATGTAACAACAAAGTACGTAAAGACAGCGTTTGGGGAGCGTAATGTTGACACATACTAACTCAAAGTTGGCAGTGTGGGGAATATCAACAGGAGTTGCGCGAAAAAAGCTCCGGATTGCTTGTAAATCACCTCGGCCATAGGGGTTATCAGCTCTTTCAAATGCATCTTTTCGAAAAACGTTAAAATTTGGAGGAAACAGCTCAAGGTTATTAATGTCCGGAATTAGATTTGTTTCAGTAAGAGCAATTAGGTCATAGGGTAACTTTTGAGAATTGAGATTTACGACGCAGATTTTGGAGCGCAAACCTCTTACATTTTGGGAGTAAATGGACAGGCATTGTAGACTGGAGGATACAGGATTTAGTTTGTTTAGTTAGTTAGAACTACTCCCCAAGTCTTCCACTAGCGGCAAATCGCCATCCGAATATATGTTACGACTGCTGTTCTTGTCGTAGTTTTTGATCCTCTTTTCGTCTTTTGATGATGGCTGTGTCTGCTTTGTAGCAGTCGAGGATCTCCGCTAGTAGTTTTGTCTATTATGGGTCCAAAATTTCCACGTGTAGGTCCAAAGTTTGTTGTCCTTCAATCATTTATCAGGGTCGTCAAAAGTGACGATTGCAGCCTATGATATGAATATCAAGGGGAGAAAAATTTATCATTCGCGCCTGGTGTAGAGGCTGCCTAAATACAATACCACGCTTCGTTTGCGAAACGCATAGTGATTCGTTGACTACTAGAAGAGTCAAATCCTTCTTGTAAAGACAACAACCCCAGTTTTGAGAAGACTGACTGAAACCCCATTTCTAGTGCGTCAATCGTCGATCACGTTTAGGGCTGCCTGGGCTTAGTCGCTGGGCATGATGTAACAGACAGTACAGCTGCATCAATCATATCCATATGCCTGAGCGTGGACCTATTCAGAGCATTAAGTAGTGAGTCAACCAACGTGCATCATAGCAGAAGAGACATATTGGGCGCAACCAAAATCAGGGTCCAATTCACCACTACGTTTCGTTTGGCCGAATTACACAAAACTGCGTTGTTGAAAGCACCCTAAATGTCGACGCCTACATCTTCTTGTCCAGTGCGACTTCAATTCTGTGAAGTTTCGCAGGATCTATGTTGCATCTTGAACAGAGGATGGGTCTGCTTTCCGCACATAATCCTCAATCATTTTCATCATGCTCTTCAACGTGAAGGACGTTAAAGTAGTTGGTATGAGTTGAATGAAATGAGAAGGATAACCGCTGCGGCAACTAAATCCAGTTCGGATAGTCGTTACTATTTCTCGTGACGCAGTTGCCTTTATTCAAAGGCAAAATGCACTATATCAGATAGCTCTAAGTCAAGATATCAGAAATGTGCTTATAACTCACGAATTTTGACCAATAGTATCGCCTCTTACTGACTCTCACTGTCGTAAGCCATCACTTGAAGTTTCCCTGGTTTCACAAATTCACCGGCGGGGTGAACATGTCGTTTCAAATGCCGCAAATTCAGTGACTGTTTAGACAGGCTCAGATCTTTGATCTTGGCTAAATAGAGAACATTTCATGGTATTTAGGCTTTTGCCGACCTTTTGTAAAGTCGGATCCAGATTGTTACATCAAGTCGTGCTTTGAGATAATTATGATAACATTATGTGCAAAGAAAAGCTAAAAGGATTGAAGACAAGCTTAACTTAACTCTTTGGTTTTTTTTTCATGAGAAAAAAACATCCAACTAAGCCCGCAATTTGCTAAGTCAACTCCAATTAACCTTTATCGTTCAAATCACAATTATGTAAATCATCCCGTCCTCTAATCTCAATTGAAAAATCTACATAATAACTCTGTTTACAGTCGAGATTTTCAACAAGATACACAGAGAAAATTATTTACCGCAAAAGTGGTGTGTTCTGCAGGCTCGAGAATTTATCACAAATTAAATCATTTCCCCAGTAGCTGCTACTTAACTCGCAACATCAAGAACCTAATTAACATCTCGAACTACAAAAGCCTCGCACTTATTCGGAACCCTCCTCCTCTCAACGACAATACCCATCAGGTCTCACATGAATATGGCATTACGTAAGCTTCTATCGAATCATAGGTATCCACAATCTAACTCAATGTATGAGTATCTACAACCTATTCGCTGAACTTTTTTTTATCTATTGTAATTACACGTAATTCCTTAAAGTTGCTATAAAACTTTTATAGCATCACCATATTAGTCACGGTTTAGTACAAAGTTGTATCCGTGCTATTCTCCAAGTTCCTCCAAGCTGTCGAGGTCTGTCCAGTCCAGTTTTTGCACTTAAACCAACGAAAAAGAACCACAGAAATACAAATTACAGATAAAAATTATACAAATCAAGATAATTACTATAAAAGTTGCTTCAACATACAAAAAAAAAAAAAAAAAGTATCCGTTTCACGCGGTTTCCATCAAGCCATACGTCGAGGCTTCAATTTCCAGTACTAGCCAAATCAAGAGGTGAGAGGTGGCACTGACAGATGTTCGTATTTGTTGTTAATTCGTATCTGCTGCTTGCCAGTAAAAAGTTAAATAACCAGAATAAAGTATTCCTCATCTTGTTTGATCTGAAATTTAATTAAATCTCAAGACAGAACTGCCTGTACAAACGAGTACATACTCGCATTCGTACGTGGCGTGGTGAGTAAACGAATATTTAAAATTCTATTTGCAAATGTCTGAGATACTTGTAATATGACTTTTGGCTTGTGCGGTTGCTGTGTCTACGTCCTAAGGGTACAATTTCAAGGATATTAGTTGGCATGCACTCGAGACTTAGGTTATACGAGTACCATCCAATCCAGACTCGTCTGGCTTTGCGTCTCTGCAAAAATGTCAAGGATTTTCCAAAGGGCCGTCGTAATTTCTCTTGAGAAGTACTGAATATTTGCTGCGTCCCCTACATACACACATTCGCATGCTTTGCTTACAACAATTTAATATTTTTTGATTGTGGCGTAAAGTGGATGCCGCTTTAAAAAATGTACACTCGTACGTGGTGTGACAGCATACTGAGGCATAGTGTGTTTGTTAGAAAGCCAGAAAGCAGAGATTTAAACTAGTCTGGAGGTTGAAAACTGTAAGGACATTCACGAACAGATGTAGGCAATAGGCTTTTTAAAGTACTCAAGTGAGCAGGTCATTCAAATAAGACATACTCAGAGAATTACTCCTAATGGGCCTGCAATTCAGACGAGTAGCACGGTCCACGGGAGATGGTATCTATTATCCGTTGTACTGACCGATGCTGGCATAGAAAACAATGTTCGCTTGTGCTTCTTGATAACACGAATTGTACAGGCTCGTCTCTATAAATGCTGCTACATATTTCCGGCCTTAAAATTGATAAAGACGTGTTGAGTATCGATTTGAACTTCTTGGCTTTCCTCTAGGATCTGTTGTATTGCGAATTTTTGATCATTTGTGGACTTGCATGGTCTAAGGCTATAATCTTAAGGGCTAGATCATGTCGAGTCTTTCTACATCAACCAATCTGCCTCGGCAAGCCAATATAGTAAAGAGAGACCTTATTTATAGGCATCTGGACATTGAACTGGCTGGAGTTTTGTAAGCTGCCCCTCAATATAAAGTGAAGTATTTCCATTTGAAAATTAGTTCGGTACCGACTGATTCGGCTGCAGTTTTCGCCTCGGGAACTTCGACCATCCCAAGGACGTAACTTCCCTTCTTTTCTCTTTCAAAACCACTCATAACCACTTATATATTCGTACACTGTATAATAACTCACTCACAAAAAACTAATCGAAAACTGTCATTTATCAAATCCGGAAGCCAAAATTCTTTTCAAAAGTTAACAGTTCGTTACATGGTTCATTATCCTTCCTAAGAAGAGGTGAAGGATAATTCTTGGATAAACTTTCTTCAATCTCTAACCCTAATCTCCTTTGTAGAATTTGACTAAGTACTTCTTATCCTTGTAATCTCATTTCTCTATTGTCTGTAACCAAATTCGTTTGGATTCGTTTTCAAGTCATTGCGGCTCCGGGAAATATTTCAAAAAGATAAGGGTGAACTGAACTGTCCAAGTGTTCTAATTTCGTGTCCTTTTTTTTCAAATGACTCTTTGATTTGAGAATTTGCCAGTGGAATAGAATTATGACCTATTTTCACACGAGTGAAAAATAGTCGAAAACAGTATTCCTAACACAAGGTATATTGGAATTTTTGAAAGGAGGATTTTTGTACCGCATGTCCCTACACTGTTAAGCAACACATATTCAATTTAAATTCTAAATGATTTAAGGAAAATTTATACTTCCGTCTGTAAGTATGTCAATGTCAAGTGGGACTACATTAGGGAACGCCAGTCAACTAAGAGTTAAATTATTTGCCCGTTGAAACTTTTCAGAATTTCATATTCAAATCGTTCGAGCACCACTTTGGTTTCGTACGAGTTTTTGTCGGAATAATATTTTAAATTGAAATCTCTTTTGTGGAAACGTATGTCCTTAGGCTTTCGAGTAGTCTGTCATGTTTTTCTAACCAAATGCATCTGCATACATACGCTTCAATATTTCTTTGGGTTTTTGTTGGCATTTTTCGGTTTTCGAAAACGTTTGCCATTTAACCACTCAAGCCAACTTCTGTAAGCACTTAGCTAATGCCATCATTCTTTGGTTTATAACAACATCGAGTGGACATTTCACTTTATCTTACAAAAAACCACCTTCTAAACCATTAGGAGGAAGAACGTTGTGACAGTGGCCATGTCTTTAAAGACTATACTCCAAATTTACATACCTGAAATCCCTGAAAAAAACAAAAGAAAATATTATTTTAAAAATTACAAATTCAAGTTAACATATACGAGTATATATGTATTTGTAGATAAAATATTGATACAAAGGAGGATCGTGAATTTCTAAAATAGCCGTCCCCAATCGGTTATCCTTTCAGAAATAGAAAGCCCAGTCAGAACTACCCGCTTTGGGGTGTGAGTGGGTTGGTTGTATGTCAATTACTACAAATTGTGTATTTAATAGCAGAGGTTCCAAAATGGAACCTTGTGGCAATTCAAAAATTGTGTACTAAATTACTGAAGTGGCACTAAAATCATCGGTGGTTCCGGGCCTTAACCAATAAACCTCTCCAGTTAGCGCTTATAACATGCTTGGTTTTGCTTGGTCGTGTTCTGCTAAAGATCTAAAACATACATCAGCGCATGTAAGTAGTTGCACAAATTTGGGAAAATGGCGCCCCTGGTGTTGGTTTGCGGTTTTCGTAGAGTTAAACAGGGCAAAACTTGGTCCTTTTTAACACGCTTTTATTAGCTTCATCTGTATGTTTGCTTGCTTGTTTGTTTGTAACCGACTTCTTTTTTGGATTCAATTGACACCCGCATTATTTTAAAACCACAACCTGTGTGGTTCGTGTATGTGCTTTTTTTCAACACCATCTAGATGTTTTTTTTTTTATTACAGAGAGTATTAAAAATCAACTTAATGGCGATATTAAACGAGAGAAAATTTTCGTAACTGGTGGAGCAGGCACCGGGAAAACATTTCTCTTTAATCTATTGAAAAACCAAGTTAACCGATGTTATGGAAAATCGGTCGTTAAAGTTGGTGCTCTCACTGGAGTTGCAGCACGGTTGGTCGGTGAATCTGCACTACATCGTTTGCTCAAACTTCCAGTTCAAAAAGATGGAGTTATTGTTAGTATGCCACTTCTTACTGGTAATTATTTAAGAGGAATGCATCAATTATGGCAAAACGTTGAGTTTCTGTTCATTGACGAAATTTCTATGGTACCTTATGAGATGCTTTGCATGATCGACTCTCGTTTGCGTCAACTGAAAAGCCCGAACGCTTGTTTTGGAGGCATAAATATTTTATTCTTTGGCGATCTAATGCAGTTACCACCTGTTCGAGGACATCAAGTTTTCCAACATCCCGACCACATGAAACCCGCTACACATTTGTGGCGGCAGTTCAGCCTGGTTGAACTCAAACAAAACATGCGCCAACAAGGAGACACAACATTTATAGATGTTCTTCAGAGTTTTGAAAATAAAGGGACAGTTATTTATACAATTAAAGCAAAAGATCAACTCATTGGTCCATTTTACTCTTTGTAAGATCCCTTTTAATGAAATCTCTCAGTCTTACGAAGAAAGATGAGCAAGCGCTTCAGTGATAAGGTGCCTACTGTACCAACACCCATCACGTCAGCAGCCTGATGCAAGCGTAACCCGGACATGCATAGAGATAGTGCTCCGCGGTGCCGTCATCACTTTCACAGCAAGCATCGCAGGATGTTGTGTCACTTATGCCCAGCACATTTAAGTGCTTTGCAAAAGTGTAGTCCCCTGTCACGGCCTCAGTAATCAACCTGCAGACTTTCCTGCTGCGGAACAGCAGAAAGGCCGCTGACTTCCTAGAGACGTCGGGAAGAATTCGTTTGGTCTGCCTGCATCCCGATGAGCTATGCCATCTGCAGTTGTGCTCATATGAGATCCAATTGTCAGTGGAAGCCTTATCCGAGGACGCATTGAGAATCAACGTAGGTTCGAGTCCTGAAAAACTCTCCCTTGAACCTTGTCTGGCAAATTTATCGGTGATTTCATTTCCCGCAATCCCATTGTGACCTGGGACATAGATAAGTGTCACTGAATTTAGCCTTCCGACTGCGTTCAGTGATTCAGTGTATTCATGAACTAACTTGGAAGTCGTAAGAGGTTCAACAAGGCTCTAAGCGAAGCATGACTCTGCCGCTATAGATGCAAATGCTTCGCCTCATTTACCGGTTGTCTGCAATATACCCGTAGTTCGTTGCCATCAGGATTGCGTAAATCTCCGCTTTGAGATAGTCGTCCTCCAGAAAGACATTAGCGCCACATCCTATATAGGTTTTGTAGCCGTCCGTGAAGACCCGAATGCTTTCCTTTCCTGGCTCAAATTCTGGCCGAAACCAGCCCTGCGAACAGGGAAAGTCGATTTCGTAATTTTTCCGCAACAGAAGGGCGGACGTCATGTCCATAAGACCAGAGTCTTGCGCAGACAGCCGAGGCGCAAGGTCATCAATGCTCCAGTGCGTGTTGTACCAAAAACCCAGGAGTGCTGGGGAAAGCCCCATGCATCCGAGACAAACCGTTTTTTGGAGTCTGATAAAAGCAGCAATCATGTATTTTCGCGAGAGCTTATCCCACCAGACAACGGTCGCATAGAATATAATTGGCCTTATCATAGCCGTGTAGATGCAAAGGTCACTTCTCGGTGACAGGCCCCATGTCTTGAGAATAGCTCCTCTACACTGACAGAGGGCTGATAGCGCCTTAGATACTTTCGACGTAACATGTTTAGTTCACAGAAATGATAACACCCAAATACTTAGTTTCTTTGGAGAATTGGATGGTGATGCCTTTAAGCACTAGAAGAGTCAGACCAGGCAGCTTCTTCCTTCTCGTAAAGAGAGCTATCTCAGTTTTGAGACGATTGGCAGAAAGCCCATTACTAGTGCACCAGTTGTCGATCCAACAGACAGTACAGCTACATCATCCGCGTTTGATTGTGCATAGACGTCAGAACTATTGAGAGCGTTGAGCAGTGGGTGGACCAAGATGCACCATAGCATTGCTTTTATCTAAAAAAGTAGTGATTTGTCTACGCCGCGTTGTCTGCCCGAGTCACACATGCCGTCAAAAGTTGCGTTGTCGAAAGCACTGTCAACGTCGATGAAAATGCCCAGCGCATATTTCTTCTTGACGAGTGCGCCTTCAATTCTGCCTTCCAGATTCTGAAGCGCAGTCTCGCAGGATGTTCCGCGTTGATAGGCGTTGTGCATCGCCGACAGAGGATGCATTCGCAAGGCGATTTTGCGCACATGGATCTCGATCATTCTCTCGATGATTTCCAGCATGAAGGAAGCCAGACTTATAGGTCTGAAACTCTTGGCGGGCGAGTAGTCCTCCTTTCCGATTTTCGGTATAAAGGGATTCGGTATGTAGGCATTCTCTTACGAGTTGCCAGCAGCTGGTCTATTTGGTTAATTCTGGACTTACCTCTCCTTATATAGACCAATCAGATCATTCCGGCATTCACACAATGCGGAAGACAAGATCGTTGTTGAGGAGGCCGATGTCTCTATAGTTGACCTGGTTTAGAGAGACTTCTTTCTTGTAGATCCGACAAACGATGCTAAGGTTCCATTCGTCAGATACACGAGTGCCTTCCTTTGACCAAAGCATGGATATGACTTGGGGTATCATCTCCACCAAATTATCTCCTGCTGCTTTAAATAGTTCGAAAGCTAGTTAGATATTGATACCAGCACTGCTTCAAAAGTGGGTTGTGTTGCTAACTTAGTCTGATGGCACTCTACATCAAACCAGAGGTTTGGTGGATAAGATCAAGTGGAATGCTGTCAAGGATTCCTATTTTATAGTGAAAACCACCAAAGACAATTTTAACGACGTACTCAGGACATTGGCCGTAAAATTTATTGAGAAGCTTGGAGAAACATTCTGTAGTAGCATCGTCTTTTTCTTCTCTGGAGGCTTGAAGGTATATTAGGGTGATGTTGGCGAATTTAGGCGTGATGCAGATTGTTGCAATGCTTAAGGCTTTTGCATCTATTCTGTAGCAGTGACCGTGTCACAAGTGTTCATTCTTTTCTTGCCTGCCCCATTGCACTGGACTTCTGGGATGGAGGTGATATATGCTTTATAGGGTGTAGGAACTTCGCTAGTTGTTCGGATGCTCGTGACCTGTTCAACGTCCCAACGTGCAAATTCGTACGCCGTTGCCCGTTTGCTTTGCATTAAGTCCGTCTTTGCCCGAGTAGTTCACTAAATGGCAAATCTTGAAGCTGAAGCTCTTTGCAGAAACACTTGGACAAAAGGGACCGATTGTAAGAAAGACTACATCTTCGTCTTCGAGGATCTGAGGGCCCCCGTTGATCAATTAAGGATTCGTCCGTCCTAGCTCTATATTAGGATAATAGAAGACTGTCCAACTGCCAGCATGTTTCCCAAAACGGTACAATCAGTTGAGACTGAAATTCATCAGTCTAACAACTCATTAAAAAATTACACCCTCTCAAGTAGTAAACCATGGTAGAGTTCCTTGATATCGAAGGAGCTTTCAACAATGTTGACATCTACTCATCTGCAGCTTGATTCACTCCATTCACAACAGAAGTCACACAGGCATCCTTTGATCGATACTTTACAAGAAAAAATTACGCACTGGGGTGTTATCACTTCTCTTCTACGGAACCTAGTCTTCAATGGCCTGCTTACCTAATTACAGGACACGGGATGTAGTGTGGAAGCTTACGCCGACGACGTTATTCTTTGTGTGTTGGGCAAACAACCAAACACTTTCCAACATTCCCCAATACATCCCATTGGACTAATAGCTGAGGGCTTAGCGTAAATCCGGCCAAAACGTAACTGGTCCTCTTCAAAAGAAAAATAATATACTCTGCCATCATCCCCTGCAAGGAGTGCCAGGCACCTACGATTCACCATATACAGCAAATAGATGTGGAAGGAAAACAATGAACAGCGCAAGAAAAAACCTCTGGTTGCCCTTTAATCGAGCAAGGCCTAAGGTGAGGTATTCATTTCGTGGGAACAATTCTCACTGTTTGGTGATCTTGCTTTGGAAAGACTGCGGATCAATGCGTTAGAAAACATCCAACCCGCTACCTGAATAAACATTCCTGGCGCATATAAAACTTCTCCAATGGCGGGTCTCTACACTCTGCTGCATTAGCTGCCTAAGGCAATGGTTTTCTGAAGACCTCGGCATATATCAACATTTCAACCTCATACTATACCACATCTTCCCAGCCGAAGTAAAAGCTGTTCATGAGGCTGCTGCTTAACTCACTGCGAATACAATGTCCTGCACGGATATTGCAAGCCAGGTAGCGATTAGATGCGTAATTGAAGATAGTTAGAGATACGCATTTCTCAACCGCACAAGATCATACTCATTGGTTTCCTAGACAGTCAGGGTCCCAGGGAATTGCAACACTGATGAACTGATCAGGATTGAATTTCTACAAAGAAAATGTAAGCTGTTTGACAATGCAAGCGCACCAATGTCATACGCCAAACAAATGACACGGTCATAGGTGGACTCGTTAGAATAATTGTAAGATATCTACACTAAAATAGGACATACTGGATACAACAGATCAACCTTAGAAGAAGAAATGTCTTTAAACTCACAAATCATGTCATTGGGAGACACTCGCAAGAATTAAGTACTCGTACTACTCTTAAGGAAGATGAATCTGCGGCGTACTTCTACTGCAACTGCCTTGCCATGATTCAGTATGCGGTTACCATTCCCGAGATCTTAATGATATCTGCTCTGTGAAAATCATCGATCTTGATAAATTTCCCAAGAAATCCTCATGGTTCCCGGAACACCTATGGCATCGCCTTCCAACGTTCTTCCAGCGGTATCACAACACACCTACAACTGATCTAAGCACACTTCAATTAGGACCACTCCTACCCTATCTAACTTGTTTCCGTGGAGAACCAACCACCTGTGGAGAGAAACATTAAGGGCTGGAGCTCGTCTGAGAAGATCATGTGCGGCGAGGAGAGGAAAGAGACGGATCGCTTTCGCGGATTGCTTCTTTATCAAGCCGAGGAAGCTCACTTCTCTGTATGTTTGATTTTGGATAAACCGGCCAGATACTTTTGCGGTTTGTATATCTCAGTATCTGTTTGAGGAAGTGGGAAAGCAACTGGAAAAATAATGGAATGTCATGAGTCAATTTTTAGCCAAGTTACTGGTGATCGCGGTAATCAAGTTAAAGTTGGTCAAGTTAAAGCTTTCGAGCGGGAAAATCCCGGACCATCTCCCATCATAAGCGACGCTGGCTGGCACCAAGGTCACGTCAAGCTTATCGCATGTACCAATCAAAGATCTCTTGATCTTTTCACTAAAGGCAGGCAAAACTCGAGGTCGTGCCTAAGGAGGATATCCCTAGCAGACCTAGAACTCGCACCTGGATCTCAGCCAGAAAGGTTTTTGGAGATCATCAGGCTCAGCAACCCGACCCTCCGACTCGGTTCGGTTTCAGTGAATTCACCTAAGGGTCCAGAAAAGGGATGAGCTGGATGCTGATAAGCAGTCTCATACAAAGAATACCTCAAAATATATAAAAAGGAACTGTGGAGGGCACAGCGACAATCCTGGAGGTCATCTTGTGACAAAATTACAGAAACCTGTGAGGTATCGCGGATAAGAAAAATCCTCTCTACAAATCCTATGATTTCTTTAAAAACAACCCATGGCTCTTGGACAACCTCAAGTGATGAATCATTTACCTTGCTACTGGACACCCACTTTTCGGGTAGCTCCCAGTTAGCAACCAAAACAGGACTACCAAAATTCATGGTCTGATTACAAGAGACAAGTTGCTTTGAGCGCTCCATAACTTCAAACCACACAAGTCTGCTGCTCCGGATGGTGTAATACCTGCTCAGCTACAAAGTTCCTCAGATATTATCCTGCCTACGCTAGAGAATATCATGAGGAGCTGTGCAGAACTGATCTACATTCCACTGTAATTTAGAAAAGTCAATGATGAAAAATGCTCTCATGGTGTCCAAAAGGACCTCAGACCTATAAGTCTATCATCTTTCATTCTGAAAACTCTAGAACGCCTGAGTGATAACCATATACGAGCTAAAATTGATCCATGACTTTTGTCAACTGTAGAGGAAAGTCGATGGAAACGGCTCTGCATTCATTGAGTAGCCACATCGAACCATCCCTACAATATAGAGAGTTCCTGGACATAGAAGGTGCCTTCAACAACGTCAATACATCCGCAATTACGACTGCGCTGTTAACTCTGAAGGTCGATGACTCACTTGGGGAGTTGATCAGTCTTAGCAAGATAATCAACTCCAAACTGGGTGGCCTTCAGCAGAGATACACCTCAAGGCGGTGTGCTTTCTCCTCTTCTCTGGAACTTAGTGGTTAATGAACTGCTGATATACCTGGAAGCGGGTGATAGTAGGATGATTACCTATGCGGATGACGTTGCCATATCCGTCTCAGGTAAGCATCCTAATACTATTAAAGAACTCCTTCAGCCAAATTTATACAGGTTAACCTGTTGGGCAGATCGCTTCGGATTGGGAGTAAACTCTCATAAAACTGATCTTGTCCTCTTTTCCAGGAAATATAAAATTCCAATCATATACCCTCCCTCAATAAACGATACCAATTTAGTCTTCTCCGATACAGCAAAATATCTCGGCCTCATTGTTGACAGGAAAGTAAACTGGAAACCTAAAATTCAAGAGCTTTATTCTCTTGCAAAAAAGCCATGGGGCCTTCAACCTCGCATAAGCCTCTGCTTATATTTCGGTCATAAGACTGATACTCATCCACGCGGTTGTTGTCTGGTGGACGGCCTTGGACAATGCAGTCAATTTTAGCAAACTAAACAGAGTCCAAAGAACAGCATCTCTATGCCTAAGCGGAGCCTTAAGTTCTACTCCCTCCGCGGCATTAGATATTCTGTTTCAATTGACACCCCTCGATATTTTCAGCAGGCTAGTACAATATCAGCGACTGCAGCTATTCGCCTTAAAGCAACTACACAGTGGACAAATGATTTATTTAGCCACGCTAATAATGTACTAGGAATCCTCATAGAGAGAACATCCATTGCACCATACCTGAACTTTGGTTTGACAAAGACTTTCATGTAAGCTTCCCCTCTAGATCTTTCTGGAAGGAAGATGCTTTCATGGAGGACAAGTCAATTCACTTCTATGCAGATGGATCTAAAACTGATGGCGGGGTTTGCTCTCAGATAAGCGAAATCTAAGACTCTCCTTCCGTCTTCCAACTCACTCTATCGTGTTCCAGCCGGACATTTTGGCGATTAAAGAAACTCTGCCCTGGCCGAACAAAAACGTGATACCTGCAAAGAATATCCGCATCTTTTCGGATAGTCAGGCCGCTGTCAAGTCCCTGGATTCAGTCTTATAAAATTTTAAAACCGCTCTTGAATGGCGACCATCTCTTACGGAGATCGCAGAGCAGTTCAACCTTCACCTTTGTAGGGTGCCGGGCCATCGAGGCATTTCAGGGAGTTGTAGGGCCGACGAACTCGGCAAAATTGGAACCACTCTACCTATTCTACCGGAAAAGAGTAGCGTAGGTAAACCAATGCTGTTTGCTATTAATAGAACAGACCTTAGATGGACTGATGGATCAACGTGTCTAGCGACCAAACAGATCTGGCCAAATCTGGATCTGAATCGCTCAAGAGTCTGATCCTTCTAAATAGGTGTCATCACTGAACACTGCCTTATAGGCAAGCATGCAAGAAGCCGTGGCGCTTTTACAAACGATTTTTGTAGAAGCTGCATGGGTGAGGAGGGAGGGGAGACAATCCTCCACCTACTCTGTATATGTCCAGCTCTCTTCCAGAGAAAAAAACTTCACTTAGCAGCTTTCTCCTACAATAACTTAAACGATCTAAAGAATATAGACGTAAACAGTCTCCTAGGCCTAAGCTGGTTCCACGAGTAAGAGGATCATAGATCCACGTGGCATCACAATGGGCCTACCTAACTACTGGTAGCTGGTTGCCTTAGGTCCCATTGACAGAGACGACCAATCTGCACTGCTTAAAGCTCTTATTGACTCCGTTTCAATTTGTCATATTGACACCGAATCTAACCCGCGATCTTCTCCAAACTAGGTTACTAAATGTTCCCAACTTTTCGCTTGAAATACTATCTACCGGCACAAAAAAGTGAAATTTGTTAAAACAAAACAAAAAAAAATCAAAAACAAATTCAGAAAGTAACACAACACGAACTGTTCTAGTTTTGTTTGTCATCAATTATTGTATCTGACATTCGAATATGTATCTCTTCGTATCTGTATCTCCACTTTCTTCATTAGCTCTCCACATTAGTTGAAATTTTCAAATTGCAAAATTGTCAAATTGAAAGCGAATGGCGCTTTGCATTTAAAAAATTCCTCCGGTTTCTGTTGGTTAATCTGTTAGTCCGCTTGCGGTTGTTCATCTTTCTTGCTAATTAAAGAAAATTGTCGTGATCAAAGAGATTATTGTCAACTCGAACAGCATGACTCATAACAAAGATCATGTGTTCGTTGTGTATCTACAGCAGTCAAACGCAGTCATACGAGTAGTCTTTAACCTCCCATCAAAGTCATGTGGTGGAAGTTCTGCTATTTTTTTTTTTTTTTTTTTTTTTTTAAGATGTTTACGATGCTGTAGTTCAAGTTCTAGCGAACAGTGAAATCACTTTGTCTAAGGTGATTTATATTTCTCTCATGTCTAAAATTGCCAGCCGTGTGAGACTGCTCATTCAGCTGTAAATACAGGAAAGACCTTCCAATACTTCGGCTGCCTCGTGATAAAAATCTCATCAAATCCATAAAAATTACACGCTAAATGAATTATAATTGGAACCATAAACAGCGTATCCTTCATTGCTTCCAACCACGTAGTGGAGAGGTATTTGAACTTAGCACTACTTTCGGGGGGAAGAGAGGGTGGTTTAGTAGAGTCATGACTCCTCTAAAGAGGGTTACCTTTATTTTGCACGCTATTTTTACGAGTACGTACTACCGAATAAAAAGTCAATTATGCTAATAACATTTTATTGCGTTGAATGAGCCCTTTCTCTTACCCTTTGAAGGTTAAGTGTTGAGTGAGAACTCCATTTAGGAAAATATTCCAATTTCTCCTCGTTGGGATAAACATACTCATCCTCGTCCGGGGAGCTCCCCCATTACCTATGGGTTCGCATGACTACTAAGCTAAAGTGAAGGAATATGTTAATCCGGTTAATCTAGACATGCAAACGCATTACACCACACGAGACCACTCAATAGCATACCCTGCCAAGAAATTTGAATTGAAAAGCATGCATCGCATCACCAGGGGATGGTAAGGTAATACCTAGTGGAAGGTACTCGTATGCACCGGAAAGGGAGCTATCCGTATGTGGGTCGACCGCAGGAGGGCAATAGCCAGAGATACTGGTGCTACAACTTGAAAAGACCACGTGGATTCTGTTTCAAAGACTCGGTTATTTTAATGGGAATATTTGAACAGGTACAATCCAAGAGGGAATTCTTCGATACGAGCAGGGCATGTATGCCATCACCTTTTATCTTAAAAACACAGAAGATACGAGTACGAGTACGAGTACGAGTACGAATACTCGTACGAGTATGTGTTTAATTTCAATCGTTCATTTAGAGCGAAGAAAGACAAAAACAATTTCCTTGCACGAATACACTTGTTTTAACAAAAGGAAGATGTCTACCAGCTTTATCAAAGATTCTAATCGAAGATATACCAACAGCAATCTCGAAGAGAGGATGAAACCATGAAATCCTGAACAAAGGAGAAGTGCAGGAAGGATTAATTTGGTAGAACAGCACCTTGAAGTGGGTCTTTGGATAATCCTCATTTGTGTCATACAGTGTTGTTTAAGGCCCTTGCATAGACACCAATGGTCCGACGTCCATTGGTAGTATCAGATTCTTACTATCTAAAACCACCTTCCGGGGAATCTTTCCGTTTATTCCCCCGTGGAACTACCGCTAAGTATTACTTCGCCAGGGACGGATTTGAGCTTCTTGCTTCGTCATGGGGTGCTTAGCGAATTCGCGCTCCGTTGCTGTTCTAAATTCCTTAGATCGCACATTATTCGTACTACTGCATGGTTCAGTAACCAAAGATCTTCAGATTTCAACATGTATTGAACTATTCTTCACACAATATTGCTCTTTCGTTTGCATACCGCGCACATTCGAAGAAAACATGCTCCACGTTCTCAACCGCGTTTACGCAGCGAGGACAGGACGGACTCGAACCACGATTTCGTTCGAATAGATATTCCCGGAAACAACCGTGACCCGTCAAGAACTGTGTAAGATAATAATTCAGTTCGCCGTGTTTTCGTTTTACATAACTTTCAATCCTTGGGATTAGTCCGTACGTCCATCTCCCTTTTTGGGACTCGTTCCGTTGTTGTTGCCACGCTTCTCTTCGCCTCTTTCGAATTTCTTCGCTTGATTTATGGATGGCCCGATTTGCACGCGATTTTCATAAAGTCGTCTAGCTTCTATAGCTAGGATATCGATTGGTACCACAGAGGATAGTACCAATATCGCGTCGTGGGATACCGTTTGAAATGCACTGCTAAATCGCAGTGCACATAATCTGTACACAGATTTGAATCCCTTCATGTGTGTCTTTTTATTTGTGACGTCAGACCATATTTGTGCCCCGTACAGCTGTATGGAGGCTACAACTCTCGCAAGCATTAATCGTTTGTCTTGTTTCGTGCCGCCGATATTCGACATGAGCCTCGAACGAAAGACGATTTCTGCGCAAGCGTATGCGAGGTGATGCTTGAAATTAAGTCGACCATCAATCATCACTTTTATAGTTATCGTCTCTAGCACCCTTCTACTCATAATGAGAACGGATTCCGTTTTATGTTCCGCGAGGTCTAAACTCATATCGCGTAGCCAGTTTTTTATCAGTGATATTGCTTCGTTGCAATACAACTCGATTTCTTCAAGTCGTTTCGCCACGACTACAACAGCAATATCGTCCGCGTCGTAAAATGTCGTCAAACATCACGTTTCACAGTAAGAGACCTAACACTGATCCTTGGGGCACACCCTCTCTAATTTTATATAATTTCGTCCCGTCGTAGAGGAGCAACCTATCGGTAAAATGGCTCCTGATCAATCTTAATATGTACTTCGGTACATTTAATCTTTCAAGGCATTGTAAAATACGCGACCACTTCGCTGAGTTAAAAGCATTTTTCAGGTCAAGTGTAACCACGGCGCAGTACTTTTTGCTGCCTTCTTTCCATCGTCTACCTTCTATGACCGATTGGGCTTTGTCTATTACGACTTTAATCGCGTCGATTGTCAATCGGCCCTTTCAAAAGCCGTACTGATATTCCGCGAGTCCATCATTGGCTTCAATGATAGGCTATAGTCTGTTGCATACAATTCACTCTAATATTTTGCCCACATAGTAGTGTCGAGCATACAGAGCGGCCGATAAAATGAGGGCTCCTCCGGCGGTTTATTTCCTTTTTGTAATAACACCAACCGTTGGTATTTTTATTGTTCCGGAAATATGCCCTCGCTTAAGCATGCATTATACATGCTAACGAAAACGTCTAGGGGGCCTTCATCGCTATTTTTAAGACCCTATTTGGTATGCCGTCTGGCCCAGGGGCTTTCCGATCTTCTACCCTCTCGATGGCAGCGGTGAATTCATTGGTTGTTAAGGCAGGAATGTGTTCATGTAGTTCTCCGATCTCGCTTAGTAGAACTCCGTCCTGTTGAGAGGGAAACAGAGTTTCTATGATTCTGCTGAGGTTGTTTAAGGCCCTCAGTTTTGGGTGATCTATTGCACCTAGCAAACGAGGACTTCAATTTGAGAGCATCTTGGAATTATATCACTTTCATGAGTGGTATAGAAGGCCCACAGCATTTGACAGGATCATTGCCTAAATAACCAACCAACAACCAAATCAATCTCTGTTGACATGGCCTTGTCATTGAGGCTTCATCACTGAAAATGGAAAAATGACTGAAATTCAATAAAATGTCACAAGACTAACTGTGGAGAAGCTAGGGATTAATAGAATTGACGAAACTAACAATTGACAAAGAGCAAAACCTGGATAAAGAACTGCAAAGGGCTTGGCCACTCCCGGCTATCGCAAGTTTACAAATGATTTTCTTTGAAGACTTTTCAAACAGCGTGAGTCTTTTACGGTTTGTTCACATCTTCTCTAGGGGCAACTCTAAGAACTCTACTTGAGGTACATTTTCCAGGCTCAATTTAAACCAATGTTCGTTCTGGTATTACAATACATGGTATCTATCATAACGATAGCAGAACCAAATGGGCCATAAACCCTTTCAAAATTTTCAAGGCTCCGGGAATTGATGGAATCTTTCCAGCCATGATTTGAATAGGTCAGGCTTCAAATTCTAGACATAAATTGTCGACCACGTCCCAATAACCGTGGCAAGTATGAGTACAATATACTCGAGAGGGTTCTCGCATCAGTGAGCAAACATCTTGTTTGATGAATAATTACAAAAACACCACCAAAAATCACACTGCTTATTTGCGTCCAGCTTCAATCTGGGATATATACCACAAACCTGGAGCGAAGTAAGCGCATATTTTGGCCCCAAAACAGGTAACAAATTTAGTGAACTACCTACATCTTACAGTCCTACAAGCTTGGCATCATTTTTCCTTAAACCAACGAAAAGTCTAATAGATGTTCACGTCAGAGAATCCTTAGATAAAAGTAAACCTTTGCACCCAAATCAATACGCCTACAGGAAGGCGCACTTTTAAGTCCACTGTCAGAGATAAAACTCGCCTATCGATGAAAAAAGAGCGCTTTTGACGATAGATAGTGGATACAATTCTATTTCAAAAGCCGTGGAACTCAGGCGTATTGATCACGGTACCCACAGATGGGAGAGTGCGATGCACTACTTCCGGCAACACATCAATTATCATACAATCTCAGCGACCAAAGACTGTTCTTTTACCCTTCCTGTGGTCACTTGTCATCAACGAATTACTGGTCAAACTAAAGAATTTAGGTCACAAGGCGATGACATTGGCTATGCCGATGATTTGGTCATCATCGTGATGATGTTGGCTGCCCGAAACATTCGGCGTCCACAATACTGGAGGCATGCATTACCGCAATGTGATCAATTTGATGCAGCGTCTCATGATCTGGAGACCGCCATATCACCTTTTGTATATTGAAATGAGAAAACCGTGCGCTTGCTATAGTAATGTCCCACCATAAAGTCAATATGCCTAACTCCCTTGCCAGACGTGGTGTCGTGTAGGCAATACTTACCAACTACCAAAGATGTCCTCCTTTCATATCCTAGGAGGACAAGGATATGAGTTTAACGTCATACTTCGGACATTGCTCATATGTCTTGTCTGGCGCATGTGGCAAATCCGCATCCGAATAAGACCTGTTTCTTTTCCATGTAGCAATCACCATCCTTATATCCGACCCATCCCATCGGACTTCCTGGAAAACGGTGATGTCTGTGTCCTAGCAATCTAGGGCCTCTACTAATTGCTGGACTGCACATCACCTGTTAGGGGTCCGAATATTCCACGTGCAGATTCGAGGGTCGTTGTCCTTTAAACGTTTGCATGCCGGACATGTCTTTACCATTTTAGTCGGCATGAGTAAGGGTTTACTGCAGTCCCAATCCATCCAATTGAGAAAGGAGAAAGTCGTTAAGCATGGGTCTGTAGCGCTCGCCGTCCACTGCAGTCGTTTGGTCCTCGGCATTTTTATCTTCTAAGCGGCTAAACGTCGTAGTGTTTGCCCAGTTGGTGTCGGACGACCGGGAAATTTGCGCCGAAATTCACGCTGCGCCAACACCACCGACGAAATATTCAGCAAAAAAATCGTAACAATTATTCCGCGTTCTTTAGAAGTATAGCGATTCATGTCTTGTTGATGTGTGTTTTGGATCTGTTTACTTCACAAATGTCAAAGTAGAATTGACATTTGGCGCCATTTGCAAAAATGATAGCATCTTCCGATAGGATGATGACTTTTGCATCATGTTGTAGATTTATGTCTATTTCTTAAAAGTACCGTGATTACTTGCACAGCTTCGAGCTCTATTTTTAGGTCTTCAGAATATTCGCCAGATTTTCTGATGTAAAAGGAGCATCCGGTTCTCGACTTTTCCAGATAAATGGTAAACCTGATTCAGCAAACTTGCTGCAATATACATAAACCGACATATTTATACCTTCAAAGTTTAAAAGCTCGTTGCCTTCGATCAATTTATTTATATACGAGGACTAGGTGAGCAGGCTTCTCCTCGTTGATTTATGATCATGTGATGACCGGGTGTTCGAATCTTTGAGCGATCCAGAAAAACAAGAATACCAGCTCCCATTAGATATTGGATTTGTACGTTTGGATCCCCGATAACGGGCAAACAAAGCCTAATTTCGTTCGCAAGTCCAGGATCTTTTCGACTGGTAGGGAGCATCTAAGCAGGCAGATTACATTATTACCAGCCTAAACCTTGAAATTTATTTTTAAAAGCTGGAAGGAGACGAGCCAGCTATATGCAATCACTGTGATATTTAATCAACAACAATTGCAATAATATACTTTAAAAATTAATTCATGGTGCACCAAAACGGTGTTAACTAAGGTCTCGTCCCTCCAGTCACTGTGTTACTTCGCCTTGTCATGCTTGAGCACAGAGAGAGAGAGGGACCTACGGTTATTTGTCGATTTTGACGAGTGAATGAAAGACATTTTCATAAGCAAGGCGTTTTGATTTTCGAGCTTTGCCATTGTCCTTCGGAAAGATGTGGACCGAAAAATGTTGTCATCTGTTTTTCCGTATATTACCTGCGAATCGAACCCAAAGGTCAGTATTCGCAGTAATCGAAGTCTTTTAACCATTAGCTATACCATATAACATTTATTCGCCCAAAATTGGAGTGCAATGTTCACATCTGGTCAGAACCTTCTAAAAGCCCTCTGCACTTGGAAGATAGTATTCAAAACCGTGCGCTAAACTTCACAGGTAACTCTTCAACATCGATGTAATGTTTTTTGTCTTACTCTGTTCCATTCCTATGTCTACCACCAGACTTTACCATTCCGCCTCTTACAACCTTCAGCCGGATGGATGCTGATCGGTTTACGCTCAAGCCCACCTTCGGGCGTACTCATTTTATTTCCAACTCCGAGTCTGTCGCCTTTTCGTTGTTCCCCCATGTCTCATTCTGCCCGAACTGCCTTACCACGCGAGCTATCCCCATCCGTTTCCTATCGCTTTTTCGTTTCATCCGGGTTTTAGCATTCACAACGAAATGTTAAGAAGAGTTTGAAGTGGAAGAACTTTACTACTGGTGGAAATAGCGAAACAACACCGTGAAGCAAGGAACTCTTCATCCTTATTGGATAATATTAGTGTCACTTACAAGTATAATCGCATCATTTTGACTGCCATCTAGTGGGTGTAAAAGGGTCTATGGATTCGTTTCATTCGAATTTGGAGTCACTTTGTGTCGTTTTTCCGTTTCACTGGAGTTCGGAATCACATCATGTCGCTATTTCGTTTCATCGGATTTCGGAATAACTGCCTAATGAGCCGTTGGAAGTTTCACTTCAAAAAATCAAATAGTATCAAATCGCATGATCTCGGGGGACAATTGTCTCCATTTCGAGAAATCACACGTCCAGGAAATTTGTTACGTAATAGAGCCATGTTTCATCAACTGTGTGGCATGTGGCACTGAAAATAAGCATCGTCCACGCCCACAGCATCAAAAATATAGCCCAAAACCTGCACCAAACTGTCAGTTGCTGTGGATGGAGAGGTTGTTCCACTATTTCTCTTGGCTTTCCGGAGCCCCAGAAGCGACAGTTTTGTTTGTTTGTATACCCAGACAAATGGAAATGAGCCTTAATTTTGTGTAAAAAATCAGGATCTTGTTCTTTCATTTCCAGTAAACAATTAGCGAAAATACGACGTAGTACATGGTCTCCTGTCTTCAAGGCCAAGATCTTTATACAAAATGTGGCGTAAAGTGGTTGCGCATAGACCCAATGCCTTTGATGAAATGAACACACCTGGGTTTACAGTCACACTCTCAGCTATGGCAGAAATATTTTCAGCTGACCTTGTCGGATGAGCCCGGGCTGGAGTCCTCCCATCACTAACCTGTCCGAGTCATTCAATTTTATCGATTGAATTCACTATAGCTGTGCGAGAAGGCGTTTGATGATGACCAAGAGCAGTACAAACTTTACGAAACGTTTCCGCGACATGTTCACCATTTTTGTAGTGAATCTTCACTATTTCAACACGCTGTACGACTGCGTACCGATATGTATTTAGTAACCTCCTAGTTTTTACTTATTAAAATTCATCGCAACGATAGTTCAATGTTGATAGTTCAACAATGGCCCGAAATTTAAAATGACACCTCTATTAGATTTATCTGTTCCAAATATAGAAATACGAGCATTTGTCTTGCGGCCAAATGGTCTTGCAATTACGGCCAATATTAGCTTGGCTTCCAGCCCAATAAATCCACAAAAGACCAACTTTTTCCACTGTTCAACATCTTCGAAAAGTCAAGTACTTTCAGGTCAACACTCATCAACTCTTCAGCATTGATCGAGGC
Source organism: Volucella zonaria (assembly GCA_963966105.1). NCBI lineage: Eukaryota > Metazoa > Arthropoda > Insecta > Diptera > Syrphidae > Volucella > Volucella zonaria. The sequence goes on from OZ014534.1 coordinate 110,169,869, forward strand.
GTGCCATAAGCGTCTAATTGGAAAGCAAAACTCCCGAACTCTTCCAGATGAGCACCGGATTTCCACGGTTTGAGACATACTCGTATATGGAACTATTTTTTCCACATCAGTCCAGCTGTTGGAATTCGCAGGCGATATAATCGTATCTAGATACAAGTGTCATACGAGGATATATTATTTTTTTGTTGCTTGTAACCAACAATTGAAATCTTTTCGTTGATTGCGGGACCGGCCAGACAAATTGCTTTTGAAGTAAATGAGCGTAATATCGACCAAAGATAAACCCGTCACACACCAAAATATTGATATCGCTTCCACTGTGAGACCGTTTTAACAAAATCCTTGACTCCTTCTTGGAAAACCGGCGAAAAATAACCCTGGATACCCGACCTTGCGTCTGACTATCCAATCTTACAAAGCAATGGAGCGAAATGATTGGACGATAAGACAGCTTAACCCAATTGAAAGGAAAATTTGGGAGGAAAATATCCGGCCGGATATTGGGTCCTTTAACCAAAGGAGGCGTATGAATAGAAGGGTACAAAGATGTGGACAAAATCAGATACAAATGAGTTACTCGTAACTACAGCAGAAGTAGAACTCATTAAACATTGCGATTCTAAGAAGATGGTATATTGACTACAGTGTAAAAGACAAGCAGTACAATCGGAGATTTTCAACCTCAGACCGTAGGTATGCTAAGCTCCCAATCGCATGCCAAATCTGAATCCTGCTGAAGAGAAGAATCAGAGAAAAACCAACTAGACACGTGTTAGGTGGGAGCTTGGTAGCCCAGTCAAGCACCGCCTAGGGTAGTAGGTAGATGAAATTGAACGTTGCTTCACAAATGATTTAAATTGACTTTCCATGGTGGTATGCAGACCTGCAGCGACCACGTAAGAAAACAAAAAAAAAAAAAATAGGCCACTTGGAGGAAGGCCAGATCCAAGATTAGGATTTTTCCGAACATAAGGTGTAAATGAGTTAGACTGGAAACACTCAGAAAATCGAATGACACCTTCATTGTGTCGCAAGCAGACTACTCGTATCTGTCCCACAAGTAACTGATTCACTTGCCAGTTAAACTGATCAGAATCAGCTCACAGCCAGCTTCTGTCACTGTGAGGCCAATCAATTTACTCCTATGCACTTTGATGGCTTCAAATCGCGTGGCATTGGTGGCAGATTTGCAGTTTCACTGGAAGAAGATTTAAATCAGATGCTGGCAAATTTGAAGAGAATCTGCATTGCCGCATGTGTTAATCGGCCAGACAACACGGCATAGACGACTTATTACCCAGAGTCTTATGAGAGAAGATTGGCTTCAGCCAAAATATGAACTACGGACGGAATATGTTCAGATATTAACTTGTCTCCTAGAAAGCAAATCTGACGAGGACGACCAAATGGGTCTTCACTACTCGTTGGGTAAATTTTTGAGTATGCCTTTCAAACGCTGAAGAGGCGCAATCCTAATGACAACGAACTATATGGTGCGAGCGCGATGTCTCTGCGACTTCTGGACACTTATTAAGAGTCATGGGCCTTTTAGCTACCCCTCCACAGGCAATATACAGCAATCTGAATACTGAAGAACAACAAAGCGGTTAGACTTGACGGTATTCCCGCAGAGTTCTTACGACTAGCATCAAGACCATCGAGTGAGCTGCTGCCGCCACTCTATTGAGAGAGGTTTTCTGAAGATCAAACTCCCAAAGAAAGCAGATCTTACGCAGTGGGAAAACTGGAGAGGAATTTGCGTGCTGCCTGCAGTAGCCAAGGTTCAAGCAAAAATCATCCTGGAGCGAATAAAAGACCACCTCGAAGACATACTTGATGCCGAACAGGCAGGATTCCGCACTGCATCTTCCTGTGTGGACAACATCAACACCTTGCGGATCGTCATCGGACAGTGCGTTGAATATCGAACACCACTTCACCTGCTGTTCGTCGACTTCGAAAAGGCGCTCGTCAGTGTCAATAGGAAATTTATCTGGCTTGCCTTGCGCAGGAGGGGCATCCCAGATAAATTGATTGCTATTATCAAGGCTTCATATGATGGATCCAAAATGTTACGTTCTGCATAAAGGAAGATTGTCAGAGGAGTTTGAAATCCTAAGTTGGCAGGGCTGTGTGCTATTACTAGTACTGTTCCTGTTGGTGGTAAGTGATATACTGCATGCAGCTTTGTTGACTGGAAATGGAGGAATTCAGTGCACTGTGCAATAACACTTCAAACATCTGGATTACGAGAATGAGCGACTCTCTCACAGGATCATGGATCTCCATCAAATGATAGCCATCCTTGGTGAAATCGTTGGGCTAAAGATCAATACGTCAAAAACAAAAAGGATCAGCCTTGCAACTTCCTCATCTAACCAGAGATTTCTGGACAACCAGTAGCGATGGTAGAGAATTTTCAATATCTTGGGAGTATTGTCTCTACTGAATCGGGAAAGCAAAGGCTCCATTCGAAATGCTGCCCAAAATATGGAGAATCAACTCTAAAGACCTAAGCCTAAAGCTACGACTGTTTCGCCCCAATGTTAAATCCGTGCTTCTTTATGTATACAGCACTTGGAAAGTTACACCCACTGTCACTAGAAAGCTGCAAGCGTTCGTGAATAGATGTCTGCGAAGCATCTTGAGGATTTTCTGGCCCAACCATATCTTTAATGATGAACTTCATGCCAGAACAGGTCAGCAACCCATTGACTCTATCATACGAAGACGTAAGTGCCAGTGGATTGGGTATATGCTTCGTAAAGGTGACGAGTGCATTGCGAGTCAAGCGATGTGATGGAATCCTCTCACGCGGAAAGACAGACGAGTGGGCCGACCTAGAAGTACAATACTTGGCGAAGAACTGTCGAAGAGGAATCAGTACAACTGGGGAAGAGTTGGAGGAAGCTTAGATACATCTCCAGAAACCGTACATGACGGCGCGTAGGAGCAGTGGAGGCCCTGTGCTCCGCAAGAGGAACTCCACGGACATAATAGGTTCGAGGACCTAAATCAAATCAAAAAAATCTACAGGCAAAGTTGTAGACATCTTACTGGTGTTTTAACTGAGCACTAAGCTGTTACTTAGCACGTAAGTGTGCTTGGCATAAATGACATCACATAGATGAGTGTCCGGATTGGACGATAGATGGCGCTACTGAGCCAAAACGAGTGTACCATCATTTAGTAGAACCTCTTTTAGCCCGCCTGTCCAAGTTTGGTGATAATCCGACGCTTAGTTTTGTTTTGACACCTTTCTGGCCGAAAGCATGGTCTTCGCCTTCTTTGGAGCACGTTCACCGGGTAAAACCTATTGTTTCGATTGTTCTTTTGTTTCTGGTGTATACCAATGAATCCATGCCTCATCGACGGTCACAAAACGACGCAGAAACTCCTCCGGATTTCGATTAAACAAGGCCAAGCACGTCTTTGAAGGGGTTCCCACGATTGTGCTTGTTCTCCGGTGCGAGCAAACGCGGCACCCATCGTGCGGACAGCTTTCTCATGCCCAAAATCTCGTGCAGGATATGGCTAACGCGTTCAGTTGAGATGCCTGCTATCTCAGCCAAGTCGCGAATTCTCACTCGGCTGTCCGCCAATACGAGATCATGGAATTTGTGCACGGTTTCCTCTGTGGTAACCGTTTTTGGGCCACCTGGGCGCGGTTCATCAAAAACCGACCGACGTGCGGCCACGGCGAAACTCTGCGAACCCATGGTAAACGGTTGTACGGGAAGGTGAATGGGTCCCATATACACCGTCGAGAATGGGCTTGATTTCCTCTTATGTTTTGCCACTCAAAAACAAGAATCGTATCACGGAGCGATATTGCTCTTTTTCGATGGTCGCAAAAAACACTAACACGATGGATGTCAAAGCAAAACTAAGCATCGGATTGTCACCAAATTTTGAAGGATTATCACCAAATTCCAGGGAACTGTCTTTAAATGGATTTGGATCGAATTTCAAATCAAATCACTTGCGTCTATCACATCTACATAAAAAATTAATGGAAATCGCTTACTAATTCTGCTATTTTTTCTGTAAACAAATGTGACAATCGGTGGCTAAAAATCAAAAATCAAAATATCAATTGAAATGAATAAAATTTAATGAAATTGCAATTAATCAAAGTGTCATTGCTTTGCATATTTGCATATTATCACACACAGATTTAATTAAAAAAAAAAAAAAAATGAAAGGCTTATGTGTCCTCCGCAGATACCGCAAATTGTTCAACTCAAAACCAGCGCATTACAATATTTCGGTTTTTGTTTTTGTGGTTTTGAATGAAAACTTAATCTACCTTGATACGTTAGATTTAATTAAAATGCGCGAATGCATTATGCAGGCACGTGTGTGATGCACGCATAATAAAAACCAGCTTTGCATGCGAAACGCAACAATTGCATTGTATTATACTCGTAGAGTGACCTTTGGTTGAGTGATTTGCAATTTATTGCCAAGTTAGAAGTTCGAATCAAAATTGTTAGGAGAGACGACATACTATAGAGTTCATAGTATTTTGTCTTATATTCTGAACATGGAAGCCGAAGAGTGATCATCCTGCAGGTATATCTGTGGCCAATGCACGCTGACAACATGAAAAGTATTTTCAAAATCAACTTCGGTTTTGATATGATTGGATCCTTCTGGCCTGTAATTGGAGTAAAGCGCTTGTGGGTTAATTTTTTTTAAGATGTCCAATGCGTCCCTACTATGTACAGACTTGACCAGGTCTTTCGTAGAGCTGCTCAATTGAAATTCGATTTGGACAAAAATCCTTATAGCGCTCAAGGGATTTAAAAACCCTTAAAATGCTTGCACACAGCGCGGGCGAAGGAAAATCGGAAAGAAAAGAAACAGAGGTGCCCACGAACGTTGATTTTAAATGTTTGAAGGTTATAATGACTAAGAAATAAAGACCTAAGCACAACATTCCATAAGCTAGCGGTATGGCTTAGGAACGAATCACAATATTTTAGAGTCTGTGCGAAGGTGCGCTTGAGGGTATACTGCTGAGCATTCATAGGGTGTTCTCGGGTTAAAGGTTTGACGGGGCGGAATGTTACTGGCGATTTCTATGGAGCACTGGTGGTGGAAACACTACATCAGTGTTCGAGTGTGTCCATTGTCTGAGTGATATTAGTATCACCTATGGGCATAAGTGACACAATATCCTGCGATGCTTGCTGTGAAAGTGTTGACGACACCGCGGAGCACTACTTCTGTGTATGTCCGGCTTACGCTCGCATCAGGCTGCAGGTACTCGGCGTTGACGCTGTGGGTGGTGGTTCTGTGCTTACTCATTTTTCTTCGTAAGACTGAGAGATTTCATTAAAAGGGAAAGAGTACAATGGACTAATTCTTTATCTGAATGTTCTGTTCCGACAGAGACAAAAATCACCGTGCAATGTTTTGGGTTTTATTTGCCGGGTGCAGAAATGTTTTGGGTGCACTCGACCAGATGTGGGCATTGTACTCCAATTTCGGGCGGATAAATGCCTTAGAACGGGTGACCAGATAGCTATGATAGTTTTTCCAATTGTTGTGTTCCAGCAGCTGTCAAAGTTACCAATGACATCCAGCTGCCAAAATATTCAGTAAAGTTTGTCATTTCATCATGCATCGTTTTACACTTGCCGAACATGCGGAAATTATTAAAAAATATCGATATTCCTGCTCTGTTGTATATACGCAATGTGAATTTCTTCGTGAGATCGGTAGCCATCACGGCTTCAGTTTGCAGGCAATTCGTCGTACCGTGGAAAAGTTTGAGCTTGAGTACACTCTTTTGGATCTTAAGTCACTAACCAGACAGAGATTGGCGCGAAATGAGGAAAACATAACCGCCGTAGCGGCCAGTATCGAAGAAGACTCAGAAATAACGATTCGGCGCCGATCAGCTGAATTCGGTAACGCCAGAGTTAAACCGGCTTGGATTTGGGCCTACATCCGGATGACCATAGAAAACGCCGTGAGTTCGCTAATTGGGCGCTGGAAATGTTGGCCGGAGATCCGGATTTTGCCCAAAAAATCATCTTCTCGGACGAGGCCGTACTTCCTATAGAGCGATATTAATCGATTTTCTCGACAACATCGAAATATCTGAGCTGTATCCCATACAAGCGATGCAACACTCGAAGTTGTAAAGGAGAAATTTGGCGATTGAGTGATCTACGGCGAGCGTTCCTCAAATGTTCGCCGCGATCATGCGATTGGACGCCACTTTCTCTGGGGGTACATCAAGTCCTTAGTCTACGCTAACAAGCCAACATTCGACACCCTATTGCCGGAATAACGCCGCACATATTGCACCGAGTCATCAAAAATTGGACCGACCGCCAGAATCAATTTTATATCTCACACCGTTATGGTTCTACAATATTTAAATTTTTTTTCCTATTGTTCGTATCTGGTTGCCCTTTATATTGAGGCCAGATCAGAGAGGGTGAAGTATTTCTTACATCGCCTGTAGGTTTTCTACCTTCCGAATGAAGTTGAGCCGAATTGCTCCCTGAAAAAATCGTCGGTTCTTCTTCTAAAAAAAAAAGTCGGCAATCCAGAGAATCGACTAGATTCATTTAGTTGAGATGATATCTTAAACAGTGATGCCCTGTGAGGTAACCTAGTAAGTTTTTGATATCGTGCCGACTTAGATTTAGACATCTTCAGAATGGTTCGTTTGGCCTGTGTTAGACCTGAGCTATTCTACCGATATGAGATGCATCTTGACTGATCTCAGCACTTAATAGTTAAATTGATTGCTGATTTAGGAGTGCAGCAGAAGGGATTTTCTGAGCCCTTTCTGGCCAGATCGCCAGCCTTTTTATTCCCATAAATTTTTTTGTCCAGGGGTCCTTAGGTCCGGATGATCGGTAAGACGTAACTCTTTAATATGTACCAGACTTTCTGTGCTGCGTAATGCCACTTTGTTTATATATAAGTGTAAGGACGTTAGTCCTATTATTGATTCTATCGCAGATATGGGGCAGACATTGTACTGTACTCCATTGAGCCTTAAAATAGCGGTATTTTGAGTGAATTTAGTCCACCATACTATAGAGTCATATGTTACGAGTATGATGGGTCTGACCATCATCCAGTGAGTGATCTTTGGAGAGATCCCCATGTGAATGCTGATCTGACGGAGATGGCAGAGCCGTTCAACATTCACCTTTGCTGGGTGCCGGGCCATAGAGACATTCCAGGGAATTGTAGGGCCGATGAGCTAGCCAAAATTGGAACCACTTCACCTATTCTACCGGAAAAGGGTAGCATTAGCATACCAATCGCTACGTGCTGGATGCTAATAATAGAACAGACCTTAGATGGACTGATGGATCAATGTGTCTAGCGACCAAACAGATCTGGCCAAATCTGAATCGCTCCAAGACTTTGATTCTTTTAAATAGGAAACATCTCAACGCCATCATAGGTGTCATCACTGGACACTGCCTTATAGACAAGCATGCAAGAAGCCGTGGCGCTTTTACAAACGACTTTTGGAGAAGTTGCATGGACGAGGAGGAAGAGAAGACAATCCTTCACCTACTCTGTGTATGTCCAGCTCTCTCCCAGGGAAGAAAACTTGACTTAGAAGCTTTCTTCTACAATCACTTAAACGATCTAAAGAATATAGACGTTAACAGTCTCCTACGCTTCATCATAAGCACAAATTGGTTCCATGAGTTAGAGGATCACAGATCCACGTGGCATCAGAACCGGGCCAATAGACCTAAGAGGGTTGGTGTTTCCAATAGCCACTTTTACCTTCCTACCTTCCTCCAGCTCAAGTTCTTTGCCAAGCAAGTGCTAAAACAATTTCCTGATACCCTGAAGCGTTTTTACCACTTAACATATTTTTTTATTTATTTTTTTTTTGTGAAGAATTAACAAGAAACTTTCCCCTAAAAACCCTCACTTTCCATCTTTCCATTTCAGTAAATCCAAGGATCACACATACAATTACGTGGATCGAGTACGTTTGGGTCAAAGTTCGTTACAAAGTGCCAAATACTTTAATCCACCACCACCACGCGGTTCCGGCTGGCGCCAAAAATCCATCTCTAATCTAGACCTTTCCACAAATCGTCACGCATCCGGCCAGTACATTGAAGAAGAACAACAACTACGTCCAAGTCGATCCTTGGACTACAAGCATTCCAGCCACAAAGAGGACGCCTTTGACATTGCAGAATTCTACTGGCACATCGATCCAGACAAGCACTACGAAAAAGTGCCACAGAATTACGGTAAGTGATTTCAATGGTGATGGTGTTGGAGATGCTAATGCACACGTCTAACTAGCACTTTACATGTGCACCACTAATGTCATCTGTCACACCATCTGTCAACTGTCATTCTACTCGTATTGTGTTTTGTCATTGCAATTAATCGCATTTCACTTTTGTTTCATTTCTCTTGCTGTCACTATTGGAAATTTGTTCATTTTCCCAAGCAACAGCAGCAGCTGACGAAAGTGGCTATCACTCAACGAATCTCTACAATCAACCGTTTGACATTGGAAACGATTCGTGCAGCTTACGTCGTTCGAGAAGTTTGGCGGTAATTCGTGAGGAGACATTTAGTGACTTACAAATTTCAACGACAAACAGTCATAGACGTTCGCAGCTGATACCCCGTGCTAGACTGGTGAATCGAGGCTTCTTCAAGGAAAGGTAAGTGTTTTCAATTTTCTGCTGACGGTTTTCGCTTGGTGATACGGATATCTGTATCTGTTTTCTATCTAGTTTAAGCCCTGGCCTGAGAAGATCCCCCACTCCTTACCCTTCTGAGTCGACTGGGGCGCTTTTATATTGACACAAGTCATTAGACTTGAAAAATGTTGCTTTGCGGTGATCACAGAGCATCAGAACGTGTGACTTGAGAGATTTGAGAATTACGCGAGGAATTTATTTTTAGCAGAAAACAAAAGCAAACTTCCAAGTGAGGGTGCGATTCATGTTTTGAAGATCTCTCTGGCTCAGTTGAATTTAAGCCGGCTAAGTGAGTTAGACCCTCCTCGAGATACTCCCAATCGCTTCATACTCGTATACTCGTTCGGTGCATTTTTAATTTTATTTTGTTTTTTGTTTATTGGAGAGACTTGAATTTGTGTTTTGTTTTTTGTTGTTTTAGTGGAAGTTGTTGTTGTGGTTTTGTATCTGTTGAAAAGTTCTCAAGGTAGTTTTATTCTGAGTTACGATTTGAAGGTGATTATTGCACTTTTAGAATGTGCGCACGGATAAATCGGTTTGGTGTTGTTGTTTCTTGGTGAAATTGTATCTGTGGCTGTGTGTGTGGTGTGGATGTTGCTTTTATTTTTTGTTTTTTTTTCACATGAAAATGTTACGTAAGCGGTGATTAAAACAGAGAAGTATCTGAAGACGACCTGAAGTGCATTTGTTACTTGGAAATCATTTTTTTTCTCTTCTATTTTGCAAGAAAGTCACGAGAGTCAGAATTAATTCTGATTTATGCGAAAGTGCTTTTAGCACCTTGCTGGGAGGTTGATTGAATTTAGGCGGATGTGGCGTTTGAATTATGAACTTTATTAGCTTTATCTGTCATGCTCAGTGCCATACGGGTGTCTCGTAGCAATATGTGTCATCAAATCGCTCTTCTTTGGGTTTGTTTTGCAACTAAATTTGTGGGGAAAATTTCGTACTGACTTTCTAGTCAGTCGCAGGCAGTTTATTTATTTTTTATTTTTCGCATAAAGCACTGAGACAAGGAACCAGTCCTTTTACTTTCCTTTCAATGAAGTAACCCAGTTTCTCGAACAAATATGAGCAATGGCTGCAATGACACAATGACAGCACCAACACATCAGAGTCTAGTACCTGGAGCCAAACGTGAGAAAAAGCTGGACATTCTGACAGAAAATGCGTAGTAGTATCATCATCAGATGATTAAGGCAGATTAAGGTGCTCAGTAAAATCTAGTCATCAGTCTTCTACTGAGGAACACTAGGAGTACCGCTGACTCTTCAGGGACGTCGGGGGGTACCCGATTGATCATCCTGCAGCCTGAAGAGTAATGTTTTCTACGCTTGTATTTATACAAAAACCGAATTGTCAGTGAACGCGAATTCAGGGCCTGAAAAATTCTCCTCTGAGCCTTGTCTAGAAAATTTAACGTTGATACCATTTCCTATGATCCCATTATTATCTGGGACACAAACAGGGCTCCGATTGCGTTCAGAAAAGTCTTAGATTGCCCAACTAGCTTGAAGGTGCTGAGAGGGTTCAGTAAAGGTGTAGGTATAGCTTAGCTTCCACGACCAACGTGCGCAGATACTTTGCCGCGTCCATCTGTTTCTCGTAATACAGTTCTTTGGATCAGTTTTGCGTATGTCTTCGTCTGGCAGACAGACACAACTTTGGCTAACGAAACCTTAGGTTGTTGTCCTCCGCAAACACATCAGTGTCACAGATACTGGACCCATCGGTGACATTTCTATGCTCGCCCAAAACCGGGCCGAAGACAGTCCTGAAAAAGACATGTCGATTAGACCATTGTCAAATGAAACATGGAAGCGTACTTCTTTTTAAATGGAAGATGCCTTGAAAGTGATGTCCATGATATGAATATCAAGGGGAAGAATATTACTCAGAATGTCTAGGGCTCTGGAAGAAAAGCTTCCAAGCAGACAAGATAAATCTTCGGAGTCTGCTGAAAGCAGCTTTAAGACGAAAGCGTATTCCGCCAAACAACTGACGGAAATGATAGGATTGATCTTATTGTAATCCTGAAGACCCTTCTTCGCTTTGAAAAAAGTTCTCTCACACAGCCAGAAAGGCAATAGCTTCTTGAAGATTTTACAGGCGACGTCGCCAGTAGTCCAAAGAAGCTTACTATTTAGGATGACAGATTTTTAACATGGAAAAACGAATGGTGTAGCCTTTTAACAGTAGATGAATCCATTCAGTCAGATTCCACCTCCCCGTGAAGAGAACAATTTTAGTTTTTAGATGATCGACTGAAAGCTGAATGATCTTGGGCATAATTCAACTAACAATACAACTACATCGTGCCTTAGAGGAGAAGTAAGAACTATTGACAGAGTTAAGCAGAAAAACTACCAACATGAGCAATGTTAGTGGATACAGGACATCATGCTCGGACAACCGCTTTCACATATTGAACTAATATTCAGTTCATAAGCATTGCTTATTTATTACTACTTAAACTTTGTCACCTCTCCAAACGCAAAGGCGTCAATCTTGCGGTGTTCGATCATCCATTACTCCTTCGATGGCTCCCGGATTGTTTTTCGCCAGATCTGATGAGGGCGGAGCACTTTAGGGAATGTATTCAACTGTACTATGCATTCTGCAATGCCCTCCCTACCTCTTTCTTTCCCAGCCATTATAGTTTTCAAACATTTAAAACCAACGTTCATTGGTACCTCTCTTTCTGTCCTCCCTGATTTTCCTTCGCCCGCGCTGTGTGCAAGCATTTTAAGGGTACTTAAACCCCGTGAGCGCGCGCAAACTATAAAAAAAAAATTCATCTTCGCTCCATGGAACATAACTGCTTCCCCTGTTATTAGCCGCTTAAATGTATAATGGAGAGCGCCTTGAATAGAATATCTTGCACGATATCACAAAGCTAATGTTCTTGAACACTGTGTATTCTAACTTCATGTCCACTAGGGAAATGAAAACATTTACTACTGCACCGTAGCGATGTTTGTTCTTCATCTCTGTAAGTTTTAGATCGCGCCGTAGGTTCCTTTTTTCAAAAAGCTGCGTAAACTGTGATGAAATTTGATTATACAGGGTGGACGATTGTCCAGGATTCGTTCGAAATTGTTCATAGTTTACAACATTAGCTTCGCAAGCCGGTAGTTGTTACAATTTATCGTGACGGTATTGCTTTTATACCGCGAAAACATCCGATATTCTCTCATATTGTTGCTTAATCCTATATATTTGATGTTGACCCATATTTTAGAAAGTATAGGACCTTGATTTACCTATTGATATAATGGAGCTAGTTGTTGGATATCTAGTTCCGCCAATAGAGTTGATTCGTAACAATCAACGTGTGTTATAGGTGAAAATGCTAACAGGCTGACAGTTGAATTAAGTCCTATATAACATGGACTAGTTTTTAAATTTTTGAGATTGACCAGCGAACTGGTCTGCAGTCTTCGATTACCTCTATTTCAAATGCTGTTAAGGATATGTCTCTTCTGATAGTCACGACACAGAACAGAAGGCACCGCAGATTTGAGAATGTTCACTTTGGACTTTAAAGGTCTTCGAAACTTTGCTATTGTGTAGCCAACATTTTTAACTATCAGGTGAAATGCACAGGAAAGTTTCACTTGATAATTTGACGGCTTTAATACCAGTACTCGATTTATTGATATTGAGTCCTTATGTTAAATCTAAATGTGTACTCTTCTTCTCTGCTCTGTGACAACGGTGGCGGCTGGAAGAAATAGCCCACTTCATATTCTATTGCCGTCCTTTAGCAGCGTGACGAGCATTCTTTCTAGAAGCGTTCATCTTCACATGACATGTGTATTAAAGCATCCTATGGTGCCGCTTTACCAGTCTTCCCTAAAAATATCTGAGGTCGGTTGTCATCTTTGACATGCTGAGAGGTTTGGTCCTTTTGCAGAAATTTATTGACATCATGTCTCTCAAGGGTTAAGAACTGCTATGAAATATTCGTTTCATCCATTTAGTCATATGAAATCATCAAGGTGCGTCACGAGAATCTGTAACAAGGTTTCCTAGGTGTTGTTTACAACTTTGACTATCAAAAAGTTTTTCAGTGGTACTGTGGATGGTTTTGCACTTTCTTGCTATTTATCTTCACTCACAAGGCAGTGGTGCACCACCTCTTGCTACGATTGACAACACTGGCCATCAAGTTGGTTAGAAATAAAATTTGATCTCATTGTGATACTCTTACGATCGGATACCTAGTATAGCCACTAAAAGTCGTTACCCCCTAATTTTTATTTGCAAGAGAAGCAATAGGTGGACTGCTTATTCCAACACTTCTATTAACAATGAGGTCCTTGTAAAATCCGAGCAGACACAGAGTTCTATTGATTTTTGGTGTACTCATATATTGGAACATACTCCTATATGAAGAGCGATTTTGTATGTCAATCGACAAGCGGCTTCGAATGTGGCTTCTCCTGACAAAAGCATCCTTATTCCTTCAATTAACTACATTATCAAGTCACTGTGTTATAACGAATTCCACAATTTTGAAAGCGAATATGAGTGAGGAGCGATGTCATACCAAGTTTGTCGTCCAAGCGATTGCCAGAAAATTCAACTACAATAAAATACAGGGGCTACCCTATTCAAGTCGACCAAGTTGATCGATCACACCGTGTTATAAAAATATGGTACAGATGTAGCCCCATGGTAAGGCGTAGCCATAGATGTGTACAATCCATATCTGGACTTAGGCTTAAGGATTCACAGCATTTTCCAGGACGCTATTTCTAGCCCTAACGATACTTGCCCCTTTGTCTTACACAGGTGAGGACTTTCTCCAAACAATTTTTCCCTTTCGCTTTGCCCATCAATGACGTTGTCTAATAAAAAGCGGGGGCAGAGCATATTACTGGTCTTATCGTAAACAACACCACCGAAGGTTGCAACGATTTGATCAGTTACAAGTTGACGGTCATAGATCTTGTTGGCGGCAGGACCACCGGTAGTCCCTACCAGGACTTAAATCGCGGTACCATGGGATTCAGAAGCCCCACGGATTTCGGTCCGGGCCTGACTTATTGAGATAGGCCCCCTTGTGGGAGCGTCATTGTGGCTGTGGATTAAACCCAAAATCGCGGGAAGGGTTTTGACCCAATGTAGAGTTACTGAGACCTGGGTGCTGTAAGTAAGTAAGAGGTAAGAAGTTTTAGACCCATACCAAGAGTGGAACTTGTGCCTCCAACACAGTTCCGAATTAGTATCAAAGGATTGACGGAGAGCGATGGCAAAGCGTATCTTTGCTCCCATGGATGTATGGGCATCCCATAAACATAAGACTTCTCGACAGATGTTTACGTTACAAATCAGAGACTACATAAACAGCTGGCGACGGCGGAATAACAGATTTGAGCCACACATCCAATTGTTCTTTTTAACATTTCAAACAGAAAGAGGAACAAAAGGCTCGAATGAGACGATGTGGGCAGCCTTTTTTCTTAACTTTTAATGGCTTTACAAGACCTGATCTCAGTTACCAGCATAAGCAGGGTTCCTTTCCCTTTTATAGGATTAAAGGAAATAATAATCTCTATAGTTGCATGTACAGTATAACATCGACTAATCTTGTTGACAATAGAAAGTCGTTAATCTACGACTCGGAGACATATCCATCCTAAAATTGAATGGGTCATGTGCTGCCAGGTTTGAATCACTACCCTACGCGAATTTATCTTCACGTAATCCAACCCGGTGTAGAGCTTACCAGTCATCAAATTCTGACAAAATATTACGTATACGTCTTACTTTGCGACAAATATTGGCTTGACAATACCTAAATATTCATAGCTACATAGAGACGCTTAGAATTTGAAATTAAGGACGTCATCAAGAGCTTGATAGGCTGTCTACTCCCACCATACTCGATTACTGAAAGCAACGAAAATTACTGCAGCCGAATGAGTTTTTCTCCCTTAAAAACGGTCCTCGTCCTAGAGATATTCTGAAAATAATTCCCTCTCTTGTAATAAATTGACTCATAAAAAATCCAGCCGTTCGACGTCTGTTTTTGTTTGAAAATTTCTCAAATCTTCATACATTGTGTCACGTGTAAGTCCCATTACAAAATCCATCAATTCACCAATTTACACTCGCACACAATATTCTCGTACCATTTGCTTTGAATGTTACAAACGTGTGTTCACCTTTATGACTCAATTAATAGTCATAAAAAAACATCTCCTCGAAATTGCCAATTGGCAAAATTTATGTCCTTATTCACGAATACCGAAAGCCATTACAGATTCCACTAAATTAAAATTCACATTCCAGTACATTTCCGAAATGTACTTTCCCAACCAACCAACAATAATCAAAAACAACCCATAACCACTAATTCATCAACAATAGCTACACCAACAAACCAATAAATTAATTCTCCAGCCAATTAACAACTTTAACCCAACCAGTTACCAATTGCCAAACTGTATATTTATTGTCATTAAAAAAGGAAATAACAAAAGTAAGTAACTGACGTATGTTGGCTTCCCCTTCCCGAAACTTTAAATAAATATTGTTTATTTCGCTTTAATTCAATTGCCATATGGCGAAAAAACTGTTTTTGAACATTCGCTCACAACCACACAGTGACATCGACTGTTAATTTGAATTCAAAACATAAGTACGAGTATGACTACTATCTCCACCACCACAATCATAAAAAGATTAGAAGTATCTTAAAGATGCTAATTAGTCACACAGTGAGGAAAGAGAGAAATGTATGCTGGCTACCGAATCCGAGAACAATTGAAATCTGGCAAGAAACATCATACGGTGTGACTTCCTTAATTTAGATTTGAAAACTTTGCATTAAAACTTGAACATCTGCAAGGACAATTCAATTCGCAATTCAAGGAGACATAACTCTTTCATTTCCGGGCATTTTTGTCGCATCTACAGCGATTTTAAGTGAAGAAAACAAGTGAACGGAGACAAAAAGTCATACGAACTGATTTGAGAAAAGAAGAAAAATATTCAAGGACATTTGTCCTTTCTTCTCCCATTTCTTATCCTAACGTTTTGAGTTTAGTATTCACGGTGAGCCACGCCAATGCGATGGACAATTAGGTTTTAGACGGTTTTTAGTTTGAAATTCATTAAAATCACACTTCTCTTAGGTCTAAAAATAAAATGAAAAAAAAAAAACAAACAAAGAAACGGATTTCAACTCTCGAACTTGATTGCTGATTGGAATTGTTCAAGTCCTTCATAGTCCTGCTGTGCTTACACAAAAGAAAAAAAAAACGTCTATTCCGAATGAAAGTTTGAATGAAATTCTCTTTAAGATCGCCGGGGTTGATGAGGAGTCAATATCCAATTTGTTTTATGTAGATGAAAAGGATTTAGAATTTCACATGAAGGCATACTCGTAACTCGTAATCAACATCGGCTAGCATGTGTTACTTCGGATTTTATGGATACCAAATGGCGATGAAAAATTTATTTACTTTCGCAAAGTTTTGCTGGAATTTATTGGTTGGGTAATTTGTATGTCCTGAATGATTTTGCGTTGGTTGGGTAGGACAAAAAAAAAAAAAAACAAAAAGCCCAACAAATAAATTAAGTCCACATGGAAACGCAATACGAAACACAATTTGCGAGCAATTACGCTGTATAAACGGCTCTCTGTGTGTGTTTTTCTTCTAAGGGAAGGAGTAGGAGTGATTTAATTGCTTGGAATGAAAGAACGGAATCGAAAGCAGAATTGAATTGGTTGCTGTAAGGGGTATTGGCATTGAGTACATAGTGCCCGTACCCTATAGTTCATTGAGAGCAGGACAAAGTTTCATTTGAATCGACATTTCAAAAGGTGCACCGACCTCTGTGGGGTAGTTTCGAGGGCCTAGTATTTATTCTAGATGTTCTTTATGAATTGCTTTCCAAACAACTGTTGTACAATACGATTAAGCGGGTAAGAGTTCTGTGGATGGGTAATAGATTTTTTTTTTTAGAAAGCAATTACCGTAAGGAATTTGTGAAAGGCTGCCTCATTTTATTAAAGGATAACTAGGTAAATTTAATTACAAAATTGGACTTGTAATGGCATAAGTGAATTGGTTCGAAAACTCTAGATATTCGGGGTTTAAAGTGAGGCGGAAAATAGGATTGAAAGGAGGAAGCTGCTTGAGAGAGTCTAAGTTTGGGATAACTCAATCGGAACTGATGTTTTAACCGATTTATCAACTAGACGACTGACATTTTAAGACCCATTTAGGTGGAATATTGCTATCCATGAAATGGATATGGCCGACCCACAGCCCTTTTAGCTTCTGGCTGGTTTGTTAGGTAAAATAAGGTCAAAGTTGCAGCCTATATCGAGTAGATTCCGTTGTACAAACCTACTAAGGTTCAAAGGATCTTAATGCCGTCACTCCTTATGTGGAGCCATGGAGATCATGAGGATCTTCCAAAGCAGCACATTAAATTCTTATGAGCGTATCCATTTCGAGGTTTTTATACACTAGAGGAACTCATTGATCTTCATTTCGTCCAACTCGCAGATATTTTCAAGAAAAAATTGACAAGGAAGAGGTTCTCTTTTGGTAGATAGGTCGGTGTAGGTAGATAGGAGTAGCAGAGGCAGAGTGGTTTCCTTTTTATCGTTATCCCTACAGCTTCTGCAAAGGCGAATATAAGTGAAGCGAAGATGCTAATGTGATGACTTTTTCGTGGATAGAATAAATCTGTCTTGTTCGGGGAGGATGTACCAAAAGGATATCCTTTTGTCCTTTGAGACTCAATGAATGTCTACGATTCTACTATTTCCGATTTCTCCGTTTTGGTAACTCGTTTCCCGCGAAATTCGAATGTCAACTGTTTACGATTTTGTTAAGAGACAAATGACTATTGTTTCATTGACTTCGTCGAATCGAGCTCCTCCGAAATACACTTTACTATTTCGTGAGCTGGAAAGAGGTACTCAATGTGAGTTGTTCGGGGAATACGCCAACTCTCTTCTCTCGATAATTTCTTTAGGCATTCGAACGAAAGTTGTTGGATGTTCCTATTCGCAGCTATAACACTGAGGCTGTTAGGGCTCTCAGGTGAGACATCACTATCTGTCTCAGCAGACAAAGGCTGTCCACAAGGTGATGTTCGTTCACCTCTACTGTGATCACCTGTCAACGAGGATTTACTATTGTAGATAGACGATTACTTGGTCATAATTTGTCCTAAAAATGTAGGGCCACCGACAAATTACCAATCGCCCATCAATGAGGTTGTCTAATAATAAGCGGGGGCTGAGCATATTACTTGTCTTATCGTAAACATCTTCAGATGACGCCACCGAAGGTTGCTACGATTTAACCAGTTACAAGTTGCCGGTCATTGGTCTTGTTGGTGGCAAGACCACCGGTAGTCCCTACCAGGACTTAAATCACGGTACCATGGAAGTCAGGAGCCCCCCGAATTTCGGTCCGGGCCTGACTTGTCGAGCTAGGCCCCCTTGTGGGAGCGTTATGGTGGCTGTGGTCTTCCTGTTGGCTTGACCCATTGTAGAGTAGCAAATAAGCACTGGGTGCTGTGACCCTAAGAGCAGTAAGAGGTTTTAGATCGGCCTCGACTCATACCAAGGGTGAAACTTATGCCTCCAATACAGTTCCGAATTGGTATCAAAGGATTGACGGAGAGCAATGGCAAGGCGTATCCTTGCTCCCATGGATGTATGGGCATCCCGTAAACATAAGTCTACATGACAGGTGGTTTACGTTAAAAACCAGAGACTATGTCCTAAAAATGTGCTACTTCCCCAAGGATTGGAAGGAGGCAAGGGTGGTTGTGCTCCTGAAGTCCACTGATAAAAATAGGTCTGACCCTAAATCTTATCGGGGCATCAGCCTGCTTCCGGTACTAGGAAAAGTGATGGAAAGAGCATGACGGAACCAATGTCCCTCTTCCATTTCGGCTTTACAAAAGGCAAGTGTGTTGAGGATGCATGGTCTTTCCTAAAAGACAGAGTCCTGAGAAGCAGCGCCAACGTGGTTATAGGTATTGGTTGATTCCAAAAGTGCCTTTGATAACCTGAACTGGCAGAAAATAGTAACCAGGTTGCAGGAATTGGGCTGTCGGGAAATCGGGCTTGGGGGAAGCTACTTTTCCGATAGAAAAGCGAGTGTGATAAATACGCCCGACAGCGTCTCGATTAGGGAACCTGTTGATGGATCCACTCTTGTAGCGACTAAATGAGCTCTGTGCTTGCTACGCCTATGCAGGTGACCTGCTCCTCATCCTCGAAATCCAGTGCAGGGCCCAAATCGAGGTATTAGGAGAAAGAGCTCTAGCAGTCGTTGCTGAATTGGGAGAAAGCGTAGAGAAAGGTAAGTGTGTCGTACAGAATAAGACTGTTTCAATACAGCTTAAGGGCAAATTGAATACAAGAAGTCGGGCTCCTGCGATACGTTTGAACAGTGTTAGCATTAGATGTGTAACTGAGGTTACATATCTGGGCATAACGTTGGGTGAGCGTATGAACTTCATGTCTCACTTGGTTTGAATCAGACAACGCATGCTGAGTGCTGTAGGATGGGTAATGCGCATTTTGCGATCTGACTGGGGACTCAACAGGCGTTCTGTCCGTATCATATATGATGGCCTTTTTGTTGCTTGTGCAACATATGGAACATCGGTTATGACTCTGGATGGTCGAAAGCGGATCTTGTCTTGCCAAGAGTCGCCTTGCTTGGGTATTTACCTGTGTGTCTCCACAGAGGCAATGCAGGTGTTGCTGGGAGTGCCACCTCTGGATCTGGAAGCGATACGTCGCGGTATTGCTTTCAAGATCAGAAAAGGTCTCCTTCTAAATGGGCGAGATTGGGTTTCCCCGGAGGAAGTGGATGGCCTATCCCTGAAGCAGCGTAAAACCTTGCTACATGCATGTGTTCTATCTAGATGGCAATTTAGATGGGCTGCTAGCGAAAATGGCAGGGTTACTTACGGCTTCCTAAGGGATGTGCTAACCATGAGAGTATTTCCTGAACGGACTTTTACCCACAGCCTGGGCTTTTTTTTGACCGGGCATGGCTCTCTTAATGCATTCTTGCATAAGAGAGGGCTTAGCGGGGTTGCGAGCTGCTCATGTGGAGCCACCTATGTGGATTGGCTTCATGTCCTATGTGAGTGAGCATCATCTTTAATGGTGAGGCCTACGATGTCAGTGGAATTATCACTGATACCGTACGGTTCGAAAGAACCCGTAGTTTTGCAAAAGAGGTATTTTATAGAAGACGCAGTAGGCAGCTAGCGGGTGGAACATAGGAATTTTTAAATTTGTTGAAAGGCTTCCAGTCCTGTGCAGTGAGGTGCTCAACTGGAAGTGACCGCAAGGTTGCGAAGCTCGTCCGGAAGCTATATTCTGGTACCACGGGAGGTCAGGAGCCCCCGGAACTATGGTTCCGGCCTGATCTAGGTATTGGTCCCCTTGTGTGAGAATCGTGGTGGCTGTAGGTTTGTACCCAAAATCGCGGGGGGAATAGAGCTAATGGTCCTTGACATCTCATGGCTTAGCATATGTTGTAGTGTACTACGACCTGTGCTAAACCATGGGATTGGAATGGAACCAATTGGTCTGCTCGATGTGGAGTTGCATGACCCACAGAATGGCTGAGGTATTAGATAGGCCTCAACCCTTCACCAAAGGGGAAGTTCGTGCCTTATACACGACTTCGAATCTGCTACTGGTGGTAGTACTTGTACTACCCGAACTGCGCTTATCAACGCATTGTTTTCATACCTTGTCCGAAGACTCACGGTAGGCTTAAGCCTTCACGACAGGTACCTACGTAAAACACAAGAGACAACTGTCCTAAAAATGTCCGAAAAGTACTGTCTGACTGGAACGTTGGAGAAAAGGAAGTACTAGTCCCCTTCAGTTCTAGTAAAAGCCTGAGTCTTGACCAGATCTCTCTGAACGATACAAAAGCCAAAGCTACCAAAGCCATATGGGCTAGTAGATGCATGTTTGGTAAGACCTGGGGTTTATCCCCAAAAACCCCCCATTGGATCTACACAATGATGTTCAAACCACATCAGTAGTATAGTGGAGTAAGATACCACATCAAAGCTGTAACATCTTCAGAGATTCGCATATCTAGGTATCTCTGGTGCTATACCCACCTGCCCCACGACCGCATACCAAAAACTTTATAGCTCGACAGGAGGTTCAGCATAGTAATCCCCAATCGACAAGCTTGGGACTTCCAAAACCCAAAATCAAGCTCCACAAGAGCTAACAAGAGCTATATGGATGGATACTAAATGCACATCGGGGTAGTGCACGCATCCGCGGCCAATGGGAAAAAATTCCAGTGTCTTTCAAGCTGGGCTTCATGCGATCCAAGAGTGTGTCAATATCATCCTTGGAACAGGAATGAAAAGTGACTCCCTCCAAATGATCACGGGCAGTCAAGCAGCATAGAAAGCGTTAAGCTCAAGCCTGTTTGGATCCAAATCGGTCCCACTCTGCTCCAAAACTCTTCAGGACTTATTCAAGGTGGCGCAAAATTAATCATCCAATTTTGTTTTTGAATTACTTTTTTTACTAAATAAAAACAAATGATTTTGAGTGATGGAAATCTTTACTTGGACCTTTACAATTGTTTTTGTTAAGTGGAAAAGATGATATCCGCCGCCAAGTGGCTGCCGCCAGTGTTGATACACATTTGTGCCCGCTTTATCATATTTTCCATGACTTTCCGCAAGATTTCCGGTGATAACTGTTCGCATCCCCGTCGAATATTCTCCTGAAGGACTACGATTGTCTGACGCATAGGTCCGCTACTTCAAGTAGGCCCAAAGAAAGAAGTCTGGGATGGCTAAATCCGGGGATCTTGCTGGCCCTGCCAAATGGCCAAAACGGGAGATTACGCGACCAGGAAACGCTTCTTTCACAAGCGTGGCTTGTGCTGTGTGGGCGGTTGCACCGTCTCGTTGAATCCACATATTCACCAAGCCCAGCTCATCCAGTTCGCCAGTAGAAGTGACCGTATTGCCGATGTCGTCCTCAAAAAAATACGGCTCAATCACTCCTCCCGCGTAAACGCCGCACCACACAGTGGCTTTGAGTGGATATAATGGCTCTTCGTACATCACGCGCGGATTTTCAGTGCCGCAGAAACGATGATTTTGCTTTTTTCCGCTTAAGTGGAAATGCACCTCGTCGCTCATGATGATTTTCGACATAAAATTGTCCTCTTCGTTGCTGAGATTGAGGATGGCTTTACAGTAATTCACATGCGACTGACGGTCAGGAGGCATTAACTGATGCACCGTTTGCACTTTGTACGGGAACATGTGTAAGTCGTTCACTAAAATTAGCTGTAGGGTCCGTCTGGTGGTGCCCTGCGTGGCCCATCGCCTGGTTGATGTTTCTTCGTTCTCAGATACATTGGCAGCCACAGTGGCGATATTCTCGGCCGAACGACCAGTCCGGTGGCAGCCACGTCCTGCACGGTCAAAAACTTCCACACAATTATTCCACGCTCCTGTGGAGTATAGCGCTCCATATACCATCTACCGATAGGGTGGTTAATTTTACGTCATCTACTATAAAAGAAACAAAGACATGCTTCAATGGCCACACCAATGAAATGAAAAAGCCGATGACCTGGTTGGCAATGGCCAGTGGCCAATGGCCCAGAGCCTTTCTGTGGCATCTCGTATTCAGCGATCAAAAGTTGGGAGAACAAAGTGTGTCTATCTTATTAGAAGAATAATCTGGCTCTTCGACAGGCTTAAAGGGTTATGGAATCCTTCCAGAACAAATGCAAATAATAGCTTTCTAAACTTGACACTGCCAGCTTCGTTAGATCTCACCCAAACTTCCAATTCGTCAATAACGTGAAGACGATGAAACCGCAGAACCTATACTATGTTAACTTCTCAGAGAAATCTCAGTCACTATGGTGACTGGTGGTCCTCATGTATCTTAAACTGGCTTTGTGGTACTATAGATCTTTCAGGCCGCATTCTCTACCGCAATTGGCGTGACTGGATAGTCTATACAACAATCTCTGTAGCCCGCATGAATAAGTTTATTCTAGAACTGAAAGTAGTTCGTTGACTATTAAGTTTCATAGAAGAGGAGAGAACGGCAACTTGAGATCTGTCTCTTCTGACACTCCTTCAATCTCTGGATCCTTCAGCTTTGTGTTAATAAACACGTTCGGCTCTTCTTTGGCTTCTCCTTGTTTGAAGGCTAGCTTAAGGTCTTAGATGTTTACCACATCATATTCCTTCAGATTTGCTGGTTTTTCCTTGTAACATGCTTTGAAGAGGCCGAGAGAAAGATTCAATGCCAATCAGCCTTTCCATAGTTTCAGAAGGAATAATGACAAACCATCTGCCTGCTTCTCTTATTGACCAGGTTGTTTAGATTAGAACAAGCTGTCTTCTCCATACCGCGATGGTGGTATTCACCACTATTCACTATTCGGACTTAACTGGTACTTTTGGCTCTGTTAAAGTCGTCAACTTTCTCTTGTCAATTTACGATTCGTGACACTCCACCAGAGTGGGCTGACTCGGTCGCAGAAACGCTAACAGAATAGAATTCCTGAATACTCTGGTTGGTGACATAATGTAAATTCGGCTGCCTGGGTAACCCACGACATGACGGTGATACAAGTGTCAAGTAGCGTTTTCTGTTGTCTGAAGCTTGCCACCCTGATGAATGCGATTTCTGAAGGGTGTTCAAATCGGTTGTCGGTTAGATTGTCCAGAAATTCCTGAAACATCTGCTGTATGGTCTCCGAGGAATGACTCACTACATAGTATGAAAGAATCCAACTTACGCAGAGCCTAGGACTCGTCTTTTCACGATCTACTTCACTTATGCATATTTTAGATGATAAAAAGCCTACGCACCTGTCCGCTCTAACTGACTAATTGCCTCTGGCATGCAGTGTGGGAAAGCATTCACAATAAAACAGCGGCGGACTGGATATCTATGGGAGTCACAAATAGCTCTAACATAACCCTTTGTCAGCCATCTCACTGTTTGCGACATCTTTTGGCCTAGTCCTAGACAGATAACCACACTTCTTAGCTGATTGCTTTCAATAACAGGCTCAGTAACAGGAAAATCATGGATTGAGTGTAAATTAGGGTCCTTCAATTGGCCAATTGTAGCCATACCTTGATTCAATTGCCAGCTCCTCAGAACCACTACCTCAAGCCGAAGTTACTGTATCTGCAAAGTTATACTTCGTACATTTCGAGCTGCCTAATGAACTTTGACCATAACTTATTATGTGGTGTCGACTATTCACACGATTATGCGACAAGACTTGCCAATAAATAACGAACATACTAACTTCGTTCAGATACAGAAAACCCCGACCATTCAATGTCATTACTCCTCATTGTATCTATTCTCTGACAAAAAAACAATTACTTCTCACTCACCATTACTATAATTCACTGTCAGTCATTGTTCATATCTCAAACACATCTGGCATCAACCTCTCGTCAATGTCAAAGAGCATTATCAAACCCTCCCTCTCGACACTTCCTACGAGAGTATCATCATACTGGTAGTGCGGTAGTGCGCCCTTTGGGAGTAACAAATCACCCATGGCAGTAGAAACAATGTTCATTACACACGCATCCAATATCTGCGGTTACCTATCCCCCAATGTGAAAATCTCCTCAACCACGACGAATACACATTCCCGCTCCCATCTACCTGGTGCTTTGCTTTGCGTGATTTTCTTCAACTTGAAGTTGAAGGTCATCTGTCAAAGTACACCACTCTACTGATCACCTTTAATTGAAAGCGATTTCCACAGTATCTATATGTGTTCTGTATAATTGCTCCCCTCCTCTTTACAGATTTACGAGCTCTAAACAGCCGACCTACTACCACCATCATCATCACCAACATCATCATCATCAGCCAGCGCCAACATCATCGTTGACGGCAACACTTGAACGGCCACTTGCCGTGGTTTCGACGGAACCACCTCCGCCGGATGCAATAGCACCACCACCCGAGGCAACATCGATAATACGTGAATCCGATGAATATTACGAGAACCTGAAACGATTAGACGCTCATCGTCAGTCGATCTGGCAGAACGAGAAAAGCGACTTGGAAAGCTTGAATTCGGAATACTTTCGGAACTCACATCACCAGAACGATTCGAACGGCGAGAAGCAGCGTTTATATCAGTCACATCATCACAAGTCGACCCCTCATCGGAAGTACGCCGCTCAGTTGGGTGAGGAATCGTGTCCAGAACTTAGTCAGAGTAGTGTTTTCCCAGAGACTACAACCACAAGTAATTCGGACGATCAGTCGGATAGTTTGACCAATTCGGAACAGGAATACGACATTGAGAGGGTTGAGGAGATCCTCAGCAAAGTCTACGAGGAGAAGTTTGAAGTGATCGATTTGACCGAAGAGCAAAGTCAGAAACGGGCTGAAAATAACGACGAACAAGGGACATTGATTGCCTATGATTCGGTGTATCTGTCGTCTGAAGAAAGCTCAGAAGGAACTATCGTTGGCGAGAAGCCAGAATCGGCATCCTTATTACACATATCGATTGAGGATATCTACGACCCACCAGTGAGGCCGGAAGTAATCTTCGAAGAGCAAATCGAGAATCCACTCTATTCTCAGGTGCTACGAGTCCCTGGAGAAGCAACACCTCCAACAGTCGTCGACACAAAACCGAAAATCCTTGCTGTCGTTGAGAAGAAGAAGCTGAAACGATTCTCTGATTACGCTGTTGTGCCTACTACCCAACGCAGAGGAGTTCTGGAAAACCTGACCTACATATCAACTCAAGGCAGCACTCAGCATCACCAGTTCATCGACAACAATCAGTATTACAGCCTGCCTGACGCCAGCATTGGTAAGAGTCTGAAAGTATCTGAACGTATCGATGCGAAACTAAGGTCGTCCTATAATTCAAAAGAGGAAATCCAAACGAAGGAGCTCCAGAAGACAATCATAACCAAAAGCAACGAAACCATCGCCTCCTCAGCAATCTACGAATCGATTAATCGCTTTGGACGTGCCCACAAAAAAGTTCGTCAACGTGAACAGGAAGCCCAAGACGTGAAGAACATCAATCCTCCCCCCGAAACCGAGGAGCCAGAAGTTGAAAAGCCCAAAGAAGCACCATCGATTCAAGTGGAAACCCACTGTAAGGAGGTAACTGCAACCGAGGCTGCACAAGACACTACCACTTTGTGTGAATCAGGACAATTCCGGATAATTGTAACTGACGCACAGAATAACGTCATCGAGGAGGACTCAATTGATGGAAACACTTCAAGTTTGAACCCAGAGCCGGAGGAAAGTACTAATGAGATCGATTGCTGCCACAAAGAACAGCAGCAACTTCAGGAGAAAATAAACAACTACGACGCAGAAAGGTTAGTTACTGCCACTCCAAAAAGGACACTTACCCGAACTAACTCCAAATCAAAAAGACTAACTGGAACGATCACAGTCAAGACACACTCGGAGGTATACAAAGCCAAAGATAGACGTGTCCACAACACATATCGGGCACGACCAGCCAAGGTAAGGCCGAATGATTCTTTGAGGTGCGCTGGCAAAATGTCACGTCCACAAGTTATTCAAGTTATCGACTCCAAGGGAGGCACAATGGAGCGAAAGCATCCACTCAATGACAAAGCCGGAGAGGATGAGTTCCTACAAAAAGTCGATGCTATACGTTGCTACTGGTCCAAGCTGAACCAAGACGAGTTACAGGATAATCAAAATCAAAATCAGAATCAAAACCAGACACCAAATCCGAACCCAAATCAACATCAAACCCTCGTCGACCAACAAATCAAGTCGACCACGAAGAGAGACTTCATCATTGGGCAGGAAACCAAGTCATTAGCACCAGCCAAACCACAACTAACCGACGACGAGTTCCAGAGCCTAATGCCATCCATTGAAATCGTTGAACTCGATGGTGATAAGCAGGCCACCATTGTCAAGGCAAATCCCGATGAGCCAGTGCCAGAATTCGATCACATTCGGTACAAGGTAATGAAACCAAATCTCTTCCGTAGCAACATTCTTAACCGCAGCAAGAAGGAGGCCCAATTCGATGGTCTAATTCAGTATTTGCAGGAGTATAGCTTTCAGGAATTGCTCACCAACAACAATGTCGTCATTGTCGAACCAGTTCGTACGAAAATTGAACGTCCCCTCAAGGCGATGCCAACCGAAGGACACAATACTAAAACACTAGGAGGAGGTCAGCATTGTAAAATCACCGGCGGAGCTGGTAATACCACAACCGCAGCAACCACACCAACCACACCAACCACACCAACCACAACGACGACAACCAACTTTGAAAATGTCAACGCCAATAATAGCCAGAGCAGCCCTGACAGTCACAACAAGCTGAGTAAACGTCATTTTTACTATCAACCCGTCCGAGTGAATCGGGAGCTCCTGGAGGAAGAACTACCCACACCGGATACCGTGAGAAATGTTCGTAAATTCTTCGAAGAGCATGTCCTTCCCAATAGACGTGCTGGTGCTGGTATGGATGCAGGTGGCATTGGTAAAACCTCAACAACTCCACCACCCTCGCCTGAGGTGCTAAATGAACCACAACATCAACATCACAACAACAGGACGCAGCGCAGTCGTTTTCGATACTTAACCATCGATACATCGTATGGTAATGGCCAAGGCATCGTTGGTGGAACTGCTCCTACTTCGGCTGCATTGAGAAAATGGGATTCGGTCAGCCTTTCGAGTGGGATATCTAGCGGTGATTTATCATCACCATGTGAATGTAGTAATGCCGATGCTGCAGCATCTACTGTCGACGGGAGATCACCACAGCAACAGCACGATATCGATGTAGATGGGCATAGTCGGAAGGATAACCACGATGCAGTTGAGATACGAGGTGGAATGCATGTTCGGGATTTCATAAGAAGACACAATGCTTGCGGTTCACAGGATTCTAACGGATTATATGGTGATTATCTAGATGGAGAAAATGATGAACACCAACTCGATAGAGAAGACGTAGACCAGGACGACGATGACGATGATGACCTAGTGGATGATGAATTGTGTGAATCGTATTATGTCAGTGAGGTAAGTGAGATCTTTTTCTACCAAAATTCTCTTCCTTTTTTTTTTTTGTTTTTGGTTTGTGAATTTTTCGTCCTCGATACGGATACTGAAGGATGAAGATTTCTGCTGATGTACAGAGTTTTTCTCGGACATGAAATTCTCGACAGGAGAGATACAGAGACTAAATTTGCGGTGAAAAGTTTTTGTGGCAAATTTGTGAAGAGTGGCGTGTGGCTAGACCAGAGAGATTTGTTCCTTTTTTTTGTTTTTGTATCTCCGTTGTGGAACTATTGTAGATATGCAAAAGGCGGAAGGATTTATGGATTTCTTAAATCAGATTCAGATTCATCCATGGAAGTGCTTGTTGTGGTTTTTGGATGATAGAATCGTGTAGGATTAAATATTCAAGCAGTTCGAGTGCGTTGCATGCATTTTACATGATTTGACGCCTCCTGGGGACATGCCCGCTCTTCTTAGGGTTTGCAGATTTATGACAGATTTTGTGGCCATCATCACGTTGCAACTTTCTAATTTTAGCTTCCTTTGTTTTGTGTGTCTGAGCGCTTCGTGGATACAACTTCTAGTAATATTTAGGCATAAATGGGTCACTTTCTAGCTATGTGTGTCTTCAGTGGATCCTTACAAAAAGGCGGCTGATCTAGACCTCAACTGGGCTCTATCCAAAAATGTGATTCACTGCAAGAGAAACGGTTGAGTTGTTTACCAATTTTGTTTTAGGCTTTAGGAGAGAAAGCCGGTGAGAATCACTTCTTTTCTACCATCCCCACAGATATTTGTACCCTACTAGTTGCAATCAAGCTCATGGATGAAGCCAGAGGTTGTTTGAGTTGATGGGGAGGTGGTATTAGATGGTGATGCGAAGCCTTAGCCAAGCTGGATATTCACTTCACACAGCACATGCTAGGCCGTTTCGATGTCCTCAAGACTTGCTTAGAATGGTATTTCAGCGAACAACTACCACTTCGACAGTCAGTTAAGGTTTTAGTAAGAAACTTTTCCGCTGTCTTAGTGGCTGTTAGGCTACAAACAGATTTAAGGCCAATTAATGAAGACTAAACACCCGATAGTGATGTCTCTACGTCGAGAAACCCCCATAAGTGTGATCTAGTTGTGCAGGAGAATCTGTAGACAACTTTAAACCAACTTAGACTAAAATTAGAAGGATTTGAGAACTGCCTGGATATTTAGCATTGAAAATCATGCTCCGGTTCCTACTCCCTTTGATAGTGTTAAACCGTAAGCGTAGCAGGATTTCAGCTTCGACAACTTTTCGTGAATTTTCATAAAAACCTCAACATCTCCCTCACAGATGCTACTAACGACCTCTCCTCATATGCTTCCCATGCTCTTCTAAGCGTGCTTGTATCTTACACCTGCAACAAACTCGTTCTAGCTTTAGAAACTACCATCGTTCCTAACCCACTCACTTTATCGTGTTATTACCAAAATCTAAGGGGGCTGCGCACGAAAACAACTTCTGTCTATCCTAACCCCCAAAGGCTTCCATATGATATTTTTGCTTTGACCAAAACGAATCTAATATCTGAAATCAAAGGTTCAGAACTGTTTGCACGAGCATTCGGAGGGTTTCGTGATGACGACCATGAGAATGATGATTCTCCTATAGGTCGTCTCGGGGACCTCTTAGCAATTCACGATCGTTTTCGCCCTCAACTCTAAAGTTACTGTCTCCAAGCGCAGATTTAATATACTCTGTTGATACTTTCGCCCCTCCCAACCAGCAGGTGACTACTAGTTTGCGACTAATATGGTTGACTCCTTCGATATTGTGACCTCTGTGATGGTATCATAGTTCTTGGCGATTTTAAGCTTCCTCATCTTCTATGGACTTAGTTGGATGATGAATAAGAAAATCCTCATTACTGACTGCCTTTCCAACTCAGGCCTTTTTCAAGTAAATGGTATCTCGAACAACATTGGTAGACAACTAGGCCTGATCTTTACATAAGATGCTACAATGAGTATAAAGTGTCTTGCCAGTAAGTGTGTACTTCTTCTCTCCAAATCAGACCCTCTACATACTTGATAAAAACACCTCCGTTGATTCCGTCGTGGAAATCTTCTACGAAAAGATTTTCCACTGCAACCGGTCCCTTACCAACGAAACAGAAATCCTTCATCACCTTCTTGGTATAAAGAACTATGTAGGTGTACTTCACAACAAGAGGAATAAGTTACGCACGTGTACATTAAATCTGAATTGACTACCACTACCACTTCTCCCAACTTTGTGATATTCGTTAAAACAGATACCTCAGCCGAATGCAATCTAACCTTATTGCTGATCCCAAATAATTCTTTCGCTTTACAATTTAAAAAAAAAATCCGATATCTATCCATTTTGTCTCAAATTCTCCAATACATATGTCATCGCCTAATCCTACAACCATCGCCAGACGGAAGACAGGAATCCCGGATACTTCGGTTACTGGAGTAACTACACTCAGGCATCTCTAATGTCTATTGAGATAACGCCAGCACACCTACTAGCCAAGATTAACAAGCTTAAAGATGATTTTTCTCCTGGTGCCGAAGGCTGTGCCAATAATCATATTCAACCCTCGCAAGTATCTTCAGACTGATCTCCCTTGAGGTTTTTCCTCGCCTCAGGAAAAGCGCTTCTATAATCCCTATTAATAAAATATGGCTCAAGCAGGATATTACCAACTACCGACACATCATTAAGCTATCCTGCAAGATCTGAGTATCAGTTGTAACGCAATGTTCTTTCATTGCAGATCTATTCTTGCGCCGAACCACCATGGATTTCTTAAAGGCAGATCAACCACTACCAATGGGATGAAGTGAACCTCAACAAGGCCTTTGATAAAATCGCACATAAGTTAATTCGTTTCAAACTCAATGCACTTGGTTTTGAATTTGGGCTGATTTTTTGGCTCAAATCTTACTTAAAAGAACGCTATTACCCCATCCATTTTGGTTCTCGTTTGTCTGAACTAATTAAAGCTACTTCAGGTATTCCACAAGGTAGTCACCTTGGTCCAGTAGTTTTCATTTTGACTATTAATGATGTCGGAAATAGCGTCCATGACGATGATATGAAAATCTATACCTGTACCAGGACGATCTCAATAGGTTCTCCATATAGTGCCACAAAAACTTCCTTAAGCTCAATATAAAGACTATCACTCAGGGTCCCGGAGGCGCTCAACATTTGCTAACCAAACTTACTACATTAACAACCCAAGCTCTTCAATGAAAGAGTTAGGCGTTATCTGTGATACTAAATTCAATTTCAGCACCCACACTGATTCCATATTTAGCAGAGTTAACTCCGGCTTGGGTTTGTGAAACGATGGTTCAAAAGCTTTTCTAACCCTTACGTCACAAAATCCTTGTACATCACCTTTGTTAGGCCATTTCCTGAATATATTAGCCGGGTATGGTTCCCTTACCATATGCGCTAATCACTATAACTTTCCGCCCTATGATGACCGACTCGAATTGATGGGTCTTCTATCTCTGGAAAGACGTTGCGAATCCGCCGATATTCTCTGTTTGCACCAGCTCCTAACCAGTACCATCGATTGACCCTTACTGCTGGATCAGATTTATTTCAAAACGAATCGCAACCCACCCAATTTAAGGTCGGTCCCTCTTTTTTGTCCAAATAACCACCGAACGAGATATGGCTAATAGAACTCCCCATGTTGTTCGATTTCCCTTGCAGCAGAAGTATCCTCAAAAGCGCCCTCATTTACCACCTCTCCCGACCTTGGGCTTAGTTTAAAAATAAATAAAGTCGTCTGCGGTTGAGTCGGGGCCATTAAATTGAAAAGAGGCTTGAGGAAGACCTCAGTAGTTTCGTTTTAGAAAGACAACCTTACAGGGATGACTGAAATAAAATCAAACGCGCATACTGACGCTGAAGATAGCAGCGACATTTTTTCAGGGATATTCTTGTTTTCAACTAGTATCATACCTTCTTTTTCCGGTTGCATAGACGTTAAAGATTTAGCGCACTAGCTATCACAGTCTTCATCTAATTTATATGCAGAGACGGGGGTTTTTGTATCCTTTTACCATCAACGGAAACATAGATTATTGCTACGTCGACGACGGTGAGATAGGTCCTCATTTCGAACCAAACAGCCTGGCTTTTGCAAAGACTCCGTCTAGATCTGGTCTGGTTTATGGTCTAGACTTACCCCAAGGTACTCGTAGTCTGTTTCTTTGAAGAAATCGGTTTGTACGCCATTTAGTGATAGCGGTTGGAGGCTCAACTTTCTTCGTGTAACCATGAGAGTAATGATGAGGTTTTGGGCAGACGAACACCAATTTGTTTGGGGCATTTGTCCTCTAGTTTTGGAATCTTCTTTGCCTCATGATGTTACGAAAACGTAATCTTAATAGACTTGAGTTCGAAATCTGACTTTATCAAGGCTTTGATCGGAATTATGTCCACTGCAGTAGATCAAAGTAAGAGGGATGCGACGCCCCCCTTGAGGGTAATCTTCGGTAATTTTTACTGAGATCCAGTGTTATCCGATCACATCTACATATTTAGTAGTATGTCTGTCAATAAGTTTGGCATTAAGGTCAGGCGCACGTACAGGCTGAGGTATTTTATTATTCTGTCGGAAAACGCCCCCTTTAAACACAGAATATGATCGGGAGTCCTTCTAGGAGTCCTTCTAGGTTCTTTGTCGAGGGTACGAATATATTGCATAGCTATTTCTTCAATATCCGCTGCGGTATCTGACATTATTTAGCTTCGGATTTAAAGCATGTGATCAATTCCAGAATAACTGGGCTTCATCTTGCTCGCACATCCCTCTCTAAAATTCTTCCAATTGTGTTGTATATTTAAGGGCTTGCCTGATTAGGTAATGAGTTTCCATTGCATACCTTGCTATGTACTAGATGGAGTGAAGTGACCTCCGTGACCGCCAGAATGCGCTGCTACTGCAAAAAAGGTTATGGTGCCTTGAAGTCCGTTCCTATTTTGGCAGACATGCCAAATTTCAGTGCGATACTGTCTTTAGTTTTGTTTCGACAGCTGATTGTTGTTGACGTGTTTGGCATCGTGTTGAGTATGGACAAAGACGATTTTCGTTCTCTCATAAAATATCCAAGAAAAGTTGGATAAATATTATGGGGCTAATGCTCCGTCAGATTACACTGTCAAATATTGGTTTCGAGAGTTTCGTGGTAGCCGCAACTCCACTACCGATCAAGTCCGCAGCGGCAGGCCTTCCGATGCGGTTACAGAGGAAAATGTCAAAAAAATACATGAAGTGGTGTTGGCTGACGGGAAAATGAAGGTGCGCGAGCTAGCAAATACCACAAAGATTAGTACTGAGCGCACACGCTTTATTTTTGGCATTCTGCATATGAAAAAGTTATCCTGCCGCTGGGTGCCGCGAATGCTCACTTTTGACCAAAAACACGAACCCGAGAGCACTTCGAAAGAGTGTTTGGACTTGCTGATGCGGAATCGGGCGGACTTTTGGCGTCGATTGGTAACTGGATTTGGATCCCTCGGATCCCTCAAAAGATGGTTCATCAATAAAAAATTCAGCTCACGCGAGGAAATCATCGACGCCACGGAGGCGTATTTTGCAGACTTTTCATAAAATTACTTTCGGACGGGTTGGAAAATCGCTGGAATAAGTGTATCATCAAACTATTATTGAATAATATAAAAAAACATTTAAAAAAAATTTTTTTTTTTTAATTCCCAAGGAGGTCACTTTTCACTCCATCTAATAATTCAATTATATCCGCTGCTTAACCTCCGATCTGACACCTGACCTATTGCCATGTGGAGCCGTCCGTTAGGAGCAAGGTTTGGCGAGAAAACTCTCCAAATGCGGCAGTTGCTTTTTTAATACCACTACCAAGCAGCAGTACTGATTTAATTTAGTCTTAGTACTCAAAACATTGATTTTTCACAGTCCTGTCAGTGCTGAACCCCACAGCTAGTTCTATGCAACCGATGCTACCTAGCTAGAGTAAGCGGTCGGCCTTAATAACAACTGCAAGATGAATAACCTACGCCAGGCTGTTTTTCTGAACCCATATCCAAGTAAAGAGAATACTTATACTTAAAGCATTGCTGTTGAAAGAGGTCGATGTAGGGAGATAGATACCAAGCGGAAATCTGCTTGTTAGACATCGAGATCATGTTAAGGAATACTTTCGCTTTAGCTAGAGCCAAAAGAATATGCACACTTTCCAGCTCCTGCAAACCATTCGATCGTCCATCTTTGGCACACTAATTGTCATTGCTTTGTTTATCTTCTACATCCTTTCTATGATAGGTTGAACTGTGCCATTAGTCTTGATGATGGTGCCACAGTAATACAGTCAATCACCATCGATTGGTTTTAACGTCCAGATTAGAGCGAGATCGAGTAATAGATTGAATACAGAAGTCGCTTGATACCATTTTTGGCACAAAATTCCATATTGTGGCTTCAATGCGATCCCAAGTCCAGGCACTTCACGTACGAGTAATCCCCGATTCCTTGATTGAAGTGAGCTCCTGCAGCGGAGGAGTCATCGAACTAAGAGTTCTGCGACAGATCTCTGTTCCATTATACTCACTTCGAAATCTAGACAGAACTGACGAGAAAAAGAAATTGCTTGACAGGAGCCGATCTTCTCCCGGCATCCGTGATAAGCTCTTGCAGTTCGATGTACTTTAAGCTTCCAGTGTTTACATGTACAAAGATCACCTATATTGACTAACAACGAATGAGCAAATTCGTGCAACGTCTATTCTGGATCCTATGCTGGGATGTCATATGCTGGACTTATATGAGCCCAGCAACAGTCCGATGAATTACATATGCACCAACAAATTAACTTGTTGAGTCCTTAATAATCATTTGCGATAATTCCGATCCTCCAATGACGAAATCGATCACCTGACAGCCGTCTCTAAATTCAGACAGCATGTTGAGTTCTTTTCATCTCGTGGTTATCTTAGTCTTTGAATTGTCGTCATCGCTGTACAGGCACGAGTAAGGCCGACACCAACGTGATCAATCAATGACACCATGGAAGATCACTTCATTGACTATTCCTTCGAAACAAGAAGTTTGCTGAGAAAGTCATTGGGCCTGCGCTAAAAACTTGAACTGATTTCCTCTAGCAAAGACTTTGTTACTCTTTAGCCCGAATAAAGGATGATTGGAAGAAGGTATATTTCATTGAAACTCCACTCCACTCGGAAAAGTGCACTCCAGACTTTCCCGATGCCGCAATCCGATATTTGTTGGGCCTTCCCCACCAGCTCGGTCTTTACACTCTAAACTTGTTCATCGGAAATGTTTTTGTCTGCCCATATCGTCCCATCCTGTCTGCCCATCCTTGCAAAATCATTTCTCACTGCCTTTCTCACATCGAGAGCTTAGGTGTCAATTCCCGCAGCCTGTTCGATGTAAGACGGGATAATGTTGCTCCTACCTTGGCGCGATCGTTGCTAACCGCTCTAATGTGGATCCTTACCAAGAACTGCAGGTCGTAGAAGATAAGGCTATTGGTATAGAGAAAGGCAAGTTCGGATTGGATGAGTTTCATAGCTGCCTGACATCTACTTTGGCAAGATGGTGTTCGGATTGGTAGCACCTCCTGGTAGTTGTACAAGGTGACGCAAAATTAATCATCCAATTTTGTTTTTGAATAACTTTTTTACTAAATTGGAAATCTTTATTTGGACCGCCAAGTGGCTGCCGCCAGTGTTGATATACATTTGTGCCCCTTTTATCGCCTTTTCCATGACTTTCTGCAAGATTTCCGGTGATAACTGTTCGCATTCCTGTCGAAGATTCTCCTTAAGGGCTGCGATTGTCTGAGGCTTGTTGGCATAAGCCCGCGACTTCAAATAGCCCCAAATAAAGAAGTCTGGGATGGTTAAATCGGGCGATCTTGCTGGACATGCCAAATCGCCAAAATGGGAGATTATGCGACCAGGAAACGCTTTCTTCACAATATCCATTGTGGATCGTGCTGTTTGTGCGGTTGCACCGTTTTGTTGAAACCACATGTTCACCAAAGCCCGTTTATCATGGCCCTGTAGCGTTCGCCAATAACAGTGACCGTATTGCCGATGGCGTCCTCAAAAAAATACGGCCCCATCACACCTTCCGCATGGCTTTGAGTGGATGTAAGGCCTCTTCGTGCATCACACGCGGATTTTCAGTGCCCCAAAAACGAAGATTTTGCTTTTTCCCGCTTAAGTGGAAATGCGCCTCGTGCATGGTTTTACAGTAATTCACACGCGACTGACGGCCAATAGGCATTAACTGATGCACTGCACTTTCTACGGGAACATGTGTAAATCTTTCACTAAAATTCGCTGTAGGGTCTGTCTGGTGCCCAATTGCGTAGCCGGTCATCTGGTTGATATTTCTTCGTTCTCAGCGACATTGGCAGCCACAGACGCGATATTCTCGGCCGAACTACCAGTCCGGTGGCGGCCACGCCCTGCATGTCTCCTGTGGTTCCACTCTATTCGATTCGAGTACCTAAACGCCGGAATATTTGCCCAGTTGGCGCGACACGATTAGGAAATCGAGGTCGAAATTTACGCTGTGCTAACACCACCGACCGATTATTGGTCAAAAACTTCGACACAATTATTCCACGCTCTTGCGAAGTATAACGCTCCATTGCTTGTCTGTTTGTACACTGCAGCTGTCTAGCTCAAAAATGTCAAATATGATTGACGCACGACGACATTTGCAAAAATTATACCATCTTCCGATAGGGTGATTAGTGTTGCGCCACCTTGTAGTACTTGAATCATGAATTATGAACTTCAATTCGATAGTCAGAATCTTTCGTTTTCTTTGGTTAGAGAGAGGCGGGAAAACATGTGCAACGTGCTGTAAGGTTCTCACTTCCAATTCGGAAACTCCAATTTTATCACCCAGGACAATTGATTACTAGCAGCAGAAGTGCTGTTAATAACCACATGGTGGCCTCAGTTTTGAAATAAGGTTTGAAGGTTTCTTGATCTTATACGCCTCCATTGGCGATGCAACCCTCGAACTAACTTCGTTGAACTCTAGAACTTCGTTTGAACAACAGCGTTTTGATGAAGAAGGAATGAGCCTACGAACCGAACGATCAAGCTATACCACCTTGCACGGTTTGATTAGTCAGAATAACAGAATCACTGCCTCAAGGTGGCATCTTCACTGATTCTGAAACTAGCTTGGTAGTCTTCTCATGATCGCAAATGCTTCAGTCGTATGCATCACATAGTAAGCCTACGCCCTCAATTGGGGAAACTAGCAATCCTTCAATCGAGCATGCTCTCCAGATGGTGGCATAACTTAACCTTCATGGACTTAGCATGACGTACTTATTTTGTACCGTCTTCTCAATCCGCTGACTGGTGTCTGGCCGACTCCTCACTACTGCGCTTGTTGACGACGAGGTTACGGTTCAACAAACTTTCAGCAGGTTGTCTAACACTTAAGCCATCTTAAAGGTTAGGCTTGTCTTGAATATAAGTTCGCTCGATTTGATGCATGTCAAGAGGGTTTTCATCCATCGGTACATCACAGATGGTATGGAAGGATTATCAAATGTCGGTCTAAATTACGACGACGGTTAGACGAAAGAGTGATGAAGAGCACTAGACTGTTTGAATTGATGACATTGTTGGCTTTAACATCTTTTTCTACACTTGGAAAGTAGTAGCACAATTTTGGGAGCGGTTAGGTTCTTCTTCTTCGGCTCTGATGAAAAACTACGGACAAGTTTATTAACCCTGCTTTGAAGTCATAGTCATACAAAGTGTGCCTCTGCCAGTCATATGTTGCATGATTGCCTATCCAGCTCAGCCGCAATGTCCCTGATGGTTCCAGCCATAATTATCCACCCGTTGCAGATGAACGTGTTGTACAACAGAACTGTCACTGATCCGTATACAAACATTTTCATTGCAACAGTCATGGGTAGCTCGTATATTTTGCATCCAAAGCTTTTTTTATTGTAGGCAACTTGAAGTCCCACCTCTTCCCTATTGGGGCATTGTAAGGAAGATGTTCAACCTACTTCGTATCGAGTCTCAAAATATCCCACAAAGCTTGACCATAGGACTCATTGTCTAGAGGCACAACGACCCTTGAATCATCTTTAATTACTATCCGAAGGTTTTGCATTATTGGACACTTCTTTAACCCGTGCAGAAACTATCCCATGGTGCCTCTCAGAGCCAATGGAGGAAAAAATTACCTCCTTCTTGATTATTTTCAGTCTCGATAATTCAAAATTGATTCGAGGTGATGTGTCACACCGATAAGTCCAATTCCGAAGAAGAACCTATCGACAGCAGAATTCCCCATTTTACCACTTGAACCCTCAAGGATCGCTCGTTTCAACGACTACCATGAAATGCCAGCCCTCAGAGCATCCTACGACAGGCCCACGAGTATGTTATGTGCATGTCAGTTGCATAAAAAATATTTCACGATGTGTTAAAATTCTTATTCCGGATTATCCGAACCACCGTTGATGTCTATGTATACAGAACCAAATAATGGAACCTTCTTCCAACATCCGCTTCATATAATTTAATCCAATTAACTCACTTTTTTTTTCTCTCTTCCACTCTGCACAGGATGTTCTTGAAAAGATACGAGAATGTGGCTCAACTGTGACCTACTACGGTGGTCGTGTGACAATGCATAGCCCACCAGCCACCGGTGCAACGTTGCGTATCCCTCGTTCGAAAATAGAATTCCTGACATGCAATGCATGTCAGCCGAACCAATGCCCGCATAAGGATCAATTACACGACCAACTCAACAAGCAAAACTACTCGGGTAAGTATGTTACTATTGTCCTAGATACGAGTGTCTTCGTGCCAAATTTTAATCCATTGTTCTCTTTACCGCACACGATTTTAGGTATCAAATTTAAGCTCGTCAAATCCAACAGTTGTAGCAGTCGCCTCGAACTGATTGGCACTGGCACACACAGGCTTAACAACCATCATCATCACCATCACCCAACCACCATTGGAGAGGATGATTTTATTGACTGCACTGATGGCACGATGATGACGGTCAATGATCCCCACAGTAACCATAACCACGACACCAACGACCATGACGATGGAGAACCTTTAGTGCGACGCCTTGTACATCGTTTGGAGACCACTGGAAAAATCAACAGCTACACAGGACCTCGCATCATAGAGTCGCAATGCATTGAGAAAACACACCGTCCCACGAGTCTTCATGTAGAACGTCAGAAATTCGAGCCACCCAATGCCACCACCCAGAAACGCCACTCGGAAGGCGTCACAATCAACAGCCAAATGGTTGGTAAGGGCAATACAATCCCAGATCCACTTGCATATGTACAGCTTCTTAAGCAAGTCACAGTCAACAATCATATAAATGCCCCAGTTCAGACACAGACCGACTCAGAGGCACCCTGCTTCACATCCTCCGCCATGGACATTCGTTTGTCGGACAAGGCGTCACCATCACCATCAGCAGCAGGAGGTGTTGGGCCGGATCCTAAGTTGACAAATGGAAAAGTTCGCCGCAATAAAAATGTCGACTTGGCATTCACAATGAAGGGGCCAAATGGAACATTGAAAAAATCCCCAGATACAAACACGTACACGAAGGTGGAAGTAAAGTCCACCACTGTCACCCCAACAATCATGGAAAATGGCAAAAAAACAAATGTCACCATCGTCGAGCATTTCGATGGTCACCTACCCAAAGACACTTCCACCGGGGACACCTCCACAAAAGACACCTTGCTCAAGGATGTACTCGTACAACCACCAATCAACAGTAATGGCTCTACGAATGGTAAACCCACTAGCGAACTAATAGTTGACAATTCCCTAGTGCGACACTATGTAACAAATGACAAACGATTGTTTACGAAACGTAAGTACGACGACATCGAGTTCGAGGAGTTCGAGGTCTATGACCCTCTAAAAGATGCCAAAGCCAAAGCCGAACAGCTAGTCGACGACTTGGCAGAGGACATAACGCGGGCGATATCGACCACCTCCTCCTCCGATGAGCTTAAATCAAATCCCGACGACTGTTACGACAGTCTAGACGATAAGATTTGAACCAAAAGATACACAATGAGGTCCAACTACTACCCAGCCGAGAACGATGAACTTTAAAAACTTCATAGTCATAGTCATTTTCAGTTATGTTATATTTTTATTTGTTTATCTCTGTATCTGTATCGCTTATTACTATTATTATTATTATTATTATTGTGTATGTTATCAGTATTTGTTATTGTAATGCGCTACGTACTTAATGGAGGCAGAGCAGACTTGGGCGGAACAAGAAGTCTCTTTCCCTCGGCCAAAAGTCGGGAAGACACTTCAAACCATCCCATGTGCACTGCGAAAGGCCAAAAAATAAAGTAATCTATCCAAAGTATCTTATATAGAAAAACAAAAAACCGTTATTTGTTCGATGAGTTATTTTATTGTTTTCGGTGTACTCGAACATCCACCTCTCCTTCGAATGGTGAAAATTGGGTCGGAGAGCGCTGGTTTGTCTGTTTGTTTAGGGAGGTAGCAGGAGCTTATTGGAATTATTTATCCAGTTCGTGTTTTGGTATTTGCCGCAACAAAATAAAAAAAATAAAAAAATAAAAATACGAGGGACACCGGAAAAGGAAATAACAGAAAGGACCGTCAATGTGCTCGCTCGTCGTCTATTATTCATTAGAAGAGGAGCAGTAGTCATCGTCGCTGTAGACAAATTCGTTGGTGTTTTGCTTGAACTTAATTGGGAAAGAAGGTTTTGAATACGAAATCACGAATAGATACCGAATGGGGAGTTTTGAAAAGGTTGTGTGAGAAATGCTGGAAACCACCAGAAACGAGAATTTGGCAGTGTCCTTCACCTTGGGGGTGGATGTTTAAAGACACTGGAAATTTGAGTTTTTTTTTTCAAGTTGTATACGATATCGTGGGCAAGATTAGATTACGATGCCATCGTAGCTTCGATTAGCATAAGGCATCAACCAATTCTGTTTTCCATAACGTCACCGTTAGAGGCCTCTGCAACCCATTCGATTGCCTAGGACGAGCAAATCACTTTGTCTCCTTTTTATTGCTCGATGTTGGTATCGCTTGCGTTCTTAAGACGTTTACAACATCATTTGAAGGAAGATTAGACTTCTTAAGTAGAACACGTGCAGCTAGTGGAACAAACTCCTAATTGGCATTCATTTATGAACCGTAGATTCGTTGACTACATTGCGCGTTCGAAATCCCTTTCGATTTTTATGACTAGGCAGCTCTGAATTCAAGGTCTACTTGCTATAGCAATAGCCTATATGGCGAATTGTTAAGTCGGAAACATTTCTCTTGACAGAACCTCAAGTCTCAGCAAGGTGGTTCAATATTGCTTTCTCTGAGTTCTGTGAAATCGTAACGATGATGAAGATACTCAAAATGTCGGTTCATCTCTCCATTTACCATATTGATTGCAAGCCACCACTTGTGACGTCTAGACGATAGCAGGTGATCGAAAGGACGTTGCTTAATAAAAAAAAAAAACTCTGGTTTATGGCAGGCTTGAGAGTATCATCAACCATGTCAAATTATGGATGCATTCTACGACACAAAATGTACAAGAAGCTGTTCAGAAGCCGAACGGTAGCCTCACCAAATGTTTTGACGTCC
The DNA here is from genome assembly GCA_963966105.1 of Volucella zonaria. NCBI lineage: Eukaryota > Metazoa > Arthropoda > Insecta > Diptera > Syrphidae > Volucella > Volucella zonaria. Next base: position 110,211,390 of record OZ014534.1, read on the forward strand.
CCTACAAAGAAAAACTCCTCCGAATCACCTGTTCCATGATAAAATGCAAGTCCCGGGCACCTACATATGGCGTAAGAAACCAGAAAGCTTCCAAGCAGGTCAATTAAGACAAAAATAGTTATTCGGACTTCGAAGAGCAACTCCTGCAGGAACCTTTGCGAAAAGATTGAAACCAGAAACGTCGTTATAACTCCTAAGCAAGGGCAAACCGGTAATACTGGCAACACTCAGAAGATCTGATGGCACCTAAACTGAGTTGAAAGCAGAAACTCTATGTCTTATGCATGTAAACTGATCATAACCAGCTCACAATAGCTCCCACCCTTGAAGCTGCAAGTTACGAGGGCGCGTCAATAAGTCCGTGCATTTTTGAATTTCTGACCTCTTTACTGAAACAGCAACACTGCTCCTGTCAACAGGCATTTGTCAGTTGACTCCTGTCAAAATTTAAACTTGCTGCGTCAGTTAGTTTGTGTTTGACAGCTATTTTTATCAGACTACTCACTAATTTGAGGAGAAAATGGAAAAAGTGAATTTCGTGTGCTTATTAAGCATTATTTCTTGCGAAAAAAAACCATTACCGAGACCAAGGCTAAGCTTGATAAATACTATGGGGACTCTGCACCATCGATTTCAATGGTAAAAAAGTGGTTTACTGAATTTCGTTGTGGCCGTACAAGCACTGAAGATGCCGAACGTCCTGGACGCCCAGTTGAGGTCTCTACACCCGAAACAATCGAAAAAATTCACGATATGGTGTTGGCCGACCGAAGATTGAAAGTGCGAGAGATTGTGGAAGCCGTAGGGATCTCGCATGGCTCAGTGGTTTCAATTTTGAATGATCACTTGGGCATGAGAAAGCTTTCCGCAAGATGGGTGCCGCGTTTGCTCACAGTCGACCACAAACGCAATCGTGTAACAACTTCACAGGAAGGTTTGGCGTTGTTTAATCGCAATATGGAGGAGTTTTTGCGCCGTTTTGTGACCGTGGACGAAACATGGATCCATCACAACACACCAGAGAACAAACAACAGTCAAAACAGTGGATTTCTAAGGGTGAATCGGCGCTAAAGAAGGCCAAGGTGGGTTTGTCAGCCAATAAAGTTATGGCGACTGTTTTTTGGGATGCACGCGGGATAATCCACATTGACTACCTTCAAAAGGGAAGAACAATCAATGGGGAATATTATGCCAACTTATTGGACCGATTCAATGACGATTTGAAAAAAAAACGACCTCATTTGGCCAAGAAAAAAGTTCTTTTCCACCAAGACAATGCAAGGGTGCACACATGTGCAGTTGCCATGGCAAAAATCCATGAATTGGGCTATGAATTGCTCCCTCATCCACCCTATTCTCCAGATTTGGCTCCGAGCGACTACTTCTTGTTCCCAAACCTGAAGAAATGGCTTGGTGGAAAAAGATTTGACTCCAATGATGAAGTCATCTCGCAAAGAAAGGCCTATTTTGAGGACCTCGACAAATCATTTTTTTTGGAAGGGATAAAAAAATTGGAGAAGCGTTGGACAAAGTGTATAGAGCTCAAGGGAGACTACGTTGAAAAATAAAATTATTTTTTTATCAAAAAATCTGTGTCTTAATCCAAAAGTCACGGACGTATTGACTCGCCCTCGTAGTTGAGCAACGTATCACGCCGTAGATGGTATCTGTTACCGGTTATGAGGGGCAAATGAGGCCACACGATACGCTGCGTTCTGTTATGGCTTCAAAATAGCTGGAGCCGACTGAATATTCTACTGCAAAGATGAATGTATTCCTACCAGCTGCTGGCAACTCTGAAAAAAATCTTCACTGCTAGCCCGGCTCTGACATGCATATCAAACCCCTGGCGGCTTTACATCAAAAATCAAAAAAGATGACTACACGATTTGCAATAACTGCTGACAGCCGGGCTTCCTTCATAGGGAAGAGCATTCCTGGACGCAAAACTACTTTGCGAATGCATCAGCTTTTTAAGATTCAACATGGCTGGCAGCGCAGAAGATCGTTTAATCTTCGAAATCTGGCGCGCAGAATTAAAGGCTGGACATTTTCATTACCATTGATGGTCCTTTAACAGTGCAATTTTTGCACAACATGACCTGCAAGGGAACGAGCGCCTCATAACAATCCGTATTAAGGCTAAATTTGCTTTACATGTGCCAACGCCCCCGCAGGGAAAAAAGATGACGACACCAAAGATAGGCTTCTACGAGCTGTTGGACCAGACCTACGAGCAGTGCCTTAGCTATGACATTTAAATTGTCATCGGCGATTTTTATGCACATTAAAGCAAGGAAGAGAAGGCATCTTTGGTAATACTGACGGAAGGTGTAGTGTGCACGACATTACCTTCGATAAAGGATTCAGACTAATTGACAATGCGCCGGGCCGAAACTTTGTTATAGCTAGCACGCGGTTCCCACATCTTGGTATTCACAAGGGGACTTGGAGATCTCCTGGTCAATCAACCGTCAACCAAGATCGACGCAAGGCAGCCCTCCAGTATTCAGTGGGGCGAACATCCACTCGAACCATTACCTTGTTGTATCCAAGGTACGGTTGCGGATATCCCGAGTATCGCAAAGGCAAGCTAATACTGGGAGGAAGCTAGACTTCAGATAGCTACAATCGCAAGAAATCGCCAAATCCTTTTCCGATGGAGTCTTCATTAATCTCTTAAGAGCTCCTATGCTGCCAGCATCAAGTACTGAAGACCAGTGACAATATTGCCAAAAAGCCATCAAAGATGCCGCCTCTGCTGAGCTGGATTTCACTCGGCCACCACAATGAAACCCTTGGTTAGATGATGAGCGCCGGCAAGCACCTGTAGCTAGGCAAGAGCATATAAACCGCCGCGGTGCTGCATAGAAGGACTAGAGCTGCCCACGAGCTCTACGAGTAGAGGAGGAAAGACGAACACCGGCTTCTCAGGAGGGAAAAGAAGGAGTATGAGCAACTCACGGTCGAGGAAATTGGAAGATGTTACTCCAGGAATGAGATTCGGAAGGGTTACCAAAATGTAAAAAAACATGTCAAGGACACAATCTCCGAACCGCAGCTTGTAGAGACGTAGTCGATGCCGAGGATTTGGAAAGAGCATTTCTGTAGACCGCATAACGGCGATGACGGGTCAAATACCGCTGTCTGGCAGAATGGACGATGGAGACCAACAATTCCGTCTACCCGGCCTTGGTAAAAGTTAAGATAGCCATATATAAGCTCAAGTCCAACAAAGCTGCAGGACTGGACGGCCAGACTACCAAGCTCTTCAAAGCGTCACGCGATGACTTAGTAAGGGGCATACTCCAACTCATCTGTAAAATGTCGTCGGACGATGAATGGAACCTCAGCATTGTTTGTCCAATCTTTAAGAAAGGAGATCCTCTGAACTGCGCCACCTACATAGGCATCAGTCTTCTTAACATCGCTTGCAAGATCCTCTCTGCAGTATTGTGTGAACGGTTGAAGCCGTTCGTCAACGATCTAATTGGTCCATATCAGTATGGTCCACCATCGACCAAATATTCACACTAAGTCAGATCTTCCAAATCGATACTCACCACACCATCATATTGTATATGACAGCATCTATAGAGGCGAGCTATACAGAACCATGTCCAGTTTTGGCATAACTGCCAAACTCGTCCGTTTGTGCAGGATGACGATGGCGAATGCACGCTGCTCCATCAAGCTCGATAAAGAACTCGCCGAGCCCTTTGACGTCAAAAACCGATTTAGACAAGGCTACGAGCTATCATGCGATTTTTTAACATCGTTCTTGAAAGAATAGTGCAAAACTCACGCGCCAACACAAGAGGAACAATCTTGCAAAAGTCCGTCCCATTACTCGCCGATGATATTCACATAATCGGAAGAAAGCAGCGTGATGTCAGTACATTGCCAGTATTGAGACGGAAGCCGCGAAGATAAGTTTAATGGTCAATGAGGGCAAGACCAAGTTTTGTACATGAATTAACGAAAAAGGACACCCAACATCGACGTATCTGAGATAGTTAAGGTTCCGCTATCAATCCACACGACGACACTAGCGCTGTGCTCAAACGAAGAATAACTCGCTGATTCTTTGGTCTAGGCTACGAAGGCAGTTGACTAGCAAAGCCCTCTCTCGAACAACAGAAGTGACCCTATATAACCCCAGCCCCGGTATATGGCGCAGACGTGGGTACTCTTGGCTGCTTTGGAAGGAAAATTCTTTAGGTGATTTTCAGACGGTCAGTGTAGGAGGAGCTACGATTTAGCCAGAAGAGTAAAGGTCCAACGACTGAGGCGCTCCGGTCCGAAAGGTCTTCGAATCCGCCCCCGAGCGAGAGGGCAGTGGAGGAAGGCCGCGACTCAGGTGGCGCATTAAAGTGGAAGGAGACCTTAACCAACTTAGAGTGCGAAACTGGGGGCATCTGGCTAAAAATCGATCTGGCTGAAGACGCTTGTTTGTTGAGGCTAATATTACTTAATCCACTGGTCTTCTGGATTAAAAAATACTAATGCGGCTGCCGTCAACATATAATGCAAGGGGTTGCACATAGGATGCCGTTTTATCTGCACTGCTATGGGGGATGCTGTTTGACTACTTGCAGAGCTCTTTATGGCTTATGCAGGTAGTATACGATTAGCTATAGCACAGGAATCGACGATTGGTTGACCCAAAACTAAGAGTATTCTCTTTAGGCGAAGGTCTGACTGGTCTGACTAAATTTAAGCTTAAAGCCATCACCATCCATTTGTCCGACGAAGGTAAGTATCTGAGTGTTATCCTGATAGGAAACTTTTTTGAAATACATATGCCGCGTTGAAAACCTCCAATGCGATGTTAGTCTTCTTTCAAACGCACTGATGAAACTCCTGCCCTTGATTCCCATATAACGTGCTCCACTCTCAAGCATGCCGATTGAAATTAAGGTTTTTGTTGTATGCACTGCAGTGCATACATGGAGTGCAATGAACTCCATACTTGGATGTCGAGTAGTGCAAGCCATAGTTTTCAGAATGGACCATAGTTTGTTCGTTGCAACATCTTCCTCTCCTAAGCTCGACTTTGTGTCGGTTAAAATAACCCTCACTCGTAGATGCTTGTACGTTATGTGGTTTTACATTCTTCCGGCGCAACCTATCGAATCCTACCAACTTGCTATTGCAGCAATTGACAATTTGATCGACTTACGAGTATCAGACTCGCTTGATGATATCATTATCCGCGGCGATTTTAATCAGCCTCAGCTGAAGTGGACTCCATCTGAAGACCTATCTTTATTCATCGCTTCCAATCCCATTTCTACTAAGGAATGCCTCTTCTTAGATCGGCTAACAGACTCTAGTCTATGCCAAGTCAGTGGCGTTTCCAACTATACGGAAAGGCAATTAGACCTTATCTTCACAACTGATTCCATCAACTCCTTTCAACTATTGATAACTTTCATTCTCCATTTCTTCTCTCATTTTTCCACAACTCTCCCCTTCAGTCGCCTCCCACCCCCCCCCCCGCAGTTCTATTTTCTTACAATTTTCACAAAGCTAATTTCCGTAAAATTAATACCTATCTAAGCAGTGCTTCTTTTGAGTTTACCAATCTATCTCTGGTTGATGCCCTCTCCATTTTTTACAGAGAAATATTCAAATTCATCTCCCCTTATGTGCTTTACTCCCGCCATAAAACTTCTTCTACATCCCCTCCTTGGTATAATCGTAGACTTCGCTCTCTACGAAACAAAAGAAACAAGTTATGGGCGGTATTCCTTCGCACCTACTCTTCTTCCGACTATTCAAATTATCTAGGTACATACCTTCATTTCATTGAACTCTATAACTCTCTCTATCAGCGCTACCTGAATAGTGCGCAAATCAATCTCATAAATAACCCCAAGTCCTTTTTTCAATTTGTCAATTGCAAAAGTAAGACTGATGGTTATCCTTCCTCCCTCGCTTTCGAAACCAAAACTTCATGTGATTCTCCTACCATCGCCAACTTTTTTGCTATATTTTTCAAGCAATCATTTGCCAACAACTCCTTCGTACCAGATCCCTCTTACTTCAATGACCTACCAAATTTCTCTATTGGTCCCTTTCTCACTCAAAATTTCGATCCTGCAGTTATTGAAGAAAAGTTACAAAATTTTAAGGATGAATTTGTACCTGGCCCAGACGGACTCCCCGCCGTGTTTCTTAAAAAATGCCCTTCCAACCTGTCTCTTGGATTTGTAAGACCTCTTTTATAATCCCGATACACAAAAAGGGATCTAAGCAAGAAGTTACCAATTATCGTCCCATTGCTAAACTCTCTCATATACCCAAACTCTTTGAAAGCATTTTATACGAAGCGTTAAGCTTCAAATGCAAGCCTTTTATTTCACCCCGACAACATGGTTTTCTAAAAGGTAGATCAACTACCACAAACCTAGTTGAATTCGTGTCTTTTTCTCTCTCAGCCTTAGAAAATGGCAAAGAAATCGATGTTATCGCAACTGATTTCACTAAAGCATTTGATAAGATATCTCATAAATTGATCCTTTTCAAATTGTCTGCTCTCGGCTTTGAGCCTCTCTTTTTAAAATGGATTTCTTCTTACCTGGTAAACCGATATTATAGTGTTCGGTTTAGATCCGCCCTTTCTGTTCCATTCCTGGCTTCATCTGAAGTTCCACAAGGCAGTCATCTTGGCCCTCTTCTCTTCATTCTTACTATCAACGATGTTGAGAGTGTCATTAAGCACTCCTCCCTCTCCCTTTACGCTGACGACACAAAATTTTTTAAATCTATTTCCTCTCCCCATTACTCTGGACTCTGCCCTTCTTCAAGAAGCCCTTGATCGGTTTTTAATCTGGTGCCTCAAAAACTGCCTAGAACTTAATATAGCCAAATGTCAATTTATAACCTTCTCACGTAAATACAACCCGTCTCCCCCCCGACTTTATTTTCTCCATGGTCAACCAATTCCCCTGGTTCAGTCTTTTCAAGACCTTGGCATATTATTCGACTGTGAGCTTAATTTCCGTTCGCATATCGATAAGACGATTCTCAAAGCTAACTCATCACTTGGCTTTATTAAACGATGATCCAAGGAATTTTCCAACCCGTATGTAACCAGATCTCTCTATATTACCTTTGTTCGCCCCCTGCTTGAGTATGCCAGTCAAGCCTGGTCCCTCTTTCACCGGGTTCATGTTTCCCGAATCGAGGGTATTCAACGTCGATTCCTCCGATTTGCTCTCCGTGGCCTGCCATGGAACGACCCTTTAATCTTACCTCCCTATCAAGACCGCCTCAAACTTCTAAATATGAATTCGTTAGAAGAACGTAAGAATATTACTGACGTTCTTTTCATTCATCGCCTTCTCTCAGGTTCCATCGACTGAACTCCATTTCCTCCAATACCAACCCCCGCAATCTACGTTGTCCTCATCTCTTCTATCTACCGGTCCACCGCACCTCTTATGGCTCCAACGAACCTATCTCCCGAATGCTCCGAAAGGTCAACTCAAACCTCTCCCTTTTTCATTTCCACCTGAGCACTCCTCCTCTTAAACAAGATCTCCTTCATCGCTTCCTTGGTCACTAGCTCTTAAGTCTTTCTGTTAGTTTTTAGTCCTAGTTTTTAAGTTAGATTAAGCTTGTATTAAGCCAATAAATGGGGGCCTCAGCCCCCACCAAAATTTAAAAAAAATTTAAAAAATTTGAAAATTGTCTAATGGACTAAGGTCTGGGCTACCAGATGGCCAATCATCCATGAAAAGGAAGTTTGGAATGTGGTTGTCGTAGCATGTTTGAGCCGTTTTTGCCTTATGAGCTGGAGCGGAGCATTGTTGAAAGGCCACGGGTTGTTTGCGAATAGTGTTTTGTTGTGGAGGCTTCACAACATTCTCTGAAACGTCCGTTTGATACATTTACGAGAGGTTTTAACACCATCCCAGAAGCTGGGTGGTGGCCACATTGATCTCTCGGAACGAGTTCAGACGCATGTCGTGATGACAGAGCATACCGTCTATCGTTCTGCTTATTGAACGGTGAAACTTTACTGTTCAGCAAAGATAATTCGTCTGTGACCATTATTCGCCTACTGCCTTTCCATTATGACTTACTTTTCTGTTTCAATGCTTCTGTAAGTAGGCTAGGTTAGGTTGGCGGGTTGATGAAGTATCTGGAGTCGAGTTCATTCTATATTTCATCACACTTAGGTCTCTGTAGACCTACTGTGAGCACGGATGGGGGAGTTGAAAGGATATGGGGATTTAATCGCGTTGGATATCATTTTTTCCCTGAGCGGGTCGAAGCTATCTTGTTGCATCCGCGAATCTGAAAAGAGATGTACTCGTAGGTGAAGCAGAAGATAGCGCTAAGAGGTCGTTTGAGTAATAACTTCCTAAAGTTCTTTGGCTCTAATTATTGAGGTTGGGAGAGTGGCACAAAAAGTGGAAAGTATCCTCCGGTGAGCCTATGTCCCCACAGCCTCTTCATAGATCGCCGTCGGTAAAGCGCAGCTTTATTGAGTGCGCCCCCAGGAGATCATGGGCTCCAACAAGCGTAGATTGTTTAGCCTTGCTTTTCCAAAGAACCTTACTTATTCTGGATTTGTTGACGTCCTGATTTGAAACCTCCGGCCATAATTGTTTTGATGTCTCGCAGGTTTGAATGTTTTTCACCTTTCATTGGCTGGTTTGTATCGTTCGCTCCACTTGTATTTCGCAAAGTGAAAAGTGGAAGTTTGATACCTTGATCTGCCAGGATTCTCTTCGAGCTAGCACGGCTGCATGGTCATTGCCTGCCACACTTTGTGGCTAGGGAAGCGGCATAGCCTAACCGTATGCTGAGAACAAAAAGCCTTAAGCTCTTTGCGACAGCGCTTCCCAAGCATCGATTTGATTTCGGTTTGCCGCAATTGTCTGGATGGGAGCCCAGCTGTCAATACATGTACATACATAGTAATATCATCGTGGGATATTGCCTTTATTGCCGCAAGTTTGCCTGCTTCTCCCATATATCAGCCTGAAAGATGCTGCTGTGGTCCGGCAGGCCTCCCGAGCATCGTAAGTTCAATTGATCAGAGAAGATTCCGGCGCCAATTCCTGTCTCAATCTTTGATCCATCCATCAAAATGGATATCGTGCCATTTGGTTCCTGTCGCATTCCTCTCTGCTTGGGAAAATGCAGACGAAACGTGTTTCAAAGTCGTGATGGGGTATTATGTAGTCTGTATTGGAGCATTAACCCAGTTCACTTGTAAGGATCAAGGCGGGTTCTTTCGAGTTTTGTTTCCACCCATTAAGCTGACTCAATTTTAAAGCGCTTTTCGCTGCAGATTTTTGTTGGAATAGACTTGGAACAGGAGGCCAAGTACTCGCATATTTTCCAGTCGCGCCCTTTGCGTCGTTCTCATGGCATGAGTCGTGCATATACATGCAAGCCTCTGTACTTTTGTCATTAGCCTAAGGTTCCTACAATAGTTTTATTTGTGAATTGCCACCATATTAAGCTGCCGTAGGTTAAAATGTGTCTGACGATAGTCGTGTACATCCATAGGATAATATTGGGGTTAGGTTCCCATATTCTCCCAAATATATGGCTGCATGTCCTTCAACATTGAACTTCCAACTCAGTTTACTATTGTATACAGTACGATGCCTAGGTATTTAGCACTGTGCGATGTGCAAGGAGGAATAGAACAAGTGCTGTTTTTTGTGGGTTGATTTTGTGAGCAAGTGGCTCCATCTCTTGTATGGTATGCCCTGAGACTCAAATCACGTTTTGCTGATAACCATCTGCCGGGATATTATTTTCTTCTTGCCCACATGATTTCGACGAATTCAATTCTCCACAGCTTTGATGACATGTGGCGTTCGCAGAGTGCGAGGACGGTCGGGTTTTGCACGTATTTCACCGTATGATACACAAAGTTTCGTGTGATTTTCAGTGGCCGCAACATCCACAAAATTTCTCCTTTTTCGTAGATGCATTTTGCGACAACACGATTTTCGAGCGAGCCCCATTTCATGATTGCAAACAATTGACGTCAAAAACTTTTTACGCGGGAATTTTGCATAAATGTTACTTCTTAAATAGTCGTGAAGTTGGAGTGGATTCGCTCATTGGTTCTTGAGAATGAATGTGTTCATTTTGTATAACAAAACATTCGCTAGTACTAGGTGGATACATCTCCAATAGTTGAAATTGTATAACCAATCTACAACAACATATAAAGGGTGTTTTTTTAGAAGTTGGGTTCTTAAACTGGCAACACTGTTTCTACAGGTTGCCAATTTGACAGTTGAAAGTTGATTTGTGGCTGCCATTTTACGAATAGATTAACGCCAGAAAAAAGCGTCAAAATTTTGCAAACTTATTTTGAAAACCATGGTTCGGTTCGCCAAACTTACCGAACGTCCATTCTACGGTCGACATAATCCACCATCTGAGCAGGTTATTTCGAACACGATGAATCGTTTTCGCACCACGTACACTCTAGTGGATAATACGCATCCCCAAAGACGACAAACAGTGCGAACAGAACAAGTTATTGCCGTTGCGGAGCGCAATGTTGAGGAGAATCCGAATGAGCTGATTCGCCATCGTGCACAGCAATTGGAGCTATGCCCATCCACTTTGGGAAGATTTTATGGAAAGATTTTGGCCTAAAGCTGATAAGATCCAGCTTGTGCAAGAGGTGAAACCGCGTGACCATTATAGGCGTCGTATTTTCGGTGAATAGGCCGAAAACATGATTCAGCTTGTTCCTCATTTTCAACGCAAAAATTTTGCTCTCCGATGAGGCCCATTTTTGGTTAAGTGGATATGTAAACAAGCAAAATGGCCGAATTTGGAGTGGAGAAAACCCAGAAGCCTTTGTCAAGACGCCCGTACAACCATTAAAACTCACTGTTTGGTGTGCTTTATGGGCTGGTGGAATCATCGGCCCATATTTCTTTAAGGGCGATGCCGGCCAGAATGTTACCGTCAATGGAGATAGCTATAGAAACATGATTTCTGATTTCTTCATTTCTCAGTTGAATGGCATTGACGTGCCAGAGCTTTGGTTTCAGCAAGATGGCGCAACATGCCACACGGCGCACGACACCATCAATTGCGGGAAACATTTGCTGAGCGCATACTTTCGCGTATTGGACCTGTGAACTGGCCTGAACGATCCTGTGATCTCACATACTTAGATTACTTTCTATGGGGGTATGTGAACTCACTAGTCTATGCCGATAAACCAGAGACTTTGGACGATTTGTAAGTCAACATTCGCCCTATTATTGCTGATATACGGCCCCAGTTGCCCGATAAAGTTGTCGAACATTGGGCTTCACGATTGCGCTTCATTCGAGCTAGCCGTAGCGCTCGATATCATATTTAAACACTAATGGCATAAAATTATCTATTAAATAAAGCTAAAATCATAGACATTAACATTAGATTCAAGCGTTTTATTTCACATTGAATTTGTATAATTCTAAACAAAACACCCTGTAGAAGTCATTCAAAGCCTTGAAACTCGTAAAGTTCTCGCATTCAACCAAAGTACTTAGTTTGTGCTATCTACGATAGTTAAAACGAATGGGTCCTGGATGAGTTCCATTAATAAAACGAACAATTTTATTTGGAATCTCATTTTCTGGAGTGTTCTCGAGAAACACTTGAATGTACACGGGATCATAAATCAGACCCCAATCAGCGTCTGGACACCAGAATAAATGTCAAGTGCGCTTAATTTAGGTACAGTCACGACGACCCGATGGCATTTTCCATTTTCACAAGAAACACTCACATCAACTAAAAAGTGCGCGTCCAAAATGACTGAAGCTTCGGTAAGTAACTGTCAAAAGATGCACAACTAGCATTCGCTAGCTTTTATTGACGAGTGCCGCAATCTTTAAGTTTACGGAAACTTTACGGAAACTTTTCAGACAACCTTCGTATATCTAAGACGGAAAGAAACTTACATGCTTAATTCGAAAACCTTCTCAAGGAAGTTCGTAAAAGGTGGTGGTGAGGGTTTCGTCAACTGCCAAAGTAGACGCGATAACAACAGCACTATTAGGTCCCCTTTAAAAATGTTAATAAATCAACTTATCTCAAGAGGTAGTATCATGACAAATCTAGGAGGATCCTCAACTGTCAGTCAATACACTGCAAGTTGGTTAGGGTTTCCCTTCTAAGAAACATGAATGATAGTCAAAAAATTGCTTACGTGTGAGTTGTACGCTTACACAGAAATTAGGCTTTGGGTTCTACTGTCAAGCACTTGAATATTTTAAGAGACTTAAGCAAAGAGCCCTAAACAGTCTTTCCAGCTGGGTCTAAGAGTGTTGGTTTGGCGTAAACCCAAAGAAATCCGAATAGAAAAAGCCCATTTATATCTCCACTCCATCCTGGACCATAAACCAGCAAAACATCTAACAACACATTAGCATCGCCTTAATGGCTCTATTTATGTACAGAACAGTCATTGTAAAAAGAACGGGACTACAACCTCAAATCACACAGTACGTCAAGCCAACACACCAATGGAACATCGCTGGCAAAAGCGCAAAGTTTAGCCTGCCTGCATATCTGAGATCTACCTCTACTACTGCAGTTGGAATACTCGTAGTTTGTTTCCCCTCTTTTCCTGATGGCCAGAGAAGCAGCCTCCAAGCCTCGTTCATTTCTGAACCGAAACCAGATTATTCGTCAATATTTTCTTCGCCCGTTTGAAGCGAAATTCAAAAGAGCGCCGGCTGCCCGGAGAAATTTTAAAATATCCGCTTCTAACGAAAACTGCGACTTTTCACAACTCAAATAGGAAAAAAATCATTTCGCACTCAATACGTTTATTTCTAATTTTATTTTTGTGATCTTGAGGTAAATTCGCTTACAACAAGCAGAACATGTCAGACGACAATTTGGAGGCTCTTGACAATGCGTCACTTCGTAAAAAATGCTTGGAGTATGGACTGCCGAATGTTCCCATCACAGACACCAGAAGTAAGTTTTTAATAAGAAAATTACGAGTCGCTATGACGGCGGAACCAGCTGATAAGAAGAAAAATCGCCGTGAAACCATCACCAATTGAAGTCACAACAGAGAATATCCATGTAAAGGAGGCTCCGAAGAGTCCGTCAAGTCGAATTAATCGTCGTACAATTGCGGCTACAAGTGTGACTTCCACTGTAGATGACACCACTTTGGGAGGCGTGTCAAAACCGACTCAAAACGTTGATAAAAGACGCTCAGTACGACAGCCGCCGGAACCCGTAGTTAGTATTCCTGTGCCGCAAAAGCGCAAAACTGGTGTGCTCCTTGAAGATGAAGACGACGACGACGAAGAAGATGTTATTTTAATAGCAGCTGCTGAGAAGGGTGAGCGCGATATCGTAATCCCCAGAGCCTGTCGTTCGGTTTCTTTGACAAAGACTGGTGTTATGACAACGTCGTACAGCCAGGAGACTGAGGTTCTCCCGCCAACAGTCAACGAAACCGAGTCTGAATCTGACAACCGCAATCTCAATTGCCACGAAATACAACAGCTGACGGCCTCTCACAGCAGCCGTTAATAGAACTTCAATTGAATCCGAACGCATTTATCCAACTTTACCAACTCTATCATCTCTGCCTTCATCACGTTACAGTTCTTTGGGGTCAGGATATTGGGGCAACACATCCACCACCACCACTACCAATATGTCTACCACACGCCGTTTCACCACTGGCGGCACTGGTTACGGTGTAACTCCCGATCCTGTGTCCAAATACACGAGTCTGTACGAAGAAGATGATATGGGCGACGAATCAGTGACTTTAATAAGAAACGAGGCAAAACCTCCGGCCAAAGGAATGGAATCGCCAACACCAACGCCATTCCAAGTAAACGTCAAACTCCACGCTATCAATCATCTATTATGAACCGACGTAGCACTACACAAAAGGAGTCTGTTACGGATTCGTTTGGAAACTTGTTTCACGCTCTAGATCGCAAGTACCATCTGAAGAGGAACTTTGCCATTCCATTCGTAATCATCTTACTTGTCTTCATTTACATCGTATTCCTTCGCTGAGCGCGTTCCTGCTTCGATTCTAGATCCAACAAAAAGCAAGGTATGCTGTCTACAGTTTCCTTCATTTTCTTTTTGCATTTCTTTTGAATTTATACTTTTCCCTGAATGTTAAATGTTTCAATAAACCCCAATAGGAGAAGACTGAATGAAGTCTTGCCAAATAGGCCTCAAAAACAAATCCAAAGCTAGGAATCAAAGCAGATCGCATTAAGCACCTTTTTCTGCGTTCTTAATCATTGAAGCGTATTTCATGCGGAAATTTTGGCTGAACTAGACTACTGCAAACTCACAATTCAAAGAATAAAATCTGTAAATTTTAATACGGGCTATGCTTCCAATGCGTAAAAATTGCAATCCCATTTTGTACCCAAATTAGCCTGTATATTCTCTAGTTTCAGTCTGTTATTGATTTTAGTTCGGTGCGGGTTAAAATATTTATAAAATATGAGTCAAGAGGAACGTCGTAAAAAGATCATCGACAAATGGCTCGAAAATACTTCGCGTCCAAACCATTTCATTGCAAAAAATTTAAACGTAGCACGCAGTACAGTGGATTCTGTTATTAAACGATATTTGGAGACGTTGAAAGTTAAGCGAAAATAGAAAAGTGGAGCACATGATACAAATTTGGACAGGAAAATAGTGGGTACCATCGTAAAAAACCGGACTATGTCATCCAGAGATGTTGCTCGGAAATGTAATACCAACCAAACAATGGTACAAAAATCTAAAAACCGTAACGGTCTAAAAACACGAAAAAAACAAAAAATACCAAAAGTTTCTGAAAAGCAAAAAAAAAGTCATAAAAACACGAGCCCGAAAGCTACACGAGTTGATCGGCAACAAGAAAGCGTGCTTGGTTTTGGATGACGAAACTTATGTCAAAGTCGACTTTACTACTCTTCCAGGTGCGCAGTTTTACAACTCGTTTGAAGCTGAGATTCTTCCGATTGGGATGGAAAAATTCGGGTCAAAATATCTCGTTTGGCAGGCCATTCGCCAATGTGGACACAGAAGCTCATCGTTTATTACAACGAGAACAATTAACGGCACATTAACGAGTGCCTAAAAAAACGGTTGATTCCTTTCTTAAACAAACACGAGGGTTCAACATTATTTTGGCCAGATTTAGCTTCAGCTCACTATGCTCATGCGATGTTGAGCTTTCTTGTTGTTAAAAATGTCGACTTTGTCCCAAAAGACATGAATCCCCCCAATGTTCGACAGTGCCGTCCCATTGAAAGGTATTGGGCTTTGGTCAAAGCTAAATTGAGGAAAAGTGAACAGTGTGCAAAGGACGTTAAAGATTTTAGTGCTAAATGGAAAAGAGCGTCCAAAAAGATCACGGATGTATTGGGTATATAACTTAATTCGGTTTTTTTCAAAATTTGAACATTTATTTAAGAAAAACATGTACAATAGTATTATTAAAAGTATTGCCCATCTGAAGCTATGACTTTTTCCCATCTTTCTGGCAATTTGTGGATCCCATCCCAAAAGAACTGCGCCGGCTTGCCAGCCAAGAATGAATCAAGCCAATTTGATATTTGCATCGACCGGAACAAATGGTAGTCAGAAGGGGCAAGGTCTGGGCTATAAGGCGGGTGGGGTAAGACTTCCCATCCACTGTTTTCCAAATAGTTTTTAACCGGAATAGCAACGTGAGGCCGAGCGTTGTCATGATGGAGAATTATTGCTTCGTGTCTGGTCGCATATTCCGGGCGTTTTTCGGCCACGGCTCTCTTCAAACGGATTAATTGTGTTCGGTAGCGTTGTTCATTGATGGTTTCACCCGGTTTTAGCAGCTCATAATACAGCACACCCATCTGATCCCACCAAATACAGAGCATTACCTTCGCGCCATGGATATTCGGCTTTGCCGTTGATTTGGCTGGTTGGTCGGGTTTCACATATGATTTTTTGCGCTTGGGATTGTCGTAATGGATCAATTTTTCATCACCAGTAACAATCCGATGCAAAAATGACTTCCTTTTGTGGCGTTCCAGCAGCATTTCGGACATGCAAAACCGCCTTTCGACGTCTCTCGGCTTGAGTTCATGTGGAACCCAATTTCCTTGCTTTTGAATATATCCAGCTGCTTTTAAACGTTTTGAAATGGCTGCTTGAGTGACACAGAAAGACTCTGCGAGCTCTTCTTGTGTTTGGCAACAATCTTCATAGAGTAATGCTTCCAGTTCTTCATCTTCAAACTTTTTTGGCTGCCCAGGACGCTCATCGTCTTCCAAGCCAAAATCACCACTTTTAAATCGTGCAAACCACTTTTGGCACGTTCGCTCAGCTAGCGCATGTTCACCATAAACTCCCATCAAAATACGATGACTTTCGGCAGCAGTTTTCTTCATGAAGAAGAACTCCCCGCAAAAACACTTTTTCAGGCACAAAGTTCGGCATATTTGAGTGAAAAAAATTATTGTTGTTTATGCTTCCAATGAATGACATATACTGAAATTACAGTAGCTTTCCAACGCATGTTCCAATGGAATAATACAAGTTACGCCATCTCTTAGCAAACCGCACGAATTAAGTTATAGACCCTTATGAAGGGCATTTGAAAGAAGTTGAGGAAAAATGGGAATCCAAATATTTTTTTTTATTTTTTGTAATTGTGAATGAATTTACTAAAAACAGAGTTTTAAAGCAAATTAAAAAAATTTACATGAATTATGAAAATATTTTTTTTTTTACTTTGAAGTTTCCAAATTTTATTCGTTTTAGTCCTTAAAGGGGATTGCGTGGAACAATCAGCAATCTGAAAAGGGTCTCTTATTAATTTCAGCATTCTAGTGAGCAACTTCACAGATCATTGCATCTTTTACCGATTTTTACAGGAGCTGTATAATTAAAACCGAAGAGGAAATCCTTTGATTCTCCACCAGAAAACAAACTCAAACAGGTGGTAGATTCTTCAAAGATCCGTTCAAAAAAGAAGATCGCCATACCCTTCGGTTTTGCTAAGACCACCACCAAATGCCCGTAAGCTTTTGAACTCCAATTTTTTGATATCGAAGGGTCTTTTTTGGCCTAAATGAGTCTGATTGATACAGGCTGCCACTTGACCCAACACCTATACAATGCAAAACAAACTCTTGCCTCCAAAAACAAAAGAAACTTCGTTTGTTGTGGCATAATGCCTTGTCCCAAAATCTTCTTGGAAGTTAGATTGTAAAACCTACGGCCGCCTACTTAAATAGTTCTACAATTTCCAGGATAAAACAGAAAATGTATCCACGAATGTCCAATTTGTGTAATTACCAAAGAAATAACATTTTCGAAATCCTCCTCCAAATTCAAAGGTAAACCAATTCGTCCAGAAGTAGAACTTCCTTAAGGCAAACTTTTGCGCAGGTAAAACCAAGCGCTGATTTCAGTTCGCAATTTCAGTATGCAACATGCCTCTACCAACACAATCCCTACAACAATTCGTATCCGTATCTATGACAACATAGTTCTTCCCAACTTATTACAGCAATACTTTGGCACAACAAATGCAAGTCATTTCCCTTTCGGAAACAAGAACTCTATCCCAAGGACACTGTTTGGTTATAATTGAAAATTCCACTACACAAGTTTGCAACCGCCCTCGAAATGTTGAACAGTCTTCAGATTACCGGACGTCCAGTACACTTCCCCGAAGCGAAACTTTCCAAAGTATTCTTCTCTTTCTACTTTCGTAACGCTGATTTTGAAATTATTTTCAAAACCTGCTGTTGGCAGGACGATAAAACAAAACGCCAACTTGGAGGCAAATTCAATTAGGATTTATTTTGCTCTTCAATTTGTCAGATAAAAATAGTTTTTGAGGCGGAAAAATCACCGATATCCTTTCTTTTGTACGTGATACTCGTATGTATCTTGGAAGTATAAAGGAGGCCACTTGGATTTGGAATATTGAGAATTTGTTGGAAAATGAGTTCTGCTACGTAATGGATGCGACTTAGGGCATCTGGAATAGGTCATATATAGCGGGGATTTAATGAGCTTCCGGGTGTTGGAAGCCTGCATCGTATGCATTCCTCTTCATAGTCGAAGGCGAGTGTATGTGGTGACGCTTTATGCTCCTGAAACACCTAATCCCATTCCCTTTTTGGTTGCCTTCAGCTTCAATCGGAGCAAAATTATTATTTTTTGGCCGGAGTTCTTAACGCTAGACATGCGACATGGGGAAATAATCCGCCAAACACCAGGGGCAACCAGTTATACTACTTGTGGGGTCAACATATGATTGAGTACAGACTTGAACTGTACGTGACGAATATACCATCCTTCCCATCAGCCGATTCTTTCCTGGACTTGGCATTAATAGACAGTAGACTAGCACTGACTGAAACGGATCGAAACACAAGGAACTGTTTGCGAGCGTTGGAGTACGATAGCGATCACTACAAACTTACCGCCACAATACGGATCCCAAACGAGCAAACGCAGCTGGAGAAGTATGATCAAGTGCACTCTTCTCTAGAATCTTGAAGCGTAATCTATGTTTGAGTGGAATTCATCCCCCGACTAACAGAAACCTGACAAACGAAGAAATCGACCGTGATTTACTGTGACGATGCAAGACATTGTCAAACGAACTATGTAGCAGACTATCGCTCGGATAGAATACTCTGACGAAAGCCAAGTCGAAAAGTACAGAACTCCAACAATCAACGCATTGTACGCACTCAAAAGTAGACTACTCTCGAGGCTTAAGCAGCTGTACAGACAGTTCACTGACAGAAACGACTCGGAAATAAGAGCACTGAAGTCCCAGTAAGCCCCAGCCTGTACTGGGGCAATAAGATTCAAGCTATGAAATCCAGTAGTCCGAATACATTCCTGCAGATAAATAAATTGTTCAGGCGGAAAGATCACAAAGACATTCAGTGTGTCCGAATTCCACAAACGACAGTAAACAGACAGACACTACTGACGGTTGGCATAAGTCCAGAGAGTGACGACTCAGGCGACGGTCTTTTCGTGGTCGAAGACCCACAGGAGAAAGTGGATTCGCTGGGAGCTTTTTTCGAGGTCGTATATACGGCGAACAATCCGGTTCTCTGTAATCACGACATTGGCAACAGGGCCCACGTGAATCACTATTATCTGCGCAACGAACTTCAAAATTGGCGATCCAAGAATCACGGTTTCACCATATTCCGTGAAGAAAACGCGGCAAACGTCATCATCGCCGATGAACGAGCTTCCTCGCATTTGTTCGTGCGAAAAGATGAACTCCTGCGCAATTTTGAATCTCTGAAAAACAAAAAGTCGTCGGAAGTGGACGGTATTATGCCAAACGTCGTATTAAGACGCCTGCCCTTGGAAGCAGTAGATACATTTACTACGCTATTCAGCAATGCGCTGAATAATGCATATTATCCGACGCATTGGAAAACAGCAGTGGTGCATCCAATCCCGGTCAATTCTAATCCACGGTCGATTAGTTTCCTTCCGAATATTAGCAAGGTATTCGAGAAAGTGGTTAATAGAGCGCTGTTAAGGTGGGTTGAGGAAAATAATATAATTCTGGAAAATCAGTTTGGTTTTAGGGCGAGGCATGACACTATTCATGCTGCGTCAAAGCTGGTCTTCGACATACGAGTACAATGGAATAAATGCAAGTGTACGGGTGCCTGCCTCGTTGACTTTGAGAAGACCTTCGGCATCGTATGGCTAGAGGGACTTTTCTACACCCTGAATGAATCGAGCCGCAACCAACTTCAGACTGCTATAATTTCCATACCGTTCATTACAGTGAGCTCAAATTTTGACACATGACAGATAATTTTATTATTTACAAGCCTTTTACACGATTTGCGTCTCAGTTGTGTTGAAAAAATTTTATCCGCGATGGAATTCAAACGTGATAGCGTGATTGCGTTATATTTGGCTGGAAAACCACAAGTAGCTATCGTTAGAGCCCTCCAGCACCTCAACGTGAATAAATCATTTGTGTCTCGAACCATAGCTCGTTACCGTGATACTGGCAGCGTTGCAAAACGCCATGGAGGTGGTCATAAAAAAACAGCAACATCGGCAGAAATGGTTCGGAAAGTGAAGGCTCGAATTGAGCGCAATCCGCGTCGAAGTGGAAGAAAAATGGCTCCTGAGCTCAACACATCGTTGGAACGGATGCAACACATACTGAAAAATGAGCTTGGGCTCAACCCATTGAAGTTCCAAAAAGCACACGATCTTACGCAGTAACAGAAAAAAGTTTGAGTCGAAAGAGCGGAGGAGTTGCTACGCTTGCACGAAAGTGGTGAGTTGCCGAATTTGGTTTTTTCCGATGAGTCACCATTTGTTATCGAGCAATATTTCAACAAACAAAATGACCGAGTTTACTTGTCAGAGAGGTCCTTCGAAAATTTACACCTTCGGACGGCCACCAGAAAGCAGGCAGCACCGATGGTGATGGTTTGGGCCGCCATAACCGCCGATGGTCGCTCTTCGCTCGTATTTTTGGATCGTGGCGTCAAAATTAATGCGATCGTGTACCGTGAAACTGTCTTAGAGGCAGTATTGAAGCCTTGGGCAAACAATCATTTCGGTCGGAGACCGTGGACATTTCAACAAGACTCGGCACCGTCTCAAAAAGCGCGCGTCAACCAAGATTGATTAAAAAACAATGTTCCACACTTTATTTCTTCGACACAATGGATTCCAAATTCTCCGGATGCAAATCCGTTGGATTTCTCTGTCTGGGGTATTTTGAAGGCGAAGGTTGGCACTAAAAAATACCAAAGTTTGGACCACCTCAAACAAGCACTTCGCCAGGAATGGGCCAAAATACCGCAGAGGCACTTGCGTGTAGCGTGCGATGCTTTCTTCGGCCGTCTCAAGGCCATTATTCGCGCCAAAGGTGGACATATTGAAAACTACTGATACAATTTGAAAATTGATGTATTTTCCAACATTTTTTGCTTTGGCACAACAAAATTTATCAAAAAATAAAAAAATTATAGCATTTTAAAAAGTTACAGTTCGAGTTATTCACCCTGTATTACGAGTAGTTGAACACGATGGGCATGCCGAAACCCCTGCTTACGACATGCTTATGGGAAAGAAGTTCGTTATTAAATGTTACAACGTCATTTCGAGCAAGATCTTTGACATTAAAAACGGCTTATACGACGGGGCTGTGATACTGTTTAACATTTACACAAGTGATCTAGTAGGTTCCCTCAATCATTCCTTTTCTGCAACGTGATTTCGATCATATTAAAGCGTATTGCGACGATTGGAAAATCAATTTTCAAAAGTCGGAAATAATCTTGTTTAGAACTCCATTGAGATGGGATTCTAGGGATACCAGATTTAACTGGCGAAATTTGGCCATCATTGGACAGCACGGACTGCCATTAGCGGTGAGAAAGAAGCGTAGTGAGATACCTTGGTATCTGGCTCGGTAAGTATTTGTATTTTGACAAACATATAGATGCTTGTCTTGCTGGGGCCAAGAAGGCTTTAGCCCTGACAAGAAGGCTATTTCACAGCAGTCAACTTGTCTCCAGGGTGACGGTCATATGCTATGTGGCCCTAATCAGGCCAGTCATCGCGTATGGTTGTCCAGTGTGTTTCAATGTAGCGCCGTATCAGATGGAAAGGATTCGGGTGTTTGAAAGGCAGTGTTTGAGGTCTTGCATCGGCTTGTACAGAACACCAGAATCAGAGTACAAAAATATTATCCCAACAAAGTCCTTTAGGATAGGGCTAATCTGAATAGGATTGACAATTTCCTGATTAAGGTGATTCAAAGACACGTTGCAAGGGCAATGACCAATGATAATAGCCTGATCTTTGGGGCTTATTACCCCAATGAAATGTACTACGAGAGCACGCTTCTATCGGGCTTTATCCCGCCAGAGGCATTTCTCCATGCTAAAGGGTTAATGCAAAGCAGGGATGGTGTCCCGGTAATATACCACCTCCACCGCGGTGCGACGGACAAGCGGCTCATCTACGACGGGTATGTCGCCAATGCCCAGGAGCTCCTCCGTTTTAGTCTCGCTATCGCGGACAGGGACACCGATTTCTGGTGGCTTTTAGAAGGCGAGAGGGTGGGCTCGCTTTCCTAGGTCGGTACGTTACTAAGGTAACACACTCCTCTTAGTTGTAAGTTAGATTAAGGATAGTTAGGGGGATCTCGTGGAAAGGCTGCGTTCGTTAATATAAGGCAACGCCGCTGAGAAGTGACCGATGCTTTATGGCATTGGTCAAATCTCGGGGATGCTTGTGCACGATTTTGACGAATGCAAGGCGCCCGAAATCGCAATTGGTATGGTGACCACTCGGTAAGAGCCAGTAACCTAGAATAAGTAACTATCATTGTTAAATTAGATTTAATCATTTTTGTCTTGAATGTAAGTAACAATGAAAGAAACAATAAAAATGGATTTAAAAGTAAAAGGGGCATCTGGAATGTTAGACACTGCATTTTTAGCCGAAAAACTATACAAAAAGTGATGCTGTGGAATAAGTGTTGCTGTTTTGGTAGGAGTTGAACAAGATTTAGCCGATTCCATCAACATGTTTCGCACACAAATTTTTCAGTTCGATTGATGGAACTAGCTAAAGGACACCGGAATGGATTTTGGGTAGGAAAAGAGGATGGGTTGCAGCCAATGATGACACTAATCCTCTCGAAAATCGCTTGGAAAAATGCTATTGCGACTGGGGCCGTTTGATGACAAAATTCGTTACAATACTTTTTTCGATACCTTGGTACCCATGTGGTGGGATATCGTAATATAAAAATGCTACAATGCAGCGTCGTAACCTATGCCCTTAGTCCCATTCGGACCTTTTTATTTGCTCTACAAACAATACGTCTGCAAAGGCAAGATGAAGCCAGAGAGCAGGAGGCAGCTTAGACTGCCAGGGTTGTAGACTGTATGTACATAATGTGAATCGTTATAGAATTGAATCAATAAAAGTGAAAGTAGTGAATAGTCTGTCTTATAAATAATTAAAACGTAAGGCTATGACCTTTTATATAGTTGCCGCAGTCCGCGAACACAAAACAAAAATATTAAATAAAAGGAAAAAGGACAAAAAAGTGCACACACATAATACGTTGGCAGTTGCTCCATTGAAAAAAGCTAGAAACCTATCATTAAACCTGAATCGATATTTTTTGAATCAGAAACTACCCCCTCAGAGAACCAAATAGCAAATAAAATTTCAAGTACTCGTATAGGCATAACCAAACTTTATATCAACTAATGACCACGCACTGCACTTTAGCGCAGCGTGTTTTTACGCAAAATGCTCGGAAACTACAAGGACGAACCATCAAACATGGCTGATAGAAGACCTTTGCTTTGCGGTAGCCAACTTTAATAGTACCCACCCAAAGACATCAATAAGCTAACCAACTCCATTTACATTCCAAAGGGTGTGATGTGAGAGCTCCATCTCGTTCGATTGCATGGGAATTCAATCCACTCAACGTGAAAGTTGAATCACACATTAGTGGAGGTGACTTGCACCAGCTGGCAACTAACATGTCGAGGATGTTGTCTTGTCTTGTCTTGAAGAGGTCGGCAAACACAGTATGTAGCAAGTATGGCCTGTACGTCAACCACGTCCAGTTACTGAGAAGTTGCCACCTAATCATTCACTTCTGGCCGGCTAACGTGTTTTAGATTCGTTGTTCCCTTGTGTCCAAGGTGGTTCCACTGCCATTCGCGGAGCTTTCGATTGTGGTAAAACTGTCATCTCAGTAGCCTTATTCACGTACTCCAGTCCGGATGTTATCGTCTACGTCGGTTGCGGTAACGAAATGTCTGAAGTACTTTGTCATTTCACAGATGTGTGTCACATGTGTCACCGAATCGATCATGAAACGTACCGCTCTCATTGTCAACACATTCAACATGCCTGTCGCTTCTCGTGAAGCTTCCATTTACGCTCGTACCACTTTGTCTGAACACTTTCGTGATATGGGTTACAACGTGTCCATGATGGGTGCTTCTTCCACTTGTGAAATTTCTGGTCGTCTCATTGAAATGCCTGTCGATTGTGGTTACCCAGCCTATTTGGCTGCCCGTTTGGCAGCCAACATGCCGGTTGTATCAAGTGTTTGGGTAACCCGGAACGTGAGGGTTTCCTTTCCATTGTCGGTGCTGTATCATCTCCTGGAGGTGATTCCACAGATCCCCATTAAGCGCTTCCTATCTTTAAATTTAAATAAAACAAAGTGCGTGGGATGTCATCGA
Source organism: Volucella zonaria (assembly GCA_963966105.1). Classification (NCBI taxonomy): domain Eukaryota; kingdom Metazoa; phylum Arthropoda; class Insecta; order Diptera; family Syrphidae; genus Volucella; species Volucella zonaria. The sequence goes on from OZ014534.1 coordinate 110,235,660, forward strand.
GATTTTCTATTCGTTTGAAAGGCCTATCGATGCCAGTATGTTTGGAATATAACATCGTTTAAATATCCGATCCAATTTGCCATGACTCTGGCGCATAAATCAGGCTGAATTTGACCGATGACATGGGTTATGTTGGCTTTGAGCGCAGCTGTGGTTTGTGGCTACGTACGTCTACGGAGGTCAAATCGTACGATCTCGGTGGCCAGTTCACATCACCTCCACGTGAGATGACCATGCCCTCTAGTTGCTCGTGCAGAATTTTCAGTGTGACGTGAGCTGTGTGGCACGTAACGCCGTCCTGTTGAAAACACACGTCGTTGGTGTCCATATTATCCAATTCAGGCCAAAAGAAGTTGGTAATCATTGACCTATAGCGCTCGCCGTTGACTGTGATGGCCTGGCCAACGTTGTTCTCAAAGAAATATGGCCGATATCTAAGGCTATTGGTCGCTTCGCAGCAATTACGTTTTTACGTCATTGAGCAGTTAACCCCACGCACAGCCCCCAGACTGGAGGAGGATCCCTAGGACAAAAGTATCCAGACCAAATTCCGGTGTCAGTAACCAGCTTCGGGGATATGAGTGCTGCCGTTGGCCCAGCACTATTAAGTGCTCATCCGCCAACAACTCTTTTCCAACATCCTGACTTAGTGTTGGAAATCCCTATAGACCTGGTATTCAGATACGTTGAAGCAGCTCATATAGAGATAGCACTAGTTCTACCGAACTGGAACTGGGGACGCCACCGTGTATTTCATCCTTAGAATTCGTCCGCTGCCGCCCAGAAACAGGAGAGAGTGCCTTAGTGAGATGATACTCCTCACAGGGGTTGGTAACCCCTCCAATGAAGGTACCAGGCACCCAGCCGTCTCCACGTGGAGGTGAATAGTAGGAGTTGATGGTGTGAGACTAAAGTGAGAACGCTTGTGTAATCAAACTATTTTTAACTATCACCTAAGTAAACTCTCCCTCAAAGCTATCCTTTACTCTCCCAAGCCCTTCGAGCAATATTCCCACCCTAAAATACTATTGTCCAGACTTAAACCGGGCGTTAATTCAAAATTCGTTGACGTCTTCTTAAGGGATGGACAGGGCCAATTGGACAATGAGAAGTATTGACAATTTCTGAATCCGTATTCACTTGATGTTCAACAAACATTTAAGTGGCGTGCTTTCATTATAATCCGAGGAGTTAGTAGAAATATTATTTGACAAAGTCGTCCTTCTACTACAATATATGGGTCACAAGTATTTATTGTGCTAAGACTTTCATGCCTAAAATTGAAAATTGGAGCCCGCTACAACAGCAATGTACATGGTATACCATCGTGATTTTCGCAACTGGATGGCAAGTTTTACATGCAACATTTCGCCACCAGACTAAGATTTAATCCCAACTTTAAAAGACCCTAAGCGTGGATGCCGTTTTACGTCATTGGAGCAGCTTTCCACCGCTGTAGCCCACACCACCAGGTTTAGAGTGACCTTCAGGAAAGGCTTAATGACTTCCGAATGGCAGTCTACAGACTCTGCCTAAAGTCGAACATGCAAAGCTACGATAGCATCTAACAACCACAGGAAACGGCTTCCGCGATATTCATATCATATTCACTTGGCAGTAGCACTGTTGTAGCACAAATTGATAAATTAAAGAGAACTTAATATTATAATTAAATAAATTAGAAAATTCAAGTCTTATAAGTACTTAATACAGGTAGACCTCACTTAACACGGGGGTTACGTTCCTGAAAAATGCCGTGTCAAACGATACAAGAAACTAGTGCAAAAAGAGTTGTTACGTTCCATGATTTCAGAAAACCCTCATAATTTTTGTTTTAACTTTTTTAAATATGTTTTATTCGAAGTTGTATTTTTATTAAAGATGAAAAAATTAACAAAAAACAAAGAAAAAACTAAACAAAAACAATTTCAAACTTCATTGACATAAAAAAATAAAATTTCAAATGGTGAAAGTTCATTCTTCGTCACTGCTTAAAATTTCCATACGTGGCCGTTTTTGTGATGCATTCACATCCTTTTCGTTGTTGAAAATATCCGTTATTTTTGCTTGGTTGTTAAAAAGCTTTCGGTAGGTTTCTTTGTAAGGTAACATGCATTTTTCCAGCTCTCTTTTGAATTTTAATCGCCTTTCAGTAGATGAATCGGCATTTAAAAAAAAAACGATTCTAAGTTTTTAGCTAGGCTCATTCCCTTTGCCAAGTCTTTTGCTGTGAACTCGTCAGCTTCTCCCTCGTTCTCGTCGTCAGTGCCGCTGCAACTGGAGTTCGGTTGATTAGGGTTTTCTGCTAAGATTTCAATTAAGTCTGCTTCTGTTAGTTCTGTATCTTGCAATAAGCCTTGAATATCTTCGGCTTCCATATCCTCAAAAGGTTCGCCTTCGATGGAATGAGCAATCGTTAAAATTTCTGCAAATTCAGCTTCTGACACATCGACCTCTTGCTCTTTTTCAACTGCTGATGGCCAAAGTTTTTTCCAACTTCCATTTAAGGTTGACTTTTTTTTAGCTCTTTTATAGAAAGTGATATTATTTTGATGCATTCCTTGATTGTAAACTGTTTCCATGCACTGGTTACATCAATAGACTTAGATTCTGTTAAATTTAAAATCCACCGCAAAGAACTCCTGATGTAATAAATTTTAAATGTGTAAATTATGCCCTGATCCATTGGTTGCAGCAGTGAGGTGGTATCAGGTGGTAAGAACATGATTTTGACATTAGGATGAGCCAAACCTTGTGGGTGTCCTGGAGCATTATCCAGCAACAATACAGCCTTGAAGCCAACATTTTTTTTTTTAGATATTTTTCTACTTCTGGCACAAAACAATTATAAAACCAGTCTCTGAATATCGCTCCGGTTACCCAAGCTTTTGAGTTTGCTCTCCAGAAAACCGGTAATGTGCTCTTATATATGCCTTTGAGCGCACGAGGACTAAGCGATCTATAAACCAGCATTGGTTTTACCAGAAAGTCGCCGGATGCATTTGCGCATAAGAGCAGTGTTATTCGGTCTTTGGATACCTTATATCCAGGTGCAGTCTTTTCTGCTTTTGAAATAAAAGTTCTGTCCGGCATTTTTTCCCACCAAAGTCTAGTTTCATTTGCATTAAAGACTTGACTGGTTGCGTATTCTTGTTGTTGAATAAGTTCTTGAATTTCTTGTGGGTACGTGCTAGCAGCTTCTACATCAGCTGATGCTGACTCCCCTTGAATTTTTAGGCTGTGAATAGCAAACCGTTTTTTGAAGAGCTCAAACCAGCCATTACTTGCGATAAAATCGGCGCCCACATTTTTTCTGAGGTGTCCATAGACTATCAGGGCTTTTTCCTTTATAAAGTGTTTGCTTAAAGGAATTCTTTTTTGGCAATTATCTTCTATCCATATGTTGAGTGCTTTTTCCATTTTCTGCATAATTATCGGACGCAGTCGGCTTGAATATTTAAGTGATGTTGACGAACCGTCAGCTACAGCTTTTCTTATTGCCGATTCATTTTTCTTTATGGTCCGTATCGACTTTAAGCTCTTCGCAATTGCAGCTGCATTTTCACCTTTGGCTAGGCGATCTAAAATGCTTGTCTTTGCTTGTAAAGATATAACATTTCTCTTAAGCGGTTGTTTTTCTTTCTTCGCTGACATTTCAAAACCAATTTATAAATAAAGACTTGAAAATTGAACAGTGAGTTCTAAAACATACCTTTTACGCGATTACAATTCACCTATGTTATCATAAGAATACGTACCGAGCTTCGCGAACACAAAAAAGGAACTGAGTAAATTGAACTGAAACCGGTTTCCACAGCACTATCCGTTTTCTACATGTAAAATGGGGAAGTCCCCTTTTAGACGTTTGTTCCTATAAAAACAGCTGGTACGCGTCTACTGGCCAGAAAAATATGTATACGTGTGGCATGTGTGTAAACCAGATAGCATGTTAAAAAAAATTGTGTCTCTCACACCGTGCTGGAGCGAGGCTTTTTTCGTGTTAAACAAAAATATGCCGCAAAATGTGGGCGTGTTAGAACGAGGCCGTGCTGCAAGATGTACGTGTTAAGTGAGGTCTACCTGTACTTATATATATTTGTTATGTATCTTTAACTATCGCATTGGCAACATTGCTCTATAAAAATTTGTATTTCGCGCCATTATATTGGGTCTACAAGTAAGTTTCCAGCGTTTTTTTTCCAAAATTTGAAGTGTTATTATGAAAACATAGTTACAATGCTTTATTCAAAGTATCGTCCATCGGAAGCTACAACTTTCCCTCATCTTTCTAGCAAATTATGAATTCCGGACCAAAAAAATTTCTCGTCTTTCGAGCCCAAGAACGTATCGAGCCAATTTTTGATTTCCTCTACTGAGCTAAAGCGTATTCCCGTAAGAGCGTTCTGCATCGAACGAAACAAGTGGTAGTCAGATGGTGCCAAGTCTGGACTGTAAGGCGGGTGAGGTAGAATTTCCCATCCACTATTTTCCAAATAGTTTTTCACCGAAACCGCAACATGTGGCCGAGCGTTGTCGTGATGAAAAATGACGGACTCATTCCTGGTCTCATATTCTGGCCGTTTTTCTTTTAATGCCCGCTTCAAACGAATTAGTTGGGTTCGATATAATGGTCCTTTGATGGTTTCACCATTCGGAAGCAGTTCGTAGTATACGACACCCTTTTGATCCCACCATATGCAGAGCATGAGCTTATTCACGTGAATATTTCGTTTCGGCGTCGATTGAGCGGGCTCGCCGGGCTTTGTATACGATTTTCTGCGTTTAGGATTATCATAATAAATCCATTTCTCATCACCAGTGACAATACGATGCAAAAATGATTTATTTTTATACCGCTGTAGTAACATTGACATGCGGACATGCAAAATCGCCGTTCGACGTCTCTTGGCTTCAATTCGTCCCAGTGTTTTTAGGCGCAGGGAAACGGCTTATTGCGTGACGCCCAATGATGCAGCAAGTTCTTCCTGAATCTGACACGGATCCTCATCCAGTAAAGCGTCCAATTCCTCGTCTTCAAAACTTTTCGGCTTTCCGGGGCGATCTTTGTCTTCAACTCCAAAATCACCACTTTTGAACGGTTTGAACCACTCGCGGCACGTCGATTCACCAATACATTCCGCCCCATAAGTTTCCGAAAGCAAATGATAGGCCTCAGTCGCACTTTTCTTCATATTAAAGAATGAAAGCAGCGCTTCCCGCAAATGACGTTTATTTGGCTGGAAACTTGCCATGATTTTGCTCGATAAAATGTACAACACCGATAGAACTGCTCAAATATAACGCTGCAAAGTTGTTGACAGATACAAAACCTACAAATAAAACACATGGGGTCTGACATTTCTGTCCGGGATCCACTGGTGGCGCCATCTCTGACAAACGCTGGAAACTTACTTGTAGACCCAATACTAAGATGTTCCGTATTTTTAAGTCTCCAAAAGGAACTGTAGCTTAAAATCGAATCATGAAACCGATGTTACTTAAAAGGAAATTAATAAAAGGTTTGTCACTTCTCGTTGAACTATTGACCTACAAGGTGTTTTATTTTATCGCTTTCGCTATCACTATTTTGTCGTTCGTCGTCATAACTCGTTGTTGCACAAGAGTACACTCGGTATTCTTCGAAGTATTGAGGATATTAAGCAAAAGGCAAATATCTTCAATACGTGGTGGGAAAAATCTCTCGCCATTTACAAGCACTTTATATGACGTAATTAAGCATTCAGGACGTCAATCAAATTGACTACGTAATAATCGCATCAAACATTTTCCAACAAACGTAGTATCTGTCTACTATTTTGCAGCGACTGGATCTAGATTCCGGATGTTCGGCAAGAAAATCCTTCGAAGCTTCCAGAAAAAGAAATTTTACGCTGAATACCTTACAGGTGTTCGCAGCGATAGTAATCGCAGAATCCTTGCATTCTGAACCTTGAAAGTGAAGGAAAAATTCAGTCAGACTTTAAGCGCAACTTGACTACCTCTCAAGGCGCAAATACGTCGTCCCCTCAGCCGATTCATGATCATATAGTTTATTGCTATTAGAATTGTGTACATCTCCGGTCTGAAAGCGACTAAAAGGCACCAGCGCCCCATCTAAATTCGGTTTTGGAGCCTTCCGTGAAGACCCAAGTTTATAGCTTTCCTGACTCAGATTCAGACCCTAACTATTTCTTGTTAAAGTCAAATTCGTACTTCCGCAATAATAGGAGTTATGGTGTCATTGCATAAGACGGTATGTTCACATGACCAGAACAAGGCCATCAAAACTTCAGTGTGTGTGGTACCAAAGGCCACATCTCTTTAAACAGAAGAAGGCCTGTGATATGAATATTAGTGCGTCTAAAGCAATACCAGGCGTGCTAGTTTTTGAAGTCTCGTTAATACAGCAGCCACGTATTTCCGTTGACTTGTTTCACCAAACAACATTCGCATGCCAAAAAGTATTTTGAGCATTAGAATCGCGGTATATGGTAAGACCCATGTTCAAGCAGCCACAGCAGTCAATGAGTTCGGCTACTGCTTTTGGTGGTGTGATAGTACCGAATCATAGGAAAGTAAAGTTGACGTGACGACAAACTTGTACTATTCCCCGCTCATTTTGTAGTTTATGTGGTGCAGGCATAAATCTTGCTCGCAGAATTGCTCATGGTTCCTGGATGAACATTTCTCTAGATCAGACAAGCGAGTCAACTCCATAGATCTGCCACAAGAAAAACTTCTAAATGGACTGTGAAGTGCACGACTCTGACAACATATCTACAAAGTATCTGCAAAATCTCCTACAATCTTTTTGTATGGCTGATAAACTTCACAATAGTTGGCCAACGAACTGGTTTTGTTTTCCCATTTCTGAATGTACAACATCCTGCAGAAAAATATCTCACATTAAAACTTAATTCCCAAAATGTCTGCATCACTTACGTGCTCAAAACTCAACTTCTAATTGAATCCCTCGGATACGTAAATCAACGTCAAAACTCAATTTCCAACTTCAATCGATTATCATCCAGCTGCACAGCATACTTGTACAACGTTGAATGGGCTCCACATTGTTTGGACTCAATTTGGTTTCCCCCTCTACCCACTCCTTTAATTCGCTTACTGAATTCTGCTCCAAATCAAGTCCTAAGGACTATGTATGTCTCGGCAGTATCTAATATCCGGCGGCTCCCATGAACCATAAGCAAGAAATATTGGTTTTCTCCTGGAGTAACAGTGTCACAAAGAAACCTACGTTTCCTCTTATGTTATTACTATAATGTAATTCATTGCTGTAATAAGCTTACAAAGGGAGGTACCTCATCGTTGTATTCGAAACCATCGTCCTTCTATGTATATTCGTCCCCAACTCCATGGGGAGAAGGAATATTTCGGTGCACTCTAGGACTTGAATGAAATCTAACAAATAAAAGCTGCCACCACAAATATGCCAAAGTTACATAAACCGGGCAATATCAGGGACACACAGGACTCCTACCGTTACATTCTCATTGGTATATACGACTAAGATACTTAGTCAACATGAAGCTGAATGGGAGCACTTAAAGATACGAACCACCTTATGGAGGATGTTTTTGGGTGACTTTTTCCACTCCAACAGAACTCTGTTCTTAAGCATGCAAAAAACTAAAATAAATCACCCCTTAGATACATCCAAGAGATACGAGTACGACATACTTTTCTCTTTATTCTTCCTAAAAAAAAATAAACACTCCATCCGACACAGAGACCAACTTGTATGACACATCCTCTAATCGGATTTAAAAGACATTACACGAGCCTTATCCGGTTTGGACCTTTACCGAGGATTAAGTCTCAAAACAATAGGCACCGCGCGACGGCCGTATATTGTTTGACAGTCAAACCAGAAAGCACTCGAAAAGGACTTGAAGTACTGCTAATTGAAACTCAGCTGTTGGATGTGCTTTAGGTCCTTTGTTTGCTGGAATTATTCGTTTAATTTTTTTCCGGTGCCAATTAGTTGAAAGGCCGAATGACCTTGCCCTGGAAAACCTTTGAAATGCTCCACAGAAGCATTGCTACGATGAGTTTATTGATGAACGTTTGCTGTTGAGAACAAAGGTTAAACAATAGAAGAAGAAGGAAGTGTTTGAGGATGGGAATTTCCAATTATTTAGTTGTGGAAGGAATTGTGTTGGTTGTGGTTTCTGAAATGCATTTTGAGTGGCACTAGTAGAAAACATCGTCTGGATTGATTTTGCAGGTAGTCAGACCCTTTCGCATGGGTTTCATTCAAACCAAGTAGTTACAGCTTCGGAGGAACTTTGAAGGGAGAGTGAAAGAGCCACTTGAACCAGTGATTTCTATGTACGAGTATATCTAATTGAATTAAGGAGCAGATACTCTGGAATATATGACGGCCTGTAATTTGAATTTTGAGTGCCAATTCACTTCTATTCATGAACTGTGTTCCTCTGTGGTTGATATCTGCCATCGGTTCTGGTCATGAATCAAGTCATCAAATAAGCTGCTGCTTCCTTCAATGGCTTCAAGTCACTTATCAAATACTGCTTCTGCTAGCTCCCCGACAAAACCTACGGGCAATGTCCTAGGTATGACGTGAAAATCGTCCTTGGCGATTTTAATGCCAAACCAGGCAAGGGGGCATCCTTGGTAATACAGTGGAAAAAAAAAGCTTCCACTGCAGCACCTACGGATAAGGACAAGGGCTGTAACTACAGCTAGCTCAAGGCTTCTACATCTTGCTATCCATAAAGGAATCTGATCAACAAACCGTCAACCAAATTTATCACATTGCTATCGACACAAGGCACTCCTGCAGTGTTTTGGAAGTCCGAATGTCCCGAGCAGCTAACATGGACACGGGCCATTATCTTTTTCTATCCAAGATAAGGATGCGGATATCAGTAACAGCACAAAGCCGCTGAAGCATTGTGAGGAAATTCAAGTTCGAGTTTCTCTTAACATCTAGTAGCAGTCCGACGCCGTCTGTATCGAACGTATAAGAGCAGTGGCATCATTGGCAAAGAGGAATCAAAGATGCCGTCTTTGAGGTGTTAGGCTTCAACCTCTAGTCTAATGACGAATGCAGACAGGTAAATCCAGAAAAACAGAGGATGTACAGACCTCTACAGGCTCTGTCTTAAACAGCGAGAAAGACTCTCGAGCAGAAACGAAGGCTTCGCAGATGAATAGACGTGCTGCCGGAACATAAGAATGCGGTAAGGGCCGAACAGAAATCCACAAGGATGGCGGATGAAACCTCATAGTAGAACTACTGTGCTGATAATCTAGAAAGATTAACATATGTCCGTCAAGCAGAATAAACCATTCAATCTGGACGAAGACAGACAACACTTTTGTCCACCCGGCCAAGATGAAGTCAGGACAGCAATTTCCAAACTTAAGCTCTGAACCGGATGGGTTATCTCCCGAGTTATTTAAAGCAGCAGGTGATGATTGGATAGTTGTTAAACGCCCTCTTGAGCAACGAAAAAGGCATGATGGCACGTTGTCAGAAGCTTTGAGGGCATAAACCAGCAGCACTTCAGTACAGCGTCCCGTCCCGGAAAGTTTTAGACTCCTATTCAGAGGGAGAACGTATACAGTAAAAGACGAACTCATCTAAGGTGGCGCACATAAGTAGAAGGGAATCTCAGCCAACTTTTTGTGTGCAATTAGAGGATTAGAGGTATCTGACAAAAGCCAGGGCTAGCCGAAGAGGCATGTAAACTGAGGCCTTAGTTCAGCCCGGGTAGAAGCTCCACCTAAGTAAGTAAACTGGTCTGGCACTGGCACGCGTATTGAAAGCCTGGTGCCCTGGCTCCAATGCTATGGTGCATATGAATGCTTTTTGCAATGTTTTTTGCCTCTGGCGTTATGGACATACCGTCTGATTGTATGTCCCTAAGACTCCTGTGGTTGCAAAAGCACGAAATCGATTCTCCCTATGCTCGGGAATGGTTTCGGCCAGACGCTAAGCCAGAAAAGCAATTCAGTTGGGTAATCGTAATTGGCGTTTTCGGGGACCGCAATGGCAGATTTCACTCTTCTTTAGGACAACTTACCTCTGTCTTTCCAGCGGAGATGAACCTTGAAGACGTCTGCAGCGACAGGCCTAAGACCTTATTGAATGCCGTCAATTTTTGTAAGCCAATTAGTTCGACAATGCAATGTTTTTCAGAAGGCTGAATTCACTTAGTCTTGTTTGGGCCCCAAGTCACAGTATGATAGCGAGAAATGAGATTGCCGATAAATTTGCTGGGCAACGCTGAGAGGTAAGTAGGTCGAACCTATCAGGACTGCCTGCTTCTGTGACATAGTCCTCTAAGTTCCCTATTCTGTCTGTTTGTTAGGAGCACGTTAATGTGTTAGGGGAGAACCGACACTTCCTCTTACTTCTAGCTAGATTCGTGAAAGAGTCCTCCAGCAATGCCCCAACAAAGAACCGACAATAATTCATCAATCAAAGATACTAATGTCTAGTTCCGGTTTAATTCTCATCCTCATTCGATTTCCTAACCAATTTACTGAAAAAAAAATACTCCAAAAGGGTTTTCCAATGACGGTTATTTGATCACAATCAGATGAACCAACAAACAAGCAATAGGGTGATCCATAGGTTCGAAAACCGTTCGGGGGGAAAAAACAACTGAAAAAAAGGGATTCTTTACCCCCTTGAGTATGAAGTGATGCATGCTGTATTCTGCAAGTCCATTGAGTTTTGTGAAAATTCAAAGTTTACCTGAACATTCCTCCTCTTTCGCGGGTGGTTGTGATGACGTTGAACAGCAGTATCTCTCTCTTCCTTTGTAGTCAGTCCTAGTTTCCTAAAAACACAAAAAAAAATACAAAAAAAAAATTAATCGATGCAAAATACAAAATAAGTAAGAAAAATAGCTGTGTGGCTTCAACTTCAACCACAAAGTTATACTAACTGGAGTCAAGGACAAAGGACAAACTGAAAACAAACAGAGAAATTTTTTCCTCGTCAATGGAATCACGGAGGAAAAAAGTTCCAGATGCTGCTCCTTTTCAATTTTGGCTTATGGCGTTCACTGGAGTGAGCGATTGGCTAAGGATGTGTCGCACATATACGAGTATTTTTTTTTTTTATTTAGGCACAAGCATCTACGACAGTTTTGAATAAGATAAAGCTGCCGGTACACACCTGAGGTTCAATAAACGAATATGACATAGGAGCACTCCTGTATGTTAGAAGCGAATGTGAATTGACTTGAAATTTATTCAATTTGGAATTGTTTGGCGAAATACGAGTAGTGTATAAGAAATCCATAAGACGAAACATTTTTTATATATGTGATACGAAATAAAAGACATAAACGTAAAACATTTATTCCTTATTCAGCCCGCCGTTGAATGGCATTATTTAAACGTGGAACTCTTTTGTGGAGGTTGCCTATCCAATGTGGCACTTAGGAACATGATAGCACCCCTAGACGCTGGGAAAAGGTTGGAAAGCTGGAAAATTGTTTGTTCCAATGTAGTAAAGTGTGTCCCTCCACTGGTATATTTTTGCAATTGCCAAAAAAATATCCTTTTTCTTGTCGCTCGGCATAGGCCGTGTTTTACAAAAAATATCAAAAAGTACAGAGATACGCTCTTCATAATTTTACAAATAAAGTCTATTTGCCAATGTTCACAGCACAAGGCTGAGAAAGGAGGACAGTAGTCGCTAAGGATAACCACCACCAACATTCTCCAGTAAACTGATTTTGATTACGCATATAAAGGTTGTTTTAGAGGTATTGTTTGGAAGAAGGTTTTTGTTTTTTGAGAACTTGAGAAGAAGCGAAAAGAAAGAAACGTAACCTCTTGCTTGAAATACGTTTTATTACAAAAAATTCTGACAGAAGCTTGACATTGCGATGAATATGTTAACTAGCGATGGTATTGCCAGATACCGCCCACCTCGTCCAGTTACTGTGACGAAACCCCTGGCCGCCCACCGTGTTCATCCGTAGACTCATTGTCAATTGGAAGCACCACCAACTTTGAGATAGCTCGTTTTAATATTGATGATTGTGTACGGATCGTAGCTACTCGCACCAGATCGTCGTCTACAGGATGTACTTCCAAGACTCGGCCTAGTGGCCATTGAGTGGATGGCGCACGTTCATCTCGAACAAGGACCAAGTCGCCCGCTTTAATGTTCATTTTGGCTTGTTTCCATTTGTTTCTTACCTGGTGCTGATGTAAATACTCACAACTCCACCTTTTCCATAAATCCTGCTGCATTTGTTGGAGCTGTCTCACCGTGAAAGTCTTCCGGTCTTGATGTCTAACAAGTTTGATTCCGGAGTGGCTGTGATGGGGGCCGCCCACCAAGAAGTGCCCAGAGGTCAAAGCGGCCAAGTGGCTAAGTAATTGGGATCATCAGACAGTGCTGACAGAGGTCTCCAATTAAGCACAGCTTCAATTTGCTTGAGGACCGTATAAAATTCCTCAAAAGTCAGACTTGCTTCGTCGATAGTTCGCTTCAGATGATGTTTCATGCTCTTGACGACTGCCTCCCATAAGCCTACAAAACTCGGAGATCCTGGTGGAATGAAGTACCATGAAACACCGTTGCACGAAATGGATCGCGCGCCTTCCTCTAACTGCTTTCGAAAAGCTGCAAAATCCTCCTTGAGTGCCAGTCGCTATAGATGCTAGAGCTGTATCCTCATGTGGAAAAGAAGCGTCGCAAAGCTGCAAGGAACGTCTCGGTGGTCATGTCGCTCACGAATTCGAGATGGATAGCTCTAGTGCTCAGGCAGACAAAGAGAGCAACCCATCCTTTGTAACTACGATGACCTCGACCTTTTGTGGTTCGAATAGCGTATGGTCCAGCATAATCTAACCCAGAATGCTTGAACGGAGCAGTAGCTGTACAACGAGTGGGAAGGCTTCCCAAAATTTGGGTTCTAATTAGCGGTTTTTGACGAAAACATGTCAAACAACGACGAATGAACTACTGAACTGAGGCCCGATCATCAATTATCCAATAGCGTCGTCAGAGAAAGTTCAGCGTTGTTTGCTTGCCACCATGCCTATTACACGAATGTCCTTGATCTATAAGCATCTCAGTAACTTTGCTTTCCTTAGCAAGTATAATAGGAAATCGTTCACACATAGGCAGCCAAGCATTTCTTAGTCGCCCATTCAATCGTATAATGCCACTATCGTCGATAATTGAATTAAGTTTTAGTAGCTTGCTTTTTGAACTGATAGGCTTACCTTGAGAGAGACAAGAAACTTCATTAGCAAATTGTATTTTTTGAACATACCTTATCCAGAAATGTAAGGCTACTCGTCGTTCAGAGACTGTGCACCAGGGTCATTTCGAATGTTGTCTTCCTAGTTTGATGTCAATAAAACGATGGCACCAACATATAACTCCAACTAATGTTTCGATATTGGAGTATCTGCCGAGAAGACCCAGAGCTCTAACATTCTCTGTCAATTTGGATGGGGCTTGCGTAAGCAATGAAGTTACCTCAAGTACCTCTTTGACGTCGCAAACTTGTTTCGGCCATTCGTTTTCATCTTTCTTTAGCCAGTCAGGAGGTTCCCAAGCTGGGAAGGGTACACACCACCTCCAACCGTCAATAGCTGTCAGCTCTTGCATTTTGGTAATCCGATTGGTAACGTATTGCTTATGCTTTCCAGGATTTGACCGGATCCAGCTGAGAGTTGTCTTCGAGTCAGACCAGTAGTAACTCGTAATTTACGTCAGCTTTAAGGTGTCGAGCACTTTGGAAGCTACTTTCGAAGCAAGAAGTGCTCCCTTGAGTTCTAAACACGGGACGGTGATCCTTTTTAACGGTGCTACTTTAGCTTTGGCCATGAGAATCGACACTTTAATTTCACCATCAACTGTTTTGACTCGTAGATAGGAAACGGAGGCATAAGCAGAGGTAGACGCGTCGGAGAAAACATGTAATTGGTAGTTCGAAACCTTAGAAACCTTGATGTCATCTATCCATGGAAGCTCTTCTCGAAACTGAACCCAGTTCTGCTGATGAGCTTCCAGAAGTGGATCATCCCAAGGAATACCAGAAAGCCACAATTGCTGACAGATTATTCTACCTGTTATCAGGACTGGAGCCATCAGGCAAGTTGGATCATAAATTTTGGCGACATCGGAAAGATGTTGACGTTTTGTAATTGCTGACGAGAATTTTGTGACGTTCACCTTGTAGCCTATGCAATCACTTTTACAATACCAACAGATCCCACACCAAGGGTCGCTCAAATTGTCGTAAGTGCTTATTCCTTTTAGAAATTCGGTCGAATTTGAGTTCCATTTTCGTAGCAGGAAACCTCTTCGTTGTAGCAACTTCTGTAGTTCTATCCGTAGTTGTTGAGCAGTCTCAACCGAATCAGTGCCATGGAGGCGGCAGTCATTCATGTAGAATGATTCCCGGAGTACTTTAGCAGCTTGAGGAAAATCAGCTTCTTCATCATTGGCCAGGGTATGGAGCACTTTTATTGTAAGATACGGCGAGCAGTTTAAACCATAGGTGACCGTAAGTAGTCTGAAAATAGCTGGACTACCCTCGATGCATATCGGCATCATCTCGCTGCACAAGTATTTGCCTATAGGATTTTTCAATGTCTGCAACAAAGCCAATTCGATGAATACCATGGCAGAGAGCTCACTCTTAAGCTTTGGACCTACATGAAGACAACCATGAAGGGATTTACCTGATTTGTACTTCCTGGATGCATTGAAGACAACTCTCAATTTTGTTATCGAGCTTGACTCCTTGTATACACCATGATGAGGAATGTACCACACACCTTGGGGTGACACGTCCTCGTAAACAGGTTCCATGTTGGGTTGTGGTCTAGGCGATCTAGTTGGTGATGGAAAAGTTTAAAGGCGTCTCCTCATGAACTTGCCAGTGTTGTTACCTCGATGGAATCCTTAAACGGGTATTTGACGATGTATTTTGGAAACAGTTTTCGCGTCCTCGTGCTCGTTGAATTTCCACATACACTGAATTAAGTCAGCGAGTTCAGCACAACCCATCCGTTGTGCTACAGGAGCACCAGCAAATGCACCTGTAGAAGAGAGCCATAAAGATCAGCTCCCAGAATTACGTCGATAGAGCCGGGCTCATGAAATTTTGGATCCGCCAAATCAAGATCCAACAATTCAGAAAATCGTTTGGTGCCAATT
This sequence comes from Volucella zonaria, assembly GCA_963966105.1. Taxonomy (NCBI): domain Eukaryota; kingdom Metazoa; phylum Arthropoda; class Insecta; order Diptera; family Syrphidae; genus Volucella; species Volucella zonaria. The sequence continues at coordinate 110,250,850 of OZ014534.1, forward strand.
CGCATAGTGGGCATGAGCTGACCCAAGCGTGCTAAAATTTGTGCTTTCCAGTTAATGTTGAAATCAGGGTCTCTGAGAGAGTTCACAGCGATATCGACCAGAGCTGTTGATTTATCGATCCCCCTATCCCAGTCACCGGCACAAGAAGTCGCGTTCGTCGAAGATGAAGTTGTTGAACGGCATACTCACTAATAAATAGAAACTTGGGAACCGCTGTCCAAAAGAGCTCGAAGTTTTAAATGATGTCCAGTAGCAGATCGTACTCCAATTTGAGCTGTAGACAGCAGAACTGGTTCTAGCTTTATAAGTGAATTTTCATCGACAGATCCCCAGAGTGAATTACGAGGGTGACGGGGGTCACAGGTGTTGTTTGTCCGCAAGTGGCTTGTGATTACGTTGGGCTCTTGAACCTGGATGCTGTCGTGCAACATTGTGTGGTGGTTTTGGTGACATCTTAAGCAGGTAAAATCCGATGGGCAGTGCTGTTGTGGATGGCTAGCTTTGAGACAATTTCTGAACACCTTCGCTTTCATCACGAACATCAGTCTCAGTGCTGGGGTTTGTTTTCTTGAAACTTGAACATCGATCAACATTTGCTTGATGGCTGTGGACCGGTTGTGGTTTGGATGGTTTTTTTGTTGACTTCCCGTAGATTTTGCCGAGAGCATGCAGCTATTGCATCCAGTCTTTGAAGGCGGTTTTCCAAAAACTTTTCCAGCTCTGCGTACGTGGGAATGGAATTCGAGCTATCAAGTGAAGTTTCCCAGTCTTTAATTATGACATGATCCAGTTCTTCTGTCACATGCAAAATTAACCAATCGTCCCTCTGGTCGGTTGGCCGCCCTAGTTGCTTCAGAGCCCGAACAGCTTCAGTGATTCCATCAAGAATCTGACGTAAGCCCCAAGACGATTCGGTAGTCATGATTGGCTGCTTTACGATATCACGAAAGTACTGTTTAATAAGCCCAGGCTTGTTGTCATGTTGACCTTGTAAAATACCCCAAGCGATCTGAAAGTTGTCATCTCTAATCGCAATGCTTTTTAACACACTCGCAGCACTACCACGAAGGCTACAATTGAAATAATACAATCGTTGCACATTGGAGAGCAATGTATCATTGATTACACAGCTGGTAAACATGTCTTTGAAGTTCAGCCACTCGTTAAACGATTCATCGAGGTATTATGCGAAGTCGTGAACAGCTCGTCTATTAGATCATTGACTTCTCCTAAGGCCTCGCATTACGCAGATTCAATTTTGGCAAAACGCTCATCCCATAGACACCTCTGAAGATCCTTTTCCTTATCGTCCGTTACCTCTGTTGATGAGATGCAATCATGGGCATCATAGAATTTGCTCCAGTAGCCATCCAGGAGTTTTCTTCTGCCCACGAAGTACCCTTTTGTGAATTAGATGCGAAGTTACAAATTAGCTTCGCAATAGATTCTTCCTTAGTCAGCGCCATTGTTATTTGAAAAAACCTTTTTACTAAGAAACACGAATATTTTACACGAAGGAATCAGGTTCCCCGCAGGATGCCAAAGTTTGGAAGAAGGTTTTTTGTTTTTTTGAGAACTAGAGAAGAAGCGAAAAGAAAGCAACGTAAACTCTTGCTTGAAATACGTTTTATTACAAAAAATTCTGACAGAAGCTTGACATTGCGATGAGTATGTCTATTGCCCCATACCTGGGCAATCATTTTATGCCATTTGTGTTTAAATATGATATCGGGCATATGCGTGACACGGCAAGCTCGAATGAAGCGCAAGCGTGAAGTCCAATTTTCGACAACTTTATCGAGCAAATGGGGCCGTATGTCAGCAATAACACGGCGAATGTTGACTTCCACAGCGTCCAACGTCTCTGATTTACCGGCACAGATGTGGCTTCACATATCCCCAAAGACAGTAATCGAAAGGTGTGAGATCACAGGATCTGGGAGGCCAGTTTACATGTCCATTACGCGAAATTATGCGCCCCGCAAATGTTTTCCGCAATAAATTGATGGTGTCGCGCGGCGTGTGGCATGTTGCACCATCTTGCTGAAACCAAAGCTTTGTCACGTCAATGCCATTCAACTGAGGAACGAAGAAGTCAGAAATCATATTTCTACAGCGCTCTCCATTGACGGTAACATTGTGGCAGGCATCGCCCTTAAAGAAATATGGGCCGATGATTCCACCAGCCCATAAAGCATACCAAACAGTGAGTTTTAATGGTTGTAAGGGCGTCTCGACAAAGGCTTCTCGTAAATATCCATTTAACCAAAAATGGGCCTCATCGGAGAATAAAATTTTGCGTTGAAAATGAGGATCAAGCTGAATCATATTTTCTGCCCATTCATCGAAAGTACGACGCGTATAATGGTCAAGCGGTTTCAACTCTTGCACAAGCTGGATCTTATTAGCTTTAGGCCAAGATCTTTTCGCAAAATCTTCCACAAAGTGGATGGGCATAACTCCGATTGCTTTGCACGATGGCGAATCGACTCATTCGGATTCTCCTCAACACTGCGTCCCACAACGACAATAACTTCTTCTGTTCGCAATGTTTGTCGTCTTTGGGGATGCGTATTTTCCACTAGAGTGTACATGGCGCGAAAACGATTCATCGTGTTCCGAATAACATGCTCCGATGGACGATTATGTCGACCGTAAAATGGACGTAGCGCACGATAAGTTTGGCGAACTGAACCATGGTTTTCAAAATAAATTTGCACAATTTGCACGCGTTGTTCTGGCGTTAATCTATTCATTTCATCGTAAAATGGCAAAACGTACTAACCACAAATCAACTTTCAACTGTCAAATGGACAATCTGTGAACACTGTGTTGCCAGTGTAAAAACCTAACCTCTAAAAAAAAACACCCTTTATAACTTAACCTTGGACCTGGGCAAGAATAGCTACGAGTGTGTGCATACATGAACGTATGTGAGGACGTTTTGGAAGAGTAACTCTTAGGATGGAGTCATATCCAGCGATAATCTCATTCAAGCGACGAGTACTTCGACATTATCCGAGCGCAAGCTGAAAGGAGATTCTTGACAATAGCTACTCCAGGGAATACTGTCGCATCATGGCTAACTACGAAGCGAAAGGGTATTCGAGGAAGCTGAGTGAAGATGAATTATCGAGGAAAGGTCCACGTATTTGGCATTCACCTTATTTTGGGGTTTATAATGCAAATAAGCCAGGGAAATTGAGACCTGTTTTCGATGCTGCTGCGGGGGCCAACAACTCCTCACTAAACTCGGTCTTACTTAGCGGCCGAGATCAGAATACGGATTTGGTCACAGTTTTAATGAAATTTAGGCAAAACCCAGTTGATATTTGCGCAAATATTGTAGAAATGCTTCACCAAATTAGGGCGATTCGAGAGGATCAAGACGCGAAGTGCTTTTTGTGGAGAGCAGACCGGAGTGAACTCATACGCAAATATGATATGTTATGAGCATGATGACTTTTGGGTGTATCTATACATGTTCGCCTTGTTCAGCCTAATACGTTAAGGACAAAAACGAGTTAGAGTTTCGGTCCGAGTTCCCTGCAGCTGTTGAAGGAACATTAAACAACCATTACGAGGGCGATTTCGTATATAAGTATAAAGATTTCTGAAGAAGTTTTGATTTGAAGCGGTTTACTATATTTCTAGTCCGAAACTGGTGAGTGAGAGCTTTAACAGAGTTCAACATCAATGATAAGTCTTGAAAGAGGAGACACTGAAACTTACCAAAAGGTTTTCGAGTTGTACCGGGACACCATCCACGATAATTTGATGTTTCCGATAGATGGCCTTTGGGAAAGTAGCCCTTACGTTTTAAAAGGTATCAGAAGACCCACGAAAGAGAAACTTTGAGCGTCACGATGTCGGTCCTCGACCCATTCGGGTTAGCAGCTGAGTACTTGCTGATTGCAAAGGTGATGTTGCAGTCAATTTGGCATTCCAAGACAACAGGGGATGAGACAATATCTGACGATGCCTACGAGTTTTTGGTTGAAAAGTTTGGAGAAATTGAAAGAACTTGAATATTTATCAACACAATGCTGCTATGAGGATGCCATTTTTACCAGTTTAGTGGAGCTGCAGCTAGGATACTGGAGGATTTCTGTGGGGTTGACAAAATTTAAGGTAGCGTTTGTGGCAGGGAAAACAAAATGCACCCCATTTAAGTTAATATCCATTCCGCGTTTGGAGTCGCAGACCGCAGTGCTTGCTACACGTCTTCCCCAGCTTATTCTGCAAAAGCACGATGTTATACCACAAAGATAGTTATGTGGACTGACTCGCGTACTGTCCTTTCTTGGATAAGGCCGGACCATAGAAGTTAAAAGCCCTATGCTTCACATTGAATTAACGCGATCCTAGAGAGTAGTGACTTAAATGATTGGAGGTGGCTTCCAAGCGCGACGAACCCGGCAGATTGGCTTAAAAAACGGGACACGTGATCCACTTTGGATAAGCGGACCAAAGTTCCTGGAAGGCCCAGAATTCGATTGGATCGCCAATCAACCTGTGCAACAACCCAACAACAACGAAAAACTTTACATTTCTTCATATGAATTCAGTTTGTGACGACTTCCAAAAATTTTCTTCCTTCGTTATGTTTAGACGAGTGATATCGTGGACACTGGCTGTTCGTAACAACTGTCGCATAGTACCATATGACAGGGATCATGACTGCCTGAATGCATACGAACTGGAGAACGCAGAGTTGGCGGTATGTCGCAGCGTTCAAATGGCCACATTTGCTGACGAATATAATACTTTGGGCTTGAAGCTAAATCCTAGTCTGAACGAGTCTCCACTGATTTATGTGGATGGTCGTATGGGCCGAGTGATAGTAGATCCTGTACATATACGAACACCTGGAGTACTACCTAAGGACCACCAAGTGATGAACCTTATTGTAAGTCTTTATCAACACCTTACGAACCATCAGAATGAAGATATCATTGTAGCTGAAATCCCCCGTCGTTACTGGATCCCCACATAAGATCTGTGGTACGTAAAGTTGGAAGGACTTGCCAAGTTTTTAAGTTAAGAAAAGCAACACCAGTTGTTTGTCAGACCTTTCACGTATACCGGCCTAGTTTATACTCGTATGAGCCCATTTTTAATTGTCTATGGATGGAATCGCGAAAAACGCTGGGTTGCTCTCTTTACCTGTTTCACTACAAGAGCGGTACATCTGGAGATCGCTAGAGACCTTTCCACCGACGCTTGTCTTCTATGTACACGAAATTTTATAAATCGAACTCCTTTACGTATTCCCACGGATAACGGCACAAACTTTATCGGAGCTGAACGTGAATTAAAGAGGTCAGAAAAATCGAATTGCTCGCTCAACCCTCACGCAGGTGGATGCTGGGAGCATTTAGTACAGAGTATAAAACAGGCGATGGGATACACCTTATACGAGCCTTTACAGCCTCATGGGTGAAGCTGAAAACATCGCGCACTCGAGACCACTAACGTGAATGCCCTTAGATTCACCTCCTGAAGAACTCTTAAACCCCATTGCCTTATAGGTACTAGCAATGCGGAACAGATCCCTCATCCAACTTTTAGTGACTAAAAAAACAATGGCGAAAGGTTCAGCAGTCCCAGTATGCCGAAGAACCAAACGGTATCAACTCGTGACACCACTCAAAGCCCATGGGAAGAGTGTCAAAGATGTCCCCTGGAGAAGATGCGCAAGTGAGGACAGCCGAGGTAACGACGAGTTCTGGAATCATCAAGCGACCGGTATGCGTATTAGCAAATGTCGGAGAGTCGGAGGTTGACGATGAATCTGAGACGCGCTTGATTCCCGGAGTTTGGAATGTTGCAGTATTTATTTTTAATTTGTTTACATTCACATGTCTTCAGCCTTATTCATGTATAGTACACTACTTGCATCGTATTGCCTTCGTCAGAATCAACTGGCATTGAGTTTTGTGTGTTTGCCTTCTTTAAAATATCCTGGAAAATTGCGTGTTTACATAAAATTGGGGTACTAAGCCACAAAAATGAGGTTTCTGACACTGGTCATCGCTCTTGCAACGTGCTTTAGAGCCACCTTAAACAGGAAATTGTCAACCCTGTTTAATCGAGCCTCACCTTAGAGGGTTTTGTTGGGATAATATTTTATGAACTCAGATTTTGGTCTCCACAATCATCGCTTTATACTTGAGACAACTGACGGTAACGGTGTCTCCTTCTACATTTCGAAAGAAATATGGTCTGATGATGCTGCCATGCCATAAACCACACCAAACAGTCAATCTTTGTGGATGCAATGGCAATTTTGCCTGTTGACATAGCCGCTGAGCCAAAAATGGGCCTCGTCCGAGAAGACAATTTTTAGCCAAAATTCAGATATCCGGCCAACATTTCCACAATTAGCGAACTCACAGCGTTGTCTATGGTCGTGCGGCTTCAATTCTTGCGTCAACACAATCTTATACGGATGCAGGCTAAATCCAACCGCAAAATAAGCCAGGTTGACTCTCTGGCGATGCACAATTCAGCTGATCGGCGCCGAATCGATATTTCTGGGTCTTCTTCAATACTGGCGGCTATCTCTCTCTGATTGGTGGCTTAAGATCCAAAAGAGTCTACTCACGCTCAAACTTTTCCATGGTGCGATGAATTGCCTGCAAACTGAAGCCATGATGACGACCGACCTCACGACGCTGCGGCTTTACAACTGAACCGGGATTTCGATATTTTTTAATAATTCCCGCACGTTCGGCAAGCGTAAAACGATGCATGATGAAGCGGCAAACCTTATTGAATATTTTGACAGCTGGAGGTTATTGATAACTTTGACAGCTGCTGACGCATAACAACTGGAAAAACTATCATTGCTATCAAGAGTTCCCTCAGATGCCTGGCGCTAAATACTTATTGACTAAGCCTTCCTCTGATGACAAATCCACAGTCAAATATGTGCTTCTGTCCTCTAAAGCCATTACCATAGTGGACGTCACAGTTGTCCACCTTAATTTTGCCGGACCATGCCATCGCACTTCTTGAATTGCAGTAATACTATTCGCTTTGCACCAGTTTGGGAGGTGCGGTCATTGTTCGCCTGCATGGGGATTATAAAGCGACGTGCATAGCCTCATATCGTTGTCCGTTTTTCTTTTTCTGGGGTTGTAAACGTGCTCGGGCAGCTAACCAGACAGCATAACTCCTAACCTGGAGGACCAGATCAGTCTCCGATTTCACGTGGACACATGCCGCATGACCTTATTCCACGGAGCGCCTACGCTCATATCGGGATTGAAGTGCGTCAATGGCTACCTTGATCTACAATGGAGAGTAATCGCCATTCTCGGTTTTTTGATCATTCTTAGGGAAGCCGTATTTAGACCAGTACCAATCAGAAGTCACTGTGTAGACTAGATTTCTCATTTTGTCTGCGGTGAGACCTACCCAAAACTGTCGCCAATCTTATGGTCCTAGAGCCCTGTAGTGTCTGCCACATTTTTTGTGACTAGGTTTATACCACAGCCACCATGACGCTACCATAATGGGGCCTACTTCTGCAATACAACTCAGGCTAGAACCCAAGTTCCAGGGGCTACTGACTCCCATGGTACAGAATTAAGCATCTGTCGGACTACTGGTGAGACCCCTACAGATCCCTTGCATCGAGTGGCAGCTTGGCTTCCAAATATGTATTGTCGCTGGTCAAGTGCTATGTATTGTACATCAACGACCCCAATCCGAAGTTCTTTCACATAAGACCAGCCTTGTCCCTTCCCCTGATTATCATCAGACTACGCCATTGAAAGACGTTGTCTATGTAATTGGGCAGAGGAGGACCAGCTTAGTCATAAAATATTGCAAATAGCCCACTATGGATCCCGTTGGTTTGCTGCTCGAGCTCTATTCCGACAATCTGGCCAGTTGCAGGAAAATCCGCAAGTTACCTGAACTCCGAAAATGTTGAAATAGCTGGAATGTGATCATCGTAGACTTCATTTTGGAAACTCTGCACTGAAGTCCACCTAGCTGCGCTAGAGCAGGTCTGAGTGTTCAGTTATATATTTGTGGTCTCATTCATCATATTGAACAATGTTGGTGCTGGTTGTCCTCAGCAAGCTCCTCTATGCTCAACATGAGCTATATACAGGGTCTTCCAATAGGAGCGTCCGAAATTTGACAGTTGATAGCGGCCATATTGTTGAAGCTACATCTGTCAAATTGGCATGGGCAGACATAGCGTTCAACAACACGTGCAGATGATAAAATTGTTTTATTAAACTGGCTGTTCTGTTCGGGCAACGTTCCGCGCGCTTCGCCCATTTTACGGTTGCCATAATCGTCCTACCGCGAGGACTATTCGCAGTGTGGTGGATAAATTTGAGTCCACTGGTTCAGTAAACGATAAACCAACACCCGTACGTCAGCGAAATGCAAGATCTGCCGAAAACATCGCCACTGTCCGTGAGAGTGTGCAGGATAATCCGAGGCAGTCGATTTCGCGTGGCGCACAAGAAATCCGCCTTTCATGACTTGGGCCTGCACCCGTACAAAATTCAACTGATCCAGGAGCTGAAGGTAAACGACCAAACACAACGAAGTGTGTTCGCTGAATGACCTCTGGAGCAGTTGGAAACTGACCCTAGGTTTCATCGAAAAATTATCTTCAGAGATGAGGCCCATTTCTGGATGAATGGGTACCTCAACAAACAAAATTGTCGAATTTAGGACGATACCAATCCACATGAGATCCAAGAGCGTCCAATGCATCCCGAAAAAGTCACTGTTTGGTGTGGATTTTGGGCTGGCGGAGTCAAAGGTCCATATCAACGGCGAGCGGTATAGGTCGATGGTAACCAACTTCTTTTGGCCTGAATTGGAAGATATGGACACAAACGACACGTGCTTTCAACAGGACGGCGCTACGTGCCACATAGCTCACGCCACATTGGAAATTCTGCACGAGCGATTCGAGGACATAGTCATCTCAAGTGGAGGTGATGTGAACTGGCCACCGGGATCGTGCGGTTTGATCCCGTAAACCTTTTTCTTGTGGGGTTATCTGAAGTCGCAGCTCTATGCGAATAAGCCGCAAACTACAGCGTTCTCCAAAGCCAACATCGGTCAAATTCAGCTTGATTTATGCGCCAGAGTCATGGAAAAGTGGACATTTTGGATGCGCGCCACCCAGAAAAGCCGCTGTATGGCATCGATTGGTCTTTCAAACGAATAAAAACTTTCAATGATACGAGTACCTAACACACATTTTGTTTTATTTAAATTTAAAGATGGGAAGCGGTTAATGAAAGACCCTTTAGAAATGTGGCCGAAATATATTGCATTAGCAACTACAAGCGTGACATGCCTCAACTTTGAATAGAGTAGGAAAAAAAGGGGAAGTCAAACTCCCTATGAAGTTAGAAGAAGAATCGAATTGAAAGAAACCCCGGATAAGGAAGTGCAAAGTCACTTAGTACGGACGTCCCTCATGTCGCTGATGACTTGTACGAGTATCTTAAATTTCATTCTATCTAATGGCCTAGCCATAGGCAGCTCATTACGAACGCTATACATTTATGGACACAATAACGTTGGCCTACCTCAGCCTCAGTCCTACAACCTACATATGGTTGATGTGTCCAATTTCAACACAACCGTACACGTTTCCTTCAACATCCAACATTACTACCGCATCACGTTTCTTTAGCAAATATCTCTGGTTACCTAACCGCGCCCTCTTACGGCTCATTTAATCAAAGTCAAACGTCTCATCCAAATGTATTTGTGCTAACAAAAACCGCTCAATCATCGTGACTTGTAAATTTGCTTGGTAAATCTCTCATTTATCTGGAAATTGTAGAGCGGGTGGGGCCTCTACCAATGACATTCCATCCATCATCAGGACCATTCAATTCGCTGTCAAAACTCATAAATCTCCCAAATCAGCGCCAAAATTTGACGCAACGATGAGTTTTGTGTTTTTTTTTTTTTTTGTTGTTGTCATTTGATTATTTCAAGTCCAGGGATGGCACCAGCAGAATTTGTTGAACATATCCCCAACCTTGCGACCATCAACGTGGCCTGTCTTTTTTGCTTTGTTTTTTTTGTTGTTTTTTTTTTTGTCATTTCCACTTAAAGTTTGTTACGCTTCGCTTTGAAACATTATCCAACAGATGAGGGTAGTGGAAGTTTTTCCATTAAAAGTCAGTTGGTTCTCAGAATAAGAGAAATAAAGAAAAAATCTACTCTACGAACACATCCCTTGTCGATCTGTACTCGTATCAGTGAACGTCGTTCTTTGTTTTTGTTTTTCTTTTGGGGGATCTCCCGTGATTTTTGCCCTGTCATCGTACAGTGAACGGCTTAAGTTACGAATATGTGTTAGGCTTTTGAGGATGATAGTAGACCCAACAATTGTATCGAAGGTGATGACCAAGCACATTGTGGTGCGAAAAAAGGGTTTTCTGGCGGCTAATTGAAGCTATCGAATTGGTAGTGCTATTAATTGACACCGAGTGTATCAAGATGTATCCCTTTCAGTGTCCGCCGTATATGGTCGTTAAGCAGAAATTGTGTATCTCGATACTCAGGATCCTGGTAATTAACTTTATTAACGAGTTTCTGCTGCGTAGGCCGTAATATATTGTCCAAACCACTCAACTGGGGAATTGATTACGTCATGCTGGTGGTCGGAGATTTATCGATTGTGGACGGTCGTAGTAGTGCTGTTGTCCAAATTCTTTAGATCAAGTTGCAGATTTCAATTAAAATCGCCAACACAGTTTTATTTTCGGCTCAATTATACCCTTCACGTTAGGGATACAGATACGGATACGGATACGGATACGAGAAGATGACTTGATTCTGTAATAACCGGCGCTTGTATGTTGTGCAGGTTATTATCTTACTTGTGGTTGCCGCCTGCCGGATATGATGACGCGGAAAATGCTTGGGAAACGAGCTGCGGAAGATGATTGGTTTCGAAGTTTTCGATGAAAATAAAAACTTTCGGAAGTTTATGCGGATATTTGATAAGATAGGGAGTCTTGGGATTTCAACGAGGATCCAAAATTGACTTCAACGGATGCAAACAAATCATAAATTGGAAAAACATTGGTAGAGGACGATGGGAGAGGCAGGTGTACCTACTCGTGTATCGTATTTTGTAGGTACTTTCAATTTGACGTATGCTTGTAGGGCAAAGTTTTCATATCGAATTTGGCACTACCGGCAGTCACAGTCTGATCCTTGTGTGCTTTGGGCTATTGACGTTGAAAAGACTGGAGTGTGGGAATAGAAAACCAATTATTATCGTTGAATTGGCGTAAACGTGACTGTGTTAGTGCAGATTAACGACTTTGCAAAAATATTTCCCTGAGGCCTACGTGCTTAGTGTGTTATTGGAAAAGTTTTTTTTTTTTCGATGTTATGGAGTGTTATCTGGAATTTTTCTATGAAGTGGACGTAGTTGTTGAAAGCTGTCTTTGTATCTTGTCAGGATGATGCTGGATTCCCCCACTTGACGTTTTATTCTTCTGATACATGGTGTGCTTGGATGGACGTTTCGAAGTCGATATTAGTTCTTTTAATCTTGAACAAATTTTCCCAATAGTTCACCTGTTATAGGTGTTGATGTTGTCGGGTTTTTAAGATGGAAGGCGCAGTCCTGTACTTGTGGTATAATTTCCTTGCAACATGCTCTGCTGTATAATATCTGGTGATATGCTGCGTCCAGAACTGGTTCCACTGCACAGTAGGTATGTAGGTAGAGGTGGCGGTTCGACATGAACCCAAGTAGCACCAGAATGTGTCTTTTTGTTACGGATTAGATCTCGTATCCCTTTACCCGAGATGTCTGGCTCCTGCTAGTGCCGGACATTTGAAGAGAGAACGGGGAGAAATGGGGTTTGCTTCTCATTTTGCAACTGCCTCAGTGTTATATGGGAGACCTAGTTTGGCAACATGGTCCCAATCTCGGGCGGGTTCTATTTAGTAGGTCGACCATATAATTCTTTATATGGCGCAGTTGGTTAACCCCCTATATTCGAGGTTGGTTTTCTGCGGGAAGTATGAGTGGATATGTCCTTTAACCGCTGTGGGATGTGGACCTTTTTTTTGTGGCGTCCAAGGATGTGGCAATCTTCGGAAGATACTAATCAGCAAGCACGATTCGCAATCCCCAAGTACTGGATTTCGGGGATGCGCCTACGTACTAACCCACAGCCAGCACTCTTCTACCACTCTCCCCAGGGAACTTCATTTAAGTACTACTACGCGGGGCTGGTACGCACTTTATGCCCTTCTTTCTCTGTTTGCCGGTTCGACATTGTGTACAGTGTTTACTGTTCTTTGTTGTATTAGAGATGCTTAGTGCTCTCTCTGACTCTTTCCAACCGCCGAAGTTCCTTCATTATTTTTGTGCCGCAGCCTGTTTCACCGCATCCCATATTATACTTGATGTTAGCATATGGTTTACGATGTTTTCAGAAGTTGGTATCTCACCAATTTTCTCCTCTAGTTCTCTGCATCTTCCCTGGCCGCTCCGCAGTTTAAGCAGAATGGAGATTCCTTCAGACCAAACCTGAGTAGATATGATTGAAAGCGGCCATGTTCAGTTAGGAGCTGACTTAAGTAAAAATTTACTTCCCGTAATTATGTTCTACCCATTGACGAATATCGGGTATAAGTCGGTAGGTGCATCTCCCCTTTGTAGACTGGTTCCACCTCTCTTGCCATGCACTTGTACTGCGCTGCTTTTCTCCCAGCTTGATATCTTTGACTGTAACCTGACTGAAACTGAAGCTCAGTAGCCAGTATATCTGCTGGTAGCATTCCCGCAATGACATATGGTATATAGCATCATCTGACACTGTCCGATATGCACTCAAGCACATAGTCTTTCTTGCGTATGACTTAATTTTCAATGCTTTCGCCCATATTGGTAACTGCACCACCCTTGACGGAACTAGTCTCATTTGTTGCCTGGGTCCTTCTATGTTTGTCATTATTCTGGATAAGACAGCGCTCATTCTTACGGCTTTGTGGCACGTTCTTTCAAGGTGTTCCTTGTAAGTGAACCTAGCATCGATCATCATACCTAGGTATCTGAAACCGGTTTTGATGTTGTATCGTAATCGCCCATCCTGACGGTGATTGTTTCTCTTCCCTTGCGACTGGTTACCAGAACTGCTTCTGTTTTATGTTCTGCCAGCTCTAACCCAACTGTTGCCATCCGCCGTCTAACTTTTCAAATGCATTCATTGCCAATGTCTTCTATTTCTTCCAGGTGTTTCGCCGCCACAACGATTGCAATATGATTCGCAAAGCCTATGATTTTAGCCTCAATCGGGATTCCAAGTCTTAGAACCCTGTCGTACATAATGTTCCATAAGAGAGGTCCTAGTCCCGGTCCTTGTGGAACGCCGCCAGTTATGTGGTACTGCCTTACTCCATCGTCGGTATCGTGGAGTAGGAACCGATTGTCGAAGTAACTTAGCAAACCATGGCACCATCATTGACCTAAGAGAGTGTACTATAAGTGCCCAGTTTGCAGAGTTGAACGCATTTTTGACGTCCAACGTTAATACGGGGCCGGAATTTTTGGTACCTCCTCTCCATCATCTGCCCTGAATGGCTTCTTCTAGGATCGTAGTTACGAGGGCGGGTCAATAAGTCCGTGACTTTTGGATTAAAACCGATTTTTTTTGATAAAAAAATAATTTTATTTTTCAACGTAGTCTCAGTTGAGCTCTATACACTTTGTCCAACGCTTCTCCAATTTTTTTATCCCTTCCAAAAAAAATGATTTGTCGAGGTCCTCAAAATGACGATATGACTTCATCATTGGAGTCAAATCTTTTTCCACCAAGCCATTTCTTCAGGTTTGGGAACTAGAAGTAGTCGCTCGGAGCCAAATCTGGAGAATAGGGTGGATGAGGGAGCAATTCATAGCCCAATTCATGGATTTTTGCCATGGCAACTGCACATGTGTGCACCCTTGCATTGTCTTGGTGGAAAAGAACTTTTTTCTTGGCCAAATGAGGTCGTTTTTTTTCAAATCGTCATTGAATCGGTCCAATAAGTTGGCATAATATTCCCCATTGATTGTTCTTCCCTTTTGAAGGTAGTCAATGTGGATTATCCCGCGTGCATCCCAAAAAACAGTCGCCATAACTTTATTGGCTGACAAACCCACCTTGGCCTTCTTTGGCGCCGATTCACCCTTAGAAACCCACTGTTTTGACTGTTGTTTGTTCTCTGGTGTGTTGTGATGGATCCATGTTTCGTCCATGGTTACAAAACGGCGCAAAAACTCCTCCATATTGCGATTAAACAACGCCAAACCTTCCTGTGAAGTTGTTACACGATTGCGTTTGTGGTCGACTGTGAGCAAACGCGGCACCCATCTTGCGGAAAGCTTTCTCATGCCCAAGTGATCATTCAAAATTGAAACCACTGAACCATGCGAGATCCCTACGGCTTCCACAATCTCTCGCACTTTCAATCTTCGGTCGGCCAACACCATATCGTGAATTTTTTCGATTGTTTCGGGTGTAGAGACCTCAACTGGGCGTCCAGGAGGTTCGGCATCTTCAGTGCTTGTACGGCCACAACGAAATTCAGTAAACCACTTTTTTAACATTGAAATCGATGGTGCAGAGTCCCCATAGTATTTATCAAGCTTAGCCTTGGTCTCGGTAATGGTTTTTTTTCGCAAGAAATAATGCTTAATAAGCACACGAAATTCACTTTTTTCCATTTTCTCCTCAAATTAGTGAGTAGTCTGATAAAAATAGCTGTCAAACACAAACTAACTGACGCAGCAAGTTTAAATTTTGACAGGAGTCAACTGACAAATGCCTGTTGACAGGAGCAGTGTTGCTGTTTCAGTAAAGAGGTCAGAAATTCAAAAAGTCACGGACTTATTGACCCGCCCTCGTACCTTTCGAATAGCATCTACTGTAGAGCGAGCCTTTCTAAATCCATACTGCTGGTTTGAGAGTCCTCCGGTTTCATCAATTGACACCTCCAGTCGGTTGTATATTATTCGCTCCAGTATTTTACCCATCGTGTCCAGTAAGCATATGGGACGGTATGACGGGGGCTCATCTGGTGGTTTATTCTCTTTGGGCAGCAGCACAAGACGTTGCTTTTTCCATTGGTCTGGAAAACCTTTTCTGTTGAACACTTGTTATACAGTTCCACGAATGCTTCTGTGTTTAATTTGACGGATAGCTTAAGGACCTTATTTGGTATGCCGTCCAATCCAGGTGATTTATTATTCCTAAATCGTTTGCATACATCCAGAAGTTCCGGTTGTGTAACTGGTGGGATCTCACCTACTTCCTGCGATGGTTCTATATTCTCTGTTGATGCTTGCGGTGGAAATAATCCCGACACTATTTTTTGCATCAGGCTGGGGGTGCCCTAGAGCCCTTTAGTTTTGCCATGACCGTCCTGTAGGCGGTAGCCCAGGGATTAATATCCGCGTCCTAGCATAGTTCTTTATAGCTGTTGTTTTTGCTTCTTCGAATGGCTAATTTAAGGTCCCTGCGCCTATCTTGCACCTGTAAATCCTGTTGGGAGGGCTGACCTCTGGATCACTGGCATAGTCTTCTAGCTCTATGGCACTTGCTACGTAGCTCTGCTATCTCTTGGCTCCACCAGTATACTGGTGGCCGGCGATTTGTTGACGTTTTGCGTACCATACACGTCGGAAGCCCTAGATACTGTTTTAGTAACCTCCGCAGCCATCGTGTTTGCTGCCTCTGGGATGTGGACCCTTGCCGCGAGTGAGCCGTGCAGAGCTGTGTCCTGCCTCGCCAATTCATCTGTACGCTCGTTCTCTTTTTTGTCAGTGTACACTGGACCCCATAGCAATGTGACCCTGAAACGTTCACCCAAGTGGTCGAGGTCGCTGTGTCACTCCTGCACCAGTTTGGAGGATCTGGTAGCCGAGTCAATAGCTTTGATAGTGGCTTAGCTATCTATGAGGATAGCAATGTTTTGTTTGTTCGTTGTGTCTCGGATTGATATTGATATTTTCAGCGATTCCGAATAGACACCGGCCCCACACCACAGGTCATCTTTGATCCGTTGGTATAAATGACCGTGTCAAAGTTCTTTACTACTTCGCCTTTCTTTCACTGAGCTGTGGTGAGAAACCCTACGTGAACGTCTTTCTCAAACTTTAGTTTGGGACTGGATCAGTCATTTGGAAACATAACCACGTCGTTGGGTAACGAGCGAGCCCTGGATATTTCTGTGGCCGTAACGCCGTGCAGTCCAGTACCTAGGTTCTTTGAGTCTGATTGCGCTGCAAAGTGCGGTATTCTTTGTGCGTGGGTCGAGAGGCAGAAGATACAGGAGCACAGTTAGGTCATCCGTTGGGGCCGACCTCAAAGCGCCCGAGGTGCCCATGCTGGATGTTCTTTGGAGTCCTTTTAGTCCCGTGAGGTTGTAGCCTGGCTGTGTAGATCCACAAGGTCATTTTTGGTTGAAGTCCCCACTTCTGTCCAAAGGTTTTGCTGCAAGCATAGAAGGCGACACATGTCGTCCTTACTCTGTATTCGAACTTTGCTTCTAGTTGAGTTTTGGATAAAGCATGATACTCCTGGGCGGTTGAATATTAAGGCAGGGCTGCGTAAAATCAAGAATTTTGGTTTCCGTAGTGAATAGTATCAGTTTAGTTGTGGTCGAGTTGACACCAAGGCCATAACTTGCAGCCCAGGTGTTTATCTTGTCTAGAGCAACCTTCATGATTTCACTTATCACGGAGAGACACTTCCCGGATAGTAATATTACCACCTCATCTGCGTACTCCACCACTTTGACCACAAGGTGCGGCAAGACAACTTCCTTATTTCGAATGAGCGCTCTGAAGCTTATGGGGAGCCCTAGGCGGCAGTGCGTGATCTCGTTAAAGACAGCGGGTCCTAAAGTTTTGTAAACTTGTGTTTCAGTCGTCATCGTGCGTTTGCCTCAGAAACCTATTTTTCCAACGGCCGTTCGCTGATTTCAACTCAGCGCGCCGTCCTGTCACGGACCGAAAATCAATCCTTTTGTGGGTCGCAATGTCCTAGGAAACTGGTTCTGTGCAGAAAAGAAGAACTGGAGACACATGTCCTGTCAGAACACCTGAGAACATTGAAGCAGTAAGGGTTGCAGTTTTGCAATCTCCACAGCGTTCGGCACGCAAACATGGATCTGATCTTGATGAAATAGACTTAGGGGACATATGAAGCAACGACCCATACTTCAGGGGTATCGATGGCTGTGTTGCGAAAGCACTTCCCAGAGCGCCTCGTCTGACTGAGAGGTGATTTGGTCAAATCGGCGCGTTCACACGACTTGAGCCCTTGTGACTACTTTTTGTGGGGGTATTTGGAGTTCCGTGTCCAATCAACCGCCTACAGACTCTGGACGAAACATTCTGGAAGAAACGGCCAACATACCCGTGCATATGCTGTAGAGAGTGATAAGAAACAGCTGAATTCTGTTCAACCAGTGTATCGACAATGGGGGCGGCACACTTACCCGATATGGTTTTTGAAACGATATAAACCATCAGAGATTTGTGAGTAGCTTTAGTATGTACATTATTAAAGGCTCCGTCTACGTCTAGGAAGGAGGCTCGGTCAACGACTGGAAGTTTCTTTTGGACCTCTAATTAGCGCGCGCACAATGTTTGCACACAGCGCGGACAAAGGAAAGTTAGGGAGGAAAGATAGAGAGATACCGATGTACGTTGGTTTTGAATGTTTGCACCCTGTGTCGCAAATTATGGCAGAGTGAAGCTACTCATGAGCCGATCCATCGTCCTCTCCACGAAAGCCGAATCTACTCCTTTGCTTCGAAGAATGAATTTCACCTTCAACTATGGCGGCAGAGGTGCAGTGTTAAGGCTGTTTAAGAAAAATGAGGACCTCATGGCCGACCCATCAGACACACTCTCTCAGGGTACCCCATCGAAAGCTATCAAATTACATCGTTAAGGCTACAACGATGGGCGAGAGACTCCCAGAAGATTTGGTATCTCTACCACTCTGCCATGGAGCTAAAAATGGTGCAGATTAGCCTCCACAGATTGACCGATTCTAAGCTCGTCATCCACAGGAGCGGTAATCACATCACCCTTATCCAGGAGTTACGGTTTGTCTTGAATAGCGTCTCCGCAGTACTCATTCACGAGGTAAAGCCACCGACTACATCTTCTACCTGGCAAGAAAAAAAGTCACCCCCAGAGCTTGTATTATTGACAGATCCGCCTGAGTGCAATATCCGCGGTTAGAGACGGCCGCATAAGATCACATTCTGTTAGGTTCCAGGACGTCCAGGCAAACTGTGTCGTTAATGAATTGGCCAAAGTCCTATCCCTAGGAGCAAAAGGTAGACAATTTGACTACGTCAAGCCAACAAAAAGGCCAGATATATGTGAGCTTAAGGAGACATCTAGACTAATACGGCTCATACTTGATTCTTTGTGATCAAAAGAGCTAGTCAACCTGAGTAGAAGGGTTAACTCAAAATTCAAAAACCGGACATTGAGCTACTGCAATTACGATATGAGCAGAAGCTACAGGGACGCAGGGAAATCCTTTGCAACTCCTCTGCCTTAACAGCCATCAGAATGCAATCCCTAAGTAGTATCACTTCTGAGATCTAAATGATCCCTCCTCTAAGAAGACCACCGACCTCGGCAAAGTTATCAAGAAATTTCTTCGGTCTCAGGAGCAGGTAGGCTATCGACCTTCCATGGGTGAAGTGCACCTCAACGAGGACCACTTTAACCTAACCTAGATTAAGGGGGAAGGTAGGATTATGTACCCTTATCACTGCGGCCAGGATAGGCCTGTTGTTATTTTCTATTTTAATAAATAGAGAAGGCGTTGGAGAGGTCGCTTTTCCTAGACTTTATACATGGCGGCCTACGTTCTTATACTCTGGCATGCAGTTACATACGAATAGTTAAGCGTGGAAGTCCTACCCGGTGGCTGGTTTAACATTCCGGAATCTGTAGCCCTACTAAGGTATGTGATAGATGAGATATCTTATGCTCACCTATTGAGGGTAAAAATAACTGCACCAAGTGGAAGTCGCAGAGGTAACTGCAAGCGCATTTCATCAACACCTCTACTTAAACGTTCTTGAAATAATTCTTGAGCTTACCAACTGTTCAGTGTTAGATGCAATTTCTGGTGTTGCAGCTCCCATAACAATAATTCCATTCCCACCTGAACCAACAAAAGAAATGGAATGAAGTCCGAGAGAATAGTTTCGAAATTCCTTCAAACAATGCTCAACTTGGAAGACTTTCGAATTTTTATCCTTACATCCGGCGAAAATGCTCACCCTGGGTATATTAAGCATGCAACGTGGCTAACATCTAAATCGTTCCATTCACGTACAATTCAACCACCTACAGAACTATTCTATAGAAAAACAATACAATCATGAACGCCTTCACATGGAAAACAAGTCTCAGTCCATAAAACCTTTCAAAGGCAACCGCATCTGTTGGAAGATCCTTCTTTCTGACCATCATAAAGGTTATTCACTTGTTAATTCATCTTCACGGCCATCACCATGAAAACGGTCAGAGACTTTGCGTACTTTGAAACTTCTAAAAAATAAACTTTTCAAAAACATCAAAGCACCTTGAGACTGAAAATACACAGGGTTTCAATGGCTCCTCGTCCAGCTATGTACAAAAGTTGTACGAGTACATGTATATCTTTTTTTGTTTTTGTGAAACAGGCATCTTCAATCTTTTGTGAGCTCTCAAGTTTTATCCTACACCCACCATCGGCACTACATCGCTTTAACTTAATTATTCAAGAAGAAGTAGCATTCAACTACCGCATAAACAAAGCTCGCATTAAAAGTTCCCCTGCCAGGCTCCTCTCCCTCCAGTTCGACGTTGAACGAATAAATTAAAACCAAAAATAGCACAACAGACTATAGACTATAGACAAAGCCCGAGACCGAAACCGAGACTTCTGTTACCCCAGACCTCCAGTCACCCAGTCGGCAGCAGCTACCCCACAGAAGATACTTTAAAGAAACAGTTGTGTAGATTTTCTAGGATGTTCTTTCAGCAGATCTCATCACAGATACACTACATACAAAGAGCGAACGGAAGATATAAATAAGAAGCACTTGAAAACAAAATAATATGTCGTCTCCTTCTATCTTTATTCGTATCGCAGACTCGAATCCTTGTACATCATTTCTGTCGTCATCACTGCCATCTTCGTCATCGTACAAATATTTCTGTCAAATGGAAACAGGGCCAAGTGGATATGGCAGTGGAAAAGGAGTAGAATAATCGCTTTAGAATTAATGTCTGTCGACAAGCCAGTAGGAGGGTGGTGACACGGATCACAGATAAAAGGCCAAGATTGGTCCTCATGTCTGACATTGCTATCGCAACAATTTCGGCTTCCGAAGAACACAAATTTTCGCCTTGAACTTCACCATCAGCAAGGCCCAAAACAGCAGTCACCATTAGATACAACTTTATCCATTCATCAAGATGTCGTAGCCTACGGTATGCAGAAGAGTGCAAAACAAAACTTGTCACTCTAACGACGTCCTTATGGGTCTCGCCAATGTCCGGAGTGTAATTAAACTTCAAGTGCATATTTCGCGCGCGCCAATTTCGTTCGTTATCTCATGAAAAACTATCCAAACAAGTGTCGAAATGAAGGGTGACCAAATCAGGAGTTGTGCACCTGGGAGGCAGGACGACTGCACATGGAGTGGAGTAGCCTTATAGGGGGGCAATATGCACCTGAGGCCAAAACCGAATGAATGAACTTTTAGTCAAGTAAAAATTATGTGGGTGTGCACTTTGGAATAATGGGTTTTCATGGCTCACAGGAAATAATAGGGGATGTCCTCTATTTGGGTACCAGGTTCTGTGCTTAGACAAAAGGACAAGATAAACATGTTAGATGTTGCTCTGTTAACACTGCTAACTATGCTTCGTCCTCATTTTTATTTCATAACACGGAACAGTTGCTGGCAAGATGTCAGGACATGAATGGGTGATTTGTTTTATCAGTTTGAAGTGCTGTGTACAACCAGACGTTAAGGGTGGAAGTAGACGGTACACGTCCTTTTTGGTACGAACCATAGGACAAATAGTAACTCTGTTTTCGAGACAAAAAGTGAAGGTTGAGGACTACGAATTTGCTTAAGTAACTCATTGAATCCTTTATCCCACACTCAAAGTTTAAAGAATCAAGGGAACGAATTTTAAGCAGCATAGTGAACGAAAAGGACGATTGTCACTACCTGAAAAAGCCACATATTCCTGGAAAAATGCTCATAACATTTAAAATTAGAGTTTGCAACCCCAGGTATTTCATCCTAACCGCAGGGTAAATTTGTAAGCAAATCAGGTTTAGCAAGAAATAAAACTGACTGCCTCGAAAGACGGCTATAACCGCCATTGTAGCTTGAATGCTTTTGGCTGACAGCGGTTGTCGTCGTCGTTTAGTGAAGTCCTCCGCAGTAGAAAGTCTTACATATTCTCAGATTCTACCATCTACTATTAAATCACACCAAGGTTAATTGATTCGGCATGTCCTTCTTACGAGTACTTTTGGTAGTTTTTTTCGAACCTAAGTTTGGACATCCCAATCCGTGGTTTGGATATACTCGTAATGAAGTAATGAGAAATCTAGAATATTGCATCGATCCCGATGTAACCATTCTGGTTGGGAACGAATTAGTGGAGAGATTTCCAAGTGTATGAGTCGGTTTATTAAAGTGTTAGCTGACCCCGCAGGCTTTGCCCTGCGTCATTTCAAATTGGAAAAAATTTGTGGTCAATTGTCCATTTCAATTGATTCTTTGTGTTGAAATATTCGCTGGATGGGCTGCGGTCGGGTCGATTTTGAATTGTATTCACACTCATTGAAGCACTCTGTGATAAACGATATTTTTCGCTTTATTGTCAGGGAACATGCGACATATAGTTGACCATGTGAAAAACATTCATTTTCCAGATTCAGGCCACAAACACTCAATGATTGAATGCGAGACGAATTGGAAATTGGATTCGCTTAAACTCGAATGGCATATCCGTTGGGATCATTGGAATTCTCGGAATGAGAACTTCCTCACCTTCAAACTTTCCTTTTAGTAATCTCGCGTCAATCACATTGCTTATGAGTTTTGTGACCGCTAAACGCGTTCCGTTGCACAATTTTGGTTGATTGAGATTGCGAAGCATGATGACGAGTGAACCAACCTTCAATTGTAAATTGTGCGGTGGCAAGCCAGGCACATCCAATGAATTCAAAAACTCAATTAGATAGTTGGTTGTTTCGTTTTCGTTTGTTGGAACACGACCATTACCGATAGTTAGCAGTTGATTGGAGAATCCTTCGGCAGATGGATCGTTTAGCAATACAACTCGCATGTTTGTCGTCAGCTTAAGTTTCTTCAAATAACGCCACAATGTCGATGATTTGACGCAAGCATTGATCTCATCGGCAGCGGTCGATCGTGGTATTACTGGTAGTGTTTGCCGGAAATCGCCAGAGTAAAATCAATGCACCCCCAGTAGGTTTTGCGTCATAACGCAGATCTTTCATAGTGCGATTCAGAGCTTCTAACACGCTTTTATGCGACATGGTGCATTCGTCTCGGATAATGATTTTGCTTGCTACCATAACTTTGGCCATTGCTGAATGTTTCGCTATGTTACATGTTGGTTCTTCAACCACTTGCAGGTTTAATGGCAATTTCAATGCCGAATGAGCGATTCGGCAACCTTCCAGCAGCGTAGCCGCTATTTCAGAAGAAGCAACTGCTACAGCAATTTCTGATCTTGCACGAACTGTAGCCAAAATCAATGATATGAGGAATGTCTTGTCAGTGCCACCAGGGGCATCAAGGAAAAAAATGCCAACATTTCCATCATCAATTGCCTTCATCACCGTATCGTACATTTATTTTTGTTGGGGATTCAACAAAGGTGCATTCGTTCGAACCAATTGGCTGAATGCGTTTGTGTCGTATTCACATTCACGCTGCAATTCTCGTTCGAAAGCGTCGTTTATTCCACGATATGGCGATGGCATTCCTAACCTGACTAACAAACTGCCGCACATGAGGTAACACATGTCTTCTATCAAAACCAAAGCCTGGTTGTGCATCTCTTCATTCATCTCAAGTTGGGGATTCTCTGAATGGACACGAACTCGATGCAAAATGTTTCTGACATGTCATCCTTGTACTTGTCCCACAATTCATGTGGATTCGATAGAAAACATGTGGAAATAATGTGCGTATCTGACTTGGAGATGCGGAAACAGTTACTTCAAGCAAATTGAGCCCCTGACATGCAGCACGAAATGTTGGCAACACTACACCACTGACAGTTCGAAGTGATATCCAGCTACATTAAGGCCACCGAAGATGACTTGAACATCGACATTGCCTGCATATCTAATCCAAAAGCTTCTTAGGGCTATCTTTGGTGGTTATGCATGACTCCACGTCAAAACAAGCCTTATCGTCACCACCAAAGGCAGTAACCGAACTCATTGTATATTGTGTTACCAGGAAGGCGGACCTAATCCTAAGTACGAGTAGCTGTGCTTGTTTTTGCTACCTGGGCTAGCAAGTGTACCGTCACTTGTCACAAGCAGCAATTAATCGACTAAAGCAGATTCAAAACAGGATCTTACTAAGAAGATTACCAGTTGGAGCAAACTATCCAAAATTTCCACGTACATCGAATTCCAAATCAGATGCAAAGGCTCTACCATGCTGAAGGGGAGGAATCCGAGAAAAACCGACGAGAGCTTGGTCAAAAAAAACAGATGGAGCCTATATTGAGTCAAGAGCAAAGGTCTTATGCTCGAAACTCATTTCCTACGTAACCAGATCAGAACCAGCTACTATTACTGGAACTAAAAGCGAACCAAGTCTAGGAGCTGATATCTGGTATCGGTTGTGGTGTCCTTGACCTTTTTCGGAAACCTCTCTGATTTGACGCATATCCATTACGTTCCGAAAGACGATGTTCAATTAAATTGTGTCTGAGACCACGCAATTGCGTAAAAGCTTGTTGGGCCACAATGGCTGGGTTACAAAGAACCCGGAACCGGCATGCCCGTTTCTGCCGATAAAACTCTCATTGGCTGAGAATTGACGCGCGAAATGTATAACATCTACGGCTTCTCGCAGAAGCGTTTGTATACAGATTTACACTTCATCAGTGACGTTGTCTTCTCATCCGATGGCAAAATATGTTCTCTGTGGCTCCTGGGATTTGGCGCTGGCCAATCAAGCTGGACATCTAGCTCACCTTCTCTATTGATAACTGTCAAATCGTTATAGGCCCTCGGGATAAAACAAACAAATTGTGGAACACTTTGGCCGAAACGAAGTACACCGACCAAGAAGACGAACACAGTGACTGGGTTTCCTGCATTCGTTTGGGATCGTACAGTCAACGTCTGCAACTTAGCTAATTGCAAATTGAAGAACGGTCACCATGGACACTACTACTTAAATATTTCCACCGTGAGATCCTAATGACGGCAAGAGGTAACTTACCGAACCCTTGCCAAACGGTGAGGGAAGGCTTTATATTGAAAATCGGGAAAGGTGACACGCTCCCCGAGAGCTTCAAACCAATGTGACTTCTTTCATGTTGGAGTGCATGAAAGGTATGGTTGAGCTTTATGTAAACGAAACTGCTCTGCGAATGCATCGCCTGTGCAAGATGGAACATGCCTGCCAACGCGAAAGTAAAAGCGGAATTAAGTATCCTCGACAAGAACAAGCACGCATTCAGCATTTTTATCGACATTGAGGAGCATTGTCAATGCAACTTTTGGCAGCATTAATAACTCGGCCAGGTATGAATCACTAGTTTTGAACGTTATAGCAATGCAAGTGAACCTAAACCAAGTTTTGGATGCTGGCTGCGGTCAACATGCGTCATCCTTTCTTCAACGAAGCTAAGTGACATATGTAGGTGTTATCCTGGACAGCATACTTTCTGGACTAATCATGAAGCGTCGAAAACTTCCACCATTCTTACCGCTTTCTGACAGTGTAAAGGAGATTTTGGCAAGACCGAAGAGAGATCTTTGGATCGTAACGAATATGATACGACTTATTCTATCTTTTGCCTCAGTTGGTTAGCGGAACAAGTTTTTACGCAAATAAGTTACTGCTGTGTCGCTCGAATCCAAAGAACGGTTGCATGGGAGCACTAAGCTCTGATCTGAGCTGATGAACCTTCTTCTCAATAAAATTCATATCATGGGCTGTACACTTAAGGTCAATAAAAGTTTGGTATAACCCATACTGCAGTTCGTTTATCTTGCACGCCGGCTGTCCTTCGACTCTGGTCTTATAGACATACCGTCTACTGTGGAAATGCGAAACCTGGTTTCGGCCAAAATCAGAGCCGGGATAAAAATGTTCACTGATGACTCCATAACCGATCTATGATGTAGCGCTGGCGTCTTTGTGGAAGCCCGCAGGCATAGACCTCGCTACTCTTTAGGCAAGTTTGTGCCGATTTACAAGAGGACATTTTTGTGTCTTGCAATCCTGATAGCAATGAACTGATTTGTGAGGGGTCGAAGTGTTTGCGTGTATAGCAATAGACCAGCTACACTTAGCGGATCGTTTTCACCACCCCCAAAGCCATTTGGAATTGCAAGGCTGATTTGAGCTTCATCGCTGGAAATGCGCTCGCTGATGATTTTGCAACTCAAGGCTCAGAGAAGGGCTTTACTTTCCGGAATCAAAATCGCTGGGACTGTTTACGTTCTCCATTGACGGCTGCGCATCTTATGAGTAATACAGTATGTAGCATGCTGTGGGTTGCTGGCAGACAAACTAATGACTGCGAACATCTCTAATAGTCAGCAACCTTTCTGTTGCCTTAGCAGGAATGACCCTAGACTGCTTACTGTGGTCTAAACAAAGTACTACGCTTTTGCTAAGGACCTAAGGTAATTATAAATCACACCTCTTACAACGCTTACATATACCTCGCTTGTATTGTGAATGTCCAGCTCAGCTTTAGATTAGACGCTGATGTGGGTGCTGGTACTTTGGGCACTTTCTCACTAAACCGATTAAGTGTCTTTTTTTAAATGACTGTCTGAGTGTTCTATTTTAACCGAAAAAAAACATTTATCCGCTCCTACTCCTAGTAGCTGTGACGGTAGGTTGCTTAGTCATGGCGATGGGATCATGGAATTTCTCGAATGGTCGTTAGATATGTTTCATGCCATTTAGGCGCATAGCCAAGGGTTTGGTTTATCCTTATATGTTTCATTATACTTGCAGATCCCAACGTATTTGGCCTTATCACCTATGCTAGAGAAATCAAGCGTATTTAGGTGATCTCACCGACATAACCGTTGCTAGGATGAAGACCACCAAAGGTACCTACTGGCTGACATCGGCATATCTTGGCCAAAACGATGTGAGCCCTCTCCCTGGTGACAACCTAGTAAGGGTGGCCTTGGAAGCTAGAAGGCTGGTCACACCATAGGGTGAGATACTAACGCACATTACACGGTATACCGACACCCACAGAGATGAGTCACTTTTTGATTATATTAGAAGTACTAACCTCATTGTTTGCAATATTGGCATAGGGCACACCTTCATAACTAGAAACCGACAAGAAGTGCTAGATATCTCCGACAACATCACTCAAATGATAACGAACTGGATCGTATCGTCTGGACACTCTTTTTCGGGTCATAGATACATCCGATTCAGTCTGCATGATGATCTTCCCGGTCAACTATTGTAGCATTCCGGAATTACCGGAAAACTGATTGGCCGAAATACAGAGGAACACTTTTCAAAATACTCTCCTCTGAACTAAGTGCCCCGTGTAACACCAACGAGTTTGACATCCTGGCTCTCCATCAGACAATGGGAGAAGAAGAGGGCAGGCCCTCTTATTCAATCTAGAAACAAGAAAGTGTCGCATCGGTGGACCTCAGCACTGAGAGCGCTTAGACACGTTTGCAGGAATCTTTTCAAAAATCACAAGAAAGGGACAAGATGGGACTAATACAATATAAGGATTCCCTGAAAATATATGAAAAAGAACTGAGGAAGGCAAAGCGACAATCCTGCGGGTCATTCTGAGGCAAAATAACAGAAACCTCTGATACATCGCAGAAAAATTCTCTCTACAAATCCTATGATGCCTAGTTATCTGATGACTCTTGGACGACCTCAAATGATGAATCACTTAACCTCCTACTGGACACCCACTTCCCAAGTAACTTCCTATTCACGGCCAGTAACAATTTTAGGAGGACTATTGCAGCCGTGACTTAAATTCACCGTCTGCTCTGGTCGCTGCATAGCTTTAAACCATACAAGTCTGCTGGGCCGGACGATATAATACCTGCCGAGGTACAGAAGTCCTCTGATATCATCCTCCAACCTTAGAGAATATTATGGGCATTTGCGGAAAAATTATCCACAGAAAGAAAGAAGTTAATGTAGTTTTCATCCTCAAAGCTGAAAAATGCTCTCATGTTGTCCCAAAGGACCTCAGACCTATAAGTCTAACATCTTTCCTTCTGAAAACTCTAGAACGACTGTCGTCGTGTCAGGTATGCATCTTAATACCATTAAAGAACTCCTTCAGCTAAATCTTAAGAGATTAACCCGTTGGTCAGAACACTGTGGATTGGGTGTAAACCCCCATAAAACTCAGTTTGTCCTCTTTCCCAGGAATTATAAAATCCCAATAATAGAGCCATGCTCATTCAACGGTACCAGCTTAGTCTTTCCGATGCAGAGAAATATCTGGGTCTTATTTTAGCAGGAAACTAAACTTGAAACCTAACATTCAAGCAAGAGTCAAGAAAGCTGCAGTAGTTTTGTTTTCTTGAAAAAAAGCCATTGGGAACAAATGGGGCATTCAACCTCGCATAACCCACTTGATTATGTCTAGTGGATGGCCTTAGATACTGCAGTCAACTGCAGCAAACTAACCGGAGTCCAAAGAACAGCATGTCTATGCATAAGCTCCATTCTACTCCCTCCGCGGCATTAGATATTCTGTTTCACTTGACACCCGTTGATATCTTCGGCAGGCAAGTGGCTGCTCACGCAGGTATTCCTCTTAATGCGACTACACAGTAGACAAATAAAATGGGCACGCTAATATTCTTAACACACTGGCACACTTGCAGAGAACATCGACGACACTATGACCCAAACATTGGTTTGACAAAGACTTCCATGTCAGCATCCCCTCTAGATCTTTTAGGGAGGAAGATGCTTTCACGGACGACAAGCCAATCCATTTCTATACGGATGGATACAAGACTGATATAAGTAGCGGGGATGGTGGCGGTGTTTTCTCAGATAAGCTTAATCTAAGCCTCTCCTTCCGCCTTTCAAATTACCTTTCGGAACGGTCGTTTCAAGTTGTATTGGATGGTTTCACATCTGATATTCACAAAATAAATGCTGGTGTGCCCCAGGGCTCCGTTTTGTCTCCGACACTGTTTTTAATTTACATCAACGATCTCTTCTCTGCTACCTCTAATCCAATACACTCCTTTGCTGACGATAGTACTCTCTGCTTTTCATATTCGTTCCCGGACTCACGTCCCTGCTTTTCGGCTGTAGAACGGAAACGGCAGCGTATGTTCAGTTCATTAAATTCTGATATTAACAGAATAACTAATTGGGGAACCACTAACAGAGTAGAATTTAATGCTTCCAAGGCACAATGCTGTCTGCTGTCGTTAAAGCGAAATTTAAACACCCAGCCATTATCCATGGATGGCACTTGCATCGTCGAAAACGGTATCTGTGTCAATGTTAATTTACGTTGGAATGACCACATATTCGGTGTCGTCAAAAATGCTGCGAAATGTCTAGGTTTTCTCAAGCGATGTAAGAAATACTTTACTCCTTCTGATCTTCCCTCAATTTATCCACAATATATGTACAATGCCCACATCTGGTCGGGTGCGCCCAAAACATCTCTACACCTGCTGGATAGGATTCAAAACCGTGCGATAAAACTCATAGGCGATACTAATATCACTCAAACAATGGACACCCTCGAACACCGACGTAATGACTCGTGTCTCACTCTGTTTTATCGCTATTTCCACCACCAGTGCTCCATTGAAATCGCCAGTAGCATTCCGCCCATTCAAACTTTCAACCGTAACACCCGTCCCGCTTTAGAATGCTCATCAGTATACCCTCAAGCCCACTTTCGGACGTGCTCTAAAATATCGTGATTCGTTCCTAAGCCGTACAACTCGGTTATTTTCATTCGCCCGCGCTGTGTGCAAACATTTTAAGGGTACTTAATCGTTGAGCGCGCGCAAATTATAAAAAAAAAAAAAAAAAAAACCGTGATCCAGGCAGAAATCCAGTCCTGGCTGAAGGAAAACGTGATATCTTCCTCGGACATGCGCATATTTTTGGATAGTGAGGCCCCTATCAAATCCCTCCACTCAATCTCACATTGTGGCGGGGCACATGGACAATCTAGGGAATTGTAGGCCCGACGAGTTCTCCAAAATTTGAACCACCTACCTGAAAAAGTTATCGTCAGTATATCAATTGCTACGTGCAAACTAATACTAAAGGTGGATGCTAGTAGAAGAACAGAAGAACAAACCTTGGATCAACAAAAAACAAATCTGCCGGTAGGAGGATGACAGATCAACGTGGCATCACAATGCGCAAATAGGCCTAAGTGGATTGGTTTTCCTAACAGCCACTCTTACCTAATCTAACCGAGATGTTCTTCTGAGGCTTTTCTTTGTCTCAGGGTTCAGCAGTTGGTTGGCCGACACAAATCTCAACACTATTTCGAACTTATTAAGAGTGTCAGGGCCTAATGGTGTCAGATATTTAGAGGATTTACACACGGCCGCTGAGCTCATCCGGCTTCATATCATTTCCGGAGACCCCACAGACTTGAACTGCAAATATTATGTATCACGGCATCAACAAGATATTTTCTTTTCTAGTCCATAGATCAAGATGTAACGAATCATTAGGAGTACCAAAGCGGAATGCGAATGGAATGCAATTAGTTTTTAAACGACCGTAAAACACCTTCATTTGAATACGAATTTTAACCCAGAACAGAAACATCTTTTAAATTTAGCATAGTCACTGTCACCACTGAATATCAAACATCTGTCCGAAAATCACCGTCAAAAACAACTCATTAGTGAATTCTGACAGTTTAAATCAACCACAACCCAGCATTAGTCAGTTCTCATCCCCAGAGTAAAACTACTCGTATCTACCCTGCAGTAAACTCAACGATCCATTTACTTGTCTTTTCAATCCATCTCACATCATTTGCAACCAAAAACGCCATAAAACACCACCATAAACTACTGCGTTTAGCACTTCATCGGAACTTAGTTCCGAATTTGTAATGTCAGCCATAAATTAATTTGAAAAATAAACACAAACTCTAAGGACCTGCTATCACTCATGTCTTCGAATGATGACGAAGCGGACGATTGAAATTCACACAAAATCTCAGACACCGCTATGGTGCCGGGAAAACTCAGAAAAAAAAAGCAAAAATCAGTCATTTGTCGGCCAGATTTTACAAATGGATGCTATTATTATCCTTCCATTCCTCTGCCGTTTCAAAGGCATGCACCATGGCCACAGACTGTCGCCTTTATTAAAAATTCCTGCAGACATCCGAATTTCAGTTTTCTTTTTTCGTCTCAAAAATCGTCAACTCGATGAATTTCTGAGAAAACTGAAAGTGTTTTCGGTTTTTGTTGATTATTTTTGAAAACACTTTTCTTGGCAGCGAATGGGCGGAACGTTGATTTTCTTTTCTTGTCCCCGGAACCCGATATGTAAACGGAGTGTGGTTCTAAAATTAGATACAGCTATGCGTGTGTTTAATTTGATGAACACTGCGGTTATTCTTTAAAAAACAAAACACACTTTAGGAATAGGGTAGGCCGAGTTGAGTTCTAAAACATCTTTCCGTTCTTTGTATTGCTTTCCATATTGCCTTTATTACAAGAACTGGGATCTGTGTTTGGAAATTAATTGCTGGATAATTGAAGCAGAACATGTGCTAGTTAGCACTTTTTTTTAAACTTCCTTCTCATCTAGTGCATTTAGGGATGTGCAGACACGATGTCGTCACTTAGTCCTGCCATCATACTTATCCATTCACTTGTAAGAATATTCTATTGCGATGTTTGGTATGAATGAGCTGAGAGAATGAAGGAAATATTGAAGATTCTCATCCCGGTGCAATTAATCTTCGCCCAAATAGACATGTAGACAGGTCGCTCGTCAGAAAGCTGCTACTAACGCTTTGGCTCAGGAACTGGAAAGTCGAATAGACTTCGAAAACAGAATGTGGTGACGGGCTACTAAGAGTAGGGCAATACTCGCAGAGCATGCTTATTCTGATAACCGTGTTCCAAAGTTCCCTGGGAACTTTGAGGTTATCTGGCCATTCAAACTAACGGGAGCCACTTTCCGGATTCCGGGAAAAACCAGGGAAACGTGTTAACCTCCAAACCACCTTGGTGGACAAGCGAACTAAAAAGACACAGAACAGAGGTCAGACAACTTCATAGATAAGCCTAGAAGTGAGGAGGATTGCACCAAATCTAGGTCTGAACTCAACTCCTACGCAAGAAGCGTAAGAATAGCCAAGAAACAATCTTGCGAAGCGATAGAATGTACCAACGTAGTTAGGTGAAGGAAAGTCCTATCCAAAGATCCAATAGCCCTTGGATATCTGGAAAACCTCGACAGACGATAGTCGGGAATCACTATTGCTTCTTATGGAAGCTCTATTTCCGGGCTATAAAGACGTGTTCACTCCCAACGAACCCATAATCTCTGGCCTAATCATTCAATCCCTACAAATCGACGAGAACAGACGAGATAATCCCGGTCAAGTTACGTCACATTTTTTCATACATCATACCTTGGTTTAAAATTATCGTTATTGAAAGAAGTAAAAGTGTTCATTCCCAAAACAGGAGGACCTAACAGCTCATCTGCCAAGGACTACAGACCCACAAGTCTCTGCCCCTTTCTGTTAGAAAACACTGGAGAGAATCCCAGATCAACATATACTCGTAAGACGAAAACTCCACAAGAACTCATGCGGTTCCCAACACACTTACCATAATGGAAAATCAGTAGGCACGGCACTACCCCAGGTTGTTGCTGCTATAGAAAAGAATCCGCACTACAGAGAGTTCACGATGGTCGCCTTTCTAGATGTCGAAGCAGCATTTAATTATGTGAACACTAGATCTATAAGGACGGCTTTGGACAAGCTTCATGTACAAGCAAGGATACCACAATGGATTGAGAACATATCGTACTAAATAGCAGACTTATCAATTCAGACTTAACAGTCAGGAAAACGGTTGCCAGAGGAACTGCACAACCTTCTCTCTCTCCTTCTGTGATTTCTTGTTGTAAACGACATCCTTACAAGGTTTGAACAGAAGGGTGTTAAGGCAGTAGCTTACGCCGACGACGGAGTCATCTTCCAGCGATCAGCGAACTAATGGAATCGGCCTTGAACACACTCGCAAAATGGACAGAATCAATCGGATTAGTGTTGCTCAGAAGAATCTTCCTAGAATCAACGGTGTTAGGATACGATTTTCATTCGAAGCCAAATATCTAGGAAACGTGACACCGAAGAAGGAACCAGAAAAGCATAAGCATCATTCTACACATGCCTTTGGTAAACGTTGAGGACTAAGACCATGTGGATGAACATGGCCATATTTAGACCAGTTCGCTGGTTTGATGGAAACCCACGGAAAGGGCTAGCTATCTCAAAATACTCACGCCGAAAGCTACCTCTACTACTGCAGCTACTGTATTGTACTCTTAAGCTGCATAGAGATAATGCTCGGAAGTTGAGCACGAATTCCTTAAATGCACGGCTTCCAAAAGCTCGATCAGACTAAAAGAATCAGGCCTATGGACGCACCGCAATTTAGGACACGCGTCTATATTACAGGAGTACGAGCCATTAAAATCTCCGAAGTGTGGTGACTACATCGTGCCGAAGGTGGCCTTTAATAGGAGTTTCTCCACATTATTTCCTAGCAGATATGACTGGTTAACTAACACTGGCTCCAGCAATGGAAAACTCCTCCCCTACATTGACGACTCCAAAATGCAGAAAGGTAGCAGAGCTGGAGTCTACTGTGAAATACTGCAGATCCAGGACTCCTTCAAGATTTCGGACGAATGTACAATTTTTTTAGGCAGAAATGTTTGCCATTCGTAAAGCTGCACTACTCATTGAACTTGATCTCTCAGAGATACAGTCAAGCACCCACAAAAGCCTTTGCAAGAAACCACGATAACAGTAGAGGTACAAAACATCGTCAAACTCTAGATGTCTGCTGAAAACCTGACCAAATAAAAGTGAAAGAGAATAAGAACCCGGATGAGTTAGGAAGAGATGATGCCTCTCTGCACAGTAAAAACACACATAGCGATATTGATGTCGTTATTGAAACCCTGAAATGCAAAATGGGATTTATAACCAAAGAACGATCCAACAAAGCATGGATTCCAGGAATGACTGAGTCATCTCACGCTCTCTTTGACCAAACCTAGTCACGGTTCCGGCCTAAACAGAATATGGTATGTCCACGTATTCTAGATAAAACTTCCTTTGACCAGAAGGCAATACCGGCAGTCCATTCATAGACTCAAATTTCTTAACAAATCCGCCATCATGAACGAAGTCTAAATCGAGGATACCACAACAATTACAAGGTGGCACGAAAGTTGTCATCCGATGTTCTATGGTTGAAATTTTTTTTTTAAATGAAAAACTTTGGTTCTGCCGCCGCCAGAAATGATGACCTTTCGGGCCCGATTTATGGAGCTTTTCATCACTCTTGTCAGAACTTCCGGCGATAGGTCCTCGCATTCTTGACGGATATTCTAGTTGACGGCTTCAACAGTCTAAGGCTTGTTGACATAGACTCGTGACTTCAAAAAACCCCCACGAAAAGACGTCTGGAACGGTTAAATCAGGCGATCTTGCCGGTCAGTGCAAATCGCCAAAACGAAAGATTAGGCGACTAGGAAATACAGCCCTCAGAATTTCGGTTGTGGCTCGTGTGGTATGCGTCGTTTCCCCATCCTGTTGGAACCACATGTTGTCCAGCCCCAAATTCATCCAATTGAGGAAGTAGAAAGTCATTAAGCATGGCTCTGTAGCGCTCGCTCTCCACAGTAGGCGTTTGGCCAGCGGGGTTTTCGAAAAAAACAAGGCCCGACGACGCCTCCAGCGTCAACAACACACCATGCAGTAACTTTGAGCGGGTATAATGGCTCTGTGTGGGTTACATCCAGATTTTCGGCGCCCCAGAAGCGATAATTTTGCTTATTCACAGAGATGGAAATGGGCCTCATTGCTCATGATGGTTTTCGATGAAAAGTTGTCCCTCGTGGTCGAGATTCAGGATGACTTAAGCGTAGGTTACCCGCACTTGGCGGTGAACAGCTAACACCACAGTCTTTCACCAAAATTCTCTGTAAAGACCGCCGATTTTATTTTTTTTTTTATACATATAATGAGCGGGCGCTCAAGAGGTTTATGTACCCTTAAAATGTTTGTACATAGCGCGGGCGAAGGAAATTTAGGGAGGAAGAAAAGACGGGTACCGATGTATTGTACATTGTTTTTAAATGTTTGTAAGTTATAACGACCAGGAAATACAGAAGTGAAGCGAGTCGTACGGCTTAGGAATGAATCACGATATTTTAGAGTATGTCCGAAAGTGGGCCACTGATGAGCATTCATAGCAAGACGGGTCGTACGAGTGAAAATTTTAATGGACGGAATGCTAAAACAAAGTGAGACAAAAGATATTACGTCGGTGTTCGAGGGTGTCCATTGATTGACTGATATTAGTATCACCTATGAGTTTTATCGCACGGTTTTGAATTCTATCTAGCAGTCCTATCCTGAATCCTATGTCTGGTCAAGTGCAGAGACGTTTTAGGAGCACTTGACCAGATGTGGGTATTGTACTCCAATTTTGGGCGGATGAATGCCTTATATCAGAGGGGGTAAAATATTTCTTACATCACTTGAGGAAATTTGAACATTTCGCAGCATTTTTGACGACATCGAATATGTGGTCATTCCATACCGTCATTGGCACACATACCGAGAATGGAAACTTTTTCGCAGACAACATTGTGTTTTGAAAGCGCTCTGTTCCCCAATTGGTTATGCTGCTAATGTCGGAATTTAATGAGCTTAACATACGCTGCCGTTTTCGTTCTACAGCAGAAGAGCAGGGACGTGAGTCCGGAAACGAATATGAAAAGCAGAGAGTACTGTCGTCAGCAAAGGAGTATATTGGATTAGAAGTGGCAGAAAAGAGATCATTAATAAAAATTGAAACGAGTGTCGGAGACAGAACGGAGCCCTGGGGCACACCAGCATTTATTTTGTGAATATCAGATTTGAAACCACCCAAGACAACTTGAATTGAACGATCCCAAATGCACGCATTTTCAACAAAAAAGCTTGATGTCAAACTCTGTCAAATGCCTTAGAAATATCAAGTGCAACTATCTTGCTTTCGCCAGATTAATGTACGCTTTGGTTCCACTTTTCGATGAGACATGATCATCAGATCACCAGTTGACCTGTTGCTACGAAAATCATATTGCCAGAGAAGTTTTTCTGCTTCGAGATATTTCATGAGCTGACGGTTTATCAGCGTCTCCGCCTTTTTTAGGGACGGGCTGAACAAATGCTGTTTTCCATCTGCTCGGAAAGAGTCCTAAAGAGTAGGATTGATGAAAAAGCTTACGCAGTGATTTTTCCAGCGTGGAAGAACACCTCTTCGAAAGAAGGGGAGTTATACCATCCGGACCAGTCGATTTGTGAATGTTAAGATTTTTAAGAACTCTTGCTACTACTCGTACACGAGTGCGAAAGTGGATTCGTCCCATTGAAGATTCGACGTGCTCAAGTATGGCCTTGTCTAAAGAGCTGACAGCTGGGATGTCGTTGTAAATGAGGATTGGGACGGAGGATGAGGGAGAATTTCTGATGCTTTTGATGAACGACCAAAATGTTTTACTACCTTTGGGACATTGTAGTGTTTTTTGCCTCGGATTTTGGACATATTGAAATTTCACACTTAGGAAATGCGTTGCAGTCATTCCTGACTCGTTTGAACATTTTTTCCGTTTTGCTCTATCGGGTTGGTCTGGAAGGACAAAAAAAAAAAACATTTCTGACAGAGTGTCAGCCTCTTTACAGATCGAGTCGTACCAGACATTTTATTTTGGTTTGATACTCTTCATCCGATGCGGGAATAGTGTCTGTGATCATATCAGCAACGGCATCCTCGTCGTTATCGAGGAAACATAACGACCAGTTACAATAAAATTCCTAAAGAAGTTGTTAAGACAGCTCCAGTTGGCTTTCTCCTATTGCCATACGGTTCTTTTGAGAATATTTTCTCTAATTGTGCGGTTGGCGTACGAGAAATTGGCTGATATGACACAGTGGTCCGATGAGCCTGGAGGGGAGAGCACATCAGAGGGTAGATTGATGCCAAATTGTGTGGCACGTTGTCTGGTCGATACTCCAGGGTCCTCTGCGATATCTTCAGCCACAGCTGTGATATTCTCAGCAAAACGGCTGCTCCGGGGTCGGCCAGACCAGGCAGTATCTCGTGTTGTGCCATACTCTTCCAGACGTGCGGCTAAAAGTCGTAGTGTTTGCCGAGTTGGTGTCGGACGACCGGGAAATCTGCGCTGAAATTCATGCTGCGCCAACTGCTTATTATTTCACAAAAAAATTGTAAAAATTATCCCGCGCTCTGTAGCAGTATAGCGATTCATGTCTTTTTGACGTGTATTTTGTCTCTTTTTACTTCATAAATGTCAAAGTAGAATTGACATTTGCCGCCATTTGCAAAAATTATAGCATCTTCCGATAGGGTGGTGACTTTTGCGTCACCTAGTGTAATAGGGTCGCAGGAATAAGGTACTAATCACTCACAATAATCTTATTTAATCTACAGGCACAGCACTAACCATAAGCAAGAATGGAGACAACATCGTCACCAAAGGAGTATCATCGATAAGAAGTAGAAGATAAGATAGGAGATCGTTTATTAAGAAAAACTAGTGTCGCTGACAGGAGAGAGCCCTGTGGCACACCAGCATTCATTTTGCAATTCAGTTGAAGACAATATAAATTGAATGAAAAATAAATAATTATTCATCGATCCACAGGCGTGCGCTTCCGACAAAAGTATCTGTATCTTATAGGGTAAAACATGAGCAATTCTAAAACGATACTAGCTCTTCTATAGTTGCTTTCGCACCGAAATTGTTATCATTTAATTCTTTCGTTTTCGAACAGATGACCACCTAAACTCGTAACAGCTTAATTGACTAAAAGAATAAATTTGTATCTATTTAAAGCAGCACAAATTTAGATTGTTTTTCTCCAAAAGATATCTACAAAAATAAAACAAATAAAAATTAATTGATATGGGGGAGGGAATAGTTGTTCGCGTCATTGGCGAATACGTATGGGCGAACTTGGCATAGAATGCTGATATCTGCTATCCAAATTTTGACATATCGCATACCTGCTGCTAACTAGTAAACCTATGTTGGATTGTAGAAATTGCCTACTCAGAACGAAAGCAAACAGAATACGAGTATCTAATTTAAATCAGTGGCAAATTGCATACTCATATATCGTCGGGTGTTGCATATTTAATCAAATTCATTAATCCTGCCGCATTAAATATTTAAAAGCACCACTTGCGGCTGGGATAAGTTTGACCCAATTTCATACGCTCGCACGGATACGACTAGGGTTACGTTTTAATTTTGTAAATATTTTATTTTTTTTTATTTTGGGGATTTTACTCAGTATTATGGCTGCGGCATACGGATACTCGTACTCGTATGGTGTTCATATTTGGCTGGGGCATGCCATTTGATAATTATGTACTACTGGTACGATGGTGTTGAGTTACATTCAAAGCAATTAATTAATGATCACGTGACAGAAGCCCATTCAGGAGGGCTGAGTACATTGGTAGTGACAAAAACTGTTGCATAGAGGTTATGAACGGTCGATCGAGCAAATCTG
Source organism: Volucella zonaria (assembly GCA_963966105.1). Classification (NCBI taxonomy): domain Eukaryota; kingdom Metazoa; phylum Arthropoda; class Insecta; order Diptera; family Syrphidae; genus Volucella; species Volucella zonaria. The sequence goes on from OZ014534.1 coordinate 110,289,005, forward strand.
ACGGAGGTTATGCTGTAAGAATACTTAGAATGTACTCGTATGTGTTTGGGTAATCATGGTTTGTGACTACGAAATGCCTTTAAGTGTGAAACAGAATTGTACAATTAAACTGGACATCCGTTTTGAATATGTGCCTACAAAAGTCATAGTGGCGACTTAAATCTTGAGCGCAATCAATGTACCTAAGGCCATGCAGAGTATCGTTACATCGATGCATATTCCTTGTTAACTCGAATAATTTCAGAGCTGTCACAGATCTGGTTTACAGCCCAATACTTCCTTACTGGTCGTCGTCCACTTATCCCAACAAAAAAAGACCGAAATCGTAGGAACCTTGCGGTTGCTGAAGGTGCCAGCTCTCATCCACAACCCATTGCCATGGACCGCGTGCGAAGTGGTGGCGGTATATCCACCTGTGCAAGTAGAGGCATGTGATTGTATGACCGCAGTTTTGGAGTCTTTTTTTAATGCGTAGGATTGAGAGATTGGCCTATTGCAGAGGTAGGGCCCATTCGTGGCAGCAATTGTCGTGTTAGAGGCTTCAAAGATGGCAAAATTGATGAATGCAAAGCCCTTAGGATATCCGCAATTAAACCATTGTTCGTGTCGATTGGTTGTAATATAAGTACTAGTGAGCAACAGGCTACTTTAATGGAACCCGTGTTGAATAATGTCATGGATAAGCTGCTGCAATGCTTTGCTATGAACATACTAGTCTCTAGTTTTTAACGGGTAGGCTAAAGTTTACGGAATGCTCATACATCCATGGGAGCAAGGATACGCCTTGTCACCGCTCTCCTTTGGTATCAATTCGGAACTGTGTTGGAGGCAAAAATTCCACACTTGATATGAGTGCCCGCTGGGGCTTTCAATGTCACATCTTTAAGGTCTTTTAGTGAAGTCCTAAATGACGCTATAACGATCGTAGTGACCGATAAAAACGACGCCGATAGAGCAATGGCACCTGAACGGTGGTAATTGGTCCAGTTAAGGCTTTCGGGCAACTTCTATGTCATAATGTGGGGTAGCTTTGAAGTACCACCCATCACAAACGATGGGATAGGTGCCATAGGTGGATTCAAATAGTTTTCGCCGGGTACAAAACTTGAGGTCGTGGCTAAGGAAGATATCCCTAGCAGAAATAGAACTCGCACCTGGATCTCAGCCGAACCAGAAAAAATTCTGGAGATCATCAGGCTTAGCAACCAAACCTACCGACTCATAACTGGAAGGTCGGGGTACTTATAGATATGCGCTAATCGTGATCAATAAGGAATTCCTTAACCCTCTGGCGCAGATCGGTTTCAAGTCAATAAATCTAAGAATGTGCTCCTCCTTCTTTAACTGAAATTGCAGCCTCTGGCTCTGGAGCGTCGATATACTCGTACTTTCCTGAATTGGATAGCGACGGCTACAATCTATCCGAGGTGACAACTAAGTCGACGGTATCCACCTTTGACACCCAGTCGGAAATCGAATTAAAAAGAGATCCTTTACGATCAAAGGATGATGATGAGCTCTTGGTCTCATGTTAAGAATCGGAGGACTCGAACAACACCGTGGTATAGACTTCTCTGATAGATTGTAACAATGGTGACTCGATTTCTTCAGATTAGCCTCTATCATTCCAAAAAGGCCTCGGCCACACTCATTCTGCATCTATGCAAATGCAGGAACCATGGATTGTAGAAGGCGTGATTCGTGAACTTGGAACACATAAATACGTTCCGCTCTATACAAGAGGCAAAAGTGAGATTAGAACTAATATACCATTAGTGAAACGTAGCCTTAATGTATTCTTACTTCCTAGGCAAGGGTGGCTGCTAACGCAGCTATTCGCCTTAAAGCGACTACACAGTGGTCAAATAAATTATTTGGCCACCCTAATATTCTTATGACACTAGGAATCCCTGCAGGAAACATCGATTACATCATGGCCCAATATTGGTCTGATAAAGGTTTTCATCTAAGCATTCCCTCTAGAACCTTCTGGGAGGATGATGATGTCATGGATGACAAGTCAATCCAGTTCTATACGGATGGATCCAAAACTAATAACGTAGTTGATGGCGGTGTTTTCTTAGTTACTCATAAGCTTAATCTATGCTCGTCCTTCCGCCTTTCAAATCACTGTAGCGTGTTCCAGACGGAAATTAAAGGAGTCCCATTCTGGCTGAATAAAAATGTGATATCAGCAAGGGACATCCACTTCTTCTCGGGTAATCAGGCCGCAAGACCTGGGCTCAGTCTCACAAAATTTTAAAAGAGCCCCTAACTGCCGATCATCTATTAGGGAGATTCCAGAGCAGTTCAACTTTCACCTACGTTCGGTCCCGGGGCACAGAGACATCCCAGAAAATTGCAGAGCAGACGAACTACTCTACCTATCCTACAGAAAAAGGCTGCATTGGTTTACCTTCGGACAACTAGAATAAAATGGCTGACTATTTTGTCCATCACAATGTGGCTGCCTTAATCAGGTAGCTGGCAGATACCTTTATGGATGCAGATATGTAGGAAACGTCTATTAGGCTGGGTCCAGTGTCATATAGACGAGAAGCCCGTAGAATCAATCATTAGCAAAGCGGTCCTTTCGCTATGCAGAGTTTATGCTGGCGAATTCAGCCTTGATGTTCTGGCGTTGTTCACAACATAAAATGTTTCACGTCGCCGGGGAGTTTGACTATCGGCACAACTCTCAACCTGGAGGACCAGATTAATTTGTCGTTGGTTCGATAGAAACTCTTCCGCCATCAGCACAACCCGAGCTGGTTGTGCATCCAACATCGCCGTTTACTCCATCTTGAGGGTTCCTCTGTCAAAACGTCCGTGCTTCGTTTGGATTCACGAAAGTTCCCCTAGGTCCTGTCTGCATACATGGTGTATGGAGAAGAATTTACAACGGCAAATTGTATGGATTTTATAGCGATATCGAAATACACGCAGAGGGAATGAACCCCAAAAGAACGGGGCAGTAATTCTTTGGTGTAGTGAAATACCTCGACTCTGGGAATGAGCTAGAAACGGATGCTTGTTTGTTGAGGCCCGGATTCATTCCAGACTGTAATTTCATCTCAAGGACAACTGAAGTAAATAGCGATTAACTGAAAGCAACCTGCACGATATTGAATGAGAAGCGCTACTTCTACTAATTAACCACGCCAGTGCTAGGGTAGCAAAAGGGATCATCTTTAGAGTACCTGGGATATCGCCTTTTTTTCAGATATGCCATGGGTACCAGGCGATTTTATTCCAGCAAAGAAAGGGGCGGCGTATTTAATCACCGAATCCGTCAATACAACCGATGACAGAGACCAGGCATTGGGGGCTTCATTACTCACCCTACTCGAGGTTCAAGGAATAGAAGCAAGTTAATTTCTTCTGAAACTCTTATAACCGTGTAGTGACTTACTGCCAAGTTACCAAAAGCAATTATCCAGGCTACATTGCCGTGAAACTATTTAGGAGTAAACTCATCCCACTGATGAATACGAGTAATTTAATTAAATTTACTACAAAGTCTACAAATTTGCTGCCAAAGTTGTCACTCTAATAACAGCGGGAATGCATTACTTGCGTTTAACAATTGCCTTTGTACCGCCTTTCCTAATCCCTCTTCCTGGAGCAACCCATAATTTGCTTAAATTCTTTCCAGCAGATACCCTCCCGCGCTGTGCTTCATCTTCTTTTTTTTTTTTTTTTTTTTTTTGTTTCCAACAACAATATAATTTTAATCGACTCAACTTTCTTAAATTGAAAAACTTTTCATCAAAGCAAAAAAGTTCATCTTAAAAATCGCTTCAAGGAATACACGTTTTTCAAAAATCTGCAATTCTTTGTCGAATAACTCTGGCCTACCATTAAGGCCTCCGACATTCCACGGAAGCCTGGAAAATAATGTCAAGCAGGAGCAAAAAATTCAAAAATCCCCCCCAGAACATACCCCCTTCCGGGGGAATGAAAGAGAAAACTTGAAAACAGTCAAAAAAACGAGTGAAAATGGTCTGCCATATTTCAGTTAGGAAAAATTTAAATTCGCAAAAATGCAAATTTCATGAAATTGCGCGCACGTTGATTGCGGCACTGGTATTATTGTCCTAACTCCTGTGGCAGCATCCGATGGATGGTGCGGATTTAAGCCCATATTGTGGAGGCAAATCTTTTATTAGATTCCAGTTCCGCTCCAGCAACAACGAGTTAATACATCAATTAAAGTTAAAAATTTATGGCGTGTCGTAAGGGAAAAGGTCCTTTTTTTTTTGTATCCGTAGGCATGTGATTTATTTGTATGGTTTGGAACTGAAAGCAATAATGAAGATGGATTCACGATTGAGAATGAAAATCTGGTAGAGGTATTGAGAGCTGGTGTTGATTAAGATGAATTTGCTGTTGCCTCCATGGCCCTGACCCGAAGTAGCACTGATGAATGTAGACTCTTGACCACTCTCATCCAAACACCGATGATGGTCTACCATATATCAAGATACGAGTACCTTTTTTTAGCAGATGAATAAAATCCGCGTCAGCGGTCCATCACTCCACTTCGTATCCGTCAACTTGTTAATAAATCCCTCGACTTGATGATAAAAGTTAAAAACTTTAAACTTTACAACTCTTACTCCTGTATTTAACAGCCAAAGATCAATAACACTCTAAAAAGGCTATATCAAGCCTCTAAGCTTGTGTGATATACAAAACTAGTCTGCAACGGGTTTACTTAGTTACTTAGATGGCGCTACATTTCGGAGTGATCCTGGGCTTCAACTAACAAACCTCTCCAGTTAGTCCGGCATTTAACTAGCTGCATCATGTCGCTTGAAGTCTCCTTCCACTAGTGTGGTCGTGTTCGTACGGGTTCGATTCGAAGACCTTGCGGGCCGGAGTATTGGTGTCCACTAACTCTACATATCCTAGCCATCTTAAGCGACTGATGCGCACTTTTCTGACCAGATCGATGTTGCTGTATAGCTCGTAAAGTTCGTCGTTGAATCTTCTCCTTCAAACCCCCGTCAGCGCAAACAGGACCGAATATTTTCCGAAGGATATTTCTCTCGAAGCGACTAAGGATATCTTCATCCGTTTTTGATAGAGTCAATGCTTTAGCGCCATAAAGTAGGACTGTGATCACCTAGGTCTTATATAGAGTCTCCTAGCCTTACTACTCAATTGTCTGCTTAGCCAACAGTGATTGGCAAAGGGCATTCTTCATTTTATTTCTGCTGAGGTGTTGTTGGTAGAGTTCATAACACAAAGACAAAGTTCCTTACTACCTCGAAATTACTGCTGTCGACTTTGACATTCTGCCCAATTCGTCGATGTTGCGTGGATCTTCTTATTGACAGCATATACTTGGCGTTGCCCTTATTCACCGCCAAACTCATTCTGACAGCTTCCGTTTCTATAATCGCGAAGGCACCGCTGACAACCTCTTGAGTTCTTCCAACAATGCCCATATCATCGGCGTACGCTAGTAGTTGCATAGACTTTTGAAAGACTATGCATCCAGTGTTTGCGTGTTCGTTCTTTCAATTCGGATGCTAAAGAACTCACATGTCACCTTGTCTAAGTCCTTACCGACCTTGACGGAGCAGCAAGTGTTCTCAATTGCTATTCTGTACAAACGGGCGAATTTGCCAGAAAGAAGATGCCAAAGCTAAACATGGCTCTGTATACGTAGTTCGCCTCTATAAATGCACTCATCTCCGGCCTTAAAATCGATACAAGGATGGTGGGTATCGATTTGGAATTCTTGAGTTATTTGGTCGATTGTGGACTGTCCTGCTCAGAAACCACGCTGATATAGGCTAGTCAGGTTGTTGACGAAAGCTTTCAGACAGATATGGCAGATAAGAACTTGTACCCGATATTGAGAAGACTACAGTTAAGGGGGTCTCATTTTTCTGGATCGGGTATATGGTGCTGAAATTCCATTCACCAGGCATACACTCTTCTGACTACATCTGAGAAATAAGTGGGTATATGCTCCCCACAAAGTCATTTCCAGTAGCTCTTAATACTTCGGCCGGTAAGCCGTCAATTGCAGACTTTTTGTTGGATTTCGGCTTAGATATTGCTATCCTTGCTTCATTTTGGTCAGGTGTATGGAGGTTTTGGCTATCATCCTCTAAATTGGATGATCAATTCTGCCTCATGGTAGAAAAAGTCTTTCTGTATTCTCAGCACCAACTGTGACTCTATTACAAGGCTTACTTCTTCATCCCTACAGGCTCCTGAGCGGGTCTTCTTACTTTGATACGTTCCTTTTACCTGCTGGTACGTTATTCCTGGAATACAACCTTTCAATATCGTCGTCAACGCTTCTTGTGCTCTCTTTTCTTCTTCTGGAGATGCTGATGGTCTTCCATTCTCTTCTGCTCGTAGAGCTCACGAGCAGCTCTCGTCGTCGTTGCAACTCCACTTTGTAAGCTTCTTGCTTCGTGCTTGCAGGCATTCTGCAAACCAGGGATTTCTTGGTGGTGCCACACAGAAGTTGCGGCGTCTCTGATAGCACGTTGGCTACGTTGCCATTGGTCTTCGGCAACTTGGGATTTGCTGAGAGATTTCGTGATAAGCGCTCGGCGAAGATTATTACGGTCTATTGCGATTGTAGCTTTTCTTGTTCTTTGCAGTGGCACTTGAGAAACCAGCATTCGTACCTTGGCTGCAACAAGGTGGTGATCCGAGTTAAAGTTGGCTGCCCGCAGCGTTCGGACTTCCAGAATACTAGAGGCATGTCTTACGTCTATCACAGCGTGATCAATTTGATTTAGTGTTTCATAATCTGGGGGTCGTCATGTTCCATTTGGTATATTGCGATGAGGAAGTTATGTGCTGGCTATAGTGATATTTCTTCCCATAGCAAAGCCAATAAGCCTAAGTCTGTTGCTGGACGTGGTCTCATATAGGGTATGCTTACCAACTGACCTACCAAAGATGTCCCAGCCTGGCATTAAAATCATATTAGCTGATTTCATACGACGTCATACGAGGGCTGTTTGATAAGTACCCGTGTTGGAAGACAGGTGCCGCTACTGAGCCAGAATGAGTGTACCATCATTTAGTAAAACTTCTTTTAGCCCGCGTGTCAAAATTTGGTGACAATCCGACACTTAGTTTTGTTTTGACACCCATTTCAAAGCATCGTGTTAGTGTTTTTTGCGACCATGGAAAAAGAGCGGTATCGGTCTGTGATCCGATTCTTATTTTTGGGTGGCAAAACCTGCGAGGAAATCAAGCCCATTCTTGATTGTGTGTACAGGACCCATTCACCTTCCCGTACAACCGTTTACAATTGGATTTTAGAGTTTCGCCGTGGCCGCACGTCGATTTTTGATGAGCCGTGAAAACGGTTACCACAGAGGAAACCGTGGACGAAATCCATGATTTCATACTGGCGGAAATCCGAGTGAAAATTCGTGACTTGGCTGAGATACCAGACATCTCAACTGAACGCGTTGGCCAAATCCTGCACGAGATTTTGTGCATGAGAAAACTGTCCGCGTGATGGGTGCCGCTTTTGCTCCCACCCACAATCGTAGGAACACCTTCAAAGACGTGCTTGATCGAAATCCGGAGGAGTTTTTGCGTCGGTTCATGATCAACGATGAGACACTGGTACACACCAGAAGCCAAAGAACAATCGAAACAATGGGTTTTATCTGGTGAACATGCTCCAAAGAAGATGAAGACCGTGCCTTCGGCCGGAAAGGTGTCAAAACAAAACTAAGCGTCGGATTGTCACCAAACTTTGTCAGGCGGGCTGAAAGAGGTTATACTAAATGATGATACACTCATCCTGGCTCGGTAACGCCACCTATCGTCCAATCCGGGTACTCATCAAACAGACCCAAAAGTACCCGACCTAACAAATAAAACACAAAAAAATTGGGGAAAAATATGTTTATTTTTCTACGTAGTCAACACACTTTCCCAGTGACGTTCAATAGTCGATACCCTGCTTATAGTGACGATCGTCGAGCTCTTTAAAATAGCCATAAGCCGCAGACTCCACCTCTTTACTGTTGGCAAATCTTTTACCACGGAGCCATCTTTCAAATTCGAAAATAAAAAATAATCCAAGAGCGCCAAATCTGGCGAATAGGGTGCATGAGGAAGCAATTCGAACTTTAACTCATTGATTGCGGCCATCGCGATGACGGATGAGTGAACTGGTGCATTGTCTTGATGAAGCAAAACTTTTTTACTCGCCAAATGCGGCCGTTTTTTTTTCCTGATTTCATGATTCAAACGCTGCAATAAGTTCGCATAATATAGTACACGCCGATGATTGCTTTTCCTTTCTGAAGACAATCAATGAAAATTATCCCACGAGCATCACAAAAAACCGACGCCATGACCTTGCCTCCAGATGGAACTGTCTTCGCCTTCTTTGGAGTTGATTCGCCCATTTGAGTCCACCTACCATATCTGCTAGTTCACGCATTTTCAATCGACGGCCATCCGATACCATTTTGTAGATTTTTTTTCAACATTTGGTCGACCACTGCGATGTTCGTCTTGGCAACTCGTACGGCCTCGCTTAAACTCTGCCACCCAATATTTTATTGTTGTGAACGTAGGAGCATACTCCCCCAGAGTAGAATCCAGTTCTGTTTTGATGTTGGCTGGATTGAGGCCTTTGAAATGAAAGTCTTGTATCACATAACGATGCCCAATTTTTCTCCATATTTAAAAATTTATTGAGAGCGTTCACTATTGATGGCTGCCGAACAAGTACTAGGCAACATAGCGTCGTCAAACTTCAAATTTAAATAACCCGCGTACGAGGGGCGTTCAACATATTCTCGATATCGGGGTGAAGCTGTGGTTGTATATATAAATTGACTTATTTATCAAGTAATACTATTATTTTAGTGCATTCATGTAAAATTTCATATAAATGTGATTATTAATTCGCGTTTTATCTCTAGTTAAACAGAATCATAATGGCAACTGAGACGATGATGGTGAAAATTGAGCATCGCGCTGTAATTAAATTTCTCACTAAACAAGGAAAAAGTCAAAAAACTATTCATGAAGAGATGGTGGCTGTTTGCCAGGGTTCCGCACCTTCATTATCAACTGTGCAAAAGTGGCCAAGTGAGTTCAAAAGAGGCAGAGAGAGCATTGAAGACGACCCCCGCTCCGGCGCCCCGGCTACTGCTTGTACAGGAGAAAGCATCAAAGAAGTCGAAAAACTTGTTCTTGAGGATGCCCGAATAAAGGTGAAAATGATGGCAGAGATCACCAAGCTTTCAATTGGTACCATTCACACCATTCTTCATGACCATCTTAACCTTTCAAAGGTCAGTGCAAGGTGGGTGCCACGAATGCTCACAGCGCCTCAGAAAAAAGTGAGAATCGCATGCTGTAGAGAGCTTTTGAAGATGTGTAGTGAGAACGCGGACGGTGTTATGGATCGAATTGTTACTGGGGACGAAACATGGGTCCACCACTATGACCCTGAAAGCAAACAAGAATCCATGCAGTGGCATAAAAAAGGAACAGACCCCCCGAAGAAGTTCAAAGTCACTCCGTCTGCCCGAAAGCTCATGGCCACAGTTTTTTGGGACTCAAAGGGAATCTTGCTCATTGAGTACAAAAAAAAAGGTGAAACCATCAACGCCACATCCTACGCTTCCACTTTGCATAATTTGCGGGAGGAAATTAAAAAGAAAAGACGGGATAAACTCGCAGCGGGTGTGTTGCTTCTTCATGACAACGCTCCTGTGCACACGGCGCGAGTTTCCAAGGCTGCTGCGCGAGATTGTGGTTTCGAAGAAATCCAACACCCACCCTATAGTCCAGACCTTGCCCCTAGTGATTATTTCCTGTTTCCGGATTTGAAAAAATGTCTTCGTGGAAAAAGATGATGAAGAACTCAAGTTGGCAATAAATGGAGGAGGAGGAAATTTATTTTTTTGAGGGCTTAAAAAAGCTTATCTCAAGATGTAACAAATGCATTGATGTTAGGGGAGATTATATTGAAAAATAAAAACAATTTAAATTGAATTCGCATTTTCCTTCATATCGATACCGAGAATATATTGAACGCCCCTCGTATCTCGCGAATTGAAAGCATTCAGCGCCCCTTCTTCGATGGCCGTAAGATCTTAAGAGATGATGAACATTCGGGACGTCCAAAAACTGCAACCACTGACGATAACATTGCTAAAGTGTTAGACGACCGCCGAATTAAAGTGAGAGAGATAGTAGAGGTTATGAAAATGTCCAAAGAACGTGTTCGTTACATATTAAATCAAGGCTTAGGCATGAGAAAGCTGTCCGCGCGTTGGGTGCCGCGTTTGCTTACGTTAGACCAAAAACGCGTTCGAATGAACATTTCCAATGCTCTGTTGGCGCAGTTTAGGCGCAATAAATCCGAGTTTCGGCGTCGATTAACTACTGTAGATGAAACTTGGATACACCATTATACGCTCGAAACAAAAATTCAGTCAAAACAGTGGACTGCAAAGGGCAAAAACTGTTTTTTCGGCTGGGAAAGTGATGGCGACTGGCGACTGTTTTTTGGGATAGTAAAGGAGTTATCGTAATCGATTATCTTCAAAAAGGAAAAACCATTACAGGAGCATACTACGCCATGGCAGCAGTTGCCATGGCGAAAATCCATGAATTACAGTTTGAACTGCTTGACCATCCGCCTTAATCACCAGATCTAGCCCCAAGCGACTTCTCGGAGGACAGAGATTTTCGTCAAATGAGAAGGCAATCATCTTCGCGAACAATTATTTTGCAGAGAAAAACGCCAAGTACTATTTGGACTGGTTAGAGAGATGGGAGCATCACTGGGAGAAGTGTGTAGAGTTACAAGGAGACTATGTTATGTAGAAAAATAAAAAAAAAATTGAGAAAAAATGTCTTGTATCATTAGAGTACGTGCTGCAAATATGGTCCATGTTTGCAATATGGCCCACCACAATATTTCACAGCAGGAAAAGCATACACATACTGCTATCCATTCATTTCATTCATTTTCGAACCGGTTGGTGGTCATTGAAACGTGTTCAGTCTGGCTCAACAGATGTGTGCAGCAATGCACGTGGCAGATTTTTAATTATTGTATTATAAATTTTGGTTAAGTTTTGCTAAGTGTTTTTGTATAAAATTTTGTATAAAATTTTGTGAAGCCCGATGTTGGTAATATGGCCCGACATATGTGTTCCTATTATGGCACAGTGGGCCATATTTAACACACTATAGCAATAATGATTGTTTTATTTTTTTTTAAAGAATTAATGGCTTCGAGAGCTACAGAACCGCCAAAAAACGACAGGCGTGGAACAAAGAGGATATGAAAGCAGTATTAGATGCCATTAAAGAGAAGAGTATGGGGCTCTTGAAGGCATCGAAACAATTTAAGGTGCCTAAAACTACCTTGAGGCGTTTGGCTGCACAGACACAAAAACCAGTGGAAGATTTGGTGTCTACTAAGTTGGGCAGAAAACCCATCTTCCCTCTAGAGTTCGAGGACTCTTTAGTGGAATAAACGTTGGAAGCAAAGTTGTTCGGTCTAACAAGAAAAGACATACGAGCATTAGCATTTTAACTAGCTATTAAAAACAATATATCGAACCCTTTTTCATTGCAACAAGAAGGTGCAGGTAGAGTTTGGCTTCGGCTATTCCTTAAACGCCATCCATCACTGTCATTCCGTCAACCGACTGGAACGTCTATAGCTCGAGCAAAAGGATTTTCCAAGGAAAATGTCGCTATTTTCTTCGACCTTCTAGAAACAGAAATGAAAACGTACAACTTTTCTCCAAACAACATATATAACGTCGATGAAACGGGACTTTCGGTTGTCCCAGCAAAAATGCCAAAAGTCTTAGCTATGAAAGGTAGAAAGCAGATGTATGACCGCAGGAGGATCGTTTGTGCCACCGGTGTTTATCTTCCCTAGGAAGAGGGATAATCCTTATCTTATGAAAGGGCAGCGCCTGGATCAATCATCCTTCTGGATGAGTTCAAACCAATTTGTTTACAAGATGGTTCAAGCACTTTCTTGCAATGGTGAAACCTACTGAGTCCTCTCCAGTATTGCTCATAATGGACGGACATGCCAGCCAAACAAGGAACATCGAACTCATAGAATTGGCTAGAAATAATCATGTTCGTATTCTTTCCATTCCCCGCACTCTAGCCATAAAATCCAACCTCTCGACAAAACATTCATGGTGTTGCATATAAACTCACATATAGATTAATTGCTGTAAATTTGTTGCATAACACTTACACATGCTAATGTATATACATAGTAACACATTCATACAAAACTACTCGTACATAAGCTAACGTATAAATATGGCAAACCCGGTTAACTAGTTGTCAAGATCTTTTAATTACATAAGTTCCCAATAAAGGTTATGGGCCCAGGCAGCGTTGTTAAATCATAGGTACGGGTAATTAAAGTGTTTTTTTGTGCGGATTGGCTGGCTAAAATGAGCGTTGGACTCTACCAAATCGACAAACTCGACGACAGCAACTACGATACGTGGAAAGTGTACATGAAGTCTGTGCTCATCCACTGTGAGCTGTGGGGATATGTTTCCCAAACTACTGAACGACCTACTGTGGATAATGAATTGGTCACTTGGAAACTGAAAGACGACAAGGCATTAGCGACAATTATTCTCAGCTTAAAGTCTTCACAGCTACACCATGTAAAGTACTGTAACGTTGCCCATGATGCCTGGGTAAGACTGGAAGAAGTTCACTGTCCAAGTGGCCCAGTGCACAAAGTTACAATCTTCAAGCAATTGCTTTGCTTAAAAATGGCTGAAAATGGTTCGATGACGGAACACCGGAACAAATTTTTTGATCTGTTTGAAAAATTAATGGAAATGGAAATAAAATTACAAGATGAACTACTCGTCATCATTATGTTGTCAAGTTTGCCCAAAGACTATGACAATTTTATCATTGCAATCGAATCACGAGACTCTCTGCCGGCAATGAAAAACTTAAAAGTGAAGTTGATGGAGGAGGCAAAACGAAGGGAAGGTGACACGTACAAAGTTGGTGTAACGCATGAGTCTGCATTTTTGCAAAAAACAAGAAAAATCGGTGTAGTACATAAGGACAACAGAAAATGTTACAAATGTAACATGAAGGGTCACATTGCAGCTACTTGCCAGTCAACACGTACAACAAAAAAATAAAATTTCGTCTGCAAATCATGCAAAATAATATAGCGGACGCACACACTGTATCCAATACTCAAATTAGCAAAGACGATTGGGTGTGGGATACCGGTGCATCTTGTCATATGTGTTGTGACAAGAAACAGTTTGCAAACATAAAGCCGCACATAGAGAAAATCGAAGTAGCGGGAAATCAGCCAGAGTTGAAACACAAGAAAGTGAAATTTCGTTGGTAGACGTGTTGTATTAGGTCTATAACTTAATTCGTGCGGTTTGCTAAGAGATGGCGTAACTTGTATTATTCCATTGGAACATGCGTTGGAAAGCTACTGTCATTTCAGTATATGTCATTCATTGGAAGCGTAAACAACAATAATTTCTTTTCACTCAAATATGTTGAACTTTGTGCCTGAAAAAGTGTTTTTGCGGGGAGTTCTTCTTCATGAAGAAAACTGCTGCCGAAAGTCATCGTATTTTGGTGGAAGTATATGGTGAACATGCGCTGGCTGAGCAAACCTGCCAGAAGTGGTTTGCACGATTTAAAAGTGGTGATTTTAGCTTGGAAGACGATGAGCGTCCTGCTCAGCCAAAAAAGTTTGAAGATGAAGAACTGGAAGCATTACTCTATGAAGATTGTTGCCAAACACAAGAAGAGCTCGCAGAATCTTTGGGTGTCACTCAAGCAGCCATTTCAAAACGTTTAAAAGCAGCTGGATATATTCAAAAGCAAGGAAATTGGGTTCCACATGAACTCAAGCCGAGAGACGTCGAAAGGCGGTTTTGTATGTCCGAAATGCTGCTGGAACGCCACAAAAGGAAGTCATTTTTGCATCGGATTGTTACTGGTGATGAAAAATGGATCCATTACGACAACCCCAAGCGCAAAAAATCATACGTGAAACCCGGCCAACCAGCTAAATCAACAGCAAAGCCGAATATCCATGGCGCGAAGGTAATGATCATGCTCTGTATTTGGTGGGATCAGATGGGTGTGCTGTATTATGAGCTGCTAAAACCGGGTGAAACCATCAATGAACAACGCTACCGAACACAATTAATCCGTTTGAAGAGAGCAGTGGCCGAAAAACGCCCGGAATATGCGACCAGACACGAGGCAGTAATTTTCCATCATGACAACGCTCGGCCCCACGTTGCTATTCCGGTTAAGAACTATTTGGAAAACAGTGGATGGGAAGTCTTACCCCACCCGCCTTATAGCCCAGACCTTGCCCCTTCTGACTACCATTTGTTCCGGTCGATGCAGAACGCCCTCACTGAAATACGGTTCACATCAGAGCAGAATATCAAAAATTGGCTTGATTCATTCTTGGTTGCCAAGCCGGCGCAGTTCTTTTGGGATGGGATCCACAAATTGCCAAAAAGATGGGAAAAAGTCATAGCTTCAGATGGGCAATACTTTGAATAATACTATTGTACATGTTTTTCTTAAATAAACGTTCAAATTTTGAAAAAAAAAACCGCACGAAATAAATTATATTTGTCCCGGTGCTCCAATACAATTTTATTTCGTTAAGAAAAGCAGTTGAAAGTAAATTAATAATTGAACTCGATAGTGGTTGTGGTGTAATTAGTGATACTGCGTGCTAAGAAATCAGGAGAGTTTTTCATTTATATTGTAGTAAAAGAAAAAATACTTTGCGCACAGTGAAAACAGTGGGTAGAGACATATTGGAATGGCACCGAAAATACGCTCATCTTAATATCCAGGGTTTAAAATATTTAAATACGAATAAGATGGTTCAATATTAGTAGTAAAGTTCCGGAGTGCGAAATCTGTTTGAGGGGCAAAATATGCTCGAAACCATTTGCTAATCGGACTTTGGTGGAAGTGTCAAGATGCATGTTAATGGACTCGGGCTTGTCAGATTTTCTCTGGGCTGAGGCAATAAATACTGCCGTTTACTTACGTAACCGTGCGCCACACCATATGAAACCTGGTTTGGTTACAAACCAAGTGTGCCTCATTTGCAAGTCTTCGGCCGAAAGGCAATTATTTTGGATAAACGCACAAGTAAATCAAAATTCGCACCCAAAGGCATTGAATGCTTTATGGTAGGATACTCAACCCCATTAAAGGCTTATAGATTGTTTGAGCCAAAAAGCAGAAAAATTCACACGAGTCGAGATGTACGTTGATGTACCTGATCCTGGTGGTAATTCTGTCAAGGGAGGCGATGTTGTTGCCGACGAAATCATTCATGCCTCGGACACCAAAGAACAAAATATATCAGTGGAAGAAGAGGAAATTGTAAAAGAAGAGCAAAACGTGAAAGAAGGTTGTTGAAGAGGAAATTTTTGCTGAACCCAATAGCGTTAGCGAAGAAGCCGAAAGCGGTTGTACTGGACAAAATGATAATGGTGTTAATAGGAATGTTGCTGTTAATAATGCTGATGACGCTATTGCTGCGGATGTTACTGTGTGTAGTGGGGAACAATTTCACAAAAGAGGAGTTGGATTAACAAGGACGTTATGTTCCCGTAAGCCGTCACAATCGAATTCTGTTAATTTCCTTAGTGCTAAAATGTTGCAAGACCCGCTAAGTGTAAAAGAAGCGGAGGAAATGAATTCCTTACAGAAAAACCGAACCTGGGAGCTGGTTGAATTACCTAGAAATCGTCAAGCTATTAAATCGAGATGGGTATTCAATATAAAGTACAATAAAAATGGTGGGATAGAGGGATATAAAGCAAGACTAGTGGCGAAGGGATGTAGTCAGTGGTATGGTGTGGACCATGGGGAGACTTTTTCTCCCGTGGTAAAGTATTCATCTGTTCATTTAATTCAGCAGAATTTAATTTGTGTGTGCACCAAATGGACGTATCTTCTGCATATTTGAATGGCGAGCTAAAGGAGGAAGTATTCATGGAGCAGCCACAGTGTTTTACCGATTCCAAGAATCAACAAAAAGTGTGCCGTTTAAACAAGGCACTATATGGCCTAAAACAATCAGGTAGTGAATGGAACCAGGAACTAGACGCTGCTCTACGACGAATGGGATTCTCGTGTGTATAAACTTAACAGTGATGGCAATATAAACTTAATTGCCATATACGTGGACGATATATTGTTGGCATGTTCAAATTTCGATCATCTAAACACAATAAAAACTTGCAATCAGTTCGCAGTTTGAGGTGGTTGACAAAGGTCCTGTCGACTATTTTCTTGGGATGGAAATCACCAAAAAGCAAAGTTCAATCCAAATTTCCCAAAAACATACAAAAATTACTTGTCGAATTCGGAATGGTGCAAAGCAGATCATGTGCGACGCCTTTAGAACCAGGAAGCATGTTTAAAAAGTGTCTTGATTGTTCCAAATGTAAGTGCTCATTGGTGTATGAAAAACAGTACCAGTCTCTCATCGGCTCCTTGATGTATTTGGGAGTTTGCTCTAAACCAGACATCATGCACTCTGTATGCAAACTTGCCCAATTCAACAAGAACCCACATGCTGAACACCTGAATGCAGCAAAACACATCCTGAGGCATCTTAGTAACACCCTAAATTTTAAAATTAAATATTTTCAGAACGGACAACATCTAAAAGGTTACGCTGATGCAGACTGGGCAAACGGCTTTGATGACAGAAAATCGTTTACTGGCTTTGTATTTTTTGTTGCTGGTGAGGTCATTTCGTGGGAGTGTAAAAAGCAGCAAACGGTTGCACTAAGCAGTACCGAGGCCGAATATGTGGCACTTTCTGCAGGTTGTATATTTAAGGAGTTTCTTGGCAGAATTGGGCTTCAATAGTCTTATCGACGGCCTGACTGATCTTCTTAGAGACAACGTAAGCGCTCAACATCTGGTGAAAAACCCTGTGTATCACAACAGAACGAAACATATAGATATAAAGGTTCACTACATACGAGAAGTGTTTAGTAAAGGACTTATCAATATAATGTATATTCCAACTGGTAATATGATTGCCGATATCTTTACCAAGAATTTAAATAAAAATAAACACTCAGAATTATGCTCTTTATTAGGCTTTACAAATGTTTCAAAAGACTAATTATTATTATTTTTTTTATGCCTGAATTACTATCCCTATGAATTTTGAAATAGTTATTAATTTTGGATTTCTACTAAATAAATTATTCACGTACGTTCTAGAATTAATCATATTTAATGAAATGTAGTTATTTGGGGGAGGATTGTTGCATATAAACTCCCGTATAGATTAATTGCTGTAAATTGGTTGCATAACACTTACAGATGCTAATGTACTCGTATATACATAGTAACACATTCATACAAAACTACATAAGCTAACGTATAAATATGGCAAACCCAGTTAACTAGTTGTCAGTTGTCCTAATAAACTCATCATTTAACATTGCGTGAAGATCTTTTATTTACATAAGTTCCCAACACATGGGACCCTTAAAAAAATATTTGACAGAGGAAATCAGGCGATGGGTCATAAACAATACGAGAATTATGTGTCATGACATAATTTAGTTATTTGGAAGAGCATATTTGAAAATTCAGACTGAAGAAATAGCAGTTAAAGGGTTTGCATCCACTGGAATTTGTCCTTTTGATAGGGATCTCTTCAAGGACCACGATTTCCTTGCAGCAGAGTAAGTTGTTGAAGCTCTAACAAAAATAAGTGATCCACGTTCACTTGATGCAATTACTGCGCCAACTGATGAGCTTATGATACTGCAACCAAATCTAGTTGAACCTCAATTGCGCTTCTCAGAACCTTGCTCTTCTCCTGATATAAATTTAATTCCTGAGACAAACCAAATAGAAGCAAACTCATATGAAACGGAAGCTCACATCTCAGAACCTTCTACTTCTACTGGTATAAGATCATCTTCGTATACATTTCCTCATGAAATTTCTTCTATTCCAATTCGAGTTAAAAAGATTTCAAACCGAGGAAGAAAACCAGGAAAGGCAAAACTTATTTCATCATCACCGTACAAACAGGCTCTCGAAGAATCATTAAAAAATAAACACGAACGAGAATTGAAGAAACAAACAACTGGACATGGAAAAGAAATCAGCAAAGTAGAGAAAAAGGTACAATAGATACAAATTTTAGATAGGTTTTAAAATTTAAATACTTTATAATTGTTAATTATTCCATAAGGTACTCAAGAACTTACATTTTGGGGACATAAAGCGAAGCAACATTCCCCACAGAAAGAAAAACCAACGTACAGAAGAATCTAACTACTTCATCAGAAAGTGAAAACGATTTTATTCCGGACGATTTATCTGATGAAAGCCCTGATCGAACTAATAAAGAAAATGCTAAATGCATTTGTTGCTCTAGTCTGTTTTCTGAAGACAAGGCAGGTGAAAAATGGGTTCAATGTGTTGTCTGTACCATGTGGGCACATGAAGATTGTTCAGGCAACGAAGAAAAATATTTCATCTGCGAATTTTGCTCTGCATTGTATTAATTATGGACCACCCTGGTCCATATTTAACACAAGGTGGTCCATATTAGCAGCACTTTATTTAAAAGTGTTAAAATAACTTTCTTTAGTTTTTTATTTATTTATTTTTTTAAAGCTGTGTTTTATGTGTATGAAGACTGATAATGAAATAATTTCTTTAGCTATTAAAAAAAACAAAAACAAAGTGAATTTACGTAACACTGGCTGTTTTATTTACAAAAAAGTTAAGGGTGGGCCCTATATGGGACACTTACTCTATATACACTTGTATATAGGGGGCCTCTATCAAAACCGTCTCAACTTTATTTACTTAAACACCCTTGAGGAACGCAGAGATGCAGCTGACATTCTCTTCATTTATCGACTCCATTCAGGTCATGCTGAATGCGCGTTCCTTCACAACACTAAATGCTGCTCACTATCATACCAAAAGATTCAAATAGCGTTGATTCCTTTGTTGACCGACTGAGTTTCTTTTCCACTTTCTAAATAAAGACATGACCACAACACGTAATCAAAGCTCCCCTTCTTCAGTGTTTCACATTTCCATTTGTCAACAATTCCTTTATAAATTCCATATCACCATCGCTGACTCACTGATAAGCCACCCTAATATAAATATAAATGTACTCGTATACGCCATACACAACATGACTTAGAAAAATAAAAAAATAAAAACATCTAAATATGTTACATCCAACAAATGACGAGATAATAAAATATTACGTATTCTGAAAAATAATGCAAATAACAAAAAAAAAGAAAAAAAAAAAAACAAGCTCAAACACCAGCAACAATGCCAACAACCATCTCTTCTGTAAATACGAGACCACTCTCCATAAATTGTTGCAACCACCAGCCGACCCCACTCGACTGAGTTTTCAATTCACCCCTCCTCAGTCCTTACAGCGATAAGGGTTTTTCTCTCTCGCGTTGTTCCACTCATTTTCCTCATCCTTCCGCTCGAGCTGGGGCTTTGAGCTATTTGTTTGACATTTCTGTATTCAAAAAATGTAACCGAAACCAAGTTTATGGAAGAGTGCTTCTATTGTTGCCTGATAATGTGTTAAGCCGGCCCACTTAAATGGATTTATCAAGCATTGGAATTGCCGTCCCCCGCCTCCACTCTGCTTGCAACCATGCACACAAATAAAGAGAGAACAAAAATCGTGTCAAGTTTGGTTGAAAATGCCAGTTGACTGTCAAGTGCCATTGACGAGAAATAAGCTGCTCCATCGGGTGTTGTTCGTATCTTGTTTTTTGTTTGGGGGGATGTAAACAATTGGCTTAAGGAATTACAAACTGATAAAGAGCATGATGTTTTCGTTTTGTCTTGTCTTGTCTTATGACATGACTGCGACAATTTGTGGCGCTAGATTCCAATCAATGGTAATCACGAGGTTTTTGACAAAAATTTGACGTACATCTTTTCGAGGAACACTCAGACATCGAATATTTGAAATTTGACCTGCATCTATCAATAGACAGATGACAGATGACAGTTGACAGATGTAATCCTTCCGGACGATAGCGTGAGTTGTTGTTTTGACAGATCAGGGTCACTATATTCTGGGCATCTCTTCCGAATTTTACAATTTTCAATGATTGTTCAGCTTGTGGTGGAGTTGAGCCTCCACACCTAACCATATGGTAAATCTGGATGTACAGTGGTGTGCAAAATAAAAGCAACCGTTTTCATTCCAAAATCAAAACGCTCAATGGGTTTTCCCAATGAGTATTTTTTTTGAAGTAGCGCGCGCTCAAGGGGTTAAGGTACCCTTAAAATGTATGCACACAGCGCGAGCGAAAGAAAGATAGGAACCGATGTACGTTGGTTTTAAATGTCTGAAGGTTATAATGACTAAGAAATAGGGAGCTCGGCAGGGAATTCCACAAGCGAGTTGTTCGGCTTTGGAACGAATCACGATATTTCAGAGTACGCCCGAAAGTAGGCTTGAGGTTATACTGATGAGCATTCATAGCGAGACAAGTGTTATGGTTGGAGGTTTGAAGAGGAGGAATGTTACCGGTGATTTCTATGGAGCATTGGTGGTGGAAATAGCGATTAAAGAAAGTGCAACAGAAGACATTACGTCGGCGTTCGAGGGTGTCAATTGATGATGACTAATATTAGTATCACCTATGAGTTTTCTCGCACGGTCTTGAATCCTATCTAGCAGATGCAGAGATGTTTCAGGCGCACCCGACCAGATGTGTGCATTGTACTCCGATTTTGGGCGGATGAATGCCTTATGTATGTATATTGAGGCCAAGTCAGAAGCGGAAAGAAGGGAAAAAGTTGTTGACATTCCCTCTAAATCTTAGCGTCATAGCTTGACATGAATTCGATTGCACATTCATCAAAAGGATCATTGCTGGAGACGAGACGTGGGTTTATGAGTACGACACGCAATCCAGACATCAGGCAAGTGAATGGCGTTCACCAAGTGAGCCGAGACCAAAAAAACCACGTCGTTTTCAGTCAAAAAAGAAGGCAATGCTCACGGTTTTCATGGATTACAACGGTGTACTGCATCATGAATTTTTGCCAGAATTCCAGACAGTAAACAAAGAGTATTTGGGCGTTATGGGACGTTAGCGTGAAGCAATTCGCCGAAAGAGACCAGAATTGTGGGCAGAAAACTCGTTGATTTTGCACCATGACAACGCACCGTCGCACAGTGCCGTCATTATTCGTAATTTTTTGACGAAAAATGCAACAAATACCATCCAACAGCCACCGAATACACCTGATTTGACTCTCTGTGACTTCTTTCTGTTCAATCAAGTTAAAAAAAACACTACGGGGAACGCGTTTCAGCGGCCGAGAGGAAGTAATGGAAAAATCGTAGGAAGCACTGATGGACATACCGAAAACCGAATATAAAAAATGTTTCGAGGATTGGATCAAGCTCTGGCATAAGTGTGTTGCAGTCGATGGGGATTACTCTGAAGGGGACAATATAGATTTAGATGAATAAAAATGTATTTTTAAATTTCTGAATAAATTCCGGGAAGGATCAAGTTTGTATGTGGTCATTCCAACGTAAGTTGTCATTGACACAGATACCGAGAATGGAAAGTTTTTCGGTTTCAACGACACAAGTGCTATTTATGGACAATGTTTAAATTTGGCTTTACCGACAGCAGACAGCATTGTGTTTTGGAAGCATTAAATCCACTCTGTTTAGAGTTCCCCAATTGGTTATGCTGTTAATACCGGAATTTAATCAACTTAACATTCACTGCCATTCCCGTTCTACAGCCGAAGAGCAGGGACGTGAGTCCGAATATAAAAAGCAGAGTCGTCAGCAAAGGATTATATTGGATTAGAAGTAGCAGACAAAGGATCATTGATAAAAATTAAAAAGAGTGTCGGAGACAGATCGAAGTCCTGGGGCACACCAGCATTTATTTTGTGATTATCAGATGTGAAACCATCCAAGACAACTTAAATTGAAAGCTGCCAAAAGTCGATTCTAATCCCAAATGCACGCAATTTCGAAAAAAAAGAGCATGGTGCCAAACTCTGTCAAATGCCTCAGAAGTATCAAGTGCATGATAGCTGCTTTTGCCAGATTGATGTACGCTTTGGTTCCACTTTTCGGTTAGACATGCCATTAGATCACCAGTGGACCTGTTGCTGCGAAAACCGTACTGCCGGTCATTAAGAAGTTTTCGTGTTTCGAGATATTTCAGGAGCTGGCGGTTTATCAGAGTTTGCATAACCTCGAAAAGAAGGGACGTAAGTGCAATGCGTCTGTAGGAGGAGAGAGAGGAAGATTCGCCTTTTTTAGGCACGGGTTGGACAAATGCTGTTTTCCATCTGCTCAGAAAGAGTCCTAAATATTAGGATTGATGACAAACGTTACGCAGTTGTTCTGACTACATAATGCTTTGAGCATTGAGGGCTGTGCGACAGCCCTTGACTGCATCTGAATTGATGTTGGTCAATTCTATTGCCTTGAGTGGGGCCTGGCGATCGATGTAGATAGCGATATCTCTTTCGGATACCGATCTCATCTGCATTAGCTCAGTCGCCCTGAGGGCAGCCAGAACCTCTAATTGGACTTCTCCTTCGGCAACTCAAAACGGAAGGCAGAAGATACTCGTACGTTTTCTCTTGACGACCCAGTACTACCCTCTATAGTTACTCTGTGAATGTCCTCTAAGATGAAATGTCAAGAGCTACAGTGTAAATGTATTTTCCACAGAGAACTGAGCTGATTTATCCAGTGTTCATTTCATATGATGCGATAAATTATAATAGAATCTGGATATCACACATTGAAGAGTCGTACAGTCGGAAAGAAGGTGGTTCCTAGTCATGGTCATCAATGATAAGAAGGTGGTATGGAATATTCACATACTTTAAAGCAACATGCCACTACATATATTTTAAATAAGATTATTTGCTGGACCAGATATGTAGAAAAGGCTTTCCGATGTAAAAAGACCATCATCCGCATATTTTTCGATATTAGGAGAGCTCTTGACAATACCGGTTATAATTCAATCACTAATACCTTACTTCGCAAAGGCATTGTTTACCCAACTAGCCAGGTTAGAGCGATGCCTGAAGCACGAAGTCAGAGTCACTTTTAGAGCGGTCTATATGTATTCCCAATAAAGGGCTATTCCCAGGATGTGGTATTCTTCCTGCATTTATGATCAGTGATCAAAGATGACCTACTCAACTATTTCATCAACCTTAGATACAAAATCATAGAATATGCTGTGGCATCGGCATCAAGACTACTGGTATATGGTATACCAACGTAGAATATGCAGACGTATACGAAACGTTTTAAAATATGTCTTCGATTAGTGCGTCACGGGGAGTCTATCAATAAACCAAAATAAGACAGTCTTAAGGTCAATTTCCAGGAAAAGAGAACTGAACACAGTGTCACTCTATGGGACAACTTAGGTTTCCCAATGAAACCAAAAGAGAACAACGGAGTCCTGTGTTGACAGTCAGGGCACTTTGAAATTCTTTTAAATTTTCCAACCAACATGGTATCCGACTGCTGCGTGCCCTGTACATTCCATTTTGGCAGCAAATTTAAAATAATGTAACTGCGAATCCTGCGTACTGGCATACCATATTCGAGCCCAATCACAGTCTCATGCTCCAAATTCGAGAGAGGCTTAAAAGGGGTTGTAATCAATATATGAACTGAAACTCTACAGCAGATTGCTTCAATGACCTTCAAAACCTATCCAAGCGCAACAAAGTTAAACTCTGATCAGTACCAGATCACAGAGGTATTACAGGTTACAAGGCGGCCGACGAGTTACCAAGAAAGGTCCATACCAAAAAGTTCATAGGTGTTAATCCGTTCTACGGTTTCCCTAACTCTAAGCTCAAAAGCTTATTAAACAACTGAGAAGTAGAGCAACATCTAACAAATTGACGTCAGGTTCGAAGAATTAGACAGGCTAAGGGAACCATCTAAACAAACATTTTATAAGCTTCCTCAATTCTAACCGGAATGTTACATATGAGGGGGGTTTCTAACTCTCCGATCTGCAATATACCCTGTATAGACCCTGCCTATGCTAGAGAACATCAAGGGGGGCTGTGTAGAACTGATCCACATTCCACTGTAATGGAGAGAAGTCAATGCAGTTTTCATTCCCAAAGCCAAAAAATCTTCGCATGTTGTCCCAAAGGACCTCAGACCTATAAGTCTATCGTCTTTCCTTCTGAAAACTCTAGAACGACTGATTCATATCCATATACGATCTAGAATTGATTCACGACTGTAGCCTACGGCTCAACATGCTTACTGTAAATGAAGGTCGGTGGAAACGGCTCTGCATTCGCTAACTAGTCACATCGAACGATCCCTACAATATAGAGAGTACACAATGGTTGCTTTCCTGGACATAGAAAGTGCCTTTAACAACGTCCACACATCCGCAATCACGACTGCGCTGTTAACTCTGCGGGTAGACGACTCACTTGGGGAGTCGATCAGTCTTATGCTAAATAGCAGGATAATCAACTCCAAACTTGGTGCTTCTGCTAAAAGATGTGTCAGCAAAGGTACGCCGCAGGGTGTACTGGTACAAATAATTCATTTGGCCACGCTAACATTCTTAAGGCATTAGGAATCCTCACAGAGAACAACGATTACACCATACCCGAACTTTGGTTTGACAAAGACTTCCATGTAAGCTTCCCCTCTAGATCCTTCTGCGAGGAAGATGCTTTCATGGAGGACAAGCCAATCCATTTCTACACAGATGAATCTGAAACCAATAGCGGGGTTGGTGGGGGTGTTTTCTCAGATAAGCTTAATCTAAGCCTCTTAGAAGACAGAAGTTCCAAATCACTATAGCGTGTTCCAGGCGGAAATTTTGGAGATTAAAGAAGCTTTGTCCTGGCTGAAGAAAAACGTGATATCTGCAGAGCATATCTGCATTTTTTCAGATAGTCAGGCCGCTACCAAGTCCCTGGACTGAGTCTTATTACATCCTAAAACCGCCCTTGAATACCGATCATCTCTTCTGGAGATGGCAGAGCAGTTCAACAGTCACCTATGTTGGGTGCAAGGTCACAGAGACATTCCAGGGAATTGTAGGGCTGACGAACTCGTCAAAATTGGAACCATTCTACCTATTCTACCGGAAAAGGGTATCAACCGCTACGTGCAAATTAATATTAAAGCTGGATGCTAATAAAAGAACAGACCTTAGGTGGACTGTTGGACCAACATCTGGCCAATACTAGATCCGAATCGCTCTAAGAGTTTGATCGTTCTAAATAGGAAACACCTCAGCGCCATCATAGATATCATCACTGGACACTGCCTTATAGGCAAGTATGCAAGAAGACTCGGCGCCTTTACAAACGATTTCTGTAGAAGCTGCATATACGAGGAAGAGATAATCCTCCGCCTACTCTGTACAAGCCCAGCTCTGTCCCAAAGAAGGAAACTTCACTTAGGAGTTTTGTTCAACAAGGACTTGAGCGATCTAAAGAATATAGATGTTAGCCATCTCCTACGCTTCATCATAAACGCAAATTTGTTCCTAAAGTAAGAGGATCACAGATCCACGTGGCACTACAATGGGCCAATATGCCTAAGTAGGTGGGTTTTCCAACCTGACTTTTACCTAACCTAACCTAACCTTAGGTGGCCCAGTAGTCCAAATTGAACCTGAATCTCAAAGCCAACAGTTCTCCCAATTACACGCGATCCAGACGTAATCGCCTCCAGCTGCGCAGATCAATTTGGCTTAGGTCTCCTTCAACTTACGCGGTCTAATAAGACGATTGCTTTTCTTTACTGTGCTGCCACTTAGGAATGGATTCGAAGACATTCCGAGACGGACCGGTGGTATTCCTTCGCTCAACAAGTTTTACTCATCGGAGACGACGTATCCTAGTCCTTCTTGTACAGCCTACATAGTTCGTTGTTATATCTTCTTCTCCAATGGGGATGGGACTG
Source organism: Volucella zonaria (assembly GCA_963966105.1). Taxonomy (NCBI): domain Eukaryota; kingdom Metazoa; phylum Arthropoda; class Insecta; order Diptera; family Syrphidae; genus Volucella; species Volucella zonaria. Next base: position 110,315,058 of record OZ014534.1, read on the forward strand.
GAAATCGCTCGAGGAACTTTTCGAAGCATATGTTTGCCCTAAAAAAAAATTCATATTTCCGCGCCTTAGTAGGACTGGGGTGATAAGGATCCCATAAACTGCTTTCTTCGCTGGGACAGACTCACTGTTCAGATGCATTTTCAGCCCAAGGAAACAGCGATGGGCAATAGTGATTCTTCGTTTGATACGGTGGTGTCAATGTTTGAATTTACAGCGGAGTAAGGGTCGTCAGTCATCTACCTCACTTAGCACCTTCATGTTATATATAATAGTTTGCCATTGCACTTTGTTTTACCCTCGTTTGTCACTAAGTCCATCTCTATTGTACATACTTTCGGAATATTGTGCTGGTAAATCTGTGGTATTGGCCTGTGAGCTTCGCTTAATTCTTTTCTGTATGATGGCATGGGGCACTTCCTTTTCTTCTGAGGAGCCTATATTCATCCTGTCGCCTTTAATCAAATGATTTCGTGAGCAGCTTAATTTTTCTTCGCAGCACCGCCTGGTATGACTCTTATTTCGCACCACGCTCTTGCAAACACTCATTGTAAAATTAGGGGTTTCTTTCGGATGGTCAATTGAAATCTATAATGTTGGACGCGTCTCCTCTAATGGCTTGCAGACAATGTTGCCACTGATAGGATTCTCCAAAAATTGATCTGAGATACTCGCATTCCCAGCATAAAATAATCCTGTATCCCAAAACTGAGTGACAACTTAGTTTTGAAGCCACAGAGCACATACTCGTACTGTAGGGAGGTGTATCTTTCTCAGATTACCAATTTGTTGGCTCCTCAAATTTACCAGCAGACTTCAGTAATTCCTAGCAATACCGGGTTGGCGGCACAAAAGGCTCCAGAGTATGAATTTTGCTGATTTGCAGACAAGTTAATTTTACAAAGGAATGACAGAGCACAATTGAAATTGCCTTCCATCTGACAGTTGACAACTGACGCCTGAAATTTGTAACTGACAGCTGACACTCAATATTTCCAAGTGTCATTTCATCAGATCACAATCCAACAAATCTTCTCAATTTTGACAGCACTTACAACTGTCAAACTGCATTCTCTCCCGTTTGACAACCAGTAGAGGGTTATGCTTGATTTACTTACAACAAACGTCAAAACAATAAGTTGGGTAAACTAAAATCACTTTTTGATTGTACGCTTTTATTGCAGTTTCTCGTCGAAAGTTCCACGATAATTTATGTGCTCGTGTCAGAAGCAGTCACAACCGAAGGAGATAAAATGTGAGCAACCAACTTGAACTAACTCAATTCGATGCCAAGGTGAGTGAAGGTAAATATTTACCAGTTTACCCTGTGTTCACACTAAGAATTGTGTTTTTTTCTCGTTGCTCGTGTGTTGGCTGTTAGTGCGAAGTAACAAAAGCGCGCCAAGCATGTGTACGTACCTGTCGTCGGTAGATACGAAGTGGTTGTTGCCGTGTTGTTGTTGTGGTTTTTCTTCTGTTTGGGTAACACTTTTGGTTCGGAATTTAATCTATTTACGAACAGATACAATCTTGTGACAGTGATATGGAATATGTTAACGGGTTGACTGAACTAGTTTTGTTTATATTTTTGAAGTTTGGGAGTGGAAAAACTAAATCGCGTGAATCATTGGGCTAATTTCTATTTATAGTCGGTCATGTGAGATTCCGAAAAACGATGAACGTAGTAACGACTAATTTGGCATCGAATTACAAATGCGAAATTAGTGCTCGCATGTGTTTGGTGGCACGTGAGCGGGATTCCGTTTTCAGTTACGATCTGAATGTCCCACTTTGGAGTATTTTTGTCTTCATGTTGATGGCGAATTAAGTTAAAAAAGCTATTTTTGCAGGACAATAAACGATGGGGTTGACGGTATGCTAATTTAATTTGAGCCGATGATGTTAAACACTATATGTGTTGCCTACCGCAGATTAGGAATTCTACACTGGTGCATGCATTGTACGAGTACTACTCGAGTATACTACGTATACTCTTTAGGACGATAATAGGAAATGTCAATAATTTGCCACCAATTGTCGGAAGATGTATGTGCTATGTATGGGACCTAACAGAACAGCAAACCCTAACTCAGTCCAGTATGCAAATGATATCGACATAGTTGTGAGAATACATCGCTGTGCAGGCAATTCGTCGCACCGTGGAAAAGTTTGAGTGATTTGGATATTAAGCCACCAACCAGACAGAGATTGGTGCGAAATGAACATAGCCGCCATAACGACCAGTGTCGAAGAAGACCCAGAAGTGTCGATTCGGCGCCGATCAGCGGAATTGGGCATGGCCAGAAAGTCAACCCGGCTTATTTTGCGGTTGGATTTGGGCCTACATCCGTATAAGATTGTGCTAAGGCAAGAATTGATGCCGGACGACCATAGACAACGCCGAGAGTTCGCTAATTGGGCGCTGGAAATGTTGGCCGGAGATCCGGATTTTGGCCAAAAAAATCATCTTCTCGGACGAGGCCCGTTTTTGGCTCAGCGGCTATGTCAACAAGCAAAATGGCCATTATTGGAGCGAGTGCAATCCACAAGTGTTCGGCCAAGCATCAATGCATTCAGAAAGACTGACTGTTTGGTGCGGTTTATGGCATGGCGGCGTCATCGCACCTTATTTCTTTCGAAATGAGGAAGGAGACAGCGTTACCGTTACCGTCGGCGATGTTAACCGACTTTCTGTGGTCAAAGCTCGACAACATCGATATACCCAAGCTATGGTTCCAACAAGACGGCGGTTCATGCCGTACAAGCGACGCAACGTTCGAAGTTGTGAATGAGAAATTTGGAGTGTCATCTCACCTCGAGCATTCATTAATTGGCCACCGCGATTATGCGATTTGACACCACTTGATTATTTTCTCTGAGGTTACGTCAAGTTCTTAGCCTACGCTAACAAGCCAACCACTTTGGACGAGCCCGAGGTCAACATTTGACAAGATATTGCCAAAATAACGCCGCACATAGTGAACCGAGTCATCAAAAATTGGACCGATCGCTTGAAGCACTGACACCAAAGCCGAGATGGCAATTTAAATGATGCGCTATTCCACACATAGTGGCATGAACTTAGCTTCAAGATAGAGCTAGAACCAATTTTATTTCTCACACCGTTCCTGTTTTATTTAAATTTTTCTTCCTATAGTTCTTACCTGGTTACCCTTTATCCGCTGTCAACAAGAAGGGACACACAATTTGACAGAACGTCATAGTCGACAGCTATAATTTCGAGGTAGTAAGGGACACTTTCTACCTTGGCTCTGATATCAATTCTGCCAACAAAACGAAATTTCACTCTTGCCAATCGCTGTTTCTTTGCCCTAAGAAGGCATGGAAAAGCAAGGCCCTTTCCCGAAAAACTAAGGACAGTCTATACAAAACCTTGATCATCCCAGTCCTACTTTATGGCGCTGAGGCATGGACTCTATCAGAAGCGGATGAAGATATCTTCAGTCGTTTCGAGAGACAAATCCTTCGAAAAATATTCGGCCCCTTTTGCGGTGACGGGCTTTGGAGGAGAAGATACAACCACGAGCTGTTCAGCGACATTGACCTAATCAGAAAACGGCGCATCAGTCGGCTGAGATGGCTAGGACATGTAAAGCGAATGAACACCAATGTTCCGGCCGCAGAGTCTTCGAATCTAGCTTGGAGGGAGAACACAGTAGAGAAAGACCTCAACTGTAGCGCCAAGTAAGTAAGTGAATATAGGAACAACCATAAGGTTTTTGTAAGTCGCAACCAACAATGGTCCAACTAACGCGGCAATAACTAGAGCTCGAGATGACAAACAAGGTGGTCAGGCACTGGAAGGGAGGCAACGATAATTACTACTAAAGACCGCCTTTAATTCGACTCACTGGGAACACAATAAGACCCGTATTTATCAGATTGAAGTATTTTTCAAACAGAATCCTCCTCTATGATTATTACGATGAAGTACGAGTACAAGTTACTGACAGTGTCCCGCAAGGCTCGGTCTTATGACCTCTATTGTGGAATGTTAGGTATGATCAAATTTTAAACCTACCGATGTCATGCAAAGTGTCAATTATCGGATTTGCTGATGACGTAGCCGTGGTGGATGTAGCAAAAACAAGCTAGAAGAAGTTCAACTCTACAGCAACGAAATAATTTCAACTGCGCGCCACTGGTAACTACAACCAACTTCCAGCACGAAATTGAAGACCCATACTTCCATACGACGCACTAGTATGGTGGAAAGCAACAAACAAGAAAACGATTTACGGAAAATTAGCGGCGGTTCAAGGAACGGCTTCCATAGCCATTACAGATGCGGTCCGTACCACCCCTACGGCAGCATTAGACACCTTTTTGCACCTAACACCGTTTGATTTTCAGACCAAAAAGCTTTCTGGCAACAGTGCGATACTACTCACTAATCTGGGTTACTTCAAGAGCAGTAGCTTCGGACATAGCACGGACCTAACGGAGTTATTGTAGGCAATCCAATTCTAATGGTCGACTTCGACCATCCGGAGCGGGAGAACTGGCAATAGAATACAACAATCAGGTCAAATGAAATTGCAATTTTCACAGACGGCTCGAAAACAGAGGAAGGAACAGGTTCTGGTATCTTCTCAGAAAACCCAGAACTAAGAGTGTCTATAAGGCTACTGAACGCAAGCAGTGTCTTCCAATCAGAGGTTCTGGCTGTCCTCAGGGCGGCTGAGCTAATGCAGATGACATCGGTATCCGAAAGAGATATCGCTATCTACATCGACAGCCAGGTCGCACTCAAGGCAATGAAATCAACCAACGTCAACTCTGATACAGTCAGGGGCTGTCGCATAATTCTCAAGGCACTATGAAGTTAGAACCGGGTAAGATTGTGCTGGGTGCCAGGACACTACGGTATTAAAAGAAATGAATAAGCGGACGAGCTTGCAAGAAAAGGAGAGCTACTCGACAGTAGTGAGGCTGCCAGCATCAAAATACCGCTTTCCCTATTGATTAAAAAATCACAAAGACTGCCAACCTAAGGTGGTCAAGTCTTGAAGGACACAGCGTATCCAAGGCGCTTTGGCCGCTTTTTGACGGCAAAAGATCCAGGAAGTTAATGAAATTAAACAGGGATAAGCTCAGGACAGCAATAGGAATCTTGACATGACACTGTCTCCTGCGGCAATACGCAGAGACTCAAATTGTCAGATACGGATATCTGCAGATTCTACGGTGATCTACAAGCTGTTGAGGACATAACCAGCATTCTGTGTGAATGCGAGGTAATATCGCGTAGCCGAAGAAAATTTGTAGGGCAATACTGTTTCGAAAACCTAGAGAAAATAGACGGCACGAACATCAAAGGCCTTCTTGGCTTCTGCAAGAAAATTGGGTGTTTCACTAGGGCGATTACTTGGTTTTTGCCATTTGAAGACAAATTCAATTGGTTCTACAGGGACCGCGATGGGCCCATTTTGGTGCCTAGGGTCTGTATGATCGTATATCGATCACACCCCTGTTTAACCTAACCTAACCTATTTCTTAGGTATCTCGAAGCTATTATTGACAGTCGCTTAAGTTTTAAACATCACCTGGAGCAGATTTGTGAACAATCACCGAAAATTGTGCACCTACAAAGCGGATGAGAGAATATCGGAGGCGCAAATCAGTATCAAATACTCCTTTTTGCTGGAGCTGCGAGTACTACACTCATGTTCGCAGCGGAAATATGGTCAAGTTCCGTAGAGTGCAGGGAGTCAAATCCGCCCGTCGCCTTAGCACACTAAGAGTCGCCAGATTGTTTCGAACTGTTTCGGAAGATGCTATACTCGTCGTATCTTCAATGCTTCCAGTAGCCATACCTGCAGAAGAAGTGGTAAGACTCAAAAGCAAGCGAGTCCAAGATGGCCGGGTAGACCACGAAAAAAGGAGATCCGGAAGGAACCTAGTATGGCAACCCCGCAACAAAATTGCAGCTTATCCTTCAAAGCTAGATGGACACATCGGCTTATACCCATGATCACGGTCACACAATGCTCTATCTGACTCAAGTTTTAATGGCACATGGCCGTTTCAGAAAGTATTTGTTTTCACAGATAGAGAACAGTCAAGTGGCACATTCCCGATAATATTGACGCGTCCTTGCTTCAAAACCAGCAAAACTGGGATTCTTAGTGATAGAGCGCTCTTAGACGGTTAGAGCGTCAACTTAAAGCGAACAGGAAAAAATAATTGATTCAAATACTCGTAGAGTAAGCTAAGCCGCCTGCGCGAAATAATGCCTTGCGGTTTGTTCTTGTGGAAATAATTGTAGCCGATAAAAACCCGGCCTAGTTCGTCAATATGTCTGAAAGCACTGCTAGGATGTCGCCATAAAATTTACATGCAATTAACATGGCAGAACCTGGATTTAAGATAAGTGGAAAAACAGCCAAAACGGCAACAGATACAATCAAATTTAAATAAATCTTACATCCATATGCCAGCCATCGGGAATCCTTGCCAACGGCGAACATTTAAAATTACTAGCGATCCATCAAACTCGTCGTTTCATTGTTAACGCAATAATAAAAATTAATTATCCTGCAGCCTAAGGACATTGCAAAAGACGAACAAACAGCCCTTCCCACTCATCAATCAACCATTCAGCTATACCGGAAAACATTAAGCCCCCACGCGATTCTTTCGAATTTGCCCGCACCCAAAGTTCGTTATTTTAATAACAAATTAACGCAGATAGAGCAAAAGGGACCGGGTAATAGATTCCACAGGACAAGAATCCATCCCCTACAGAGAAAACTTCGTCACTGCACAAAAAGGCAAATAAATTCCTTTCGAGGGAACTCTAATTGCTGTGTAAAATTTGCCATTAAAGCTGCCGAAAATTGGGCGAGAACTATTCAAGTCTCATTAGAGCTCAGAATTATGACTAAACGAATCGATTGTTGGGAGAGTTATGGTATTTCGAATTTTATTGTAGTCCTGGTATTGTAAATGGAAATGTTTTAAACTGAAAAAGGATCGTTAGTACCCACCCCACCCCAACGGCCATTCGAGAAAACCGGCCAATCCTTGACGAGTTTCAATCATCAAAACTAATTTTCCTCCGAAATCAATGAAAGGCCCCTATTACTTTCGTAAATTTAAAGGACGAAAATCGTATTCCTGAGGCACTTTCAACATTTTCAACATTTGTCACACTTGGCCGAGTTTTGTTTGCCAACGAATTTTGAGAACCCTCATCAAATAGAAGCGATTAATCCTTTCATGTAAATTTCTTTGGTCATTTCATGACACTGTCACTAACACTTTTAGAGATGTGCCTACCGTTTGGTTGGTCACAAAATAAATTTGCTTTGAACTCATCAGACTTAAACCCATTCCACTCCAACTGACCAGTTCCACTTTATCAATTCTCGTTGCGGCTTGTTCGGTATTAACTCTTCTAACGAAGCCCATCCGACGATTTTTGGTCCCTTTTATGGTGATTGCAGCCACACAATTTTATTAAAGGACCAGTGGTTAGAGTTTTAGGGATCTAAAGACATCTTTTTCGGCACCCTTAAAACAATGTTCCATACAAAGCTCCTTTCTACATAACTAACAATGGTTTGTGGTGGCTTTTATGGTTTTTCAAAAAAAAGAAAAAGTCGACCAACCAAAAGTATCCTCTTCACAAGTTGGAAAACTTTCCAACTCAATCCATGAATTGGCAGAGGTTTGATGGACCTCTGGAGGTAATAAATTTCCTTTTATCCTTGCAGACATCTATAACGAACATTCCCCCCTTTAAAGGCGAAAGTTCTGTTTACATTAAGTCAGGGGGCAGAGTGTGCTTACGTTAAATGTCTTATTCGTATGGTTGTATGCATTTTGCTCGTACTCGTACTCGTACTCGTACAAACTCGTACAACATGCCATGCAATTTATGTCCAACAAGTTGTCAAAGAGTTTTCAGCTTAACATGCCTTGCCTTACCTACCCTCTTAAGTTTTTATTGTTTCAAGGGGTGGATACGGAAGAAGTTAACAAAAAATAAATACTCGCCTTGTGCTTCAGTTTCACGGCGACGATACGAAAACAGAATCACAAAGTTACTTTCATCCTCTCGTACATAAATTAAGTTGTTCAACATGAAAAGGCGGATACCCGGTGTCACGATATACGCGGATAGCTCCCATTTCGGTCGACTAATGGTTGTACGGTATTTTCGTAATTTGTATACCACACGTTCGAGACCTTCAAGGGTGGATTTGTATCTATGTAAAATCTTTCGAGAATTTCGTCAAGCAATACCGAGTTTGCAGTGCTTTGTGACAGACGTCGGAATGTTTGAATTTCGGTTAGTTAATGTCCTGTAAATGTTGAAGTGCCAACGAACCCGGAAACATGAACAGGTTTTAGAAGATTCTTTCTGGTGTTGAAAGGAATCGAGTCTGCTGATTGCATGAGACTGTCAACGGAAGATGTACTAGTGGCAGTTTTTTTTAATTTCCCACACTCTGTTGCTGAAGGTGACTCAAAATTAGCGACTCAATTAACAGATTCCAGCTGATGCCAGTCTCTATTGAATTCAATAGCAAAATTTCTTTACGAATGAAATTGCTGTGAATGAAGGTGAATACTGATAACTGCCAGTTAAACAAGTCGGGTTATAGTAGGGTGGCTTTCTGCTCCCAGGAAGTATACGAACTTAGTTCATAAGAAAGTCAGGGAATTCATCCTGGCTCTCAATCAGGCCATGGCCGCTTCCTGCCCTCTTATTCAACACAGAGGCAATAAAAAGCCGCTCTGGTGGGCATCAACACTGGGGCTGCTTAGAAACACTTGCAGTGACTGACTGGGACTCATACAACGAATACCTCAAATTATACAAAACGACAATCCTGGAGATCATTCTGTGACAAAATCACCAGAACTTCTGAGGCATCGCGGCTAAGAAAAATCCTCTCTATAAATCCTATGATGCCTGGTTGTTTGAAAAAAACCGATGGCTCTTGGACAACCTCAAGTGATGAATCACTCAACCTGCTACTGGACACCCACTTTCCAGGTAGCTCCCAATTTACGGCCAGTAGCAACCCAAACAGGCCAACTGCAACCGGGACCAAAATTCATAGCCTGATTACAAGAGACAAACTGCTCTGAGCGCTGCATAGCTTTAAACCATACAAGTCTGCTGGTCCGGACCGTTTAATTCCTGCCTACGCTAGAAAATATCATGAGGAGCAGTGTCGAACTGATTCACATTCCACTGTCATGGAGTGGAGTCAATGTAGTTTTCATTTCCAAAGCCGGAAAATGTTCTCATGATGTCCCAAAGACCTCATACCTATAAGACTAACATCTTTCCTTCTGAAAACTCTAGAACGACTGATTGATATCCATATACGAGCAACATGCCTACTGTAAAGGAAAGTCGGGGGAAAAGCCGATGCATTCACTGACTAGCCACATCGAACGATCCCTACAATATAGAGAGTGCACAATGGTTCTTATTCCTGGACATAGAGGGTGCCTTGAACAACGTCCACACATCCGCAATCACGACTGCGCTGTTAACTCTGCGGGTAGACGACTCACTTGGGGAGTTGATCAGTCTTATGCTAAAAAGCAGGATAATCAACTTCAAACTGGGTGAAGCTTCTGCTAAAAAATGTGTCAGCAGAGGTACGCCGCAAGGCGGTGTTCTCTCTCTCCTTCACTGGAACTTAGTGGTTAATGAACTGCCGATATACCTGGAAGCGGGTGGTAGCAGGGTGATTGCCTATGCGGATGACGTTGCTATAGAACTCCTTCAAGTAAATCTCATTGGGAGTAAGCCCCCATAAAACTGATTTTATCCTCTTTTCCAGGAAATATCAAATTCCAATCGTAGACCCTGCTCAATCAACGGTACTAGCTTAGTCTTTTCCGATGCAGCGAAATATTTGGGTCTCATTTTTGACAGGAAACTTAACTGGAAACCTGACATTCAAGCACGAGTCAAGAAAGCTACAGTAGCTTTATTCTCTTGGAAAAGAAGCCATTGGGAATAAAAGCGGCCTTCAACCTCGCATAACCCACTGGCTATGCATCTCGGTCATAAGACCCCTCGACACCCCTCGATAATTTCAGCGAGCAGCTGTTCGCCTTAAAGCGATTAAACAGTGGACAAATAATTCATTTGGCAACGCCAACATTCTTAATACATTAGGAATCTTCACGGAGAACATCGGTTACACCATACCCGAACATTGGTTTGACATAGACTTTGACAAAGGGGAAGCTTACATTAGCCTCTGGAAGAAAGATGCTTTCATGGGGGACAAGTCAATCCATTTCTACACAGATGGATGTACGAGTAAAACCGATAGCGGGGTTGGTGGCGGTGTCGTAAGCTAAATATAAGCCTCTGCTTCCGTCTTCCAAATCCCTCTAGCGTGTTACAGGTGGAAATGTTAGCGATTAAAGAAGCTCTGTCCTCGCTGCAGAAAAACGTGATATCTGCAAAGGATATCCTCATCTCTTCGGATAGTCAGGCGGATTCAGTCTCATTAAATTCTAAAACAGCCCTTGAATGCCGATCATCGCTTACGGAGATGGCAGAGGAGTTCAACCACCACCTTTTCTGGAATCCGGGCCACAGAGACATTCCAGGGAATTGTAGGGCCGACGAACTCGCCAAAATTGAAACCACTCTATTCAATGGAAAAGGGTAGCATAGGTATACCCAGCACTATGTGCATATCTTAGCTGGACTGTACCTAGCGACCAAAGAAATCTGGCCAAGGTTGGATCTGAATCGCTCTAAAAGTCTGATCCTTCTAAATAGGAAACAATCCAGCGCCATTATAGGTGTCATCACTGGACATTGCCTTATAGGCAAGCATGCAAGAAGGCATGGCGTCTTTACAAATGATTTCTGTAGAAGCTGCATGGACGAGGAGAGGAAGAGACGATCCTCCACCTATTCTCTCCCAAGAAAGAAAACTTCACCTAGGAGCTTTCTTCTACAATGACTTAAGCGATCTAAAGAATATAGAATCTCCTAGGCTTCATCATAAGCTCAAACTGGTTCCGTGAATAAGTGGATCCTGGATCTACGTGGCATCACAATGGGCCGACAGGCCTAAGTGGGTTGGTGTTTCTAACACCCACTTTTACTTGCCAACCTACTTACCCAATTTCTGCATGTCGGCCCATCAGACCGCAAACCATCGCTTTGATACAACTAACCTCGGCTGGAACTTGACCCTCTGTTGCTTTTTGGATCGGATTTTCCAATGATCTTGGTTGAGCATGGCAAAACCAGTACTTTGCTAAGCCTAAATATTTAAATTTGTCACATTTTGACTCAATGGCTCCTTCTATTGTAAATAGAAATTGAATTTGCGGACTTGGAAAATTGACAATGCAGATATTCGATCTTAGTATGACTTAGCACCCTGAAGAGCTGACAAACCATTGCTCTTGATAGTGTCATTATTTGCGAAAAGAACACAATTGGTTCCGGACTCGTTAATATGCCAGTAATGGGTGATTTTTTAGGCGTTTAATTTTGAATTGTCAAAAACAAGCACAGAAAAATTACAAAAGTGCATACAGATTTTATTTGAGTTGATAAATCAATGCTTGCTATTTACTTTTTAAAGATTATTTCATGTAAATGTTAACCACGACTACGTTTTAAGTGATCCACACGCAGAGTCCAATTTTTAATCACTTTTCCGAGTATACTGGCTGGTATCTCGCTAATAATGCGTGTAATGTTGTCTTAGGAGGCTTCACCGATCCAAAACGAGAGATAAATTGCTCACCGAACTTCTTTCTCAATTGGTCCTTCGATTCGCGTGCTGTGTGGCATCTAGCGCCGTCTTGCTGGAACCACATGTCGTCCATATTCAGCTGGTGCATTTTGGGGGAAAAAAAAGTGCGAAATCATTGAACGATAGGGGGCGCCATTGGCGGTAACGTTGTTCTCACGGTCATCTTTGGAAAAATTCGGGCCAATGATCCCGCGGACCATAAACCGCACCAAACAGTGCATTTTTCCTGGATGCATTGGCAGCTCTTCTGTTGCCTGAGGTTGCTCATTGGACCAAATAGGGCAGGATTATTTATTAACATTCACATTCAACCAAAAATAAGCTTCGTCGCTGTAGACAATTTTTCGATAAAAAAGCGGATCTTCCTCCAATTTTTCGAAGGGCCACTCACCGAAAATTCGACGCTTTGGCAGGTCGCCCGGCTTCAGTTCTTGCACGAGCTGCATTCTTTAAGGTTTTAGACCAGATCCTTGCGTAAAATCGTCCACGTAGTCGCATAACGCAACGTCAATTGCTGCGACCGGCGACGAATAGACAAATCACGGTCTTCCTTAACACTGGCGGATACTGCAGCAATATTTTCCTCTGTACGCACTCGGGTAGGAGGCTTGATGTCCAATAGCGTGAAATTGATGAGAAATTTGGTCACTATGCCTTGCTCAGTAGGTAAGAGCAAATTGTTGTTCGGGTGTAAGTCTTACCACGATGAAATGGCAATGCGAACTGGGCATGTTTGACTTTGACACATGACGCGAATCATGCGTGAGCTGTCAAAAATAGAACACTGAAAACCCAAACAGCAAAATATTCACCCTTTACAATAGAAAATCTTGTACGGCGATCAATGTCAATGGACTTTGTATCGTGTTTTTCAATAAGAACATGACAATTTTATAGTTAAATAGAATAATTGAGATATCGGCCTGAATATTATTTCAGGTCCAGTACACATGTTAAGATTAGGCATGGAATTTGATCTCGTTTATATGACCACCCTGAGCACGTCTGCAGCGATTGATTCTTTGGAGACAATTTTCCACAACTCTTCCACACATATCGGCCGGAACGTTGACAATTTCGCGTTTGATATTGTTCCTGAGCTCCTCTAACGTTGTTGCCTTGTTGGCATAAATCAGTGACTTAACGTAACCCCATGAAAAGAAATCCAACGGCGTCAATCGCCTAAGCGAGGTGGCTCCATTTCGCAAGATATACGATTACCGAACTTCCCGTTCAATAAATCAATTGTCTGACTAGCTGTGTGGCACGTCGCACCATCTGACGTCAAGTCCATCAAATTCCGGCCAAAAATAGTCTTCCAACATGGCACAAAAACGAACTCCATTGACCGTAGCATGGCGATCATTTCCATCGACAAAAAACACGGTCCAATCACACCTCTGACATGAAGTCCACACCACACAGTCACTTTGTGTGGATGCAATGGAGTCTCTTGAAGCACATGTTTATTGACAAAGCCATTAAGCCAAAAATGAGCTTCATCACTGAAGATGATTTTTCAATGAAATGGAGGATTTTGTTCAAACTTTTGCAGAGCCCAATCGGAGAAGTTTCGGCGCTTCAAATGATCAATAGACTTCAGTTCTAAAGTTAATTTGATCTTGTAAGAGTTTAGGCCAAGATCTTTACGCAAAATTCGCAGCAACATGGACTGAGAGATTTCCAATTCCTGAGAACGGGGTGGAATCGACTGATTTGGCTCATTTTTAACTGAAACACTTACGGCTGCGATATTTTTGGGACTTCAACCGATGCGTTGTCTCACTGGGATAGGAACACTCAACAGTGAATATTGTGACCTGAATTTATCCACTACAGAACTCGCAGCCTGTCTGGTGGGACAATTATTCCGACCGACAATTGGTGTAAGCGGTCTTAAAATTGCAAGCACCGACTCAGGATGGATTTCGGTAATACTTTTTAACAATTTCCAAACGCTGATAAAAATGTAAACCTTGACTGATGTTTTGACATTGACAGATCATAAAAAAAGTTTAAGGGTGCGTTTGTATTAAAATACAAAATTCTTATGTCCCTACTGAAAAAACCGTTTACTTCAACTTGGAGTACTCCAACTTCAATTTCAAATTCTCCGGTTATTCGTACCTCTTCGTTATATTTTGAGATTTTAGCGCGGTCCACATAAAATATCAAGGAACTCTGTCGAATATTCTTTTCAAGTCGCTGAAGACAAAGAATAGTTTCAACGATCGACAGTTGTTTCTATTTTTCGTGACAGGTTTGCCTTTATATAGCGGAACAGGAAACCTCTCACTCCACTGGTTAGGAATCCTATCGATTATTGAACAAAATCTAATCCAAGGTTTCAATACTTCGAAAGATATATTATGCTAACCGCTTACTACTTCGGTAAATTCGGCTTCCGTGAAATTTGCCATTTCATCTTCGTGCGCGGCCAAGATGATATTGCAGAGAAATTGTTTGGCAAATATCTCGTTCAGGTTTTCTTTATATTCTAGATGGAGTTAAAAGTGACCTCCTGGACCGCCAGAATGCGATGCTACTGCAAAAAAGGTTATGGTGCCTTGAAGTCCGTTCATATTTAGGCAGACATGCCAAATTTCAGTGCGATACTGTCTTTAATTTTGTTTTGACAGCTGATTGTTGTTGACGTTGAGTATGGAGAAAAACGATTTTCGTTCTCTCATAAAACATTATTTTTTGAGAGGCAAAATGGCGAAGGAAACAAAAGAAGAGCTGGATAAATATTATGGGGCTAATGCTCCGTCAGATTACACCGCCAAATATTGGTTTCGATAGTTTCGTGGTGGCCGCAACTCCACTACCGATCAAGTCCGCAGCGGCAGGCCCTCCGATGCGGTTACAGAGGACAATGTCAAAAAAAAATACATGAAATGGTGTTGGCTGACCGGAAAGTGAAGGTGCGCGAGCGAAGGCAATATTCTGTATACGAAAAAGTTATCCTGCCGCTGAGTGCTGCGAATGACCAAAAACACGAACGCGAGAGCACTTCGAAAGTGTTTGGACTTGTTGGACTTTTGGCGTCGATTGGTAACGGTTGATGAAACTTGGATCCACTATTACACACCAGAGAACAGAATGAGTGCCCGGCAATGGACTGAAGCCGACACGAGTGCTCCGAAGCGGCCGAGGGAGGCTCGATGGGTCGGAAAGGTTATGGCGTCGGTTTTCTGGGACTGTCATGGCATACTCTTCGTGGGCTACCTCGAAAAAGGAAAAACCATCAACAGCGAGTATTACTGTGCATTATTGGGGCGATTGATGGCCGAAATCGCTGCAAAACGGCCTCACATGAAGCGAAAAAAAATTTTGTTTTCGCAAGACAATGCGCCGGCGCACAAGAGCATCGCAACCACGGCTAAAATCAATGACTTACGGCTCAAATTGCTGTCGCATCCACCGTATTCGCCCGATTTGGCTCCCTCATATCTCTTCCCAAACCTCAAATGATAAAAAAGCTCATCAATAAAAAATTCAGCTCACGCGAGGAAATCATCGACGCCACGGTGGAGTATTTTGCAGGCCTTCCGGAAAATTACTTTTCGGACGGGATCAAGAAGTTGGAAAATCGCTGGAATAAGTTTTTTTTTTTTTTTTTTTTTTTTTTTCCGGCGAGGGCAGGTGAAAATCTTCCATCAGACACTATGAGGATCAGAAGCGCGTGCTCATAGTAGTGTGAGATTCTTACTCACTAAAAACACCTCCCTTCATTGTTGATTTTAATACCGCAACTAAGTAGAACTTATCAAGCAGTTTTTATTTCATAAGTTAGTCACGATTGGTAGGACACTTTCCAATGAAAGACCCTACATATTCCGCTTTCTTAATGCGGTTTCAATTTATCGCGCAAGGTCCAACGGTTTAGTTCGTTGAAGACGGCGTAGTATGTTTCGTTCGTCCAAGACTTCTAGGACTGTATTGTTGATATGGCCGCTTAACCGGACTTTATGTTTTCGTGCGCAGTTCCTGACTTCATCTTCCACGAAAGGAACTCCGAGGTCTCGATGCAGGTCATTATTTCTTATAAACCATGGGGCACGCACAAATTGTCGTAGCACTTTATTTTCAAAAGTTTGTATTATATTTACATTTGATTTCTTAGTACAACCCCAGAGTTGTATACCATAGGTCCACACCGGCTTTAGCACTTGCTTATAAAGAAGCAGCTTGTTTTCTAAGCTTAGCTTGGAATATTTACCAAGTAGCCAGTACATTTCTCTGTATTTGGCCTCTAGTTCTTTTCGTTTCTTTCTAACATGCGTTTTCCATTTAAGCTTCGCGTCAAGTGTCATTCCCAAATACTTAGCCTCGTTTGCAAAGGGGATACACACCGAGTTTATAGAAATGGGCAAGTGATTTATCTTTCTGTAGGTGAAGTCAACATGTACAGATTTTGTCTCATTAAGGGTAATTCGCCAGATCTTTGTCCACTCGTAGACTTTATTTAAAGCAGTCTGAAGTTTCGCCGTTGAGTCTTCTATTGATTCTCCAACCGCTAAGATAGCGGTGTCGTCAGCAAAAGTGGCGAGAACAGTTTCCTCGACGTGTGGTATATCTCTTGTATATAAAAGGTACAAGAGTGGGCCCAGTACGCTTCCCTGCGGTACTCCGGCTAGGATATCTTTAAATTTCGAAACATCATTTCCGTATCGAACGCGAAAAATTCTATTTTCAAAATAGCTTGTCAATATATTATAAAGCTTTAATGGCAAAATTCGTCGCAGTTTGAACTTCAAACCTTCATGCCATACTTTGTCAAAAGCTTGTGAGACGTCAAGAAATACGCTCGAACAAATCTTTTTTTCTTCCAGGGATCTTTCAATTACATCAGTAATTCTATGCACCTGATCAATTGTTGAATGCTTAGTCCGAAATCCAAATTGATGGCTGGGAATAAGATTTTGGTTTTCGATAATTGGGAGAAGACGTTTTAGCAAAATCCTCTCAAAGATTTTCGACAGGATCGGTAGGAGAGAAATGGGTCTGTATGATTTTTTATCGTTTGGAGGTTTTCCTGGTTTTAGTACCATAATGACTTCTGCAACTTTCCACTGGCTTGGCACGTATTCAAGCCTCAGAGCCGCGTTAATAATGTGTAAGAGCTTTATAAGTGCTTTTTGAGGTAGCATTTTCAGAACTTCTCCGGTAATAAGGTCATACCCCGGAGCCTTCTTTGGTTTTAATTTCCTTATTACAGTTTTGATTTCAGCAAGAGTTGCATTTGTCATTACAAAATTACTATATGCTATTTCTAAAGAACTGGTGCCGGGTGCCAGTGTCGGGCCGTCGGAGGGCTTGAAAATTTCTTCAAGATAGTCGGCAAAAACCTCCGCTTTTTCCTTATCCCCCTTAGCCCATTCGTTATTGCCGACCTTGATTGGTGGCGCGGGGATTTTGGGCCTTTTTAAGCATTTTAAAGCTTTCCAAAGCGAGTAATTTGTTTCTTTTCCTGCCGTCAGGTTTTGAACATATGTATTTACTTCGGAATTTCTGTAACTTTTAAGAGTCTCCTTGAGCAGATTACAGAGCCTGTTTAAGCGTGTTTTATCCTGCGGCGCTCGAGTTGTTTGCCATCTTTTGCAAGCTTTTCTTTTTTCTCTTATCATATCTTTTACCTCAGGCGGGTAGTTTAAGTTACGTTTAGCCGTGTTTTTTCGTTGACAAGGTGTATTGTTCCACGCAGCACATTGGACTATTTCAACGAAAGAATCCACTTCGATTTCGAGTTCAAGTGCTGCTTTAAGTGAAACGTCTAGTTCTAGGTTATTATTAATCTCATTTCTGAATCCTTCCCAATTAGTATTTCGTCCAGTTAGTCTTAATGGTCCTTGTTTTTTAATAAACGTGTCGTTCATTGTCAGTATGACTGGAGAATGATCGGAGGAAAGATCGAAGCTTTCATCAACGTTTATATCCTATTACGAATTCCTTTAACAACGAAGAAATCGACAAGATCGGGTATTTTCGTTGTGTCTGTTGGCCAATAAGTCGGCTTGCCCGTTGAATAGAAGTCACAATTGTGTTCCATACATGCTTTATAGAGTATTTTACCCTTTTGGGAGACACATCTTGATCCCCAAAAAGTGTGTTTGGCATTGAAATCACCGCCAATCATAAAAGCCGATCCAAGAGAATTGAATATATTTTTAAATATATGTTTTGAAGGCGTAAATCGTGGAGGACAGTAGATGGCTGAAATAGTAAAGGAGTTCCGTACCAATTTTACGCGCACCGCAATTAGTTGTACAGACTCGAGCTCTACTTTTATATCTTCGTTGTGCTCAAGAGACTCTTTAATGTATACAGAGGATCCGCTTCTCGCGTTTCCCGAAGGGTGATACGCGTAGTAATCTTTAAAACCTCTAATTTTTGCAGATGACCCATTTTTCAAGTGGGTTTCGGAAACCAAACAAACGTCAATGTCGTTTTTCCTTAGGAATAACTCAAGTTCATAAAGTTTTTCTAAGATTCCGTTTGCATTCCAGGTGAGTACGTTTAATTTTTCCCTTTTCATTTTTTAGGCGAAGGACGTTTTTTATTGAACCTATTTTCAAACTTCTTTAGCTTATCTAAAATAAGTTCATTGATTTTGTTTTGCTGCTCAAGCTGCGCGAGAATAACGGAAAATACTTGGGAAGCAGGATCTCCGGAATCTTTTGCCTTTAGCTTGGTAGCTTCAGCGTATGTAAGTTTTTCCGATGCTTTCTTTTCAACACTGGAATCAATCACTTTCGCCTTGGCGTTTTTAACGATATTTTGAGCAGATCCCGATGTTTTTTCTTTAGTTTTGGGATTCTCTTTTTGTGGCTTAAACAACTTGTCACGTCTGTTTTGCAACTCCTTTGCTACTTCACAGCCACTGAAATTTGCTACGTGTTTACCCCTGCAGTTGACACAAGTCGGAGGGGTTTGTTTGCTTACGTTGCATTCTTTGGACTGGTGTTTACCTGCGCATTTTACGCACCGAGGCTCTTTTTGGCAGTAAGCTTGCGTATGGTTAAATTCCTGGCATCGCTTACACTGCGGGATCAGTTTCGAGTTTTTGCGTCGAGGCTCAAGTGTATCAAACTAAAAGGGGACTATATTGAATAAAAAAAAAAAAAAACATTTAAAAAAAAAATTTTTAATTCCCAAGGAGGTCACTTTTCACTCCATCTAGTATATTGCAAATTTCACTATTGCCTGTGGGCACGTACTCTTGTTGTTTTCAATACATTTTGGCGATTGAATATCTTCCCATTTTTCTCTTCATTGTTCCACAAATATACCTACCTATGCTTCGACGATGTACTTCTCCTATTGCTAATAGGTTCTGAGTATACCTATACCAGTTCTTAGGTATATTGGAGTACCTCAAATTCTACCTCTTTTTTGCAACTTTCATAGTCTAACTCCAGACGCACTTTAACCATTTCGGTATTGAAAGGCTAGAAAGGCTTCAAAGGCTTGACTTTCGTTCCACATCTCTATTTTCGTCACAGCGTCTCACACCTAGGTTCCTTTATTTTTATAACACCGACCTTTTGAAACACTAAGCAACGTTTTTGCACTACTTTCACATTTTCCTTCGAAGTTCTTTTCTAAATATTGCGCACTTAACTTTTCCTTTTGGTTTATGGCATTTTGGAGACATCTTCGCAAATTTAACGTACGGAGCTAAGTAGTGCCAATTTATGTTATCGTGTGATACTGGTTTCCGTTGTTTTTTTTCCTGGTTTCTTCACAAATAAGTCGGAACCGACTTAATAGTGATTCGCCCAAGATCGCTTTAGATCCTTTAATTTGCCGGTCAGATTTATTTCAGAACAGACCCTTATCTATCTGGGTTTGGTGTCCACCTGCGGTATGTAATCAAGTGGGCATCGTAAGGACTAGCATATCTTCCTCGTTAAGATTTTCGTTCAGAAACCCTTTCGTCCATGACAGTCTTTACATTCGCAGTTCTTTTCCTCTACGTGCCCATCTAAATCGCAAATTTCTACGTTTATATTACAATACATTTAAAATGTCATCAAAGTTGCACCAAAATATTTCACTTCCTGCGATGCGTAAGGGCTTACAATATTGCAAGTCACGTGTTCAGTTACCAGTTCTATGGCCATTAGTCGGTCGCTCATTTTTGACACGCTTGCGATTTCAACTAAGACTTCAGCTGTCAAGATGATGGCAACTCCGTTTTTCTTTTGTTCGGTTCCGTAATAGTATACTCGTATTTTGTATGCATTCTTCTACAATTTCAAGAACCTGCCCTTGTTTCTGTCATTTCGCCGCTTGGTTTCTTGAACATATTTTATGTCGTTTTTACGTTGCCAGAATACCCTTTCTAGTTCGAAATTTTCGACAGTCATTGTGCCGGCATTCCAACCTGCGTTGCGTTGCTTATTTGTTGAAAGTATCATATTGCTCGTCCCCGAACATCGACGAGGTCTGACATCGATATTTCCTATCGCCCCGGGATACATCCTCCGCTGTTCCCGAAGTATGTATATTCATACATGTACTTCCGTGTGGCGCTGGTATGCGTCACTTTTCCTTTGGCCCAGCCGATAGTCCGCAAACGTGGGACTGACAGTGGCAGACTGACTTCATATAGTCTCATTAGATATTAATGCGCCTCAGGTCATCAAAGTGTTCGAATGAATATGATTTTTTCCACATTTAGTCGCTAGTTATGATAAGTAGAGGAACGTGCTCGGGTAATATTCAATACTCCCACGCGGCAATCCCATCAATCAGAAGAAGTAATTGGGGAAATGATAACTTTGGTGATATGGACAAAGGTCTATCAAAAAAAAAATATTGAGTGACTCAATCTGGATATACAAGTATGTATATGTTAAACAAAGAACAAATCAAATCCCTTTTTAACAACATATTTAACAATTTTTCAAAATTATTTAAGATATACTTTAGCAGCTCCTTTTAAAATGTTTTTTTTTTTGTATCTGGACTTTGACAGCATTTTTGTGTCGCTGTTCTTTAGAAATACCCCACGAGTATGACGAAAAGACACAAAGGACTTACCTGAAAATAAAAAAAAAAAAATTCAATTGTTAATAATTTCAGTAACTTAATTTAGTTTTATGATTAAGAATAGAAGAGTATAATGTAAAAAATAAAAACTGAAAAAATTTACATCAATTGATATTTTTAAATTGTTTCAACAATTGTGTTCACTACGCTATGCTTCAAACACTAAGAGGCTAAATATTGACGACGAGGATGAAAGTAATGCAAGCACAACTAAAGGGTACTTCAACAAGGGGTGTAGGACTTGTCTTTTTAATAAAACGAGCGATTGTTGAGATTGTTACTTTATAAAATAGACACATGGAAATTACAATATTTGTGGAACACGGTATCTTACAAATGGCTGCTTCGACCCTCATCCTTTTCTCGAAATTTTCAATCACTTTTTCACATAATTGGGACTCTATCTCAATGTTTGCTTTCAGAGTTGGAAGTCTTTGCTAATAGTTGGCGTCGTAGACCTTGCTTGAACATAACCTCCAAAGAAAGAAGGCTAACTATGACAAGTCGCACGATAGTGGTTGCCAATTGGTGTCTCCGAAACACGAAATTACGGGGCCAGGAAACTTTGTGCGCAATAACACGCTTGTTTCCCAACTTGTATGGCACGTAGCAATATCTTGATGAAAGTAGAGGTCGTCGGTATCCGAACTCCTCCCAAAAAAAGTTGTTTATCATGTCTCCGTAGCGCTATTCATTAAACATAATGGCTTTCCCGGTCCAATGACACCCCAGGTCCATAAACCGCACCAGACAGTTACTTATTCTGGGTGGTTTTGCATCTTCTGAATCGCTCGTGGATTTACGGTACCCCAGATGCGGCAATTTTGCTTATTAACGCAGCCGCCAATGTGGAAATGGGTCTCAATCGAAAACACGACTTTCTTTCAAAAACTGACAGTCATTTGACATGCATGTTTTGTAGCACCAAATCCGAGAAAGTGTGGTGCTGCTGGTGATCGGCGGACTTCAGCTCTTGCCTGAATTGGACCTCGTAAGCATGGTGAACCAAATCTTTCGTCAAAATTCGGTGCAGTGTGGCTTTGGAGAGGTCAAAGGATGACGAATAGAGGTGTTTGGGTCACTTTTGACACTTTCCTTTACTGCGGCGATATTTTCCATTGAACATCCGAGCCGAACACGTTTCGGCGTCTTCACATCTACTACTGAGCCCGTCTCTTGGAATTTTTTGATTATGTCGCGCACTCACGTTTCAGAAGGCACATGGCTACGTTACGCTACCGCAATTGAAAGTAATTTTTCGTAATAAAATTCAGCGGTTTGGATTTTTTTTCTCACTGTGTAGGGTTTTAAGAACTACGAGTCGTAGTAGTACTTTTTATTTTCTATTATTTTCACCAGTGCGAGGTGATGGGTCAGACAAGAGAAGGATGAACATTCATTATGGTTTTTACTATAGAAAACAGAAACAGTGCTTATTTGGATGTGGTCGACGTTAATCAGAGATAGCATACATTTCCCACACTTTAGCATACACAAAGGGACCTGACAGTCACCTGATCTGAAACGGACATCAGATTGATCACATTACGTTTGACCCAGGTCTAGTATTCTGGATGTTTGAACATTTCAAAAAGCCAAAACAGCATACCGACCTAAAGATGGGAACTTACTATAATGGTAAAGTCAGAGTGGGTGATGAAACGGCTGTTTAACGGCGAAAAAAGGCTCATTCAGTCTGGACGATAATCAACAACATAGTTGTCCTTCCGACCAAGGAGTTATATCTCAACTTCAATCAATAAGACTGGAGAAGTTGAGAAAAGACAAGTGTGCCCGGTAGTGTAATCTCAGCATCGTTCCTCAAGAAGGGAGCCTACTTAAACTTCGTCAACTATACGGAATCAGTCTTTTGCACAATTTTATCTACTGAACTATATATGTTACCGCTGGAAGCTCTATAAAGCAATCGGATAGTTCATTATCACTGTGATTTTAGATCTGGTAAATCCACCGTCAATCGATCTTGTAAAAGATCCAAGAACTTCAAATCTACACCCATCAACTGTTTATTGATTTTAAGGTTGCATACGACAGCATTAATAGAGACGAGCTATATAGGGCCAAGTCAAACTTGAAAGAATTAAATGGCTAACAGGCAAATAACAAAGGGGCACAATATTTCAAAAGTCTGTACTACACTGGCATGTGATCACTTGATTGTTCGCGGCCGTTGAATCGAAAACGACGAAGACAGGTTTAGTGGTAAAAGAGGTAAAACAGACCCAAAATCAAAGGCTACGTCGAACAAGAAACTAGCTTTGAGGCTCTAAAAGACCCTGTTCCGTCGACAAGTCAAACAACGACAGAATCCTAGAGACTAAGCGAAGAAGCTCTCTTTCAATCGCCATTTCTTTGGACTACAACTGAGATATAAATTCCTCTCGCCAACAACGAAGAAGGTCCTTCGAATGATATTCCGTGGACTAAAATATCTAACAACTAACTACAAGTACTCGCATATGAGCTATACAACGGCATTGATCTGATCTGGAGGGCTAAAATTTATCGGCTCCGTCTTCTAGGGCATGTTTTGATCGAATGAACGTCAACGCTCCGGCTTCGAATCCATCTCGGAGCGACAACACCGCAAGGGAACACCTCGCCTTAGGGGGGCGATCCAGTAAAAGGGCAGCGCGCGCAACCGCAAGGAATTTCCGCAAAGTCGCGGAAGAGAGAGCTATTGAGGAGTTGAATAGTTGATGCCCAGGGCCGTTCTGAACTGTTGTGAATCTGAATCATGTCGTTATTTGCAATAGAGCCATATTTCCGAAGAGTAGGGACTATTGTTTTTATCACCTTCCAAGTGCAACACGCATATAGAAGTATTGATTCGTTGTAATGAGCAAGATAAAGTTCTTAACGCTGTCAGGTTTACTTCTTTATATCTGTATGTAGCATACCGGTTACAGCTTAACCCTTGCTATGTACAAGCTATGTTCCAACGTAAGCAGGACAAGAAAAACAAAAAGTTTTTTTTGGCAAAACCAATTTATTTCATTCAAAATTGTCCCCTTCCGATTGAATACTGCGATTCTAAAGCGGTCTAAAAGCATGTCGAATGAGAGTTTTAGTCGTCGGCCGGGATGTCCTTCAGGATGTTGATACAAGTCTTTTGGATGGCTTCTATGTCCACAAAACACTTTTCTTTCATCGGTAAATGCATTTTTTCGAAAAGGTAAGAGTCGCCTGATTCGCAAATAAGGGGAGTCGTTGACAGTTAAAATGTGATTTTTAGCCAAAAATTCGGTCACAAGTGTCGATCAGCTTATTCTGCGCGATATTCTAGCCGAATACGATGCACGAAACGCTCGAAACACCAAGATGAGCTGTGCATTCACAACATCAACATTCTCTTCATTTTCTTTGACTTCTCCAAACGAGATTTCTTGGATTTTGGCTCGTCTGGCGCCCTCCATTTGGAACTTGGTTTCTGTCCCAATGTTGTAAAGGAAGTTTTTGTTCTGGTTGGTTTCTCCTTGATGATGTGCTTCGAACGTTGAGCTCTGTTGGTTGTCCGTCAGTTTTGTACCGATGACAGAAACCTACTGTCACTTCAGACGCAACAACTGCGTTTCTATTCCTCCAAATGGCATGAAATTTTGACAGCACATCAGCGAAGGATACACCTTTCCGAAGCATGTAATTGCCAATACATGGTCTCACTAGAAATACCTATTTTCAAAAAGCCCTGTACTTTGGAACGGACGTTGTACTATATATAATTCATTGCCATAGTCAGGTGAAGTAAGCCATTGAGAAAGACGCTCCTTAAATCCTACAGTTCAACGGCATATGAATCACGTGCCATATGATCTCCGAAAGAAACAGCCGTAAGAGAATAAAACCTTGACGGCTTTCAATTCGAATTTCGAAGTCTACAAATAGTTTGCCATTGTGTACGGAATGACATCTACTACCCTCGTGTCTAGTCTCGACTATAGGCTTACTTGCTCGATATTTCCTTTCATACACAAGATTGTCCAAGTAGTATCTGTCTACGGTCTCATCATTGCTTTCCAATGTCGTCTGTGATCTCATGCACTGAACGGGTTATTTGACCCAACAGAGAAACCGGAAAGCAGTTGGTGATGTGACCAATAGTCTTAAGCTACACTTTAGTCTATTATAGTGAGCCTTTTTGGACCCTGATTTGTTCGTTGTTTCTGTGATGTTCTGTACATACATAGGTGGTCTAGAGGAAAGAGGAAGTGTTGAAGACATTTTGTATTTCAATAAATGTATGAATAAATAAATATTATTGTGAATTATTGTAATAGAGAAAAACGATCAAAATTATCACAAATGTCAATGTCACTTCACGTAAAATGTTTAGCAACATAACCATTTGAAACATTTGTAACACGAATATAAACAGCAAGTGAACACAAATAAAAATCTGTATTTTGTAACGTCTCCCAGAACATAGTGTTTTATTCAAAATATACGGTTGAACAGGAAGAATAAAAATCAGCAAAAGGAAACAGACAGATGGTCTACTGAGAACCTAGGAACAGAGTAATTGGGTCCTCCGATTTTGTCTCGTCTATCCAGTTGTTTCGTAGTTGCTTCCGTTCGACCTCACCGTAGTTGAAATGTGAGTGGTGAGAAATACTCACTATGATTTTCTAGAACCACCAGCCCCTCCTCAATTTGGCGCAATAAACGGAAAAAAATATTAGACCTTCGACTTTTAGGTCTTGGATACTATGTATCCATGTGCTGGCACATAGGTTAGGTTAGGTTAGGTTAGGTTAAACAGGGGTATGATGGATATGCCATCACACAGACACCAGGCACCAGGCACCAGGCACCAAAACGGGCCCATCGCGATCCCCGTGGAACCAGTTGAATTTATATTCAAATGGCAAGAACCTAAACAATCGCCCTGGTGAAACACCCAATTTCCCTGCAAAAGCTAAGAAGGCCTTTGAAACTTGTGCCGCCTACTTCTCTGAGTTCTCGAAAAAGTATTTCCCTAAAAACTTTCTTCGACTACGAGATATTGCCTCTGATTCACGCAGTATACCACCTTGATCAAAAAGTTGCCGCACCACACCACCGTGTGGCGCTCCCATTGTTCCGATTTGAGTTCTGTTTTTTTTGTTAAGTTGGTAAATCTCTTGTTGACATTCCGCCAAGGGTACATCTATGTGTGTGTTAGCGATTTTTTACAATTTTAGAAATGGATTTAAATTTGCAACAACGAACTTGTATTAAATTTTGCGTAAAAAATGGATTTAATGGTGCGCGAACGTTGGAAATGTTGGAAAAGTGTTTCGGCAAGGATTCTCTAAAGAAAACGGTCGTTTACCAGTGGCACGAGCGGTTCAAAAGTGGTCGTGAGTCAATCGAAGATGATGAACGCAGTGGCAGACCATCGACATCGAAAACCGGCGAAAACATTGATGAAGTACGAGTAAAAGATTTGTTGGTCAATAACCGCAAATTAACCATCAGAGAGATAGCGGAGGACTTGAACATTGCCTATGGATCCGTCCAAGACATTTTGGTTAATGATTTGGGTTTCCGTCGTGTAGCAGCAAAGCTGGTGCCAAAAGGCCTCAATTTCATGCAAAAAAGAGACCGTGTCGACGTCGCAAAAGAGATGATTTGCGAGGCTGAATCCCATCCCACATCCTTCAAAAGGATCATTACTAGGGACGAGACGTGGGTTTATGAGTACGACACGCAATCCAGACATCAGGTAAGTGAATAGCGTTCACCAAATGAGCCGAGACCAAAAAAAAACCACGTCGTTTTCAGTCAAAAAAGAAGGCAATGCTCACGGTTTTCATGGATTACAACGGTGTAGTACATCATGAATTTTTGCCAGAAGGCCAGACAGTAAACAAGAAGTATTATTTGGGCGTTATACGTTTGGGTTAAACAATTCGCCGAAAGAGGCCAGAATTGTAGGCAGAAAACTCGTCGATTTTGCACCATGATAGCGCACCGTCGCACAGTGCCATCATTATTCGTAATTTTTTGACGAAAAAAGCAACAAATACCATCCAACAGCCACCGAATTCATCTGATTTGACTCCCTGTGACTTCTTTTTTTTCAATCGAGAGGAAGTAATGGAAAAATCGCAGGAAGCACTGATGGACATACCGAAAACCGGATATAAAAAATGTTTCGAGGATTGGATCAAGCGTTGGCATAAGTGTGTTGCAGTCGATTGCGATTACTTTGAAGGGGACAATATAGATTTAGATGAATAAACTTGTATTTTTAATTTTCTGAATAACTTCCGGGAACTTTTTGATCTAGGTAGCATGTGTTATGTCCTCAACAGCTTGCAAATCACCGCGGAATTTGTAGATATCCGTATCTGACAATTTGAGTCTCTTTACGTGTTTCCACAGGAGATAGTGTGCTGTCAGGATTCCTATTACTTATCCCTGTTTAATTTTATTAACTTCCTGGATTTTTTGCCGTCAAAACGCAAACAGAGAGCCTTGGAGTCCTTTAAGACTTGACCACCTTAGGTTGGCAGTGTTTGTGATTTTTTCCTTGATAGCGCCACTCACTATGCAAAGAGGTGGTTTGATATTGGCAACCTCGCTATTGTCGAGTAGCCCTCCTTTTCTTGTTGCAGGCAGCCGCAGCGTCCTGGCACCCAGCACAGTCTCACCCGGTTCTGACTGCATAATGCCTTGAGCACTGTTCCTTCCTCTGTTTTCGAGCCATCTGTGAAAATTGCAATTTCATTTTACCTGATTATTGCATTTTTTGCAGTCCTCCTCCCTCTTCGGATATAGTATATCATACGGAATGTCGAAGTCGACGAAGGAAGGAATTTCAATCGAAGCTACTGCTGTTGAAGTAACCCAGATTAGTGAGTCGTATCGCACTGTTGACAGCAAGTTTTTTGATCTGTAAATCAAGCGGTGTTAGATGCAGAAAAGTGGCCAATGCTGCCAGCGGACCTGTAATGGAAGCCGTTCTTTGAACCGCCGCTAATTTTCCGTAAACCATTTTCTTAATTGTTGCTTTCCACCATACTAGTGCGATATATGTAAGTGTGGGTCTTACCATCACTGTGCCATATAGCAGGTTTTAAGTCCCTGCTTATATGTCCTTTCGATTCTTTCCGCTACGTTAGGATTCCAATCAGAAACTTCACGCTGTTCAAGAGGGAAAATTGCAATCGGTTCAGTTTTGGGAGTCTGAATTGCGGTATCTTGTACTTTCTGGTAAAACGAACCAGTTCCGTTTTGGAAGTGTTGGAGACCTTGAGACCACAGTTTTTTGCCCAAGTGCTGATCTTCAGGGCAACCTCCATAATGTCGCTTAAAATATTTAAATATTCTCGCTGCACTATTATGACTACGTCATCTGCGAGTGCCGTAGCATGTATACCCATTGTACTAAGCTTTTTAAGGATGTCATTGATAACCAGCACAAGAGTGGCGACATGACTCCCACTTGAGAGGTTCCCCTGGTTACGAACATTCTAAACGAGCTTTGCCCAATGGAATAGTTTATTTTCCTACTTGCAAGTATGTTGCAAATCCACTTTTTAATGTTCAATGTTAGCGTCTACTAGAGCATTTTTAATGGCAGTGTATTCCACGTTATTGAAGGCTCCTTTAATATCGAGGAAGGCCGCCATCGCAAACTCACCGAAGTGTAGACTTTTCTCTATTCTCCCCACTACCTCATGCAGGGCGGTTTCCACAGATTTTCCTTTCATATATGCACGCTGTGTCTCAGTCAAAGAGCCAATACTACACCTATTCCTAATGTGAATCTCCAATAGGCGCTGTTGGGTTTTAAGCATAAATGGTGGCAGACTTTTAGGTCTGAAATCTTTTGCTGTTATATGCCCCTGTTTGCCAGCTTTAGGTATAAAGACCACCTCAACTTCCATCCAAGCTATTGGAGCTATTGGTGTGTACCCTATTTTTAGACTGTATCTGCGAATTTCCATAATTATCTGGTGCTTTCCGTAGTACGAGGGCGGGTCAATAAGTCCGTGACTTTTGGATTAAAACACAGATTTTTTGATAAAAAAATAATTTTATTTTTCAACGTAGTCTCCCTTGAGCTCTATACACTTTGTCCAACGCTTCTCCAATTTCTTTATCCCTTCCAAAAACAATGATTTGTCGAGGTCCTCAAAATAGGCCTTTGTTTGCGAGATGACTTCATCATTGGAGTCAAATCTTTTTCCACCAAGCCATTTCTTCAGGTTTGGGAACAAGAAGTAGTCGCTCGGAGCCAAATCTGGAGAATAGGGTGGATGAGGGAGCAATTCATAGCCCAATTCATGGATTTTTGCCATGGCAACTGCACATGTGTGCACCCTTGCATTGTCTTGGTGGAAAAGAACTTTTTTCTTGGCCAAATGAGGTCGTTTTTTTTTTCAAATCGTCATTGAATCGGTCCAATAAGTTGGCATAATATTCCCCATTGATTGTTCTTCTCTTTTGAAGGTAGTCAATGTGGATTATCCCGCGTGCATCCCAAAAAACAGTCGCCATAACTTTATTGGCTGACAAACCCACCTTGGCCTTCTTTGGCGCCGATTCACCCTTAGAAACCCACTGTTTTGACTGTTGTTTGTTCTCTGGTGTGTTGTGATGGATCCATGTTTCGTCCACGGTTACAAAACGGCGCAAAAACTCCTCCATATTGCGATTAAACAACGCCAAACCTTCCTGTGAAGTTGTTACACGATTGCGTTTGTGGTCGGCTGTGAGCAAACGCGGCACCCATCTTGCGGAAAGCTTTCTCATGCCCAAGTGATCATTCAAAATTGAAACCACTGAGCCATGCGAGATCCCTACGGCTTCCATAATCTCTCGCACTTTCAATCTTCGGTCAGCCAACACCATATCGTGAATTTTTTCGATTGTTTCGGGTGTAGAGACCTCAACTGGGCGTCCAGGACGTTCGGCATCTTCAGTGCTTGTACGGCCACAACGAAATTCAGTAAACCACTTTTTTACCATTGAAATCGATGGTGCAGAGTCCCCATAGTATTTATCAAGCTTAGCCTTGGTCTCGGTAATGGTTTTTTTTCGCAAGAAATAATGCTTAATAAGCACACGAAATTCACTTTTTTCCATTTTCTCCTCAAATTAGTGAGTAGACCGGGAGAATACCACCCGGACCGTCCAGACCGGAAGATTTGTACGGCTTAAAGGACTGCCCATCTTTGTCCACCGTAATTTTTTCCTATTCCCTCTTCGGAGAGAGAAAGATCAATGTTCTCAGTGTGCTATAGCATGCCAGGGTCGTCTGATACTGTGGATCCCGGAAAACGAATTTCTACCAGTATTGCCAGAACCCAGGTTCCGTCATCTTTCCTGAGGTAGCTAGAAACACTCGCTTCCTTCGAAAGCATTTTGCGTAGCCTCGAAATTTCGTCTATTACCACGATAGATTCGCAGTACTTCTGCCATGAATCCCCTTTTGACTTTCTGACTAGGTACTTGAATTGTTTCTTACATTCGTAGTATTTATTCCATGTACTGTCGCTTCTGAAGAGCTTCACCCTATGAGATTTTGTCAACTCCCCCTGATAACGACCAATTAGTCTGTTGACAAATTGTCTAAATATAGAGACTTCTTGGAGATTTGATCTTAAAACAAATTGATGTGGGGTGCAGAAGTTGATTGCCCCTTTTATCGTCACATGAATACAATTCTCCACAAAATTGCCTTTAATCTCTTCGTATGAACTTTCAACCCACTTATTCAAATCAATTTGCCCCACCAGCTTGAGACGTAATAATCTTTTGCGTAATAATAACATACTAGCACTAGTGATTGTCAGAAGCCTCCAACATGGATTATTAAGATCCATTCGCCTTCAACCAACTGGTGCTCCCTTCCAACAGATGATTAAGTCATCAAATTCAATTAAATATTCAGGATGAACAGCCTTCAGTTGTGTTGTATCATCAACTCATCCAATCATCCTCCTGCTCCCGGATTCTGATTCTAATTTAGGGTTTGGAAGTCAAAGAACCAACGTCAGTGGCGCCAAACTACTTACGATAAACAATGCATCTGAATTTTGAATATGTAAATGCCAACTTCACTAACAATTCAGTGTATCTTATCTGCGATACAAACCATCATAATATTATCGCACCCACCTAAACCGCAGGCACTGATAGTGGTTGGAAATTCTATGTGGGAATTGGTCATGTGGTGCGCGTACATTTCGAAATCAAAACCAACGCTGCCGACTGCGGTTATCATTTGCCAGATTAGGGTCTCGTTTAGCTATCGCAAGTTGAGTGTTTGTGTTGGAAATAAAGTGAGTGCGACATCCGCTTCTCTTGTGCCAAGATTGGGCACCAAGAGTTTGTTTGCAACAACTTTGCACTTAGCCAATTAGTTACAGACCCCATGGTTCCCACGCTACGAGTATGTTTCGAAAATGATTTATCATCTGAGAAAAAACATCATAAATCCCCGGGCGCAATTGTTGGAATAGCACACCTTGAAGTTTGGTGTTGCCCACGTCATCGGTCTTCAATTTGAGTGGGGTTAACATTTCTGGGAAAGTATCCCTAAATGTGGGCCGGTATGACTTAAAAAAAAGTCCCCCCTTAGAAACCACTCATAGAAAAGAAAATACTTCGCATACTCATACCATACCCGCATATCCTACTCGAGTATAACTGAAGCTCGTTCACCTAGATACGAGGTATGTCGAGGACATGTTCAACGAAATCCCTAATCTCCTTATGATGAATTACACGATTTACTGGAATTTTTATTTATGCTCGTGTGCGTTTCAGAGAATGTGAACGGCAAAGGCTCATTCTGTTTATCCCAAATGGTATGGATGTAAGTCCACCTACGGCTCTGCATCCCCACAGACAGACGAACGGGATGGTTAGGTTTGCCCTCTGAATGTGAATGCGCTATAAATTTTAATGACCCTAGTTGCAAACGGCTTCACTGCAAATCCATGGGATTTCGTGCTTGTTGCGGAAACAATTGGCATGCGACGCATGAACCTCACAAAGCATTCAAAAACGGATTTTGCAATGAAAGAACCTTTGTCCCTGTTTAGGCGGAAACGTTTGAAGAGCTAACTAAATTGGTTGTCTGCTCAAATAGACATTTTTTCTGGTCGGCCCTGTGGAACTGGCTCTAATTTCAGGACAAAAGTATTAGGCGGGTGTTTTTTATTTTGTGCTGGGGTCAAGCAGGAAAAAAAAGTCTCTGTGTTTACAAACTGTTAGATGTGCACACTCTGACTACGGAAGCAGATGGAGATTTTGAATGCGTACTTGACAATTGTTGGGCACATCTGCTTGCCGTTTTTTTTTTTTTTGACGACTGGATAGGATTTTTTGCTTTTTTTTATCTGTCCAGCTGGGTACAAAAAAAAACATCATTTACAAGAGGAAAGATACATACAGCGAACACTACACACGACGGTTTGAACCTACCTTGAGCCTACCCTTCAACAAGGGTGGTGATTCACATCGAATTCTGTACACACATTCCAGTGAGATGTTATAGAACTCATGGAAGAAACCAAAAGGTATCCCACTGCCAATGAGCTAATGAACGGAATTTTTTTTTCAACATTCCAATGAAAGCACTAAGCTAAATTAATGATAATGAAATTGATTAGCATTGAAATTGATTAATGATAATTAATAGTGATAGCATTGAACGTTTTTCAAGCGATTCTATTTAATTACAGTTCTGGATTTCGGTAATATGTATGTTTGTACGTACATAAGTGGGAAAATCGAGTTCAAAACATTGAGCTGTCCATGGTCAGGCGCTACCAGAAGTGCGAAGTTCAGAAGTTTTAGCCTAAAATAAAACGGATATGCCTAAGCTGTAAAGTCCAAGCAAATAGTTGAGGATGGCGAAGAAGACCTTATAGTAGAACCACAGTCTATGCTTATTTCTGCAGACTGTTAAATAGCGATGACGAACAACATCCCATGAACCATTCAACCTGGAAAAAAATAGAGAGCATTTCCATTCACCCGACCAAGATGAAGTCAGGACAGCCATTTCCAAGTTAAAGTCTAAAAAAGCTGCTGGACTGTTTAAAGCAGTATGTTATGATTGGATACAGAACATATATTAACTCATCCCCGAAATCTGAATAGACGAAAGTATGTCCGACGAATGGAACTTCCGTATTGTTTGTCAAATCCTAAACAAGACTCATCAACATCGTGTATAAAATTCTGTCTGCTATTATGTGACCGACAAAGACACTTCATAAACAGTCTGGCCGACCCCCAAGAACCCAAGAGTTCCAAATCGATACACACCGATTTTAAAGCCGAATATGACAGCATCTATAGAGACGAGTTAGCTTTGACATCCCTGCCAAACACATTTAACTTAATGCACGCTGCTCCGTCTAAGTCGGCAATGACAAAACCGAGCCCTTCAATGCCAGAAAAGGACTTAAACTAGGCGAAACGTTGACGTGTGATTTTTGCAACATCGTTCTTGAAAGAATTATGCGAAACTCACAAGTCAACTCCAGAAGCCGCATCTTTCAAAACTCCATTCAGGAAGAACACAGCGACCTGTCAATGAAGCGTTTTCGACTATAACCTGCAAAGATGGGTTCAGTGGTCAACGAAGTAAAAATAAAGTACGGGGTCTTCCAATAGGAACTTCCGAACTATGACAGTTGATAGCGGCCATATTGTTGAAGCTACATCTGTCAAATTGGCTGTCATTTATTCAGTCTGTTTTGCTAAATCATTATGGATGGATACAGCATTCCACAACACGTGCAAATGATAAAATTGTTTTATCAAATGGGTGTTCTATTCAGGCAACGTACGTTCCGCGCGTTTCGGCCATTTTACGGTTGCCATAATCGTCCTACCAAGAAGACTATTCGCAGTGTGGTGGATAAATTTGAGACCACTGGTTCAGTAAACGATATACCAACACCCGTACATCGACGAAATGCAAGATCTGCCGAAAACATCGCCGCTGTTCGTGGGAGTGTGCAGGAGAATCCGAGGCAGTCGATTTCGCAGACCACAGCTTGCGGAATTTTGCGTCGTGACTTGGGCCTGTACCTGTACAAAATTCAACTGACCAAGGAGCTGAAGGTAAACGACCATAGACAACGACGTGTGTTCGCTGAATGAGCACTAGAGCGGTTGGAAACTGACCCTAATTTTCATCGAAAAATCATCTTCAGCGATGAGGCCCATTTCTGGATGAATGGGTACGTCAACAAACAAAATTGTCGAATTTAGGGCGATACCAATCCACATGAGATGCAAGAGCTCCAATGTATCCCGAAAAAGTCACTGTTTGGTGTAGATTTTGGGCTGACGACGTCATCGGTCCATATTTCTTTGAGGACGACGTTGGCCAGACCATCACCGTCAACGTCGAGCGCTATAGGTCTATGATTACCAACTTGGCATGAATTTTGGACGGCGCTACGTACCACACAGCTCACGCCATATTGGAAACTCTGCACGAGCGATTCGAGGGCATGGTCATCACACGTGGAGGTGATGTGAACTAGCCACCGAGATCGTGCGATTTGACCCCGTTAGCCAACATAATCCATGCCATCAGTCAAATTTAGACTGATTTATGAGCCAGAGTCATGGAAAATTGGATATTCCGGATGCGCGCCACCCACAGAAGCCGCCGCGGACATTTGAACGATTAACTCTACGACAAAAAAGGACATAAAAGAAAATATAGACCCGGCATCTCTTTCTCTCAAAGTTGATAGTGTTTCGAACAAAAAGGAAGGAGCAATTACAATTAATTGCAGAGGAAAAGAAACGGTGCAAAAAATAGATAAAGAAGTAAAACAAAAGCTAGGAGAAAAATTCGAGGTAAAAGTCTTTAGTAAAAGGCGTCCACAAGTGATGATAACCGATATGAATGAAAAATGGAGCAAAGAAGATCTGGAAACGGCTATTAAAAAACAAAACAACTTGGTTGGTACGGTAAAATGTGTAAAAGAGTTCAAAAACAAAAACAGAGAAACATATTATGCAGTCATTGAACTTGATGAAGATGATCACAAAAATGTTATTGGTATCAGCAAAATCAATGTCGGTTAGGAGAAATGTCGTGTTTTTGAACATTTTAATTTAAGTAGGTGCTATAACTGCTGTGGATATCGACACATTGCTAAAAATTGTAAAAATAATACAAAATGTGCGAAATGTGGTAGTAACCATGATACCCGGGAATGCGCATCTACTGAAACGAATTGTGCTAACTGTACATGGTATAACGAAAAGTATACATTAAACCTGGACACTAAACATGACAGTCGGGACGTTACCTGTGCGGTACACCAAAGATTAATACAGTCGAAAAAAAACAGAAATGTAATATAGCAACGAAACTCAATAAGGGGGGTATACTGTAATATTCAAGGTCTGACTGGTAATATAGCTGAAGCTGAATTGAACTTTGTGGATAAAAATTTTGACTTTCTGAAACTCATCTTACTGAGGAAATTGATGATAGTGAAATTTCTCTTAAAGGCTACTTGCCATATCGCTGTAATAGCGAATCAAGGCATACGGGAGGTCTATGTATATATATGGAAAAATCGTTTGATGTCTGCGTAATCAAAAGAGAATCTACGACTATACCAATGGAAATTTACTGGCTAGTCGTAAGAATCACTGCCAATAACGAATCTATACACTTAGGGGCTGTTTATCGTTCCCCAAGTTCTTCAGAAAGAGTGTTCTGTAACCTATTTAAGGAATTCTTAGAGGAACTTGCTGTCTCAAATAAACAATTTATAATAGCAGGCGATGCGAATATCGACTGGACGAATGAATCGAATTTGTACACTAAGGATATAAGAAATACAATTGAAGTGGAAAACAACTGCAGACAAATAGTGAAAGAGCCGACAAAAATAACTAAAACATCAAGCACGTTGATCGACTATGTTATAACAAATATGGATTATGTTACCGCCAAAACAAACATCAAGCTTAAAATAAGTGATCACGAAACGATTGTAATTGAGAACAATAATAGGAAAAGGAGCTTGGAAAGGAATGTGAACACCAAAACTGATCGGTTTATTTACAACAGGTCACTATTTGTCCGCCAACTAAGGAACAGCGAACTAAATACAAATACCAATGATCCCAACATAATCGGAAGGGTGATTAAAAATGAGCTGATCAGAATTACAAACTTCATGATATCCACAAGAACGACTAAACGAAATACGAATAAATGGTACAGTAATAGACTATCACAGATGAAACGCGACAAAATTGCATGGTATAAAGAATTTTTGACATCCGGGTGTAATGTGACATGGGACAGATACCGTATTGCAAGAAATAGATATAAGACTGAAATTGCTAGGGCGAAGAACAATAGTATCAAACAGAGTATCGAAAGGGCCCAGGACCAAAAAATGATGTGGAATGTTATAAAAACACATGTCCTTAACGAAAGTAAGCCACTAATACAAAATATATACTTTAATAATACTTGTGTTAAAAATGCAGCTAGTATTGCCGAAGAGTTTAACAATTTTTTTTTATAAAAAGTGTGTCGGACATTAAGAGATCAATACCGCTCCAGCCATTTCTTACCAGACCCACCACTATAAATACAACTTTTAAATTTAAAACTATTGACGTTAATGACATAATAAGTGTCTTAAAGTTAATAAGCCAAAAAAGAGATTTCAACTTTATGAATGCTAAAATGATATTAGATGCTATACCCATAATCGGCCAAACCCTAGAAAACTTATTTAAATTGTCTATGACAAGAGGTTCATTTCCCTCCACATGGAAGGAATCAGTTGCTATACCTGTATCAAAAGTCAAAGGATCAAATAAATGTGAAGATTTCCGGCCAGTAAACGCCCTTCCAGTCTATGAGAAAATATTAGAAAAAATTGTGCAAATGCAGCTCGAAGAGTACTTCGAAACTAATGGATTTTTCCTTGAAAACCAATCAGGATTCCGAAGGATACACTCGTGTGAAACTGCACTAAACAATGTCCTGATAAGCTGGAAATCAGAAATCGCTGCTGGAAACTATGTGATTGCAATATTCTTGGACTTTAAAAGGGCTTTTGAGACCATTGACAGGGATATTTTGTTGTCGAAACTTCAGGGATTTGGAATTAGGGGCCAAGAACTAAAATGGTTCCGCTGTTACCTTACTGGACGATCTCAAAAAACAAGCGTGAATGGAGTGCTGTCTAGTAGTGTTGAAACAACGCTTGGTGTTCCACAGGGATCAATACTTTGTGCTCTGCTGTTCATAATATATATAAATGACATAGATAGTGTACTTAATTACTCCCAGATCGTCCTATCGTCCTAAAGACCCTATTGAATGTACAAGACTAATTCAAGATGACCTATTAAAATTGAGCTTATGGCTGAGATCGAATAAGAGAAGCCTAAGTGTATGTCACTTAAGTATAACATACCATTAAATTTACAAATGGAAAGAGAATTTCTAGAACAAGTCAATAAAATAAAATATCTAGGAATTATTATTGACGATAAACTATCATTTATTATCACTTAGAATATATCTTTAGAAATAGTGACTAAAAAAGTAGGTTTTTTCGGTAGAACAAGAAAGAAAATATCCTTAATTTGTGCAATAAATACCTATAACGTAATGATTAAACCACATTTTGAATATTGTTCGTCTATATTATACCTGTGTAGTGATACTTCGTTAAATAAATTACAGCGCCTACAGAATAGAGCCAAGTGAATTATTATAAAATGCAATCGTTATACCCTTGTGATATTAATGTTAGATATGCTGTTATGGTTAAGTGTAAAACAAAGGATTCTTGTTAATGTATTTTGCTTGGCTTTTATAATTAAACACTCAATGCTACCAAATTATTTAAAAAAATATCTAAGATATGTGGGTGAATCCCAACCCTATCAATTAAGAAACAGAGAGGATTTCAGATTACCACATTATGTTAGAGGGACACACAACATCGACACCTAGGACAAAACGTCACAATAGGCAGCTCCAAATAATAAGGGACTTCATCTACCTCAGCTCCGCTATCAAATCCGACAATGACACCACCAGCGTGAAATCATGCGATGAATCACTCTTGCTAATTGCTGCTTCGTTGGGCTTAGAAGGCAATTGAGTAGCAAAGCCCGTTCTCGAACAACCTAAAAGATGTTATACAAGACACTGATCATTCCAGTCTTGCTTTATGGCGCAGGAGCTTGGACACTGACGAAAGCTGATGAATTCGCCTTCGGGTACTTCGAGAGGAAGATTCTTCGGGTAATTTTGCATCAATGGAGAATGCAGGAGACCTTTCGCCAGCGAACTGCGCGGCCTTTATAGCGATGACCTCGTCCGAAAAGTTCGGATGACCAGACTTAGATGACTACATCACGTTGAGCACACGGACACTAGCACATTAGAGAGACAACGTAGTACAGGATGACCTTATCTTAGGTGTCGCAGTACTTAGTACGAGCCTGAGATCCAGACAAGATTTAGCAAATTCAACCTCAAGCCTGTGTTTGTAGACGTCTTATGATATGAAGCTCAAAGGGAAAGATTCATCAGCGCATTTAGAACAACGGCTGACGTGCTAAAGTAAACCTCTATGCAGTCGAGTTATGCGTTATTATATTTTGAGGTGTAGTGAAAACAAGCCCAAGGTCTTACGACAATTCACTTGCGCTACAAAATATGTATCGACTTGTGAGTCGACATACCTGCGATGCAGTATTGGAGAGAGAACGCCACTTTACGAGTATCATCACATAATTGCTGCAGTTCGCTTGCACAACCAACTTTCTGCTCATAAACATTGCTAAGATCCACAAAACTAGGAGTCCGTCTAGACCACGACTTCCTCAAGCAGCGTCCAGAAATCAAGGTTTTTCATGTTGGCAAGTGTGTTGCATCTACGTAAGGACAATAGATCCGGTTGTACACGAAGTTTTACTGTGATCCCTATGCTGTTCAGAGATAAGAAAGTCAGAGTATGGGTTCAGAAATTCCCAAAGAGGCATAGGCGAGTCTTAACTGTTAGCCAATGCTTTGTTATATAGGTCGCAATGAGGCTAGTAACGCAGATCCTTTCAGAGATGACAGCAGCTGATTTCAGCAATCTGGGGATGAAAATGTCTGTCTGTCACTTCTTTTCAGGCACAATAGCTTCAAAAATACAGAGTAATCACATTTTGGTGAAGGCTGATTATAACTAGAGAAGGAAGTGTGAAGGCAAATTGAAAACAGCTACAGCATGCAGATAGCCTTTTCAGTCATCCACTCCAGGCTCTCTGGCCTACTTACACCAATTACAAAGGACAAAAGCTTATTTTCCCCAAATAAATCAGTTCTTCGCTAATTCTCATTCAAATTCAATTTCGTCCGGTCGCAGACCTTTCACCTTTAAATTCGAGAGCGTCCTCTTAATTGGATTTCATTCGAAGTTGATGGAAGTTTCGCCATTTTTTCCCTCAACAATATCAATTGGCATTCATGATTGTTAGAATGGATGAGATTTTTACAAGCGCTTCAACCTTTTTCGATGTTGTCCTTTTTCCGCATTCCCTCGGCAAACAAATTCATATTCAAAATCCTTTGTCCGTAAGTTAAAAATATTCCCCAACAATCGAATCTGTTGCCGGGAATTCTTCAAATCCCTTTTATCCGGCATTCTCCTCAACCACCTTAGGAATTCCTTTATAGCGCATGACGTTTAACTAGAACTTTTCCATCCCAACCAGAGTATCACGCCTTACTTCTCTTAACTTTTATCATAAACCGATTTATTAAGGTCAAGCAAGTTAAAAAAAACAAATCTCAAAGAATCCTAAAAGCCTCCAAGCTCCGTACTTATTCTTATTTCTTACCTAATCCTTAAATCCTGCTCAGTTTGGTACCACTCTGCGGTGCTTAACCATAAAACCCAAGACCAAGACAATTGCCCTTCTACGACGAGTACTCGTATATTGTATATTGTATATACCCTTTCGCTTATCCCGGCTGTCGTTCTGGTCTTAGCTGTCCTCCTTCG
The DNA here is from genome assembly GCA_963966105.1 of Volucella zonaria. Taxonomy (NCBI): domain Eukaryota; kingdom Metazoa; phylum Arthropoda; class Insecta; order Diptera; family Syrphidae; genus Volucella; species Volucella zonaria. The sequence continues at coordinate 110,354,932 of OZ014534.1, forward strand.
GTATACCTTTACATTCCACCGAGCATCCTAAGCCATATTCCAGAATCAATTCAAAAATTTTAATTGCGCAACAAAAGTTTCTTAGACTGAACACTAATACATCCTGTAGTATACCAACTAAACCAACATCACCACACCCCACCAGCAACAACATCAACTGCGCCAGGATGAATGGGATTCTAATTAACATCCCTGAGCTTCAACCACCATCCTCTTAGACCAGGACGCCACAGGACAATCACGACGACGACAATGTTGAATGAAGAAATATCCTAGTTCCGCAGTTGATCTCAATTAGACTATGCAGAGCGAGGAGGCAGACGAAGGCAAGCGGAACCGGACATAGACTTCATTTCTATTCATGACCGACAACCGCGTCGCGGATTCAAAATGCAAAAAAGACACGTCAAACAAGAGACCGGCGAACCTATGTGCTTTTAATAGAGAATATGCCGCTGAAAAGTGGTAGAATTGGAAAAAGGGGAGAAAAGTTCACTCTAAAATCTAGGATTTCTCCTCTGCAATAGGGGGTGGTCTAAGGTGGGCGGAGGAGTACCCGGTTTAATGATTGTAGGCCACTAAGGAAGCAAAGACATGAATTACTTACTTTCGTGATGTTTTTTTTTTTTTCTTTTTACGGAAACTTTAATTGTTGTTGATGGTCGTGGCCTTCCTGCTGTGTAAATAATTTCCATCAGTGCCTACCTACCACCCTTCCATGCGAAAGTGCAGGGCTGGAAAGAGAGTATATTGTAGTGAAACAACAAAAACCGGGACGCTTCCAATTTTAAATGGCACGTGGAGTAATTTGTGAAAATTAGCCAGCCAGGCGGCACCTCAGGGCATGGCAAATTCATAATGACGGGGTTGTCAGGACGCATGACAATCATTTTTATTTGACGGGTACTCTGAGCAGTAAAAAGTAGCAGACATTTCCAGGGCGTTCGTTCGTAAATATATCATGAGTTGTCAACGTCAATTCTGCTCCTGCTCATGCTGGACGAACATGGATTTTCCTCGGTGCGATGACGTGACGAATGGTTTTGATTTAGGATTTGTTGTTGAGAAAAAAAAAAGAGATTATGTGCAGCACGGTTTTAAGGGGCATATCTTGCAAGACACTTCCTCCAAGAAAAGGTTCAATCTAATGGTTGCAAGGTCTCATTATCTACACGACTATACGAGTACCACATTCTGAGTGTCCTAATCCAGCACGTCACCTGCACGACATTAGACACAAATCATATATTTCCTGGACACCAAAAGACCGAAGAAGCTTTGAAAGGAAGCATAATGCTCGCACGAGATAAGCCTGCCATCGTGGACGTCGCAGGTGATGGTTTGGATTTCACCCGATTAACACAACGTCTAAAACCAGATACCGCGAAACAGAGGACTTACAAGGCGATTCTGCAGAGAAGAACGAGAAATCAGCCTGAAAAGAAAGACAGATCTAGATAAGCACCGGATTGGGCCCATGGCGAATCCCCCTCCTTCTGCTCAGAAGACGAACTTATTATCGACCCTATCTATGGATACCAGCTCCAGATATTATGGTTGAAAAAGCAGACAAAACCCTGGATCTTGCCAGGGTCTTGCTACCTCAAGAGCGCCTTGTAACTGCAGCCTGATGTGAGCGTAAGCCGTCTACTCACAGAGAAAATGTTCCATGTTGTCCTCATCACTTTCAAAGTAAGCCTTGCGAAATTTGGTTTCACTTTTAGCTGTCAGTCAGCAGCCTACCGTAGGCTCCTGACTTTTTAGAAACATTCGCAATAATTCGCTTAGTTGCATGAAACCAACGGTTCTGCTTATAAAAGATCCAGCTGCATGTATGAGAAGACGGAGCCAACGTGGGTTTAGGTTCTGAGAAAACCTCCTTTGAGCCTAACCTAGCATTCTCCAACTGAGTGGTGGGAGTCTTCAGTAAGACCTGAAGTGCAGTTTGGCTGTCGCAACAGACGCAGATACTACGGACCCTCCGCCACTTCAACACAATATATTTAGTTCATTGCCATCAGAATTGTTCCGTTTGGAAGTTGCTCACAGGTATACCAAACAACTAGTGAAGTCGTCCTCCATAAAGATACCAGCACCAGACCATAAGATCGATTCTGGTCCCATCGGTGAAGTTTCGTTCACTTTCTTCTTCTAAGTCAGATTTCGGCCGAAGACAGCTCTAATTAAGAAAAGTCAATTTCCTATTTACGTAGTAATGGAAGAGCTCATGTCATTTCGTGCCACGGAATGTCCAAGAAATTGAAGTAGGCACGCAAGGTCAACGAGATATTTCCGAGGGTTGCACCTAAAACCACATATTTTTAAACGGAAAACGGACGGCCTTGAGACTGAAGCCCATTATGTAAATTATAAAGGCAGGGAGATTCAAAGTGTGCCTAGTCCCGCCCAGGCGTGCAGAGAAAAGCTTAATAGCAACCAAGACAGACCGTTCTTTGGAGAAAGTACCAACACAATTGCGTAGGACGTTATTTGATAAAAACATATGACGCACAGGATAGTATTGGACTTATCATGGGAGATCCAGAGGACCCTTCTCGGTGGAAAGCCCCATGTATTGCCAAAAGTTCCCTTACATTACCGGAAACTCAACAGCGCCTTGGGGCTTTTACACGCGACATTTTTAGTCCAAAGAAGTTCGCCATCCAATATAGGAGGATGACCGATGGTGACCCTTTCAGACCATTGTCGGAGCACCAGCTATGCGTTTTTGATGAGCAGACCTGACATGATAGACATGTCATGTGGTATCATCTGCATATGCTGAGCGTAGACATTATCTATTTGAACGTTACCTAGCTGATCTCAGCGAGTGATGCACACGTGCACAGAAAGTTCGAGATTTTTTATCTACTGGAAGATGCACAATCTTTATCCTTTTATTGACAGGCGGTTCCTGACTCGGATAGCAAAGCACTATCTACTGAATAGTTAACAGGAAAATCTGCAGGCTAATCCATTTGCTTTGGATGGAAAGACCTTAACGTGAAAACGCGAGCCAGGATAATTTCTTAGTGCCCAACAGCATTTCAAATTGTAAATGGCTCCGCCATCTGGAGTGGAGCTGTGAAAACACCACCTGCTTCCGAAGATTTCAATGCTTCGGAGCCGTTCCCAACTATTTAAGTTTCTGGTTTGAGAAGATCCTGGACCTGTGTGGCTAACATCAAAGGAAATTCTCCTCCACCCGAATTGATTAGGACTCTCAGATTAGTACGGGTTCTTTCCGATCTTGGCACGAAGATTGTTATACTTGGATCTGCACTTCATCAAGTCGGATGAAGAAGAAGGCAGGTAGGCCATTAATAATGAATTTTTAATAATTTGGCCTTGCGAAGAGCAGGATACTCAAATTATTAAAGATTTAGAACCACAGGATCTGATTTATAAAGACACCACCAGCACCAGTCGCTCTTTGATAGTTTATAACTAACTTACTCACCATCTAAAATACATGCGATCTATTTGTTTTTCGCAATTCGCCCACATGATGATTCCCCCTATCGAGGCGTCCTATTGGCGATCCACAACAGCCTTAACTCTTCTCCCATTACCATCTCTTCATCCTCTAAAGTCGACTTTGTCGCTATAAAAATATCACTCCCCTTCAAGTCCCTTCACGTTTTATGTTGCTACATCCTGCCAGCTCAACCTACCGAATCTTACCAACTTGTTGTCGATGCGATCGACTATTTAATTGACCTGTCTGACTCTACTGATGATATCTTTGTTTTCGGCGGCTTTAATCTTCCTCAGCTACAGTGGATTCCATCAGACGATCAATCGTTCTTCATCGCTTCAAATGCCAACTCAGCTAAGGAATGTCTCTTCTTAGATCGCTTAACAGACTCAAGTCTATGCCAAGTCAGTGGTGTATCCAACTATATGGGCAGGCAATTGGACCTTATTTTCACAACAGATTCAATTAACACCTCAGTCTCACTTTGTCCCCTATCTCTCTCTACAATCGACAACTACCACCCCCCTTTCTACTTTCATTTTTTCATAACTCTTCTTTCCAGTCCACTCCTCCCACAACTCTCTCATCCTACAACTTTCACAAAGTAAACTTTCACAAAATCAGTGACTATATTAGCAGATCCCCCTTTAACTTTCACAACCTAAGCGTAAATGATGCCTTATCCATTTTTTATAAAGAAATATTTAATTCTTTCAGCCTTTACGTTCCGTTTTCCCGCCTTAAAACATCATCTACTAGTCCTCCCTGGTATAATCGCAAGCTTCGTTCCTTACGAAACAAGAGAAACAAGTTATGGGCTGTTTTCCTGCGTACTAGATCCTTGTCCGACTATTCCAACTATCTTGGTGCTTATCATCATTTCACCGAACTTTACGATTCCCTTTACCAGCGTTACCTTAACAATGCGCAAGTCAATCTTATAAATGACCCTAAGTCCTTTTACCAATTTGTTAACTGCAAAAGAAAGTCCGATGGTTACCCTCCTTCCCTCCCTTTCAACAACAAGTCATCAACCGATCCACTCACCATTGCCAACCTATTTGCCAGCTTCTTTAAACAATCCTTTACCAACGACTCCTTTGTACCAGATCCATCCTATTTTCGTTACCTACTGAACTTCTCCAACGGCCCACTTCTCTCTCACATCTTGGACCCCACCTATATCGAATATAAATTACACCAACTCAATGACGAATTTACACCCGGTCCAGATGGCCTGCCTGCCATATTTCTTAAAAAATGTTCTTCGTCTCTTTCCCTTGCCCTTTCTGATCTCTTTCGTCTATCCCTTTCACAAGGAGAATTTCCTCAGGTTTGGAAAACCTCCTTTATAACCCCAATCCACAAAAAGGGATCAAAGAACGAAATAACAAACTATCGTCCAATCGCTAAACTCTCCCATATACCCAAACTCCTCGAAAGTATTTTGTATGAAGCTCTAAGTTTCCAATGCAAATCACTTATTTCCCCTAGACAACACGGCTTCCTAAAGGGTAGGTCAACCACCACAAATCTCGTTGAATTTGTATCCTTTGCCATCTCTGCCCTAGAGAACGGCAACGAAGTCGATGTAGTTGCAACTGATTTTAGCAAAGCCTTAGATAAAATCTCTCATCGATTAATACTCTTCAAATTGTCTGCCCTCGGCTTTGAACCCATACTGTTAAAATGGATATCCTCTTACCTCGAAAACCGTTTTTACAGTGTTCGTTTTAGGTCAGCCCACTCCGTTCCATTTTTGGCCACCTCTGGAGTTCCTCAAGGTAGCCATCTCGGTCCCCTTCTCTTTATATTAACCATAAATGATCTCGATAGGATCATCAAATACTCGTCCGTCTCCCTTTACGCCGACGATACAAAATTTTTCAAAACCATTTCCTCTCCCCATGACTCCTTCCTTCTTCAACAAGACCTTGATAGTTTTTCGATCTGGTGCTTCAAAAATTGTTTGGAACTTAATATCACCAAATGCCAATCCATCACCTTTTCACATAAGCGGCTCAAATCTCCTCCCCGACTCTACCTTCTCCACAACCAACCTATCTCCTCCGTTGAATCTCTTCGCGACCTCGGCATTTTGTGTGATAGGGAGCTCAACTTCCGTTTGCATATGGATGGGATAATCCTTAAAGCCAACTCTACACTAGGTTTTATAAAACGATGGTCCAAAGAATTCACCAACCTATACGTGACCAGGTCCCTCTATATTACCTTTGTTCGTCCCCTCCTAGAGTACGCCAGTCAAGTATGGTCCCCATATCATCGCATTCATATCTCGAGAATCGAAAGCATCCAGCGCCGTTTTCTTCGATTCGCTCTTCGAGGTTTGCCCTGGCATGATTCTTTTACTCTGCCCCCTTATCAAAACCGTCTCAACCTGATTAACCTAAAAACCCTTGAGGAACGCAGAGATGCAGCCGACTTTCTCTTCATTCATCGACTTCTTTCAGGTCAGGTTGAATGCACGTCCCTTCACAATTCTATTTTCCTCAACACTAACCCTCGTAATCTACGTACCCCTCGTCTCTTCTATCTCCCAACCCGTCACACCACCTATGGCGCGAACGAACCAATCTCCCGCATGCTACGAAAAATTAATTCAAACCCTAGCGTCTTTGACTTCCACCGCACCACTTCCTACCTCAAATCGGTTCTCCTTCACCAGAATAACCAACCTTAGTTTTAAGTTTTAGTTTAAGTTTAATTTTAAGTTATAGCTTGTATTAAGCCGAATAAATGGGGGCTTTCGCCCCCACCAAAATTAAATTAAAAGTTTCTTGCTCAGCTGCTTCTAATGGCTTCCTTTACTTCAGAGGTACTTAGATCCTCTTGGCAGGCCGCAGGTTTTTCCTCATTGAACAGTTAATGTAGCGAGTATTGGCGTTTCTGGATCTGCACCTATACCAAACCTTGATTTCGTGTCTATTATCAATTAAAAATTTGGAAAGAAGTGGACCATACATGTGGAAAACTTCAGATTTATCAGAGTGTAGTCCCGGTTAGTTATACATAAATATATTATTGCTATAACCAGCAGGCGGTTTCTCCGACTCCGTCATAAGGCCGACATGAGTTTTGTCAGATATTTCAAATCAAAGCAAGACATAATATTTGTATGTATTCATACGATTCAAACAACGAGAGCCTTAAGTAGCGACACGAAGAATAGACTGGGACCCTAGTTACAACCTTGTGGAACACTAAATGCCAATGAAACCTTCAAAAGGCGATTTGAGTGTCACACTAAGATAGCTCAGACAACCTGTGTTCTATTAGAACACAAATGACCCTTAGTTCACCTCAGACGCATAAATCCAGCCTAATGCTGAGGATGTAGAGTCTGTCGATACTTTCGAAATGGGTCCGCAAAGAAATGTCTAAGACCACATTCTACTTCTGGTCGATATGAAAAACGGGAGACCTACGGCATAATAATTGCAAGTAATTTCAACGAGCGGGCTTTTGAATGACCAGCCCAAATCATTTTGGTAGAACCATTCTCCTATCTGAATATTGAACCGAAGTGGAAACCCTTTGACTGCAACAAGATCAAGACCCACATCCATGTATTGTAACATAGCTTTTGAAAGCAGCGGCCTATTACAGAATTAAATTACTGGTGCATGAGCAATCTTTATACAGGGTGGCGTATAAATGCTGACTCTTATATTTCCTTAGGCAGTAACTTTGTAAATAAAGTCGCTAGTGGTGGTACATTCAAGGTTATTGTACAGAGTTTTCCATACATTTCTTAACAATTCAGGCGATAAGTTCTCCACTTTTTGTTGGATAAATCCTTTTATAACCGCCAAGTTCTATGGTTGTTTCTTATGGCCGAAAAAAATTCAAACATCTGGAACGAGAAAATATGTCGATCTTGAAAGCCAGTGCAAATCCCCATAAGCGACCGGAGAACGCTTGTTGCAGAATGTCTACAGGTGCTTGTGCTATGTGCGCAATTGTTCCATCCTGTGCGAACTTCTTGTTCTCCGAATACATTTCGTAATTTTTTGGCAAACAAGAAATATCTGATCATGGTTCTGTAGCGCTCACCAGTTACCGACGCCGTCTTCGAAAAAATATGGGTCTTTCCTCTATAAACAGCCTTTAGAGATGCAACGACTCGTGCATTACATTCGGATTTTCAGTGCCCCAAAACATTGCCTAATCACGTATCCGCGTAGGTGTCGAGGTTTAAGAGGACTTGGCTGTAATAAATTTTTGATTGGTGTTCTACAGGTAATAGCTGATGTAGGATTATTTGAACCTTGTACGGAAGCATATTAAAGACCTTTATCGTGCTGCAAAAACCGAAAAACCTGTCGTCTGGTTGATCTTCGAGGGTTCCTTTGAAGATTTACTCGTCGTTGAGCTAGTCTTCTCAACCCAAACAGCTGAAGATCATAGCTTTAGACAGATTGGTGTCCCTCGAGGCCACTACTGAAAGAAGTCTTGGGCGGATAATTTACAACAGACTTTCAAATGACTTTCGGTGGGTGGATGATGTATAAATAGGGCAGGCGCTGAAGTGTCCACTTGGCGATGCGCAGTGTTCTAACTCTTTCTACACATCAATTGTGCTTATTTTAACTCCAGGTGGTAACCATCGGGTACTGGTGGATGTCCATCCGGATGCATCTTGCAAATTTATAAGCTGGGCACCAGACAAAAATACCAGCAATATAAACGGGATAGCGGCTGAATTCCCTAGATGGAATCAACGACAAAGTAAAATCCCGGAAAAAACCAAATAAGACCTATCCGGGCTACTCCGATATATTTGGAGCTCAGGTCGGTAAGGATTTCCGAGACTAATCCAAGTATTGGGAAAGAGATGTGGCGGAAGAGCCCTTAATGGATAAATGGCACGGCTCACATCCCAGAACGGGTTACTGGCTTCGGTCTAACCGACCCCTCCAAGGGGAATCTATTATGGAACTGGACCGCCAGTTCTGGAGTTATGCCGACCGACGGGGTAATTGCCCGGCCAAAAAAGAAACTTAAGCTACGAAGCAACAACCAACCCCGTATACAGGCGGATTTACTGTTAAAAACCCCTGCAAACGAAACAAGGACAACGAACTTCGGATCTGCACGTGGAATGTTAGGTCCCTTAAAAGGCAACTGGCGGGGGCCTTGGACTGCTGCAAAGCAAATGTTACCGCCATCCAAGATACTCGTACACGATAGAATGGGCCGGACAAAAAGAGGATGAAAAACTGCGGCATTTACTACGGCGATTGGTATCAACGGCAAAAACATCACATCGCTCGAAGCGGATCTCCGTCTATTTTTTGGGACTTTTCCGGCGAGGGTTGTTCATGTACGAGTACCGATTTTGCAGTTTGCAAAGTTTTAAGGGGTTTCCTCTGCTAAATGAGATATGTAGCATTAAATGGGTCTGATTACGTGTTGCGTGTTTAGAAGTGGGAATAAACGCGAATCGAATGACAGAATGACAGAGCTGACAGACGTAGAAATGGGAAAAGGAATGGGTGCCGAGAGGATGCAGTTTGTGTTTATTTCAAAGGATGCGGAATTGTTGTTCAGCAACAAGTTTTGAGTTTCTGGCATTTTGACTAGGCACTCGTCGGAAAAATCCGTATTAAGGTTAAATTTGCCAACATTAGTCTTATATGCGCGCAGGCCCCCACAAAAAAGAAAGACGACGACAAAATTCCGTCCAACCGACCTGGATGAAGTGAAGATAGCCATATCTAAGCTTAAGTTTAACAAAGGTGCTGGAGCGGACGGCCTGACTGCCAAGCTGTTCAAAGCGGCAGATGATAACTTGGCAAGGAGCATACACCAACTCATCTGTAAAATATAGTCGGACTCCTATGCCCGACGAATGGAACCTCAGAATTTTTTGTCTGATCCTGAAGAAAGGAGACCATCTGAATTTCGCCAACTATATCTGCCCTATTGTAATATATAAACTTCTGAAGCCGACCTGATTAGTCCGTATTAGCATGGCTTCAGGCCAGGAAACACCACCATCGACCAAACATTGACACTACGGCAGATCTTGGAAAAAAGACGCATGAGCCACAAGTCGATAGACAAGACCTATTCGTCGATTTTAAGGCGGCGCGCGTATGACAGCATCTATAGAGACGAGCTATACAAAGCAATGTCTAGTTCTGGCATCCCTGACAAACTCGTACGTTTGTGCAGAATGACGATGGAAAATACACGCTGCTCCATCAAGATCGGTAAAGAACTCACCGAGACCTTTGATGTCCAAAAAGGATTTAGACTAGACGACCCGCTGTCATGCGATTAATTTAACAATCCGTTCTTGAAAGATTAGTGCAAAATTCACGCGCCAACACAAGAGGCACAGTTTCTCAAAAGTCCGTCCAATTGCTCGCTTACGGCGATGACATTGACATGATCGGAAGAAAGCAGCGTGATGGCAATGGCGCTTTCCCAGCTATTGAGACGGAAGTGGCAAAAACGGTTTTAACGCTCAATGAAGACAAAACTAACAAACGTCTCTACCAGAACGTCACCTTCGACAGATATAACTTTGTGGTAGTTAAGGGCTTTGTCCACCTAGGCTGCGCTATGAATTCAGACAACGACACCAGCTCTGAGATCAAACGAAGAATAGCTCTTGCCAATCGCTGCTTCTTTGGGCTAAGAAGACAATTGACTAGCAAAGTCCTCCATGGAATAACAAGAATGACGCTAAATAAGATATTAGCAATCCCAATCCTGTTCTATGACGCATGGACTTTATCAAAAATGGATAACGGTGCTCTTGGCTGCTTTGAGAGGAAAATTCTTCGTATGAGTGGAGGAGGATATATAACTACATCGACTCACCAAGAAGAGTGAAGGTCAAATGACTGAAATTGCTGGATAATGTAGAGCAGATGGACACCAATGCTCTAGTCCCAAAAATATTCGAATCCGGCCCCGAGAGACAGCGCAGTAGAGGAAGACCGCGACTTAGACGGCGGACGCAAGTGAAAGACTACCTCAGCCCACTTAGCGTGCGTGTTGGTTGAGGTTTAGGTCCACCGCGAACTGTAGCGCCACTTTAAGTAACATGGTTTTCGTTATGATAATGATCTTCGAAAAAAGTGGTAATAACCTGAGCCCGAGTCGGTAAAGAGGGGCAGACTCTAAAAAATGAGGCACCAAGAGATACTGCACCGTTAAATATGTGTTTGGACGTGAAAAGCCTACGTAGCGAACCACAATCTTTAAAAAATTATAATGATGACGCATATTCGTTCCCTCGTTTATGACTTTGAAAAACGAAGTAAGGCGTACGAATTACGATGTAACAAGCGGCCTGCCACAGGGTTCGGTGTTAGGTACTCTTCTGTGTGACAAAATGGTATCAGTCCCACAAAACGAGTTCATTTTCGACTTTGCGGACGATATCGACGTGGTGGTTGCGGAAAAAATACTAAGAAAATTTGAGCTTCACTGAAACCAGACAGTTGCAGCTGTGTGTCGTTATTCAACGCAGGTTTGTATAGTTTTGAAAAATGCAGAACATGTAGTTGTTGATTGCCCACCCACCGATGTGGGCAGTGGTCTACCACCATAATAACATCGTGGTAAAAACTGGACCATGGTTACCAACTACTCTGCAATCTTATGCACCTTGTTCAAGCAATAGAATAACCTCAGTCTAAGTCTAAAAGTTGAAGTATTTAGAAAACAAACGTGGTCTTAGCCGGTATAAATCAGGACCATCCCAACGAGACTACCAAGAATTTCTTGATCTTCTATGCAACGTGGCACTACCTTGTGGATGCTTGAATCGAATCAGGAATTTATACAAAAATTCAAGACGCAATAAAGTCTGAACGGAAAAGAAACTCAACAAACAAGATGTGAAGTTAAAATCGGGGAATACAAAACGTAAGCAGTAGATATAATCACACGGCTTATACTCGTTACAAAATTCATGAAGTGGAATGAACCCATACAGACTACAATAAAACGTACAGTAGAGGCAACAATACAAAAAAATGTCATTTCACCTGGATGCCCGGTTCCATTACTCATAATTCAAAGGAACGAAATGAATCAAAACTTTAATTAATGCTCAACCTTGTCAGATCTATCAGGATATCCACTCCGCCATGTTCTATTCATTTCTTGAAGTAATCATCCATCCTGGTCTCAAATCACTGGGATTTTATTAACTTTTCCACCCCGAAGAGATGATCACAATCATAATAGCGGACGACTGCAAATATTAAAGAAGAAAGACAAATCCATTCGACTGAATGACCGACCGCATACTTCTTCCGAATTGTTACCGTCGACGACACTGATTAGAATGATTGTTAGAGTTCCTTCTCGTCTGTCAGTTTGTCGTCGGTTTTTCATCTTCCACTTGATTGTCATCACGATAATGAATCCTCAAGGAACATTATGCGTGGAATTTTCTGACATGGCATACCTGCCGCACTCGTCGTCCTTTAAGGTTATCCTTCACAGGGACGATGTCGTGGTCGGATAAATATGGCGCCAAATGGGGATTAATTTATGGGCTTGGGTGTGCAAAGTGTGCAAAGTGTACAAAGCCTCCTGTCCGATAATTTTTGTTTTCTCTCCTTTTTTGCTTCTCTTAAATATTTATCCACAGCCACAGCCAAGCAAACAATGGCATTGGAAAATCCTGGCTCCTGAGTCTATCCGTTTTGCTTTCATTCCGAGAAGGTGGAATAGGGAATTAATTATGACGTCTGATGAGGGAGAGGTTGCCTAGGTCTATTGTGCTGCTCGTGCCTATCTTTTTCCCCAGTGTTTTATGGAAAACCATTTTTTTTTTTTCTTTGAACCATGGAAACGTTCAGAAAACCATTTGACCTACTTAAGACGGATATGTACGCTTAACTCGCATTTAAATGTAAACTTTGTATCCGTATGTGTATCAGTTGCCTCCGCTCTAAACGCTATGTGTTATTAGGAAAATCGTATTCCTTGGGGAGATTATGGTGTAGACTATGTCCAACTCATCGATCGATTGTGGAGGATAAAGGGTGTTTACGATATCGGAATGTGTTATGCCATTGGTTTAGAGTTTCGGTGAAAATGTCTTTGACCTGAGATACAAATTTACTTACGATGAAATCCAAGTGGGAAGCAATTAAGTGGATGCATAATTCACTTGGACCAAAGGTAAGTCGTCTTCTTCGTGAGATCCCCTTGTGGTTTGTTCGTGTTCGAGAGGACAAGGTCCCTGGTGATGCTGTTTAGTGGGGCATGTAATTGCTTTGACATTCTGCTGTGTTTTGATAGATATACAGACACACATATGAATGTAGGTATCTCCTTCAAAGAAACATGTAACATATATATTTGGGGATCATTTAATGGTATTCGATTTAGATTTCCGTCACTTTTATCGTCAATTTCACAGTAAATGGTCAAAGAGCGATTTGTAGGTACTCACGGAAGAAGGTCCTTTTAATTATCCAATTACCTTGATGGATCTCCAATAGTTTGTCTAAAGGCATTCAACAAAGCTCTTTGGTTTCACATAGAAATCAGGAAAATGAACATTAGGCAACATGTACACATTTAACTGGTTGATGTAGTTACTTGGGTGCCACAAGGTTGTGGTTTGTTCCCGAAACTATTAGTTTTCTTGGCCTGACTAGCAACTCTGTAGGGGAAGCAAATGACCAGATTATTGTTTTCAAATGGAGAAGGGTTGTAGGAAAATCGTACTCTTCTACCACAAAACTATTATAATGGAATAGTAAAAAGCAAATACGAGTAGAGTTAATGCAACCAAAGGACACAACTTTGGAATAAAATCAAGTAGCACTGTTGTTCAAGTAGCAGCTAGTGGTCTTCTGTTAAATATTGAAGCCAGAAATGAACGTCAAAAGAAAGCCCAAAAACTCCACCTCTGTGTGGTAGAGATGATTCCTTTTTTAGGTAACAAGGATGCTATGCTAAGGGCAGAATATTTCAAATTTAAAGTTTTAGAAGAGAACAATGTGGTAACTGCAAGTAGTGCAACAGTACAGCTGTCAGTAAGCCAGTTGAGTTTAAATGGTATCCTTTTGATATTGTCGCCTAATTATCAATATATGTATAATTCATAGCCGGTTCGGAGGCAAGTTATTGTAGTTAAAACACATGGGAGATCGCTTCCACACTGGCTTCGCTGGTCGATTCCAATCACAAAGACTGACCATGTGAATACGAGTACAACTAAACTCTCTGATCTTCACGAGCACAGCTAAATGAGTTTAGATTCGTAGGCTAAAATTTACATACAAGATTTGTGGCTTGTTGTGGTAAATGCGAGATTTCAAAAATCCCTAAAGGATGAAGTCTGGCGCTAGTTCAAATCGGCAAAACGGAAGATAACTTGGGCTGGAAATTAGTGATTCAATCGTTGCCCGAGCTGTGTGAGCAGTTGCTCCGTTCTGCTGGAACAAACAATGCTCGAGACCAAATTCAGCAACTTACGGCAAAAAAAAAACTCGTTTGACAGCTGTCAGCAGCGCTCACCAGTTACGGTTACAGTGGTGCCGTCGGCGTCCACAAACAATAATGGTCAATCACCTTTTAACTGTAAATTCCGCACCAAACAACCACTTTGAGGGGATACAATGGCTTTTCGCGCATTTCATGTGGATTCTCCGTGCCCCAGAAATGCGGATTTTGTTTATTCACAGAACCACATAAATGGAAATTGGCTTCGTTGCCCATTATGATTTTGGATACGAAATCATCCTCTTCTTCTCGCACCGGGTTGAACAGAGCATGGTAGTCAGTTAACCTCACTTGACGGTTAGCAGGCAGCAATTGGTTCATTAAGGAAGATCTTCAGGTCTTTCACCAAAATTCGACGCAACGAACGTCTGCTGATCCAAAATTGTGTGCATTGATGTCTCGTCGATGTTTTGTGGACTCTCTCTGACGTCTTCGGCCACAGCAGTGATATTCTCGTTTGAACGAGCAATACGGAGTCGGCCACTCCTTGCGACATTTGTAGTGGACCAAGTTTGCACGAGACGCTTAATTATTCGCGCACATGGTGCAGGACGATGAGGAAAACTACACGAAATTCACGCTGCGTTAAAACAACAGACCGGGAATTGATCAAATAAGCAGTAAGAATAATTATGCGTTCTTTAGGTGTATATCGCTCCATTGCTTGTTGTCAACTAATTCTCTATTAGTCTACAACATTGCAAAAATTACGGCACATTCACATTATAACATTACTTTTGCCCCACCTTGTACAACATAATCCTGAAGAATTTTACACTTGATCAACTGCGATTTAAACGGCTGTACACGTATGTATGTATATTTAAAGGGTATATTATCGTGTTTCCAAAATTCGAAGGTACGACAATAGAAATGATGGCGGTGGAGCTCCCAACAAAACAACGATAGCGCTTACGAGGGGCGTTCAATATATTCTCAGTATCGGGGTGAGGCTGTGGGTGTATATATAAATTGACTTATTTATCAAGTAATACTATTATTTTAGTGCATTCATGTAAAATTTCATATAAATGTGATTATTAGTTCGCGTTTTATCTCTAGTTAAACAGAATCATAATGGCAACTGAGACGATGATGGTGAAAATTGAGCATCGCGCTGTAATTAAATTTCTCACTAAGCAAGGAAAAAGTCAAAAAACTATTCTTGAAGAGATGGTGGCTGTTTACCAGGGTTCCGCACCTTCATTATCAACTGTGCAAAAGTGGTCAAGTGAGTTCAAGAGAGGCAGAGAGAGCAGTGAAGACGACCCCCGCTCCGGCGCCCCGGCTACTGCTTGTACTTGACAAAGCATCAAAGAAGTCGAAAAACTTGTTCTTGAGGATGCCCGAATAAAGGTGAAAATGATGGCAGAGATCACCAAGCTTTCAATTGGTACCATTCACACCATTTTTCATGACCATCTTAACCTTTCAAAGGTCAGTGCAAGGTGGGTGCCACGAATGCTCACAGCGCCTCAGAAAAAAGTGAGAATCGCATGCTGTAGAGAGCTTTCGGAGATGTATAGAGAGAACGCGGACGGCGTTATGGATCGAACTGTTACTGGGGACGAAACATGGGTCCACCACTATGACCCTGAAAGCAAACAAGAGTCCATGCAGTGGCATAAAAAAGGAACAGACCCCCCGAAGAAGTTCAAAGTCACTCCGTCTGCCGGGAAGCCGGGAAGAATCTTGCTCATTGAGTACAAAAAAAAAGGTGAAACCATCAACGCCACATCCTACGCTTCCACTTTGCATAATTTGCGGGAGGAAATTAAAAAGAAAAGACGGGGTAAACTCGCAGCGGGTGTGTTGCTTCTTCATGACAACGCTCCTGTTCACAATTCTGTAAGTTTGTATTGGAACAACAAAATTCGGGCTGTAAACACCAGCAACCCGAATATATTCCCGCAAATAAATAAGATATTTCGGAGAAATAATCAGAACGACCTTCCATGTCTTAGAATCGCCCGAACGACGAACAACGAACAAATACTGGAAGCAGCAGGCATTGATCCAAATGAGGCCGTTGATGATGACAACTTCTTTGTGGTCGAGGATCCGCAGGAGAAGGTAGAGGCTATAGGAGCGACTTTCCAGGAAGTGTACAAGGCGAATGACATCATTGGCCCGAACCACGACCTGAAAAGTCGAGTCCTTGTGCACAATTCCTGCCTTCGAAATGAAATTGCGAATTGGCGATTCGAGAGCTCGTTTTTCACCCAGTTCAGTGACGAGAATATGGCAAATAATGTCATCACCAACGAAAGGGTACTCGTATTACCACCGTTCATTTCGAAGGCAGAGCTCCAAACGATCTTCGAATCACTTAGAAGTAAGAAATCAGTGGGAACCGATGAAATACCGAACATTGTGCTTCGACATCTCCCACTAGTAGCGGTGGACATTTATACCACCCTGTTTAATAATGCAATGAATAATGCACATTGTCCAGCGCATTGGAAAACTGCGGTGGTACATCCCATCCCCAAAAGGGATAAAGATACTTCCAATCCGGCGAATCTCCGCTCGATCAGTCTTCTTCCAAACATCAGTAAGGTTTTCGAGAAGGTAATCAATAGAGTCCTGACCAAGTGGGTTGAGGACAAACATATAGTTCCGGATAATCAATTCGGTTTCAAGGCGGGGCATGATATCATTCATGCTGCGTCTAAATTGGTTTCTGATATCCAATGGAACAAAGGCAAGAAACAGTGCACTGGTGCCTGCCTGATTGACTTGGAAAAGGCCTTCGACACCGTATGGTTAGAGGGACTCTTCTTCAAGCTGGACAGGTTGGGCATTAGTAAACCACTGCTGTATATTCTTTTTGATATGCTCTCCAGTAGACAGTTCATCGTGAAGAATGGCGATGTGACTTCTGCTGGAACATTTAACATTAAAAACGGTCTGCAACAAGGTGCAACAAGTGATCTGATAGGTTCACTTCACCATGCCATAGCGTACGCAGACGACTTAATTGCGTACAGATCAGGTCCAAAGATTGAGGTCATTAATACACTTTTGCAATGTGACTTCGATAAGATAAGACGATTTTGCGATGACTGGAAGTTGAAAATCAACTTTCAGAAGTCGGAAACAATTCTTTTTAGGACGCCTTTGTCTGGGGCCTCTAGGGATACCAGAAAGAATTGGCGAAAGTTCTCTATCGTCGGACAACATGGACAGCCACTTGCTTGTCGAAATGTAGTCAGATACCTTGGGATCTGGCTAGATCAATATCTGTATTTTAACAAACATATAGATGTTGCTCTGGCCAGAGCCAGAGGTGCTTTTGCCCTTACAAGGAGACTGTTTTACAACAGCCAACTCGATGCGAGGGTGAAGGTGATCTGCTACATGGCCCTTATCCGGCCTATGCTTGTGTTTGGATGTCCCGTGTGGTTCAACGTGAGAGCAAGTTTATTGGAAACGATTCGGGTGTTTGAGAGGGCTTGTCTTCGGTTATACAGAACACCAGAGTCTGAGTACATAAAATTCTATCGCAATGAGGTCTTGTACAATAGGGCGAACCTAATAAGAGTGGACAATTTTGTTATTAAGTTGACTCGAAGGCACATTGCAAGAGCAATGACATCGTCGAACAACCTGATCTCTGGGGCTTACTACCCTAATTATATGTATCATGAGAGAGTTCGCTTTGACGGCTATGTTCCTCCAGAAGCGTTCCTCTACCTTGATAGCAAAGGTCTGATCCAGGACAGATTGGCTGGTCCTGCTAATCTTCCACGTTGCTCGAACAGCTGCAGACAGGCGACTCAACTACGACAGAGACGTCGCACACGGCAGTGCGGAGCGTCTCCGGTTCAGTAGGGCGGTAGGGAGTCGCGATAGGAGGGATGTTGCTCAGCAGCACCATCAATTTTGGTGGCTTTTTGAGGGAGAAGATGCTTCGTCGTCGAATTCCTCCAATACTTGATAGCTTCATGTGAAGCAAAGTGGGTCGCCTAATTTTTTTAGCCACGGCCGGCTTACATAGTTTTAAGTAGGAGTAAGGAGGAGTAAGTTAGATTTAAGAAAAAAACAAATATATAAAAACAAAAAAAAAATTAATAAAAATAAAAAATTAAAAAAAAAGAACATACATCTATATATATATACATATATTTATATATTAAGTATATATATATTATGTATATATATATATATGTATGTACTAGATGTAAGTAGTTTAAGTAGATTAAGACTTATTTTTTAGGTAGTTTTTAGGATTTTAGTTTTAAGTTTTATAATAAAATATAAAAAAAGTCATGTTACTAAGTTTTTTTTTTTGGAAAAAATGTTTTCTTAGTTTTAATTATAAGGAATAGAAATAGTATAGTATAGTAGTAAGGTACGTCGAAAGACATAATTTAAGTGTTAGGTTTAACTTAGAGTGCCCGCATGGGGTCAGTAAGCTAGAATAAGATAATTTTAAGTTAATTAAGCTAATTTTTAAGCATTTTTTGTCTAGCAAGTAAGAGTAAATTAAGTAATATAATAAAAATGCATATAAACTGAACTGAAACGCTCCTGTTCACACGGCGCGAGTTTCCAAGCCTGCTGCGCGAGATTGTGGTTTCGAAGAAATCCAACACCCACCCTATAGTCCAGACCTTGCCCCTAGTGATTATTTCCTGTTTCCGGATTTGAAAAAATGTCTTCGTGGAAAAAGATGATGAAGAACTCAAGTCGGCAATAAATGGGTATTTTGCAGAGAAAGAGGAAATTTATTTTTTTTGAGGGTTTAAAAAAGCTTATCTCAAGATGTAACAAATGCATTGATGTTAGGGGAGATTATATTGAAAAATAAAAACAATTTAAATTGAATTCGCATTTTCCTTCATATCGATACCGGGAATATATTGAACGCCCCTCGTACATCCCTAAAGTCTAGTGTAGTCACTAAAGGAAATGGTCATCTAAGCTTAGTGTTGTGATGTCCGGTTAGCTGCCAGAGCACGTTAAACATCGTCGAAACGATAAATTGTTTTGGAAATGGATGTTCCTATTACTGGGAACCCATAGCTAGCGACAACCGATGACAAGGATCTACAACATACAGCCAAACAATAAGCAAAGCCCTTAGACCCCTACAAAGAGAATGTGCCTAACAAAAGGATGAACTGTGGCATTTGCATGGAAAAAAAACCACAGAGTACTCCTATACATTGGAATAGCAGTGCATATTCCAATAAGAATTTCTGATCAGTCGAAGGCATAGACAAGCAGCGTTGAAAACTTAAAGCATGCAATCTGCATCAAGAAAACAATTGTCAACCTAAGCCTGATATGCAAGCATAGCTCCACAGAAGCGAAACATGACTTGGTTAAAGATTTCATACATGAGCTCGCCCGCTAAGCAATAAAACAATGTGCCCGTTTGGCATTAAGATTATCCTTCGTGATTGAATGCACAAGTAAGGAAATAAGGACATGTTAAGCAATACAAGATGAAAATGTCGCTGCACCTCCGTAACCACAAAGATATCTTGCGAGGTCCCCTTCGTTTCACAGGAAGCTTTAGGCCGTCCCTATATGGTGCAAGCACCTAGTAAATCGATTAGATATTACCAGCTATCAGAGATGTATGATCTAATCTGCTGATATCAACCCCAGCGAAAAAATATACAAACTCATGCAGTGCAAGCATTGGTGGCGTTCAATCGAAAACTACTAAGGCTGTATGCCTTAGCTGCTATCATAACAAAGATGGTCAAAATGAGTTGTTTTTTTTTTATAATTGGCCCGCACAAGGGATTTTGTGAACTCTTACGCTTCTTGTACATTGCGCGGGCGAAAGAAAGCTAGGGAGGAAAAAAAGAGAGATACCGATGCGCGTTGGTTTTAAATGTTTGCAAGTTATAATGACTAGGAAATAGAGAGCTTGGCAGGACATTCCACAAGCGAGTTGTGCGGCTTAGGAACGAATCACGATATTTCAGAGTACGTCCGAAAGTGGGCTTGAGGGTATATTGATGACCATTCATAGCCAGACGGGTGTTACGGTTAAAAGTTAGAAGACGTGGAATGCTACTGCCAATGGTGGTGAAAAGAACAATAGAGCAAGGTAAGACAGGAGACATTCCGTAGATGTTCGAGG
Source organism: Volucella zonaria (assembly GCA_963966105.1). Classification (NCBI taxonomy): domain Eukaryota; kingdom Metazoa; phylum Arthropoda; class Insecta; order Diptera; family Syrphidae; genus Volucella; species Volucella zonaria. The sequence continues at coordinate 110,375,019 of OZ014534.1, forward strand.
GTGTTGAATGGCTGTATGCAATTGTCATCACCTAAGAGTTTTACCGCACGGTTTTGGATCCTATTTAGCAAGGTCTTAGGGGCACCAGACCAGATGTCAGCATTGTACTCCAATTTCGGGCGGATAAATGCCTTATACGAGGGTTGTAAAGATAGCGGCACTCGTCAATAAAAGCTAGTGAATGCTAGTTGCGCTCTTTTGGAGCAGTTTAGGTGCAATAAATCCGAGTTTTGGCGCTGATTAATTACTGTAGATGAAACTTGGATACACCATTATACGCCCGAAACAAAAATTCAATCAAAACAGTGGACTACAAAGGGCAAAGGGCTGGGAAAGTGATGGCGACTGTGATAACGATTAAGATAACGATAGTAAAGGAATTATCTTAATCGATTAACTTCAAAAAGGAAAAACCATTACAGAGGCATACTACGCATCATTACTTGCCAAGCTGAAGGCAGAAATTGCGGAAAAACGGCCACATTGGCAGAAAAAGAAAATCCTGTTTCACCAAGACAACGCGCCGTCTCACACCTCAGCGACGATCTGCTTTATTCACCAGATCTAGCCCCAAGCGACTTCTTTTTGTTCCCTCATCTGAAAACTGCGCTCGGAGGACATAGATTTTCGTCAAATGAGGAGGCAATCACCTTCGTGAACAATTATTTGGCAGAGAAAAATGTCAAGTACTATTTGGACGGGTTAGAGAGATGGGAGCATCGCTGGTAGACATGTGTAGAGTTACAAGGAGACTATGTAGAAAAATAAAAAAAAAAATTGAGAAAAAATGTTTCATTGTATCATTGTTCAGTCGGAAACTTTTCAAACAACCCTCGTAGATTGAGGCCACATCAGAGAGTGTGAAATATTTCTTACATCATAAGGAAACCTCATGGTGACATCAAATATGCAGTCATTCCAACGTAATTTGTCATACCGAGAACGGAAAGTTTTTCGATTTCAACGGTGCAAGTGCCATTCATGAATAATGGCTGGGTGTTTAAATTTCGCTTTAACGACAGCAGACGGCACTGTGTCATTAAATTCCACTCTGTTAGTGGTTCCCAATTTAGTTATGCTGTTAATATCTGAATTGATTGAACTTAACATATGCTGGCGTTGCTGTTCTACAGCCAAAGAGTAAGGATGTGAGTTCGGGAACGAATATAAAAAGCGGAGTCAACAAAGGAATATATTGGATTAGTAGTAGCAGACAAAATCTCATCGAGGAAAATTAAAAAGAGTGTCGGAGACAGAATGGAGCCCTGGGGCACACCAGCATTTATTTTGTGAATATCAGATTTGAAACCATCCAAGACAACTTGAGTTGATCGTTTCAAAAGGCAGTTTCTAATCCACTGAAGAACAGAGTCGTCTATCCCAAATGCACGCATTTTCGACAAAAGAGCCTGATGCCAAACTCGAAGTGCGATAGTGGATTCGTCCCATTGAGGATTCGACGCACTGGAAGTGTTGAACTGGCCGCAAAGTGTGGAATGTCATTGTAAATGAGCGTTGGGATGGAAGATGAGACAGAATTTCTCATATTTTTGTAGTATTTTTTGTCGGATTGGTCTTATAGGACCAAAAAAACATTTCTCTAACCCTGACAGCCTTTTTATAGCTCGAGTCGTCCAACGTCTTTCGTTTTGGTCTGATACTCTTAATCCGATAAGGGATTAAGGATTTCATTCCAAGGAGAGGATTAGTGTCAGTGATCATGTCAGCAGCGGCATCCACGTCGTTTTCGAGGAAACATAACGACGAGTAAGTTCCTAAAGAAGGTTCTTTTAAGAATTTTTTATCTAACTATGTGGTCAGCATACGAGAAATTAGCTGATGTGACACAATGGTCTGACGAGCCTAGAGGGGAGAGCACATCAACGGTATACTTATCAGGGTGAGAAGTTAAAAATAAGTCCAGGGTGTTGGCGGTATGACTATCAACGTCTGGTATTCGCCTAGGCTCATTTACAAGCTGGATTAAGATGTTTTCCCCAGCGAAGATTTCAGCACATCGTCCTTCAATGTCGAAGCCACCCAGAATTGTGTATATCGAAATTGCCGGTAATCACGATTTCAGCATGAGGATACCGCGATATTATTCCTTGAATGGAGTCAGACAGCGCATCAAACTCACTATATAGAGATCGAATTGCTGGCCAGTTTGCGGCTTTTGGAAAAAAAGCAGTAGTGGATAGTTTGCTTACGGAGATGGAATTTTAACAACAGGAAATTGAATTCCGGACTGGAACAGGGGCTACATTATGGTGGAATTTGATAAGCTACATCACTAGACCGCGAAGAGGAAAAAATAGTGGCACTAGTTCGTGGCCAGGTAGCTTTATGTCAGAGATATGAGAGGTGTGGGCGGGAATCTATATATGTAATTGTTATACGCACTTAGTCGCTGCCTCTGCTGTATGACAGAGTTATAGCCGAGTGCAAACAACAGCACTATGACCAGGGGCAGAAGGCCATGAAAATTGCCGTGTATACAAAATTGAATAAGACAAAGCGACATAAGGCTAAATTCTTTCGAAAGAGCAAATTGCTGCCTATTCACCTACAATAGCACTGTCATTTGGTAGTTTTACCTGGAAAGTTTACCGGAAGTTTTGGAAATGGGTAATTTTATAGATTTCGATGTGTACTTTGCGAATTTCAACTTTGCCACCTCGTATTTTTGTCGTTCGCGCCAGCATGTAGGAAAAATGGCAACAAAAAGCAGCTTTTTGACAATATCGCTTTTCAGACTCATTTCACGATAAAAACATTTATCTACGAAATGAAACTAGAGAAAATTGTCTACAATTCATGTTATAACCTTTTTTCTCATAAAATCAATAGATTTGAGGTACGAGTGCCTCAAAGTGGACTTCAACACGCGTCTTGGCCATTATACATCTACCGCAACCCGTGACATTTAATTCTAACTGAATTATAAAATTAACTTAAATCTAAAAACTATACAAACTATAGATACATATTTTACGGTACGCAGAAAAACCGCCTTACTAAGACCTGTCCTTCGCCGGTATGGAGGAATGCGTCAGTGGTGAGAGGAATAAGCAAGGCCTTAAGCGCAGCTTGGCTTGCACTCTCAAAAAATAGTACAGTGGATTGTGTATGTCTTGAAGATACTGCCTTTGGACGGCTTTAAACACTACATGCGGCAGACCAGTCAGCCCCCTCCTTCTCATAGAGGACCTCAGTTTTTGGAAAATTACTTAAGTCTACATATACGAGTACATATACCTCAGCATAGACACCACAGTCTATGCTCTGATGCTAAGAATGTTAAGCAGTGAGTCGACAAACATATACCATAGCAGTGAAGACAGGACGATCTAGAGCAACGCCTGTTTACTCCCGCCATCGCATATTGGCTGCTGTCAGCATCATCCGTAAACAGTGCTCTGGTCACCAGCATCTCCCTCTTCCAAAAAACTAATGATTCGTCTACGCGATATTGTCTGGCCTCGTTACAGATGTCTTTAAAAGTTGAGTTGTCGAAAGACCGTCAATGTCAATGAAAACGCCCAGCGCATACTCTTGCTTTTGAATCGCAAACCCACAAGATCTTCAGCGTTGGTGAGCATGTTGCATCTTGGACATCTCAACATGAAAGAAGTCAGGCCAGTTGGTCTGAAGCAATTGGCAAACGTATCACTTTTTCCGATTTTCGACATAAAGACGATGATAGCCATTGCCAAGCTAATATTGACGATTTTCTTCATAGCTGTCAGCACCTTTTTTCCAGCATAGATGTCCTATATGTATCTGTGACAGACGACTTGAAGTCACTAAAGAACCCAATAGCGTATTAAATGGTCACTTTTGATGCCAGATATCAGCTACTTACACCGACTAGAATCAGCTAGAGTCGGTCCTGATTTGATCATTTGGGAAGTGGGCTTCGGCCAGGGGACTGACGGTCTCTAATTCCCACCCAATGTGGGTTCTATCAGATTGTCTGAATGTTTCCAACTTGGCTTACGATTTTTACCAGTTTGCGAGTTTCACATCAGCAGGTTCTTGGTTTCCTCACGAAGTCGTTGCAACTACAGGTTCCACTATAAAACCGGCGATCTGTAGAAGTTCGACCGTTCGATCTGGTAGAACTGGCATGTTCAGGATATTTGGTGAAGGCACGAGTTAGATTCTGAATAGCTTTCTCTACATTTTGTCCTATTCTGAGCAGCAGAGTTTTACCAGCTGTTTTGTTTTGTGTATTTTCAATTCGACTGGGAGCGAATAACATCGATAATCAAGTCAGGGGATATTAGGAAGTCTAGGAGATGATTGTCATCTCATACTACGCTTATTACTGCTATGAAAAGTAGTCTTATGTGAGCATCAGCACAAAAAACTGTAGAAACCGCCCTGTACGAGGAGGTGGGGAAAATAGAGAAGAGTCTACACTTCGGAGAGTTTGCGATGGTGACGTTCCTCGATATTGAAGGAGCCTTCAATAACATGGAGTGCACCGCCATTAAAAATTCTCTAGTAGACGCTAACATTGAAGATGTCATTACAAACTGAGTTTGCAACATGCTTGCAAGCAGAAAAATAAACTGTTCCATTGTGCAAAGCTCAGTTAGAATATCTCTAACCAGGGGAACCCCTCAGGGGGAAAGTCATATCCCCACTCCTGTGGGTGCTGGTTATCAATGGCATCCTTAAAAAGCTTATGACGTGGTCATAATAGTGCAGGGAAAATACTTACATATTTTAAGCGACACTATGGAGGTTACCCTGAAGACTATCAGCACTCGGGCAAAAAAGCTGTCGTCTCAATGCCAACCCTTCCAAAACTGAATTGGTTCTTTTTACCAGATGCCGCAATTCAAAGTCACAAAACTCAACGGAGTGGAATTGTCCCTCTCTGACAGCACGAAGTATCTGGGTGTAATTCTGGACGAAAAACTGAATTGGAATCTTAACGTAGCAGAAAGAATCAACGGCATATAATGCTCGACGTTTCAAAGAACGGCTTCCATAGCCATTATAGGTGCGGTCCGTTCTTTTTTTTTTGATTTTCAGGTCAAAAAAATTGCTGGCAACAGTGCGATACGACTCACTAATCTGAGTTATTTTAAGAGCAGTAGTTTCGGACATGGCACGATCTTAACGGAGCTACTGCAAGGCAATCCGTTAGAATGATGAAATTCCTTCCTTGGTCGACTTCGACTATCCGGAGCGCGAGAACTGATAAAAAAATGCAATAATCAGGTCAAATGGAATTGCAATTTTCACAGACGGCTCGAAAACAGAGGAAGGAACAGGAGTATCTATGAGACTACCGGAAGCAATTAGAGATTCTGATATCGGTATCCGAAAGAGATGTCGGTATCTACATCGACAGCCAGGTGGAATCAACCAACGTCAACTCTGATACAGTCAGGGGCTGTCTCATTATGCTCAAGGCACTATGCAATCAGAACCGGGTGAGACTGCGGTATAAAAGGAAATGAACAAGCGGATAAGCTTGCAAGAAAAGGAGGGCTACTCGATAATAATGAAGTTGCCAACATCAAACCAACCCTTTGCATAGTGAGGGGCACTATCGGGGAAAAAATCACAAAGACTGCTGATCTAAGGTGGTCAAGTCTTGAAGGATACAGGGTATCCAAGGCTCCCTGGGCGATTTTGACGGCAAAAGATCTGTGAAGTCAATAAAATTAAACAGGGATAAGCTTAGGACAGTAATAGGAATCCTGACAGGATACTGTCTTCTGCGGCAACATACAAACAGACTCAAATTGTCGGATACGGATATCTGCAAATTCTGCGATGATCTGCAAACTGTTGAGGACATAACACACATACTGTGTGAAGGCGAGGCAATATCGTGTAGTCGAAGAAAATTTTTAGGGAAATACTTTTTCGAAAACCTAGAGGAAATCGACGGCACGAACTTCAAAAGCCTTCTTGGCTTTTGCAAGAAAATCGGGTTTTTCACCAGGGCGATTGCTTAGGTTCTTGCCATTTGAAGACAAATTCAACTGGTCCCACGGGGATCACGATGGGACCGTTTTAGTGCCTGGTGCTTGTGTGATGGCATATCCATCATACCCTTATTTAATGGTAAATCGCAACTTCCTGGTGATAATATACATAATGAGTTCAGATACTCTCTTTGGCGGTGGCGGTATACATTGAAATATATGTCAGATGCCCATATATCATATTGGAAGAAAGACATTACAACAAACTACTACCATTCTCCGTTCATTTTGTACCTAATATCTGCATCAGATAAATTTTGATAGCAAAACTGTTCAAGTTTGGGCGCTGGCAGTGAATTCGGCGTCGTACAACGACCTCTGGGTGTTTCCGAACTCCGCAAACATTCACACAACACCCATGGTTTCTGTTTATATACTATTACATTATACCTTACTGAAACCTAGCAATTTTAATTTCCTTCTTCCCTGCACCAAGTAATATCAAAGAAAAGCCACAAGTCACCTTAAACCTGGCCAAATGATCACTTATCGACTCCAGGACACTCGTACAGAGAACTTAAAAGTTCCATTATTTACTAAGCACACTTTGGTTAAGAGGCAAACTGCACTTAAAACTGCACTCATATCCTATGCACCACTCCTAATAAGTGTATCCTTATGAAGCATGCATCATTATTCCTTTCACATGGTACATACAAATACGATGCGAAGAAGAGGTATCTTCCTCTCGAAGCTAAGCAAATCTAATTTTCCTGTATGCATCCTTTACTCCGACACGTGGTGGTATGTGTAAAGTGATCCTTTAATAGACAATTTTCCATCACCAGGTACTTAAACAAATTCACTGTCACCCTCGTCCTGGAAGTCATCCAAAGGCTTCCTCCCCATAATTAAAGTTTCTTCTTATCCTTCCTTCAGCACTCAACGAAAAAGAAAAAAACCTGTTCACTTTCCATTTGGCATTCAAATTTGGCTTCAATTAAAATTAAAATTTCAACATTTTCCAGAGTGTCATTGACAGCCATCCCGCCAAAGGAAATTCAAATTCCTATTGCCCAGAGTGTGGCTTTAATATGTGTACTCGTACTGCGTCAAGGAATTTCTTAATTCAACCCAAGCACTTTATATTCGAAGAGCTTCGTTCTGGCCTTGAGTTGCCAGAAATAGAATTTCCTTAGCGCAAAAAACATAATCAAGCCGTGCGTTGTAGCAAGGGTCGAAAAATGAAATCCAAACAAACACTCATGTATCTACGAGTATGGAGGTTTTGAAATTCTAAAATCCTAGGTAAACTCTGGCCAGGATGTTGATTCAAGAAAGGGTATTGAATCACAGGAATAACAGCAGCAACACCTTCATTTACAGGTTTCCTTCGCAATTTTTCTATTTGATTTGGAGTGGAGGTCGCTCCAAAATTTGCTCAATAAATCTCCTCAAAGATTGGGTCGATGATTTTCTGTTGAAAATGAAGAAAAATTACTTTCTGAAGATGTGGCAATCAAAACTCCCTCATATTTTATGTTGGCCAATTTTATGGTATCCAATCGAAGCCAATTGCTTATTATCCCCTTTAGCATGAGTTGATCTCTTTTACTTACTCGTATGCTGTTAATATTGATTTCATTTTGTCTGTGGTTTGCAGGCATGGATACATTATTTGTAAAGCTTATCCAGTAAGTAATTGAGTCAAGGTATCTATTGGATAAGGTTACACCTAAATCAATTACTTCAACCTTTTTGCTGTAACCAGAGCTGGCTGGATGCCAACAATGTTAATTGTCAGAGCAAATAATGGGGTAGATTTCAAGAAGTGATGTAAGACGCTCTTTATGGTAGTATGTATGTCCAGTTGTACAGTGGATTGTACTCTGTGCGTTTGGAATCGCAACAGATGACTTGGGATACATTTTTATGGACAACTGCTATTATACATATGTGGTGACAGAGAAACTACTTTATCCACTTTATACTGCAGAAGCGAATCGCAGTGTGAGGCCCGGAGGACGTCTTACTAATTAATTTACTCAAAGAAATCGCCCTCAAGTTCTTCTTTGAGGCTCTAGGGGTATGTCCATTATTCCACACTTCAGCAGTCACTGTTTCTCCCTGATTATAAAACATCCATTCGGCTGAGATCGTAACCCACATTCTGGTTGTTGGACAATGTAGACGTTTTTGATGGTGTGAGGCAGAAGAAGTAACTCATGTTTGTCCTTGCTGTTCGAGAACTTTCCAGGATTCCTCTGGCAGGTTTCTCTCAAAAAGTAGTCGCTTTCGTGCACGATTTGTAACTTTTTATTCCGTCTCGAATTTTCCTTTGGCCTCGGGATGACCTGGAATCCCGAAGGGGTTCTATGACAATTATCCAAATTTGTCTGAACCTTTGCAACCATGGCCAGACTAGTTTCGTGCTCAGCCCATCAGCTAATTGCCGAATATTGAAATGAATTGAAAAAAGGCAAACCAGGCTAGCTTTATGTTGTATGAATAAAATACATTTAACTGCTTCAGATATTAAGAAGGAGACGGTTTCAAAACGAGTATTTGATGTCCGTAGTTGCTATAGGGAAAAGAAACCCTGCTTATTTGGACATGGATTTGCCATATGCGACGGACGCAGACAAGAAGTCTTGAGCCTCCGACACGTGAGCAGGCGCTTTATGACAATCCGCAAATTATCCACTATTACTTTATTTGCAGAAGCCCCAAAGTAGACAGCAATTCGACCTTTAACGAGTTTGATGCGCTGTCTGACTCCATTCAAAGAATTGTATCCCTGTACCCTCATACTGAAATCGTGATTACGGGCGAGTTCAATATACACAATTCTGGGTGGTTTCGACATTCTGGACAGACAACAATTGAAGGACGATGACCCAGCTTGTAAATGAACCTACGCCAATACCAGACGTTGATAGTCATACCGCCAACACCCTGGACTTGTTTTTAACTTCACATCCTGACAAGTATTATACAAGATGTGCTATCCCCTCTAGGTCCGTCGGGCTAACTTCTCGTATACCGAACATCCAGTTAGAGAAAAGATTCCTAAAAGAACCGTATGATAGTACGGAAAAGCCAACTGGAGCGGACTTAACAACTTTTTTGGGAATTTTAGCTGGATGCCTCTGATGATATGAACACTGACACTCTTCTCTCTAGAATGTGATCCTTTACCCTTCATCGGATGAAGAGTATCAAACCAAAAGAAAAGGCATGGTACGAGTCGAGCTGTCAAGAGGCTGTCTGGGGTAGAGAATTGTTTTTTTGGTCCTTCCAACCCGACAGAGGAAAACTGAAAAAAATTCAAACGACCCGAAATTGACTGTAACGCCTTTCTTAAGCGTGTAAAATTCCAGTACGACCACAACCCAAGGCAAAAATATTACAATGTGCCAAAGGCAATAAGAATTGATGGTCGTACGTCAAAAATATTAGAAATTCTGCTTCATCCTCCTTCCCAAAGCTCTTTTATAATGACGTTCCACATGGCAGCTCCTTGGATAATGCCAAACTGCTTGCTGCATACCTTGCGGCCAGCTCAACACTTCCAGATTGTGCTTTGTCTCCGCTGGCACTTGAATGCGTCAAATCTTCAATGGAACGAATCTACTTTCACACTCGTGCAGTAGCAAGAGTACTCAAAGATCTTAACACTTACAAATGCACAGGTGCAGATGGCATATCTCCCATTCTTCTGAAGAGGTATTCTTCCACGCTGGTAAAACCACTGCGTAAGCTTTTTCATCAGTCCTACTCTTTAGGACTCTTTCCGAGCAGATGGAAACAACATTTCTTTAGCCCGCCCGTAAAAAGGCGAATTTTCTTCTCTCTCCTCCTACAGACCCATTGCACTTACGTCTCTTCTTTCCAAGGTCATGGAAACACTGATAAACCGTCAGCTCATGAGATATCTCGAAACACGAAAACTTTTTAATGACCGGTAGTACGGTTTTCGTAGCAACATGATGGCATGTCTCATCGAAAAGTGGAACCAAAGCGTACATCAATCTGGCGAAAGCAAGATAGTTGCACTTGATATTTCTAAGGCATTTGACAGAGTTTGGCATCAGGCTCTTTTGTCGAAAATGCGTGCTTTTGGGATCGATGACTCTCTTCTCTTCAATGGATTAGAAATTACCTTTCGGAACGTTGTCTTGGATGGTTGCAAGTCTGATGTTCACAAAATAAATGCTGGTGTGCCTCAGGGCTCCGTTCTGTCTCCGACACTCTTTTTAATTTTCATCAACGATTTCTTGTCTGCCACTTCTAATCCAATATATTCCTTAGGTGACGACAGTATTCTCTGCTTTTCGTGTTCGTTCCCAGAGTCACGTTCCTGCTCTTCGGCATACGGGAACGGCAGCGTATGTTAAGCTCATTATATTCCAATACAAACTGCATCGCTAAAAGAGAAATCTCCAACAGTGTGGAACTTAATGCTTCCAAAATACAATACTGTTACAGCGACATCTAAACACTTAGCCATTATGCATGAATGGATATGGAATGGAAACGATGCAAAATCATCGAAACCAAAAAACTTTCCATTCTCAGTATATGCGTCAATGACAACTTAGGTTGGAATGACCACATATTCGATGTCGCTAAAAATGCTGCGAAACGTCTAGGTTTCCTCAAGCGATGTAGGAAATACCTCACCCCTTCTGATAAGGCCTCAATATATAAGGCATTCATCCGCCCGAAATTGGAGTACAATGCCCACATCTGTTCAGGTGCGCCTAAAACATCTCTGCACCTGCTAGATAGGATCCAAAGCCGTGCGATAAAACTCATAGGTGAGACTAATATCACTCAAACAATGGACACCCTCGAACACCGACGAAATGTCTCATGCCCCACTTTGTTCTATCACTGTTTTCACCACCAGTGTTCCATAGAAATCAACCATAACACCCGTCTGGCTATGAATGCTCAACAGTATACCCTCAGGCTCATTTTCGGACGTACTCTGAAATATCGTGATTCGTTCCTAAGCTAATGGAATACCCTGCTCTCTATTTCCTACTTATTGTAACATTCAAACATTTAAAACCAACGTTAGGCTTATTGACTTTGCGGCGGAACGAATGCGGCGTAAGGCATGCCTCCAGTATTCCGGACGTCCGAACCTTCCGGGCAGCCAACATTTACTCGGATCACCCACTTGTTGCTGCCGAAGTTTGAATGCGGATTTCTCAAGCGACACAACAAAGAAGAACCCGAAGACCAGGTGCAGCGCAAGGTGCCATCAGAGATGTGGCAACTGATGTTTTCTTAATTTGCGCCCGCTCAAGGGATTTGAATACCCTTAAAGTGCTTGCACACAGCGTGGGCGAATGGGGATATAAGTTTCATCCAACCACCACCAAGAAATCCATGATTTGATGAAGAATGCCGACAAGCACATGCAGCTAAATAAAAAGCCTAAAAAGCGGCGCTACAATGAAGGACGAGAGCTGGTCGTGAGCTCTACGAGCAGAAGAGACGGGAAGAATATCGTCTTCTCTAGAAAAAAAACGACTTCGAGAAGTTCGCGATCGAAGATATTGAGAGTTTGTACTCCAGGAATAATCTGCCGAAGTTTTACTAACAAGTAAAACGAACGTGTCATGCAAGAAGACCCGTACAGGAACCTGTAGCGATGAAGCCTTCTTCATCCTTGAAGTGGAGTCACAGTCAGTGTTAAGAACATGGAAAAACTTTTTTGGCAGGCTGTTCAACTTAGACAATGATAGCCAAATCTTCCGTCCTCCTGACCAAAATGAACATCGGCTTACAGGCCGACGTATTCAAAGTTACTGGAAATGACTTTGTAGAGAGTATGCACCAACTCAATTCTCAGATTTGGTCAGAAAAGTGTATGGCTGATGAATGGAATTTCAGCGCCATACGTCCACAAAAAAGGAGACCCCATCAACTGCGCCAACTATAGAAGTATAAGTCTCCTCAACATCGGATACAAGATCTTATCTGTCAAACAACCTGATTGGTCCCTATTAGTGCGGTTTCAGGCCAGGAAAGTCCATAATTGACCACATGTTCACACTCCGGCAGATCCAGGAAAAAGCTCAAGAAGTCAAATTATATTGAGCCATGTCTAGTTGTGGCATCCCTGCAAAACTCGTTCGTTTGTGTAGACCGACGATTGAGCACCCTAGCTACTTTGTCAAGGTCGGTAACGACTTAAGTGAGACCTTTGATGTCAAAACAGGTTTTAGAGAAGGTGTGTGACTTCTTTAACATCGGACTTGAAAGAATTGGGCGGAACGGACAGGCAAACGGTGGAGGCACAGTCTTTCAAAAGGCTGTACAACTATTATACTAGCGTACGCCGTTGACATCGACATAATTAAGAGGACTCAGCGGGTGTCACCGGTGCCTTCCCTAGTATTGAAACGGAAGCTACCAAAATGGATTTAGCCGTAAATGAGGGCACAGCCAACTACATGCTGTCAACAAGCAGGGGTTCACAACATCTACGAATTGCCGTCATAATCGACAGCTACATAGGAAAGGGGGTTTGTCTACATTGGCTCTGCTATGAACTCTGTCAACAACACCTCAGTCGAAATAAAACGAAGAATCACTCTTGCCAATCGCTGTTTCTTTGGGCTAAGAGGGCAATTGTGAAGTATGGCCCTATCGCGAAAAACTAAGAAGCCTCTATATAAGACCTTGATCATCCCAGCTCTACTTTATGGCGCTGAAGCATGTACTCTATCGAAAGTGGATGAAGATATTCTCAGTCGTTTCGAGAGAAAAATCTTTCGAAAAATATTCGGTCCCGTGTGCGTTGACGGGCTTTGGAGGAGAAGATTCAACGACGAGCTATACGAGCTGTTCAACGATGTCGAAGTAGTCAAAAAACTGCAGCCGCTTGAGATGGCTAAGATATGTAGAGCGAATGAACACCAATGCTCCGACCTGCAGTCTTCGAATCTAACACGGAGGGAAAACGCACTGGAAAAGGCCTGACTTTAGGTGGCGCGCTCAAGTGAAAAAGGACATCAACCGACTTGGAGTGAGCAAATGAAGGCAGCTAGCTAAAGGTTGGTCTTGTTAGTTGAGCCCAAACTTCAGCCTGAATTGTAACGCCACCTAAGTACATAAGTAAGTAATATACATAAGTACAGGGTGCGGCAGAACCAATTTAGCAGTTTGGAGGGGCAGGTGTTCGGGCGGTGGTGGGTGTAGGCAGCTGCACTAGGTCTCCTTCTGTTCAGCCGGCATCCGCATTTAGTAGCAAACATGGTTTGGACTGGATCACCGTGACTTGCCGTGCGTTTTATGAAAACAATCGATCTGTGATTGCGACGCAAAGTGCTTTTCGGCGACGCTTTAACATTCCGCGCAATAATGCTGTTCCTACTGCGAACATAATTCGGTCCTGGATTCGGCAGTTAAAGGAAACTGGTAGTACACTAAGAATAGATACACATGGCCGACGAAGATCCATCAGAATGCCAGAAAATGTGGAGCAAGTAGAACAGCACTCGAGCAATCGCCAAGACGTTCTGCTCGAAGGCACGCTATTGCATTGGGGGTTTCAGACCGCAGTTAGAGGAGGGTTTTGCATTTAGATTTGAATTTCCATCCCTTCAAAATAATGATGGTTCAAGAATTGAACCCAGCAGACTACGCCAACCGCCAAAATCTGTGTGAGGAAATGCTTGCAGCGATCGCACCTGAGGCAGCTTTCTTCAGCAGCAACGAGGCACATTTTCACGTAAGCGGAATTGTGAATAAACAAAATTTTCGCTACTGGGCTGAAAACAACCTCCAAATTGTTCACGAAACACCGCTACATTCTCCTAAGCTAACGGTGTGGTGTGCCATATCACAATTTGGCGTTATTGGTCCGTACTTCTTTGAAGAGGGAGGCGTGACCGTGACCGTGAATTCCGAGCGTTATATTTCAATGTTACAAAATTTTCTGTAGCCCCGACTGGAAGTGATTGTTGAAGAAGAGGGATTAGAGAATGTTTGGTTCCAACAGCATGGGGCTACAGCCCACACAGCCCGAAATTCTCTAAATGCTTTAAGAAAAATGTTTCCTGGACGTCTAGCGTCTTTGAGAGGTGACGTGGGGTAGCCTGCGCGGTCGCCGGATTTAAGTATAAGCGACTTCTTTCTTTGGGGATATCTTAAGGAAAAAGTGTTTAAACGTCGCCCCCAAAACCTGCTAGATCTAAGGGAGCGAATTGTTGAAGAAGTGAACGCGATACCCCTCTCGAAATGTGTCAACGGGCTGTTCAAAGCTTTAGAAATCGATTCCAGCAATGTATTGCAGCTAACGGCCGCCATCTTAAAGATATTATTTTTAAAAATTAATGCGTATAAAATGGTAAGCTCTACGGGTTTCCAAAATAAAAACATTTGTTTCATATATACGCTGGCTTTTTTTTATAACTCTTCAAAACTGCTCAACTGGTTCTGCCGCACCCTGTACAATACAAATACATATCATGCAATCGACTATTGGTGTTCTAGTGTCTGAACTAAACACGTCTTCCGTCTTCCGTCTTCCGTCTTCCGTCTTCCGTCTTCCATACTTCACGATTACGCTGATTTCAGTTTACTAGACTAAGTTTCCCATCTCTAAGCCAACTTCCATTTTGTTAAGACTTCCGGGAACCCGAACGAGGGCTGCAGGCACTACCAAACTACCAAAATGACAACGGAGAATACCAATCGTCCTATCAGGACCGCGTAAAGTCAATAATTTTTAAGCAGGCCGACGCTCTGTGGTTCGCATTCTTCCTAGCATACATGAAGAAATTTTACGGAACTCAGAAGCGAACTCGAACTTCTTTCAACAGCCTGTCCACTTACCATCATACATATGCAGATGACAAAAATGTTTGTCACGATGAAATCTTTCACAAGAGGCACCTTGTCCTTTTTAGAGGTCAAAGCTTTTATGCAATCCCTCCTGTTTTATCTTGGGAATCCTATTTTACAAAATGAAGATTTTTCAAAGACTTATGCAGTCCTACAATCCCATGATACGAGTATCCTCCTCCTTAATCTTGTTAATAAAAATACCAACATTTTCAGATTACAAATTGACAATGACCTTGTAGGGTTCACCCAACTGACACCAGCTGCAGGATGATTTCATTATCATTTGCCAAGAGCTCAGCCCAACAATACTGATTACCTAGATTAGTAGTCCTATGCCGGATCTAGCTGGCAGCACACTGTAATCATCGCAAAAATAAATCTTTCAGCAGCCTTCCACGTGAAATGTTTAAATTACCCCACAACACGCAGCATTCAAGGAGTACATAGTTCTCTACTCGGTTCCTTTCGAAAGCCTGATTACTGTCATGGAAAGAAATGCTTCCGAGTGTAACCTCTCTCTCTCTCTCCCTTAAATATTCCCTTAAATATTTATGGTCTAACGACATTGGTGTAGACTGTAGAAGTATCTCAATTCATAGAGCACGCATCTACTATCAACCCCGACTTTTACCTCCGGGAAGGATGAGAAATGTCTTGTTTAGTGTGATGAGGTTACTTATCGTCCTTCCCGATGTAAAGTTGGCAGACAATTTTGGAAATTTCTTCTCTCCTTTTTTTTTTTTTTTTTTTAAGGAAGTAATTTGTCCTGCTTAAGGAGAATATTATGTGTGCATATGTGTAGGGGTGTGGCACGTCCTTAAAGCGATTTTTAAATGTAAATTTAAATTTTGCGCATCCCTGTGACTCGGATGGGGAATCCGCACGTTCAATTAGGAAAAAAAGTATCCCACAAGGAGCAGATTTGTTTTCTACAACGACCTCTTTCTTACATTTTTGATGTTTAGATTACTTCCCGGCTTGTACTCGCAACAAGGACCAAGCAACACGAGCTTGCATTTAAATATGTATCTTTGACCTGTAAGACGAGCGGATCTTAAGGATGAAATCTACGAAAAGCAATTAGGAAAATACATAATTTATACGAGTACCAACCAAAGGTAGTACGTCTTCGCAGTGTGTCCTTGTTGTCGATTATTTTCAAATGTTGTTCAGCAATCCGTGTAATTTCTTTAAAAGTGTTAAGTCGGGGTAATTTATGTAGCGTGAAGGTTTAGTTAGAAACGAAGGATGGCAACAGTTTGTTTAGTGTTACTTTGAGATGATATTTAACTTAACAAGGATGTGCTTTTAGTTTTAGAAAATTCTCATACACACAACGAATGGATAGACATCAGTGGTGTGGCAGACGAGAAAATGTCAACTTCGTTTAAATATGGATGACACAGGTTTCAAGTTTAAAGTGAGTGTGCTTATTCTGTAATGTGTGCGGGCCTTTGAGATGGTGTATTCGTATCCGATGAGGTAGACTTCCTTCTCACATGCGTGTGCAAAGATAAATCTACAGATCAATGTTAAATGAGTCAGACATAATCATCACAATTCGAGATAATGAGACCGAATGGGCCAATGGGGGCTATAATGAAACAAGCTCAATGTCGGGTGTACGATAAATCCGTACGTCGAGCTGATAATCTGTAGTGGAATACATTTTCTGTGTCATGGAAGAATTATCTGTACTTGTACTGATACTGATAAATCTTCCTTACAACAACTCATTATTCTTCAAGAGACTGCAGACGCAATAGTATTGTACGGGTATTGTTTAAGGTTTAAGTTTGTTGAGGAAGGATGCAGATACGTTTTGTTTATGGTGGCATTTTAATCCTTGTTCGAGGAAGCAGCATCTCATTTTACAAAGGACGATATCTTTCAACAAGAAATGCGGATACTGAATCCTTAAATAAGATGTTAAGTCATTTGAATTGCTCCAAAGTACAATAAATGAGCTAAGGGCATACATTGAAGGAAAAATGATGACAGTTGATGATAGTTTTCACAGTTTCTGACTTCAAGAAAAAGTCCTTAAAAAACTGTTGGTATCACGACCGCGTTTAAAAAGTTCCAAAAATAAGACGATTAGCATAGAACTACAGGGGAAGGTATACTGCGTCCTTGTGGCGTCTCTAGAATGGTATTTCAACATCCATAGGGTAAAGACCTAATGTGTATGGCGACACAACTCTTCAAACAAGTTGTCAACCAAATCTCCTACAAAGACAACCAAATTACTTTTGCCAGACAAAGATCTAAGGATATGCAAGTGGAAGGAAGGCAAAATCGTCACAGCAGATAAAATTCAATTGATGAAACAGGGATGATTCAAGAAACCATGCTGTGGATTTCAATTTCAGTAGGTGCCAAGTGGCAGGCATTTTGGTTAATGGATCCAGCGGGCTAAACGTTTGCTCAAAATTGTTTAACATTAGGCTGATTTATATTCCTGACTTCGATGGATAAGAAAGATGGCAATGAAATGGGCAAAATAAGTGAGTGTTTTGAGCCCGATAATCGGAAAATTCAGTCTATAAAACCGAATGAAACTTTTCGACTCGTAGCAGTCTGTCCGTCGGCAAAAGGATTATTTGGCGTTTTTTTTTAGGCGAAAAGCACACTTCTAATGGTCGTACGTGCACTCTGAGACGCCAACATTGAGTCTGATCAGTAATACAGATGCTGGAATACTGCAATTATATCGAACAGGTCAAAGCTACGTTACTTGACCTTCGCAAAAGCCCCGCTCAACTTGATATAGTGAAGATACATTTTCAACTCAATGAGAACTGCTACCGAAAACGTGCTTGGTCTTTAACAAAGCGCTAGAATCTCAGCATAGCCAAAAGAAACATGCTCCCAAAACCTGTACCAGCTACACATTATGAATCTTCTTCGTGTCGCGTATAAGTTTCTATTTAACACATTATCAAAAAACTGGATGGCCTACATCAGAGTGGCCTTAGACTTGTTAATTCCACCATTGATGTGACATTCACACTTCGTCTAATCTTGAAAAAGAATCGACAAATGCAGATGGATGCGCGCAACCTACTCGCCGACTGTGAAGCTGCGTTCGATAGTACGGTAACGGATCAGTAAATTTAGAGTCACTACGAAACTCACCCAAATGTGCTAGATGACGCTAACCAAAACCACCAGCACAGTAAGAATTATCAAGAATCTGTCTGAGCAAGTTCAAGCGCTGCTAAGATACGGATATCGATGTCTCCAGCACTGCATGACAGTAATATCGATTTTGTCGGCATTAATACATGGACCGTTGAGTGGATCTACCAGTGAACAACAACAAGATGAAGGACTTTGTTTCAACAAAATTACTTACAAGGACTTTGTACACTCGTATCTTGGATTTAGCAAAGAATAGCTATAACCAACAAGTGTAACTGAAAATAGTCTTCTCTCAACGGGTTCCAATTCCAGATCACAAATTCTTTCCTTCCGATTGCATAGTGCTAAATCGTTAACGATGACAAGCAAAGACGAAAAGAAATCTTCACGAAGAACACAAACCACAGCAAGAACCGTCCGTCAGCATTGTCATGGTAAGGTTAGTTTGAACGGACGAACAACAAAGATGCAAACAATCGACCTACAAGTATCTTCGTCGAAAGAATCAAGTGATGAGGACCTCGGCTGAAATGTCCAAAAAGTCCTATTGCGCGCGAAGAGTGGCACTTTGAGCAGTTGTCGATTATAGTCCGCATTCACGGTCAACAAATGGTCAAACAAATGGAGCAGATTGCGATCGGCGCCAGGAACGCCGTCAATTGAATGTTCGAACCATTCGATCGGTCAATCAAAATGGTTCAGCAACAAAGAAACAAAGAAACTACGGAAGCATGTGTTAAGCCGAAAACTCAAGAGACCACCAGATACAAGGTGCGGGAAGATAACTTCCTTATTGGAAATGAGCGGCCCGGGGCTGATGGGAGTCACAGGCGATTGTACGTGGTCTCCTAAGGGGCTTGTTAACTTGTGTTTTATCATCATCATACGTAGCGAGCAGGGCATGCGTTTGCCTTAGAGGCCTATTTTCCCAATGGCCATTCGAAATGGCTTCAATATTGCGCCATTTGGTCCTGCTTCGGACCGAAAATCAATTCTTTTGTGGGTCAAAACGCTCAATGAAACTAATTCTGTGCAGAAAAGAAGAACTGAAAACGCACGTCCCATGAGAACAACTGAGAACATCGAAGCAGGGTTGCAGTTCTTCGACCCCCACGGCGTTCATACGTCTGCTCTTGATTAAATGAACTTAGGGGACATACGGAGCAACGGCCCATACTTTAAAGGCATCGGTGGCTGTGTTGCGAGAGCACTTTCCACGGGGCCTTATCTCATTGAGGAGTGATTTGGAGTGCCCGGCACGTTCACCCTATCTGACCCTTTGAGAGTTCTTTTTTGTGGAGTATTTAAGATCAGGACGATCAGGCAGCTGGAAAGAAACAGCAGAATTCGGTTCAACCAGTGTTTCGACAATTTGGAGCTTTAAATGTTTAACTTTTCCCACTTTTTGTTTTGTTGCATCAGTTATCCTGCCGCAACAGAGTCTCTTAAAGTCGATAATACTAACAAAAATCACCAGTCGCAACGACTTGGATTTTATGCAGAAGCCGTCTAACTTCTCATACAGCAAACAAAATTCAAATACGAATAAAAGGACGACACTGTGAAATCAGACGAGAGCTGCTCAAAAGCCCTATACAAAACAAATCACAAAAGCGAAAGCGCGTAATGGACAATATCGATACATGATTTTAGGCCAAGAATACTATACATTCCCGTCTACCTCGGGAAATTCAACGAATATGTGGAAAAGGCTTCGCGATCTAGACATAAGTTTTTTTTTTTTTTTATGATTTGCGCGCGCTCAAAGGATTTAAGTACCATTAAAATGTTAGCACACAGCGCGGGCGAAGGAAAGCCAGGGAGGATAGAAAGAGAGCGACCGGTGAACGTTGGTTTTAAATGTTTGAAGGTTATAATGACTAGGAAATAAGGAGCTAGGCAGGGTATTCCATAAGCGAGTTGTTCGGCATAGGATCGAATCACGATATTTTAGAGTACGAGACCTTACGTCGGTGTTCGAGGGTGTCCATTGTTTGAGTGGCAGGTGCAGAGATGATTTAGGCGCACCCGATGTGGGCATTGTACTCCAATTTAGGGTGGATCAAAAAGTTCCCGACCACACCACCGTGTGGCGCTCCCATTGTTCCGATATGAGTTCTGGTTTTTTTTTTTTGTTAAGTTGGTAAATCTGTTGTTGACATTCCCTCTAAATCTTAGTGTTATAGCTTGACATTTGCAAAAGTTATGTAGCCAAGAGTGCATCTATCTCTGTGTGTGTTGGCGATTTTTTACAATTTTAGAAATGGATTTAAATTTGCAACAATGAACTGATACGAGTATTACATTTTGCGTAAAAAACTGATTTAATGGTGCGCGAACGTTGGAAATGTTGGAAAAGTGTTTCGGCAACGATTCTCTAAAGAAAACGGTCGTTTACCAGTGGCACGAGCGGTTCAGAAAACTCGTGGATTTTGCACCATGATAGCACACCGTCGCACAGTGCCATCATTATTCGTAATTTTTTGACGAAAAATGCAACAAATACCATCCAACAGCCACCGAATTCACCGAATTCACCTGATTTGGCTCCCTATGACTTCTTTCTGTTCAATCGAGTTAAAAAACTAGTACGGGGAACGCGTTTCAGCAGCCAAGAGGAAGTAATGGAAAAATCGCAGGAAGCACTCATGGACATACCGAAAACCGAATATAAAAAATGTTTCGAGGATTGGATCAAGCTCTGGCATAAGTGTGTTGCAGTCGATAGGGATTACTTTGAAGCGGACAATATAGATTTAGATGAATAAACTTGTATTTTTAATTTTCTGAATAAATTCCCGAAAATTTTTTAATATTTCTTACATCGCTTGAGGAGACCTAGACATTTCGCAGCATTTTTGACGACACGGAATATGTGGCCATTCCAACGTAATTTTTCATTGACACACATACCGAAAATGAAAAGTTTATGGGTTTCGACAATGCAAGTGTTATTCATGGATAATGGCTGGGTGTTTAAATTTCGCTTTAATGACAGCAGACAGCATTGCGTTTTGGAAGCATTATATTCCACTCTGTTGATTGTTCCCCAATTGGTTATGCTGCTCATATCGGAATTTAATGAACTTAACATACGCTGCCGTTCCCATTCTACAGCCGAAGAGCAGAGACGTGAGTCCGGTAACGAATATGAAAAGCAGAGAGTACTGTCGTCAGGAAAGGAGTATATTGGATTAGAAGTGGCAGACAGGAGATCATTAATAAAAATTAAAAAGAGTGTCGGACACAGAACGGAGCCCTGGGGCATCCCAGCATTTATTTTGTGGATATCAGACTTGTGAATATTGACATGATTGGAAGAAAGCAGGGTGATGTGAGTGGCATTTCAGTGCGCATTGAAGCGGAATCGCCGAAGATGGGTTTAACGGTCAATGAGGACAAGACCAAATATATGCTGACCGAAGTCTCCGACAGAACGTCATCCTCGATAGATATAACTTTGAGGTATTGAGGTATTAAGGTATTTGTCTACTTAGCTCTGAGATCAAACGAAGAATAGACACTGCCAATCGGTGCTGCGTTGAGCTAAGTAAAACCGTCTCCTGAATAACAAAAATGGCCCTATACAATCCCAGTCCTGCTCTATGGTGCAGAGGCATGGACTTTATCAAAAATGGATGAGGGTGGTATTTCCTACTTCGAGAGGAAAATTCTTCGGATGATTTTCAGTCTCACGTGAATAGACGGTGAGTAGATGACGAGAAACAACGACCAACTGTATGGGCTATACAGGGACATCGACTTAGCCAAAAGAGTGAAGGTCAACGCCTTCCTTTTTGTTCTTGCAACTCGTCTTGAAATCATTGTAAGTAATACTCAACCTTTGCGCATATCAAAGTTTTAATGCAACCCTGCTCCAGTTCTACAGCATGGGATCCAGTATCAGCCATACTTGTCTAGATATCTCAGTTATCCCGGTTAATACATTTATAGCCAGTCTTACAGAGTGGTTGGAAGTATACCATATTGGTGGCTTGATGATTAATCTACGTACTTCTTGTTCTAGATCAGTTGATCAGTGATGCAATTCCCTGGGACGTCCAAGTAGCCCCTGGACGTTCACCGTGCTTGTCTAGTGCTGCCCAGGCATCTCCTTGACTCTCGTATGCGTAAATATGCAGCAGTCCCTAAGTACCCTCGAATTTATGGTGTTCGAACTTAGGGATCTGATTAATATCCGACTCGTGTATTGGATTCAGACTGAGCCAAGCAGTACCCCGATCAAAAAGTGAGACCTCGGTATGGATGACATTATAGCATGTGAGTAGACTGAAGGATTGGTGTAAGCAGATCTACACAGAGAAGATCCCTGCGCCAACGCATACTCTAAAGCCATCTGTGAAGATGGATATGGACTCAATATGAATAATAATTCTTATTATATCTAGAAACAGAGGTCATAGTTTAAGTCAATTCTAACAAAAAGCGACTGATTCGAGGAGGTCGCGATTAGCGTGAGAAGATTGGCACGTCCTTCATTTAGAGTTAGTGAGAGAGCTAGAGAGCAGGCCATCAAACGGCTATGCCATAAGTGGGCCTCACGATTGTGATGTAAATCCAGTGCATGACTTTGGGTTGTAGACCTCACCTTTAGCTTTCAGCCCACTTGAACGAGTGGAAAAGATAACTGAAGCCTGAAGCAAACTTCAGTTTGCTGTCCCACATGAGGCCTAGTGCCTGGCACTCTTCGAGAAATTCAGAAGGTACTCATTTACTTGTAGCTTGGGTGGAATGATGCGGGGTATCTTGACTTTTTTTGTGAAGTGGACCAGCTGTTCTGGCAAAATTTACGCTTAGGCCACATCTGTGTGGATGTCTGTGGATGTTTATACACATAAAAAGTGACCCCGTGGATGCCAGCTACCACAATTGTCCTCTTGCGTGATAAGCAGCCCTGTTTGTTCTATTGTAGGTTCTGTACGAGAGACAAGGGTACACCCTTTGGGAGTATTCATCTGTGTGGTTACTTCTCTATTGTACAGGAACCAAAAGTTTATGACTCTACTGTTGAGAATAAGGTGGATTAAGCTGCAAAGTGATATGACATCCCTCGATATCAAGACACGGCATCAATATATGGATAATCTTTAAGTCTTTTAGATCTTTCCATTGGGCGTAAGACAGAGTCCAGTGTAATCACAAACGATTAACCATTTTTATAGGCATGCTTGCAGTTCTTTTGTGATTAAGACTGCCAACGCAGATCAAAGATTCCCTCAAGAGTCTGGGCTAAGATCGTGCCTTGTACAAGTGCATATGAAACTCAAAGTCAAGCAGCTATTTCTTTATCAGACTTATCGGAATTGAACACTCTCTGTGATGGTCGCTATTTAAGTAGTCTTACCCAGGGCCTTCATAATGAAGGATCTCTTACTTTCTTATTTAGGTGGCGCTACAGTCCTCGGGGACCAGGACCTCAGCTAGCGTGGTCTTTCGTCAGCTGCCTCCAGTTGCGCACACGCTGGGGTCCCCATTAACCTGAAATGAGGTCGTTCTCTACTGCCTTTCTTATCTCTGGGTTTGACTTGAAAACACATTGGCTGGAATGCTGGTGGCCATGCCCTCAAGGTGACCTAGCCATCTACATTGTACAACCTGTTGAAACGTCTCCTCAATTCTCCATTGATGCAAACGGGACCGACAATTATATGAAGAACTGATGATGATGAGTGTCCTGTAATTAAGTCTTTTTGTTTGCTCAAGCGAGGGCTTTACTACTTGATTGACAAAGAAGCGGCGATCGAAAGTGATTTTCCGTATGATTTCCGGGCTATTGTTGTTGTAGCTTCAAATCTGTAGCAGCCTATCGTGATATTTTGTCCCAGGCATCGATGGTGAGTATCTCTCGTTGTTCACACCATATGCTTTATACATACCCTGATCTCAAAGGTCTAAAATAGGACTTCGACTAAACGCGCAAGTAGAACTTGCAATGGAAAAGTTGACCATTCATCTACGTCGCAAGTACACAAGATGCAGACAGCGAGTTGAAGATGCACACGTCAACCGTAAGTACAGTGGTTTGGATTCATGCAGTTCATGATGGGGATTGCCATGTTCATGATATCCAAAATGGTCCAAGAGTTCAGCTTATAGTTTCAATGCTCACTGCGTGAGTCGGATGCTGGCTATAAAGTTGCCCGATTCGATCGGCTATAAATATGCCAACTGCCAGGTTTCTAGGTCCGATGATTCGAAATTTATTTGCTACTGTCTGACCACATTGTAAGTGTTTTATGTTTTATAAACCTTTTTTAAGGTAAAGGCCACTACAAATGGCTGTTTTATTAATTGTTTATTTTTTGCGGTCTCTTTCGTTTATTGCAATATCCCGTTTGTAATGCAAACAATTATTGGCTTCCACCATGAACCCATAAACCATATTCCACCATCGTACCATCGTACCATCGTACAGTCCAACCCGAAAAATCGATTTTCAATTTAATTAAAAACCACACACCGAAATTCATTCAGCTGCAATTGCTTCCAATTTACGAATTTATATCCGCGAGGGACTCTTACCCAATGTCAGACATTTGTTCAATTCTTGCCACAATGTTCATGACAATACATTCTCGGTCAATCCACTCTCACCAGCTGCCTGACTTTCTGAATGTCTGTCAACGACCCGTGAATGTGGCGTTGAATAAAATTCTGAAAACTACTCGAACATCAACTGAAATTAAATACACATTCAGACTAGTAAATGACGGTTGACAAAAAAGACAACAACAACAATAATAAAATTAACATACAGACAATTTTTTAGTACAAAAACTAACATCTGTTTGAGGCGCAGGACTTCGTTATCCAGAGACCGAACCCGAACCCGAACCCTCGAAAACCATTAAACCAAAAGGACAGCACAACAGGGGCAGCAACGAGGATTTGTAAAGTTTTTTACGATTAATTCAAGCATTGAAATGTGCTTCTCGTCGGGCTAATCTAAAATGTAGTATTCGTTATCAAGGACCTGGAACATAACATACATAGTTCCACCCAGGATACAGGATACAGGCATACCAAGCATAGCAATCAGATTCGATCAAGGTGTAGGAGCAGGTTCACTAATGCGGCAAAATTCACACTACTGCTTGTGCACGAACTTGACCCTAATTATGGATGTCCTTCCAGGGAGTTGACTTTCCCTTTAATTTTGAATAGTATGATACGTGCCTAAACTTGAGAAATTATACTTGGGTCGTCTGCATTTAGGAATGCACATGGACATACAGATATTCATGAGCTCGTAATTTAGTTACGAGTCCTTTTTCTGGTGAAGTGGAATTAGTTTTTAATCGCAATTAAAAGGAGCAACTAACTATCTATTAAAATTTAATTTTTTTTTGTAAAGTCTTATCGACATGTTTGTCAGGAGGCAAGTACTCGTACTTGTCCTCGTAATGCGAAAATAGTGGATAATTTCCACAAACAAGTCCTTTCTCATCCACCCCGGGAAATGAAATGAAAGAAACAATTCTTCATAGATGGGAATCTGCAGTGGAGTGAGGCAGAACTTAAGTGCTTGTCATGCTCGTACAAAAGGCAAAACTAAGTTGACAAATCGCCAGGAGGCATACCCAGTCTCCCCAATGAGTTTGGGATGATGGAGGAGGATCCCCATGGTATGGAGTTGTGCATAGAAGACATTGAGCATTGGATTTCCGCCTGCATTGCGGTTGTATATTTCTTCATCCAGACACAAAGGAGACACACCATTGGAGTGTTTTTAGTTTTTTTTTTTTTTTTTTTTTCATCAACAGGGGTGCAGGACTTCGTTTCTGGTGCGGATACATTTGAAGTTGCTGCGAAACTATTCTAGGCAGTGACAGCTTCTGGTTTATTTGGAATTTCTTTCCTTTAAAAGCTTTGCATCAGCCTTGAAAATATGTTGATTTTTTTTGTTTAATCAGAACGGAGATGGAAGCACATTTTTTATGCTTGCATCAAAGATGCATCATTAAGAGGAACAACACCAGAAGCAGACTGTTGTCAATTCAAATTAATTGCGACAGAGTGATTGCCAAGTGATTCTGTGGAAAGCATTTCATAGTTCAAGTGGGTACAAGATGCTAATTGACACCAGATATGAGCGGAATTTCCAAGAATTATTTTGAAATAGACGGCATTTTGTGCTTTGAAGAAATATGGATTTTTAAAAAGTCTATCAAGTCTACGTTTATATTCTGTCACAGATATTTAATTGGGATTCGTTCAGAAACTCAGGTGCTTACTGGCACTAATGATGAGTACTTCGAGATCTAAGGAGGCGGTAATTATTTGGTGTAGGAACAACCCCAAGTGGTACGTTAGTTAAAGGACGTTGAGAGATTCCGATCTTCAGACTTCTTCAGAAAATCCAACTGCGTACCCCTTCATAATTTATAAAAACAGCCGACTTCAAAGTTGGTTTCAATCACTTGACTCCAGAAAGAAACGAAGAGGGACAACGCGAATTCATTCTGAGTAGGGCACAATTTTAGTCTCGACACTGGGGGTTTCTCTGCAAACTGCACCGCCGAGATCTCAGCTTTTCTTTGGGCCGCTGCTGCTAGCATAGTCGAGCAGCGATCAGATTCCTAAATTTGAATTCCACCTCTCAGAGAGATGGTTAAGCAGTACAAAATAGCACTTAGACGTCCAAGGAAATTGTGTCGCTGATAAACTAGCCAGACTCAGCTCCATAGGTACAAAATGTAGGCACATTGACAACGTCAAGCAAACACACAAATGACACACTTTCAAGCGGCCATAAAGGCTCATAGCTATGAGACATAGGGACTCATATGGTTCATATATAATACAATCCTAATAGATGAAGAGAATTGATAAACAAAATCACCGGACACTGTGTCATTCGAAGACATACGCAATAATTGAATATCCCTCACAATCTATAGGAGCTGCATGGACAAGTGGCGCACTCCTTTTGCAGCTGCCCTGCCTCGGCACAAATCATCAAAATGCAGTGTCTAGGTATGATAGTTACAACTGATCTTGGTTCTATGAAGAGATTATCTACCTTGGTCATTGTTTCTAGAGCTAGAGCATCTCAATTCCACGTTCATCCAGTGATAGTACAATGGACCTACAACTGGTCTAAGTTGACCTCAACGAAGACCAACAGCATAATGTCAGCTTGACGGTCGGTACCTTCAGTTTAATTTTTAAAGGACGTGAATCCATCATATCAATTTACGGCAAGTGACGGAAATGTTCGCTAAAAACAGGGAAAAATTTAAAAAGAGCATTCTCACTAGCTCCACGGGTCGACGACAGTATGCCTGAAAAATCTAACCTCACCAATGTTTGATCGACCCTAAAAGGGGAAATCTAGTGAACTGCGCCAAAAGAATAAATCCACTCATCACCGCATATAAAATCCTGTCTGTCGCATTATGTGTACACTTAAGACAGTTCGTCAACAGTCTGATCTGACCTTTCAGTGTGATTTTAGGCCAGGAAAGTCCACCAAAGATCAGATTTTCAGATTACGACAGATCTTGGCAAAAAAGCCCAGGATTTCCAAATCGATACACACCGCCTTTTCATTGGCTTAAAAGCCACATATAAGAGCATCTACGAGGGCGGGTCAATAAGTCCGTGATTGGACTTTTGATAAAAAAATAATTTTATTTTTCAACGTAGTCTCCCTTGAGCTCTATACACTTTGTCCAACGCTTCTCCAATTTTTTTTATCCCTTCCAAAAAAAATGATTTGTCGAGGTCCTCAAAATGACGAGATGACTTCATCATTGGAGTCAAATCTTTTTCCACCAAGCCATTTCTTCAGGTTTGGGAACAAGAAGTAGTCGCTCGGAGCCAAATCTGGAGAATAGGGTGGATGAGGGAGCAATTCATAGCCCAATTCATGGATTTTTGCCATGGCAACTGCACATGTGTGCACCCTTGCATTGTCTTGGTGGAAAAGAACTTTTTTCTTGGCCAAATGAGGTCGTTTTTTTTTCAAATCGTCATTGAATCGGTCCAATAAGTTGGCATAATATTCCCCATTGATTGTTCTTCCCTTTTGAAGGTAGTCAATGTGGATTATCCCGCGTGCATCCCAAAAAACAGTCGCCATAACTTTATTGGCTGACAAACCCACCTTGGCCTTCTTTGGCGCCGATTCACCCTTAGAAACCCACTGTTTTGGCTGTTGTTTGTTCTCTGGTGTGTTGTGATGGATCCATGTTTCGTCCACGGTTACAAAACGGCGCAAAAACTCCTCCATATTGCGATTAAACAACGCCAAACCTTCCTGTGAAGTTGTTACACGATTGCGTTTGTGGTCGACTGTGAGCAAACGCGGCACCCATCTTGCGGAAAGCTTTCTCATGCCCAAGTGATCATTCAAAATTGAAACCACTGAGCCATGCGAGATCCCTACGGCTTCCACAATCTCTCGCACTTTCAATCTTCGGTCGGCCAACACCATATCGTGAATTTTTTCGATTGTTTCGGGTGTAGAGACCTCAACTGGGCGTCCAGGAGGTTCGACATCTTCAGTGCTTGTACGGCCACAACGAAATTCAGTAAACCACTTTTTTACCATTGAAATCGATGGTGCAGAGTCCCCATAGTATTTATCAAGCTTAGCCTTGGTCTCGGTAATGGTTTTTTTTCGCAAGAAATAATGCTTAATAAGCACACGAAATTCACTTTTTTCCATTTTCTCCTCAAATTAGTGAGTAGTCTGATAAAAATAGCTGTCAAACACAAACTAACTGACGCAGCAAGTTTAAATTTTGACAGGAGTCAACTGACAAATGCCTGTTGACAGGAGCAGTGTTGCTGTTTCAGTAAAGAGGTCAGAAATTCAAAAATGCACGGACTTATTGAACCGCCCTCGTATAAAGACGAACTGTACATAGCCGTGACTTGTTTTGGCATCGCCGTCGAAATGCACACTACTCCGTCAAAGTCACAATAACACTTACAACGTCAGAAAAGAGCTTAAAGAAGGCGATGGGTCGTCATTTGATCTTGTCGACATCATTCTTGCCAAACTCGCAAGCCAACTCCAGAGGCACGATCTTTCAAAAGTCCGTTCGGTTATTCGCATACGCAGACGACATTGATGGGAAGAGCACAGAGAAGAGAAGCTGTCAATGGAGGGTTTTCCACCATTTGAAGTAGAAACGACAAACAACAAAGGGAAACGGACAACATCGACGCCTAGGACAAAACGTCACGATAGGCGGCTGAAACTTCTAGGTAGTACAGGACTTGGCTCCGCTATCAATTCCGACATCAACGCGGAAATCTTGCGAATAATCACTATTGCTAATTGCTGCTTCTTGCTGCATAAATTAATGACGCCATCTCCTGTTCATCCCAATTCTGCTTTACGGAGCAGTAGCTTGGACACTAATGAAAGCGGATGAAAATGATCTCGGGCTTTTCGAGGAAAAAGTTCTCCTAGTATTTTTCGGTGCCGTTGGCATCAATGGAGAATGGTGGAGACGTTTCAACAGTGCACTATACGCGCGGAACAACGATGTCGACCTCGTCAAAAAAAGCTCGGATAACCCGGTTTTAATGGCTAGGTCATCCTGAGCATATGGACATCAGCGTCCCGGCCCGGAAAGTTTTTGACTCCAACGCATTAGACGTAAACACAAGTGGAAGGCGATCTCAGCGAACTTTGTGCACAGCTGGATTTAACTGGCAGAAGATTGTGCTAAATCCAGCTGGAGAGGCATCATAGCTGCGTCCCGATCCACCCCGGATTGGGACAGTGTAGAACCCAAAGTAGACCAAATTAGAGTTTAGCAAGGGAAGAAATGTAGACTCATAAGCTATTCTATTTTGTCCAAAAAAACTAGAAGGTTCACCGTCTAATACAAATTTGGCTGCGGTAAATTTGATGAGATTGTTTTTTGAGGAGGGGGAAAATGCCTCAGCTCCTTAGCTTGGCACACAAGTGGCCAATTACCTCACTTAAGCAGGAGCTACAGTTCTCTATTTAAGAGTCTTCCCATATCTAGCTTCAAGGACAGATTCTATGTCGGTTCCTTTCCATTGGAAAGCGCTTCCTGCACCGAATTATGCTATCGCAATGGATTTGAAAACTGTCCCGACCATTTCCTTTGGCATTCATTTCCTCAACAAATCCAAAGCAGACAAATTCGGATCTTTCTGACCAAATCGATGACGCTGTATGGCTCATGCACTTCGTCGTTGTGTTTTCTTCAATTTTTGTCTATGGTTATAGAACCGAGTTATCCTAGACGAAATCTAGAAGAAACCAAGACGTAATCATCCACCTTTACATGACCTTGATTGAGTTAACTTTTTATTTTTTTGAAGGAAATCTACGAGTACCTTTGCTCATAGTATTTGCAAACAGCTTTTGTCATTATCTGAAGCACTGATTCCTGCTTGAAGACCTCCATATGGCATCTCTCTCTATCAAAACTACCTGAATAGTGCGCAAACCAATCTCATAAGTGACCCCAAGTCCTTTTTTCAATTTGTCAATTGTAAAAGTAAGACTAATGGTTATCCTTCCTCCCTCGCTTTCGAAACTAAATCTTCGAGTGATCCTCCTACCATCGCCAACTTTTTTGCTACATTTTTCAAACAATCATTTGCCAGCAACTCCTTGGTACCAGATCCCTCTTACATCAATGATCTACCAAATTTCTCTATTGGTCCCTTTCTCACTCAAAATTTCGATCCTGCAGTTATTGAAGAAAAGCTACTAAAACTTAAAGATGAATTTGTATCTGCCCCAGAAGGACTCCCCACCGTGTTTCTTAAAAAATGCTCTTCCAACCTGTCTACCCCTTTCCTATCTATTTCGCCCATCCCTTACACAGGGATAATTTCCACAGATTTGGAAGACCTCTTTTATAATCCCGATACACAAAAAGGGATCTAAGCATGAAGTTACTAATTATGTTCCCATTGCTAAACTCTCTCATATACTCTAACCCTTTGAAAGCATTTTATACGAAGCGTTAAACTTCAAACGCAATCCTTTTATTTCGCCCCGACAACATGGTTTTCTAAAAGGTAGATCAACTACCACAAACCTAGTTGAATTCGTGTCTTTTGATCTCGCAACCTTAGAAAATGGCAAAGAAATCGATGTTATCGCAACTGATTTCACTAAAGCGTTTGATAAGATATCTCATCAATTGATCCTCTTCAAATTGTCTGCTCTCAGCTTTGAACCTCTCTTTTTAAAATGGATTTCTTCTTACATGATAAACGGTTATTATAGTGTTCAGTTTAGATCCGATCTTTCTGTTCCATTCCAGGCCTCACCTGGAGTTCCATAAGGCAGCCATCTTGGTCCTCTTCTCTTCATTCTTATTATTATCCTCTCCCTTTAAGCTGACGACACAATTTTTTTTAAAACCATTTCTTATCCCCATGACTCTATCCTTCATCGAGAAGGCCTTGATCGGTTTTCAATCTGGTGCCTCAAAAACTGTCTAGTACACCAATTTTGGGCGGATGAATGCCTTATACTTAAATATTGTAGCCAGATCAGAGGGCGTGAAATATTTCTTAGATCGTTTGAGGAAACCTAGACATGTCGCAGCATTTTTGACGACACCGAATATGTGGTCATTCCATCGTAAGTTTTCATTGACACACATACCGAGAATGGAAAGTTTATCGGTTTCGACGATGCAAGTGCCATTCATGGATAATGGCTGGGTATTTGAATTTAACTTGAATGACAGCAGACAGCATTGAGTTTTGGAAGCATTAAATACTACTCTGTTAGTGTTTCCCCAATTAGTTATGATGTCAATATCAGAATTTAATGAGCTTAACATATGCTGCCGTTCCCGTTCTACAGCCGAAGAGCAGGGACGTGAGTCCGGAAATGAATATGAAAAGCAGAGAGTACTATCGTCAGCAAAGGAATATATTGGATTAGAAGTAGCAGACAAGAAATCGTTGATGAAAATTAAAAAGAGTGTCGGAGACAGAACGGAGCCCTGGGGCACACCAGCATTTATTTTGTGAATATCAGACTTGAAACCGTCCAAGACAACTTGAATTGAACGTTCTGAAAAGTAATTTCTAATACATTGAAGAAGAGATTCATCGATCCCAAATGCACGTATTTTCGACAAGAACTTGGTGCCAAGCTCTGCCAAATGTTTGAGAAATATCAAGTGCAACTATCTTGCTTTCGCCAGATTGATGTGTGTTTTGATTCCACTTTTCGGTGAGACATGCCATCAAATCACCAGTGGGCCTGGTGCTCCGAAAACCGTATTGCAGGTCATTGAGAAGTTTTTGTGTTTCGAGATATTTCATGAGCTGACGGTTTTTCAGCGTTTCAATGATCTTGGTAAGAAGGGACGTAAGTGCAGTGGGTCTGTAGGAGGACAAAGAAGATTCGCCTTTTTTGGGGACGGGCTGGACAAATGCTGTTTTCCATCCGCTCGGAAAGAGTCCTAAAGAGTAGGATTGATAAAAAAAAGCTTACGCAGTGGTTTTGCCAGCGTGGAAGAACCAGAACCTCTTCAGAAAAAGGGGAGATATACCATCTGGACCAGCGGATTTATGCATATTGAGACCTTTAAGTACTCTTGCTACTACATGAGTGCGAAAGTGGATTCGTCACATTGAAGATTCGACGCACTCAAGTGCGACAAGGAGACAAAGCACAATCTGGAAGTGTAGAGCTGGCCGCAAAGTGTGCAGCAAGCAGATTGGCCTTGTCTAGAGAGCTGATAGCTGGAATGTCATTGTAAATGAGCGTTGGGGTGAAGGATGAGGCAGAATTTCTGATGTTTTTGACAAATGACCAAAAGCTTTTACTACCTTTGGGACATTAGAATTTCTTTCCCTCGGTTTTTGGCCATATTGAAATTGTACACGCTTGAGAAAGACGTTGCAGTCATTCCTGGCTCGTTTAAACTTTTTTCGGTTTTCCTCTGTCGGCTTGACCTTGAAGGACCGAAAAAACACTTCTCTAACCCTGACAGCCTCTTTACAGCTCGAGTACCATGCCTTTTCTTTTGGTCTGATACTCTTCATTCGATGAGGGATAAAGGATCTCATTCCGAAGAGAATAGTGTCTGTGATCATATCAGCAGCGGCATCTACGTCGTTATCGAGGAATGTTGAATGTAGGTATGTTGACAGGACACATATAAAAACTCCCGCTCCTTCTTCACACGCTGAAGGTTACTACAATAGATAAGGTACACATTCTATATTTCTTGTGTTTTTTAGGCCGTTCGCGATGCTAACTGTGTTTTTATTGATGCGTATTTTGGTTGGCCAGGAAGAACACACGATGCTGCTGTTTGGCGAAACAGCCCTCTAGGAAAAGGACTCCATAATGGTTAGATTAGGCTTCCGAAAGGAGCTCATCTTTTAGGGGACTCTGCCTATCCTCTATCAATGGATATGATGGTCCCACTCCGGGATAATGGATACCTAAGTCGACAACAAACGCGATACAATGTATTGAACAAGTTTTTGGGATTTTAAAAAACAGATTCCGTATTTTAAAGTACCTCGACGTGTTAAGTCCCGAAATAACACTAAAGCAAAAGAGGAACTTGATGCTATTATGATGCTGATTACAGCATAAGAACCTTATTAACAAATAAATGACACAACTTAAAACATACCTAAACACTTCATTTAAAAAAAAAAATAAAAATAAAAAAACTTCACAAAACTAAACAAGATTAAATTCAGTCCTAAAATTCCAATTGCAATTGATCGATTTTATTGAGCGTTACTCCTCAGGATCCCTTCCAACAGCTCTTTGACGCCACTCATTATCTGAAGGCGCTGATTTTCTAATTGCATCTGTTCCTGGTGACGTGTTTGTTCATCCTGTGCCTCTTATTTTAGAAAATCTAACAGCTCATCCTTTGCCGTTTTTTTGCGTTTGGCTTTTGACTGCGTCGAAGTAGAGGGCTGCAATTCATCCACGTTATATGCGACTTCTTTTATACACCGGCACACCGTCATTTTATTAACACCATGAACGTCACTTATAACATGGTAGTGACATCCTGTCCCAAACCAATGCAAGGGTTTAGTATTTAGTATTTTCTGCCTAACCCTTAGCGCTTTGCTTTTATTAGTTGGCGAACGTAATCTATGGGAAAGTCTCTATGTATCAAATTTCCCACTTGTTGAGAGATTCTAAAACAAGTGTTGCAGCGCTCTCAGACTTGTTATTACGTGTTACACGAATTTCCAACAGTTGTTAAATT
Organism: Volucella zonaria; assembly: GCA_963966105.1. Classification (NCBI taxonomy): domain Eukaryota; kingdom Metazoa; phylum Arthropoda; class Insecta; order Diptera; family Syrphidae; genus Volucella; species Volucella zonaria. Next base: position 110,409,214 of record OZ014534.1, read on the forward strand.
TTACTTGTTTAACAAGCACTTGTTGTATTGTGTTACAGGACCCATGTCGTTTTAACAAAGCTTCAGCGAATCCTTTTACATAGAAATTGCCCTACGAAATTCCACTTCTTGCACCTTTATGTGATGGGCTATTTAAAATGATTGACCTTGTCTTGAAGGAACTCTTAGAAACTCTTGATATCAAAATACATTCTATGGCCATTGATACCATGTCTAAGCCCAAGTTGGCAGCATCGGGATGTTAAAGCACATAAAATTAGATTTTAAATTTAGCTCACAATCAACTGATCAATATCTTGCTCGAATACGTATGACGAACAATGGACATCCATCATTCAATAACGATTGCGAAAAACATCTCATAAAACACACACACCACCACGAGCTTTAACAAAAAATTCTCGAAATTACATCTCTTACAAATTTAATGGTTGCAATGAGTTACGAGTATCTTAACAACCACCATTACCACAATGGTTTTGAATCATGATGACCTTTATATACCATATCTCTGCAGCATGAAACCAATGCACCAGCGTAATGACTGCACGATAATTACTTGAGATAACCGCGAAAGCACTGTGAAATCTCCACGTAATCGATTCGTTTATAACCCTTAAGATTACGAGTATGTCTGAGATTTTTATGGCAATACATTTATCGTTGGGTTTGTTGTAATAGGTTTTCTACATTTCGAATAAACAATCAAAGGAATAAAAGATCTTATGACGGTCATATTGGGGCGGAAGGCACACATTCTCGCCTGCACGCGGTACATTCTGGTTACCTTTGATTTGTTTGTGAACCAAACGAATGATGGTTGCATATAAAAGCTAACAACGCAAGTTTAGTAGAACCAATTAGGCTGTCTCCATTCTGTTAATGGACCAAAAGAAGCAGTCTTCATCCATCATTGTATGTAAGTGCAGCAGCTGCTGGCAACTCTGAAGAGAATTTTCACGGCTAGCCTGGCAATGGCATGCGGATGACGTCGCTATAGCCGTCTCAGGTAAGCATCTTAATACCATTAAAAAACTCCTTCAACTAAACCTCAATAGATTAACCCGTTGGGCAGATCGCTGTGGATTGGGAGTAAACCCCCATAAAACTGATCTTGTCCTCTTTCCCACGAAATATTGTATAAAATTCCAATCATAGACCCTCCCTCACTAAAAAGTACCAGTTAAGTCTTTTTCGATACAGCGAACTACCTGGGTCTTATTTTTGACAGGAAACTAAACTGGAAACCAAACATTCATGCAAGAGTCAAGAAAGGTACAGTAGCCTTATTCTCTTGCAAAACAGCCATTGGTAATAAATGGGGCCCTCAACCCCGCATAACCAACCGGCTATATATCTCGGTCACAAGACCGATACTCACTTATGGGATTATCGTCTGGTGGACAGCTTTAGACAATGCAGTTAACTGCAGTAAAGTTCAAAGGACAGCATGTCTATGCATAGGCGGAGCCCTACGCTCTACTCCCTCCGCGGCACTGGATATTCTGCTTCACTTGACAACCCTCGATATCTTCAGTAGGCAAGTAGCAGCAACTACACAGTGGACAAGTACATCACAGATAAAATCGATTACACCATACCTGAACTTAGGTTTGACAAAGACTTCCATGTAAGCTTCCCCTCTGGCTCCTTCTGGAAGGAAGATGCTTTCATGGAGGGTAAGTCGATCCACTTTTACACAGATGGCTCTAAAACTGATAGCGAGGTTGGTGGCAGTGTTTTCTCAAAAAACTAAATCTAAGCCTCTTCTTCTGTCTTTCAAATCACTGTAGCGTGTTCTAGGCGAAGAAAAAAGTGATATTTGCAAAGGATATCCGCATCTTTTCGGATAGTCAGGCAGCTATCAAGTCTCTGGACTCAGTCTCACTAAATTCGAAAACTGCCCTTGAATGCCGATCATTTCTTATGGAGATGGCAGAGCAGTTCAACCTTCACCTTTGCTGGGTGCCGGGCCACAAAGATATTCCAGGGAACTGTATTGCCGATGAACTCGCCAAAATTGGAACCACTCTACCTATTCTACCAGAAAAAGGGTAGCATAGGTATACCTATCGCTACATGCAAATCAATTTTAGAGCTGGATGCTAACAAAAGAACAGACCTTAGGCGGAATGTTGGAGCAACAGATCTGACCAAAGCTGGACCTGAATCGCTTTAAGTGTCTGATCTCAGCGCCATCATAGGTGTCATCACTGGACACTGCCTCATAGGCAAGCACGCGAGAAGACTTGGCGCTTTTACAAACGATTTCTGTAGAAGCTGCATGGACGAGGACGAAGAGGAGACAATCCTCCACCTCCTCTGTACATGTCCAGCTCTCTGCCAGAGCAAAAAACTTCACTTAGGAGCCTTCTTCCGCAATGACCTAAACAATCTAAAAAATATAGACGTAAACAGTCTCCTACGCTTGATCGCAAGTTCAAACTGGTTCCATTAGCAAGAGGATCATGGATCCACGTGGCGACACAATGGGCCAATAGGCCTAAGTGGGTTGATGTTTCCAACAGCCACACTTACCTACCTACCTGGTACTGGCATACATACCGAATCCATGGCGAACAGTGAGAGTGGTCTTTATACCGAAAATCGGCAAGGAGAACTACTCCCTCGCCAAGAGTTTCAGACCTATAAGTCTGACTTCCTTCATGCTGAAAAGCATCGAGAGAATGATCGAGATCCATGTGCGTAAAACCGATTGCGAATGCATCTTTTGTCGGCGGCGCAACACGCCTACCAACGCGGAAGATCATGCGTTTCAGAATCTGGTAGGCAGAATTGAAGGCGAACTCAACAAAAAGCAATACGCCTTGGGCATTTTCAACGACCTTAAGGGTGCTTTCGACAACGCAACTTTTGACGGCATGTGTAACCCGCCCAGACAACACGGAGCAGACGAATCACTAGTTTTGTGGACAAAAGTAATGCTGGTGAATATGTGGTGGCGGGTGTAAACACTGCTCTGGTGCATGTTGATCGACTCACTGCACAACGCGCTCAATAGTTCTAACGTCTATGCACATGCATACGCGGATGATATACTGTCTGTTGGATTATGTCTAGCGACAGTCTGCTCTAAAGCGCAGACAGCCCTAGACATGACCGATATTGGTGCACTAATAATGGGCTTTCAGTCAATCCTCTCAGAACTGACGTTGTTCTCTTGACGAGAAAGAGGAAGCTGCCTGGCCTGACTCATCTAGTACTTAAAGGTGTCACCATCCAATTCTTCAAAACAGCCAAGCACTTGGGTTTGTTTCATCCTGAATAACAAACTTATCTGGACTAAACATGTTACGTCGAAAGCATCTAAGCAGAGGAGTAATCGACAAGACATGTAGCCTGTCACCGAGAAAGGCCTTTGGATCTACACGGCTGTGATAAGACCAATTATATCCTATACGTTGTGATTGCTGCTTTTACCAGATTCCAAAGAACGGTTTGCATGAGGGCTTTCCCCAGAGCACTTCTGGCTCTGCTCTAGACGCATTGATGAATCTGTCTCCCCTTGATATTCATATCGTGAGCTGCACTCTCAAAGGTATCTTCCGTCTAAAACAAGTGACATTTGGAGCTTTGATGAACTTGCCGGCCATCTGACGCAATGTGCCCAGCACTGGTTTCGGCCAGAATGTGAGCGAGGGAAGGGGTGCAGTCGGGTCTTCACGGACGGCTCCAAAACCAATATGGGATGTAGCGCTGATGTCTTTCTGGAGGACGACAACGTTAGATTTCACTTCACGTTAGGAAAGCTTGCATCTGTCTTCCAAGCGGATTTACGCAATCCTGATGGCAGCGAACTATATTACGGACAACCGGTGGAGGATGCGAAGCATTTGCATCTGTAGCGACAATTAAGCTGCGCTTAGAGCCCTGCTAAACACTCTTACGACTTCCAAGCTAGTTCAAGAATGCAAGAAATCACTGAACGCAATCGGAAGGGTAAATTCAGTAAGCCTTGTCTGGGTCCCAGGTTACAATAGGATCACGGGAAATAAATCGCCGATGAACGTACCAGAAAGGTTCAGAGGAGAGTTTTTCAGGACCCGAACCTACGTTGGGTCTGCCTGAGTCCTCGGTTAAGGCTTCCATTGACAGTTGGGTCTCATATGAGCACAACTGCAGATGGCACAACTCCCCTCGATGTACGCAGACCAAACGAATGCTTCCCCACGTCTCTAGGAGGTGAGCGGCCTTTCTACTGTCCCTCAGCGGGATAGATTGCAGGTTACTTATTGGCGTCGTGACAGCGCATTACACTTAAATGTGCTTGCTGTGAAAGTGATGACGACACCGCGGTGCACTATCTCTGTGAATGTCCGGCTTACGCTCGCATCAGGCTGCACGTACTCGGCGGTAACGTGGTGGGTGCTGGTACTGTAGGCACCTTATCGCTGAAGCGCTTTCTCATCTTTCTTCGTAAGACTGAAAGATTTCATTAAAAGGAACTTTACACACAATACAATGGACTAGTTCTATGTCTGAGTGCTCTGTTCCGACAGCAAAAACACAAAAAGGTTTTAAGTGCAACCCGAGTCAGTTGTCTGAAAAAATTAGATGCAGAATCAAAGAAAACAAAATCCGTCCCAAAGTAAGCAGTAAGACCATTTATTGGCAATTACACGCAGGAAAGGTAGATCCTTCACAGATGTACTGTGAAAATTTCATGACATTTGGACTAATAGAAGCTCGCCCGTTGCGTCTGAAGTGACAATATGTTTGTGTCATCGGTACAAAAATGACTGTCGACCAAAAATTAATCAGAATTCAACATTCGAAGGACATCATCAAGGAGGCCAAGAAGAACAAAAAAATTTCCTTTACAACATTGTAACTGATGATGAAACATGGTGTTTTCAATATGATCAAGAAACCAAGACCCAAAGTGCCGTGTGGAAGGCGCCAGACGAGTCAAAACCCAAAAAATTTCATTTGGAGAAGTGAAAAGTAAAGACATTAGCTTCCATCCCACGCAAAAGAATGGACGTGTAATGAAACGGAATGCGTGTGTGTTCAGTACCGAGCGATGGCGCGCGCTCCCCGATTGAGTAGTGCAACTCTTTCACACGTGATTGAGCGCTGTAGTAAAAGTGGAATCATCTTGGACATCCAGCGAAAACTGTTGAACTGTTGTACACTCCAGCAGACTCCAGAAGTGTACGCTCCAGGAACGCATAGTTTCGCGAGTGAAAGACATTGTAACCAAATTTTTGTACCACGTTCCTGGCGCGCGGTATTTCACTTGTTTTTTAACACATTCCGGCGCGTGCCGGTAAAGCGCTTGCGTATAAAGACCGCTAATGTTGACCACCAGCCCATACAGTTAATGCACAATTCTATATTGGTGTTTTGAAGTGTTTGGTGCAACGTATTCGACCAGAATAGCGCGCAGGAGGAAGTTGGCGTTTGTTGCACGATAATGCGCCATCTCATCGATCGACACTTGTGACCGATTTTGGGCTAAAAATCGCATTTTAACTGCCAACTGCTCGCCTGCTCGTATTCATCTGATTTGGCACCGTGCGACTTTTACCCTTTTCAGAAAAATGCATTTGCCAATGAGAGGAAAGTGTTTGTGGACGTAGAAGCCATCCAAAAGGCTTGCACCAACATCCTGAAGAACATCACGGCGGACGGTGTAAAACACTCGTTTCACATGCTTTTAGACCGTGAAAATCGCTGTATTAAGTCGGAAATTTAGTCGCGTACAGTTGCGGAGGAAGCAATTCATCATGGAATGAGTTGGAGGGAACCGAAGCGCGTTGCAGCAATCCACACATAATGGCGCACAGGCGTTTTTGACGCCTTATACAGAATCGTGATAAGCACTCATTGATTACCTCGAAGTTGTAACTATTGACTTTTGAGGATTAAGTAGGTTTTTTGAAATATCGAAGGCTACAGCTACTTGTATAGGTCTTACACAGCAGAATGGTTCACTTCAGTTAGCCAATAAAAGTAGTCGCTCTTACACTTTCTAGACACCGACCGATAAATAGTGGGATGCCAAGCACCCAAATAGAAAATCGAAGTGATAAAGCTGATACAGAAAGTTCAATACTAAAGGTGGTATACCAAAAGGAGCCGTGCTAGGTCCACTTCTGTAAAAACCCAGCTCTTGATACCAAAGAGCAGATCAAGCGCAAACTGTTAACAAATTCAGAGCGAATCTTCCGGAAATGGCGACTTATACTAGATGGTATCGCAAGGGACATACGACAAAATCAGTTCTCATAACCTGTGCTCATAAAATTAGATTCCTCTACAATTCTGTAAAGCTCAACGTACGTAGGCATATTGATTCACCAGCTATAACCTATATAATCGAACGATGACAGGATATGGTAACTACTTAATCCAAATGGGTCACGTATCTCTTCGTTTCAAATTCACTGAAAAAGTGTTTTGGAATTCAACCAAGAGTTCTGCACACAACACTTCATAAGCACAGTTCCCGTTTTACATTCCAGCTCAATGAATTATGCATTTAAAGCTCAACCTAGTTTATAATATTCAATAACACATCTTTGGAAGGATTCCAAAAAAAAAGAAAAAAAGACGAAGGAAAGTCCCTTCACCATTGCCCAGTGAACCAGGACATACTTGCGATGTGCACAATTTTACTTCAATTTCATCCCCCCATGGTACAAGTACTCGTACATGCCTCATGTTTTTTTACGCCTGGTGAACGCTGAATTTTTGCATCGTTCTTTCGCTCTGTGATACAACAATTTTTAAGTGGATACTTTTTTAGTGAAGCGAAAAACGAGATGTTCCTGTCAGCTGTCTTGAGATATAAAATCCAATGCCTTATTTCGAAGCCAAAGAGACATTTATCATGCTCGGGAGTATATCCCAGCGCCACATGATAATTCAATAAACGATTCCGAACTTCTGTTTCGCGTCAATAAATCACTTAAGACAACCACATCCCATTACTCAGTATCCAGTGCTTCAAGATACGGAAACGTCCCGTAGAGAGCCTCCTTAATGGTCATTCTTGTCCTTGCAACCGACCATTGTGTAACTTTTAGTTCGTTAAGCACGTGATGCTAATAAATACGAGCACTCAAGAAATAATTTATCATTCTTCACACTGAATATAAGTCGAATCCACATTAGCGCCTCCGGGACCCAGAATGTAAGGAAAACCAGCAGCTGGGGTAATGGAAAGGACACCAGCAAAAGTATCCGCACAACAACAATTCCATTCAACCTCGACAATCTAAATTATTCGCAACCTTTTGCCTTACATTCTGTTTGTCCATAGATATTCGTAATGAAATCATGTGGACCAGTAGAAAGGCATACTTTCCCAAGGACTCTTTGATCTTTGATGTTTGAAATTCCTCGGATAGAATCATCCTCATTGGCGATTATTTTTTTGGCAAGGGCAAAATCCACAACTTACGAGTATGGCGCCATTAAGCTCACAGAACGAACCGTGCAAGAAGCAAGAAATCAATGTTCAGCACGTGAATAAGGATTCCATTGGTTTCCTGGGTGTTTGGTTTCCTTTTTCGTTCGAAATTGTTTTTTCTGTGCCTTTATCGGTTGTAGTGGTTCTTGTGGTCCGGTCCTTGAGAGACAAATAAACAATTTCAATTTTTCGTCTTTTTTTTATTCCTTTTTCTTCTGCGTCCTCTGGTTTGTTTCACAGTTTTTTTTTGTCCCCCTCCCTTCTTTTTCAATTTCAATTTTACGTCCATAACTAACGTTCTATTGAAGTTTTAGCCAAGAATCGATTTTTCTTTCATCCCGTGCCCAAATTGCTGGCGGAATCCTTTTGTTCCAATTATTGGAGCCTATACCGGAACTGGAGCTGTATCATGTTGTGTACACACTGACGGTAGAGAGGAATGCAGGATTTCATGATGAAAAACGACCACGGGGATGGACACCTACCAGACACCAGACGGGGGTTCTTGGTTGTGGAAAACAAATAAAATGCGTCCATGTAGGATGGTTTCCTTTCAGGGATCTCGGTTCGATTTGATGCAGGGGTATGTAAACAGTTTGCACAGAGGGGGGAAATAGCAGATTATTGAAATTGACAGGAAAATATCCGGTTTCAACGAATACAGTTCGAGTACAGTAGACAAAAGTTGAGATACATGTAAGACATTTCCAGTTCGAAAGCATCCCATCTGAAGGTCGATGGTTTTGTTCGAAGTGTCCGTCAATCAATGGACCTGGACCAAGTTACGTACATTGTTCTTTCTCTGCGAACGGATAGGATAGTTTTACCTCCTTGAAGCAGTTGCCTTCCTTGATAAATTTATTCATGTCAGCCGAATCACTGAAATCGTTTAAATCATAGAAACCGTAATGGGCTAGTCTAACCTTTCTGATGCTGTGTACAGTGCGTACAGTGTACAGTGCGGGCGCACGTACGATTTTTTTTTTCGACTCCGAACGTCGAGGAGATTTTCCACGAATAGCTTTTCTGCTTTTTGGTGTTGGCTTAGCTTTGGCCCCAGACCGCCATTCGCAATAGTCGCCGAACTTCCTTATTGCCACACCATCATCGAACTCTGACTGGTAGCTGATTTTTTTTTTTTTTTTTGTGGGACAGAGTATAAGCTAGACAAACAGAGAGGACCAATTTTTACAGGCAGCTTCCAAACCAACCAACAAGGATATAACATGAGACTTCTTTGTGACCAAATGCGATCAAGAACTGCTTATTGTGTTGCGAACAGGTAGGAGGAAGCAGTTCTGCTTCTTTTGACAGCCAAGATGCGGTTAAAATGCAGCTAAGGCTTTCAATCATATTCAAGCTAAATCAAGAATGCCAAATTTCTCTGAACATGGTAGATCACTGATGAACTTTCAAAACAAGTTACAGAGGAGCATTTCACAGGAACAGAACCCGGATTAGGACTGCCTGCATACGCATTGTCGCCAGGGCTTCCATAAATGCTTACAATTTCTTGCGAAGATACCGACATTCTTGCTCCCCCAAGCACAAAGAAACACTATGGTTTAACTAAGACCTTGGAGAACTACTATTGTTGGAACCTTATCAATTTCAGCACAAGTCTTAGCAATAACGAACGTCCTAAGATGAATTCTCTGAATTTTTCTAGAAGTGGCATCTACTAGGCTACAGGTTTGTTGTTAGAATAAGACTCAGGCAAGGAGTTTTCGGGATGTAAAGGAAGGCCTAATGGTGATCTCATCAAGGCCTAATTTACTAACATCGGCCTAAAACGCGTTCGTGCCCCATATTAAAAATATATAGACTATGTTACCAAAGAATACTACTGGACAAATCTTGGATGCGATGATCTCAATAAGACTTGAAGACCAACTGTCACCTGCCGTGGAAGCTTAAACCTACGGTGCGTCATCTCACGAGAGATTGAAGCAATGCGTCGATCAGCGCTCTTCGAGTACTACAAGTCCTACTTCCAGTACCAGATTCGAAGTCATGCGTAAGGCACGAGGGTCGAGGCCTATCTAAAACCTCCGCCATTCTGTGGGTCATGGCACTTAGTTGCAATGCAACTCCACATCGAGCAGAGACCAACTGATACTATTCTCATCCCTCGGTTCGACACAAAACACAATGAATTACAATTTATAGTGAACATGAGAGGAAAGCTCAGTCGAGCTGGCTTTCCCCGCGATTTTGGTAATAAACTTATAGCCACCTCCTTGATCAGGCTGGAACAGAAGTTTCAGATGCTCCTGACCTTCCACGGTACACCTTCCGATCGGGCTTTGCAACCTTGCAGTCACTTAGAGCCCATGACTGGCGGCCCTTGGTCCAACATTATGAAAGTCTATGATGGCCACCATCTAACTACCTATGCCGTCTACTACGAAAAATCCTCATTAGCGAAGCTACCAATTCTGCCGAATTTTCCTCTGTCTGACATTGCAGGCCACACCATCATATGTGATGCCCATAGCTTGCTCTAGCATCTGAGTAGGCTGGACACACTCATAGTACATGCAGGCGATCCTCGAGGGGAGCTCCACATGTGCAACCTGCCACGTCGCTAAGACCTCTCTTATGCAAAAAGCATTTAAGGTGGCATACCCGGATAATAGAAACCCTAGACTGAGCTTTAAACTGAGCTCTGGTAGCCCGCTCATGGTCGATACGTCGTGAAGGAAGTTGTAAGTCACCCAGCCTTTAATGCACATGTCCCACCAAGATTGCAATCTAGATCGGACACATTTGTAAAGCAGGAACTTACACTCACTCCCTATGGTCAGCGGGAGTCACTAATCTAATCTTGCGAGCGGTACCTCGTCGTATCATCTTCGAGTCAATGGGAGGCACTCCCAACAGCAGCTTTAATGCATTAGTAGATACCGTTCGACAAATAGATAAGCAGTCCAGCAAGGCGTCGACAACCAAGCCAACATCCGACGACGACCACACTCAGACATTATCTTCTCATACCAAGCCGATGCTCTAAATGTTGCAAAGGCAACAAATAGTCCACCGTACACAGGCCCCCAATCAGTCCGTAGAAGGCGCCTTACCTGGTTCGTCCGTTCACCTATGCTCTGATACTTGACCAAGTCGCATGCCTAAGGCTAACACCATTCAGACGTATTCTGAGATCTCGCTGGACTGTTTGCAAAGGGCAATGAAGCAACATTGTCACAGTCTTCTCCTAAGAATCGCTGACACCTGTGCTTTCGTCCCATCCGGCGACAATTGGCAGCACTCTCGCTCCTATTATTTCAAGTTCAGCACGAGACTGACCTTCCAGAAGGAGTAGCAGATCATCCGCGTAAGCGCAACATCAGCAGTGGTCTGAAAATTGGCACAGGGGTGGATCCATCATGAGATTCCATATATGTAAATGGACCACAAATGACCACGCCTTGACGGCCACCCCGCCCTACTTTTACACTAACCCTATCATAAGGCGACTCTACAAACGCGCGCCTGCCGGAGAAATAGCTTTCCCTATTAAGCCGATTTCCTGGTAGTCCAGTTCGCGCAACCAGGCCAGAAGACTTTCCCAGTTTAGGTTGTCAAAAGCGCCCCTAAAATCAAAAAAGACGCCTGAAACAAGCTTGGCACTGCTTTTCTAAACGCAGTCTTTAACAAAAGACCATGCGTCCTCGACACTTCTGACCTTTTTGAAGTCAAATTGGACAGAAGGAACCAACTCCGCTATCCTATCTGAGAGTCTTTCCACCACGACCAAGCAAAGGATGCATAGCTCTAGGATCAGACCTAGCCTTATTGGGAGACTTCAGAAGTACAACCATATGCGCCTCCCTCCAATATGAAGGGAAATAGCCTTTCCCGCGGCACGTACAACAGCTAAGTAGATACTCGGGCACGGCCTTCTAGATATACCATCTCCTCCAGGAGGTACGTTGGCAGTACAGTCGGAAACCTAAGCCCACGCAACACTACAGCTAGAAACGTTCTTAAACGAATTGACGCAACAGCTGACAAATGATATTCACAACTCAATGTTCGTAAAGGCACATGAAGGTCTACTGATCATAAGACCGTCAAGCAAAATGATCATGTATCAATCGATGGAAGGCACTCCCGCAGTAGATGTCAGAAAATTCCGGCCAATGCACACGCGGACCTAGTTGCAGTCTATGCATGTCTACGGATTAATCAGACTCCACAACAATGGACGAAATAAGAACAACGAACTTCGGACCGGTATGTAGAATGTTAGGTTCCGCAATAGGTCACGTGCAGCCAAACAACTAACGGAGGCCCTGGACTGCTGCGATGGGATGGGCCGGTCAAAAATAGGATGAAGAACTGCGACATCTACTACGGCGATTGTTACTGATGGCAAAAGCAGTGCCTATTTGGTGGCGATCCGTTGTTAAAGGCAGTCTTAGACAAAAGTCTTGAATTTCTGGTAGGCTGACGAGGGTCCAGTAACAGTCTAAATTTTCCTTATATACACGTACGATCCCACAGAGGAGAAAAATGACGACAACAAAGATGACTTCTACAAGCTCTTGGACAAGACTTACGAGCAGTGCCGTAGTTATAAGATTACAATTGTTCTTGGCGATCTTAATGCAAAGCTAGGAAGAGAGGGCGTCTTTGCTAGTACTGTCGGAAGGTATAGCCTCCACGACACCACCTTCGATAGCGAATTCAATCTAACCGACTTTGCAGCGGGGCGCAACATCGTCACAGCTAGCACACGGTTCCCACATTTCGATATTCATAAGGGGACTTGGAGAACTCCTAATTAATCAACCGTCAACCAGACTAACTACATTGCGATAGACGCAGGAAATTCCTCTAGTCTCATGGGCGTCAATATCGACTCGGACCGAGCCAAGGTAGCCAAAGTAAAGTTGCCGATATCCCGAATATCACAAAGACAAGCTAATACTGTTAGGAACTTTGACGTCGGACGACGTCGCAGGAGATCGCTAAATCAATGTCCGACCAAGTCTCCCTTAATCTCTTAAGAGGTCCTATGCCGCCAGTATCAAGTATCGAAGATCAGATGTGCTAGGTGTCACTTGTCCACCACACCGAAACCCCTGATTTGACGACAAATGCAAGCAAGCACATGCAGCTAAGCAAGAGGCATACAAAGCAGCGCTGTATAAAAGGACTAAAGTAGAAGAGGAGAGACGAACATCGGCTTTCAGGCGGAAAAAGACGGAGCATGAAAAGCGCGCGGTGTAGGAAATTGAAAGATGCTACTTCAAGAACAAGACACGGATACAAACCCCGAAAAAGAGCCTGTAGAGACCAATTGAAGATTAAGAAAGAGCATTTCTGTAAACCGTATAGAACCACGATGACGAACCAAATACCGTTGTCAGACAGAATGAGCCTTTCAACGATGTAGATCAACAATTCCGTCCAACCAACCTGGATGATATAAGCTAAGTCCAACAAAGCTACTGCACCGGACAGCCTGACTGCCGAACTCTTCAAAGCGGCATCCGATGACTTGATTGGTCCGTATTAGTGTGGCTTCAGGCGAAGAAAGTCCACTATCGACAAAATATCCACACTATGGCAGATCTTGGAAAAACACCCATGAGCTCCAAATCGATACACAGCACCTATTCGTCGATCTTAAGGCCGCGTATGGCAGTATTTATAGAGACGAGCTATATAGAGCAATGTCTAGTTTTAGAATTCTTGCCAACCTCGTTCGATTGTGCAGGATGACGATGGAGGATGCACGCTGCATTCACCGAGACCTTTGATGTCAGAAAAGAATTTGGCACGGCGATGCGCTGTCAAGCGATTTCTTTAACTCAAGCGCCAGCAAAAGATGCACAATCTTTCAAAAGTCCGTCCAATTACTCCCAGACGCCGATGACATTGACATAATCAGAAGATTTCAGTGGCGCTTTCGCGAGTATGGAGACGGAAGCGGCGAAGATACATTTTATGGTCAACGAGGGCAAGACCAAGTATATGCTGTCAATCAGAAAGGACACCCAACACCTACGTCCACGCCTCGGACAGAACGTCACCCTCGACAGATATTACTTTGAGGTAGTTAAGGACTTTGTCTACTTAGGCTCCGCTATCAATTCAGACAACGACACCAGCAGCGCTGAGATCAAACCAAGAATAACTCTTGACAATCGGTGCTGCGTTGGGCTAAGGAGGCAATTGACAAGCAAAGCCCTCTCTCGAACAACAAAAGTGACCTTAAATAAGACCTTAACAGTCCCAGTCCTTTTCTATGGTACGGAGTCATGAACTTGGATGAGGATGCCACGAGCAAAAACTTCTTCGGATGAGTGGAGGAGGAGATACAACAACGAACTCTACGGGCTGTACAGAGACATCGATTCAGTCAGAAGAGTGAAGTTCCAAGTACTGAGGTGGCTGGATCATCTAGAGCGGATAAACAGCAATGCTCAGGTCCGAAAAATCTTCGAATCCGTCCCCGAAAGACATCGTCGTCTTCACCTCAACCAACTTAGCGCGCAAAGCTGGCTAAAGATCGAGCTGACTGGATGCGCTTGTTGGTTGAGGCCCAGGTCCACATTAAATAAGTAAGTGAGTGATAGCGTCTTTATTTAATCGTTCAAAGCCCGGTATCCTACGGTGAATTATTAGATATTTTATTAACAAGAAAACCCTAACCAAGCTACTCATAGCCTACGACAGATACCCATGCAACCGACCAAACGACCTTATTTGTGTGAATCCCAGAGCATGCCCTGAATAATTAAAAATATATAAAGCTTCGTATATCATATTTATATGGTCATCGTGGTTCATTAATTACACCAGGGAACTTCCATCCAATGATTGCCTATCGTCCTCGAATGCATCCCAATAGTTTGGCTGGGTTTTCATTTTCAGGAGATAAAAATCGATCCTTCTGGACATGAATATTAGACAAAATTTATGACCATAATTGAGTAATGTTATTGCAAAGAAAATAACCAATCAGTGGTGTACAAAGCAACACAAACGACATTGCAATCTGCATACATAATTCCCTATGTACGAGTTGTCTAGAATAAAACTACTCGTAGCCATTTAACACGAATATTGCATTGCTATATTGTCTATCGGCTGTTTGATTGACAGCAATCAAATCACGTATCCATGAGGTACACGCATTCAAAATTTCAATTGAAAACATGCTCTGTGCCAATTGTCAAATGCGAAACACGTAATCTAAGGCTCTCGAGAGCACCACTAAACCACACCAGCCATAATCGGACAAAAAAAAACTTTTTTTTTTCCAGCTGAAATGTGTATCTATGAACAAAAAAAAAAAAAACCGACTTCCAAATAGGATACGGTTTTTATTCGTTCGGTAATTTGGGAACTACACAACCGAAATCAAATGACCGCATGTAATTTCGTTGAGATTGGGATTTCTTTCATCGAAATTCCTTCAAAGATGTGTCCCAGAGCGCATGTAGACCCAAGCCTAACCAACAATTTAGGGGGCCTCAAATTTCAAAGCAAACAACTGAAATCGGGGGTATGAGTCAACTTATGCGGCAATTTAATTTCAAGCTGAACAAACAAGCATCAAAGATGTGTAGACCTAATGCCACCGATTGGAACTGGAGAGTACATTTGGACTCATTACAGATATGGGTAAGACACCAAGGATAGGTAGATTTTATAAAAAGTTACCCTAGTAGAGCAAGGTCAGATTGCCTTTTTTGTTGGCCCGACAGGATTGGTTGTTCAATGATTATCTAAACGGAGTAGCATCTTACGGTTCCTTGACAGCCGAATTCCTTTTAAAATGAGTCAGATTTCTTCTTGACTAAACAAAGAAATCCAGAAGAGCTATTCGAATCCAAATGAAGTGACTCTCTTTACATGGCCTATGAGATACTTATTTTCTGACCAACTAATGCACGTCTTTGAAAAGGAGCCAAAATTCTGAAATCGATACTTTTCGGCACTTTATCAAATTTAGTCACGGCCTTCACAGAAGAGAAATGCCCCCAATGTGATCAATCGCTTTTTTCTGGCATTCATATCTGCAGCTGAAGTATACGAATATACTTAGTCGGCGTTATAACACATCTGCTGTTCTACAATATTGTATATGAGACAATGTTGGCATATTTTCGAAAGTGTAAACTCTCAAAAACCTGGCACAATGACGATATTTCCAGAAGAAGTCCAGAAGACTCCATGTAAAAGCGGCAATAATTCGTTGTCTGCGCTCAAAAATCGTTGGGTTAAGCTGCTAAGGAACGCTTTGATTCGTCCTTATACTGATGAAGTAGACTCAGCAAAAGTTGAAAAGTAAAATATCTCCGGCGGATTATTCGGCAAGACACACAGATGTCGAAAGATTAGCTTTGCAGCCGCTTGAAATATGATGAAAATTTGCACTTGATTGTATACACCCCAGATCCGCAGAGCAATCTATCTCTCTCTAGATGGTTTAATCACCATCTAAATTTACCAGTGACATCTCGCTGTCAAAATATTCAAGAAGGTTTCCCACTTCATCATGCATCGCTCAAATTATTAAAAAATATAAATTCCCGCTTAGTTGTAAAGACGCAACGTCATTAGGACGGTCGTCATCATGGCTTCAGTGTGCAAGCAATTCGTCGCACTGTGGAAAAGTTTGGGCGTGAGTACACTCTTTTTTGGATCTTAAGCCACCAACCACACAGAGATTGACGCAAAATGAAAAAAACATAGCCGCCGTAGCGGCCAGTATCGAATCTGGGTCTTCAGAAATGTCGATTCGGCGCAGATCAGCTGAATTGAGCATCGCCAGAGAGTTAACCCAGCTTATTGTGCGGTTGGATTTGGGCCTACATCCGTGTAAGATTGTGCTGACGCAACCATAGACAACGCCGTGAGTTTGCTAATTGGATGTTGCAAATGTTGGCCGGAGACCCGGATTTTGACCAAAAAATCATCTTCTCGGACGAGGCCCATTTTTGGCTCAGCGACTATGTCAACAAGCAAAATTACGGTTATTGGAGTGAACACAATCCACAAGTGTTCGGCCAAGCATCAATGCATCCACAAAGATTGATTGTTTGGTGCGGTTTATGGCATGGCGGAATCATCGGACCTTATTTTTTTCGAAATGAGGAAGGAGACACCATTACCGTCACTGGTGTCAGCTATAGAGCGATGTTAACCGACCTTCTGTGATCATAGCTCGACAACATCGATATATCCGAGTTGTGGTTCCAACAAGCCGGCGCTACATGCCATACAAGCGACGCAGTGCTCGACGTTGTGAAAGAGAAATTTGGCGACTGGGCCATCTCACAGCGAGCGTTCATCAATTGGCTGCCGCGATCATGCGATTTGATACCACTCGATTATTTTCTCTGGGGCTGCCACAAGCCCTACGCTAACAAGCCAACCACTTTGGACGAGATCGAGGCCAACATTCGACACGCTATTGCCGGAATAACGCCGCACATATTGGATCGAGTCCATCAAAAATTGGACCGATCGCTTGTCGGCTTAAGCATTTTTAGCATCCAACGAAGAACAGGAATTTAAAAACGAAGGTCTCGGCCCAAATGCGCTTATGTATCAAATTTAGCAGCTGTAAAAAAGCTACTAATGAAGAGACTCTCAGTAGTATCTTCACGAGCCGGAGTGACGACATAACCAAGATGATTCCGAAGGTAACCATATGCAATCAGCCTGTTCCAAAAATTTACTCGTTCTTGTGCAAGTTTAAGGATGTCCAACTTCGTTTTCAGTTGCTGAATCTTCGTTGATTGGTTCTTTATTATCTCGTTCAGCTGAAACCTGCCCAGATGACCGAAGACCGCATCTAACATAGTCAGTGCCAGTTCATTTGTTTTGTTCGATCAACCCGACTGATACGATAGAAAGTGTGAGCCAACAGATGGTGTGGATGTTGGCTGTCAATTACTGTCATTTACTGAATTCAATGTGGTTGATCTTTTTGACAGATGTCATACAATCTTTGGCAATTTTAGTCATAGAGTCATTCACCACGCGACAACGCATTTTTGTTATTCAATCTTATTACGAAAACGGGTGATCTGTAAAAGTAACATTTCGTAAAATTTGTGAATTTTTCGGTCAACATAATCGCCTAAGTGAGTCCGGTATTCGTGCAATGGTGAAGCCTTTTGAAGAAACTGGTTCGGTATCGGGTCAAAATCCATATCAGCATGCTCGGCAAGCACGTACACATCAAAACATCACCACTGTGAGCAGAAGTGTTCAAAACCAGCCAGGCACCTCAATTCGTCGCCGAAGTCAACTATTGGGCCTCACTTATGGCGCTTTACGGCGAAATTTAAAAGTTGATCTTCATTTGCACGCCTATAAAATCCAAATTACACAGCAATTGCAGCCTCTGGACCATCTACGATGTCGCCGATTTGTTAACTGGATGTTGGATCGCCAGGACAATTTGTCATCTAATTTGATCTTTTCCGATGAAGCCCATTTTTAGATGGGGCTAAGTAATTAACCAAAATCGTCGTTTCTGGGGAACCCATACCAGATTCACGAAAAACCAATGCATCACAAAAAAAGTCACTGCATGGTGCGAGTTATGGGTTGACGGCATCATTGCTCCGTACTTTTTCGAAGATGAGGCTGGAGAAGCAATTGCAGTGAATGGAGAACGTTACCGCAACATGTCGACCGGCTATTTTTTTTTCCAAAATTGAATGAATTGGTCTGGATCTCTGGTTTCAAGAGAATGGTGCTACCTTCCGCACAAGCCATCAATAAATCAATGAAATTTGAAAATCGCACTACTTCAGTTAGAGGAGAAGTTGATTAGCCTCCAAGATCATGCGATTTGACATCTTTAGACTTCTTCCCGTGGGGTTATTTCAAGAGTAAGGTCTATGGCAATAACCCACCGACAATTCAGGATCTCAAATATAACATCCAAACTGAAATTGTCGCCATTGACCCACATATTCTTCAAAAAGTCATCGATAATTTTGACCTTCTGATGGGATGACCACCAGCAGCCGTGGTGATCACATGAACGATGTTGTGCTCCATTCATAATTGCCATAGACCGAACTTATTAATAAAATTCTACATAGATTTCACAATATACATATATGTGTTTAATTTAACGAAAGGACTCACTGCATTTCCACTTGCGTTCCCTCGACTTTGATTTTGGTTCTCTCCGTTTCGATCCGTCTCAGACCACTTCGTGTCGAATATCGCCTAAGACACTAGAACCCCTACATAATGAGGGCTATCCGTATCACAGGGAGTGCTAAATGTATCTAGGCAGCTCTTTCATCAGTTGCAGGTTAAGAGTAGTCGAAGAGGAAACACTTTCACAACTGCTAAAAACGGCTATACTGCGCTTTTCAAAGGGCCGGTTGCACTTTTCAAGTGACCCGAATTTCTGGACAAGCGGATGAAGCCATATCAGACAATTAAACTATTTAATCTAACTGCCACAGCTCTCAAGGCATATAACAAATCCAAAGTACAAATCAACACATATCCAGCAGATCAGGGATAGACTAAATCTTCACGTTTAGGCAGATTTTGAATAGGTGAGGTTAGGTTAAAACAGCGATATGATGGACCATCGACCATCACACAGAGAGCAGGCACCAAAACGGACCCATCGCGATTCCTGTGGAAGCAGTTGAATCTATCTTTCTTCAAATGGCAAGAACCTAAACAACCTCTCTGGTGAAGCATCCAATTTATGGTATTGCAAAAGCCAAGAAGCCGTCTACAGGGTGAATGACCCGAACTCCAACTTTTTAAAATGCTATAATTTTTTTATTTTTTGATAAATTTTATTGTGCCAAAGCAAAAAATGTTGGAAAACACATCAATTTTCAAATTGTAACAGTAGTTTTCAATATGTCCACCTTTGGAGCGAATAATGGCCTTGAGACGGCCGAAGAAAGCATCGCACGCTGCACGCAAGTGACTCTGCGGTATTTTGGCTCATTCCCGGCAAAGTGCTTGATTGAGGTGCTCCAAACTTTGGTATTTTTTAGTGCCAACCTTCGCCTTCAAAATACCCCAGACAAAGAAATCCAACGGATTTGCATCCGGAGAATTTGCAATCCATTGTGTCGAAGAAATGAAGTGTGGAACATTGTTTTTTAACCAATCTTGGTTGACGCGCGCTTTGTGAGACGGTGCCGAATTTTGTTGAAATGTCCACGGTCTCCGACCGAAATGATTGTTTGCCCAAGGCTTCAATACTGCCTCTAAGACAGTTTCACAGTATACGATCGCATTAATTTTGACGCCACGGTCCAAAAATACGAGCGGAGAGCGACCATCGGCGGTTATGGCGGCCCAAACCATCACCATCGGTGCTGCCTGCTTTCTGGTGGCCGTCCGAAGGTGTAAATTTTCGAAGGACCTCTCTGACAAGTAAACTCGGTCATTTTGTTTGTTGACATATTGCTCGATAACAACTGGTGACTCATCGGAAAAAATCAAATTCGGCAACTCCCCACTTTCGTGCAAGCGTAGCAACTCCTTCGCTCTTTCGACTCTAACTATTTTCTGTTGCGGTCTGAGATCGTGTACTTTTTGGAACTTCAATGGCTTCAGCCCAAACTTATTTTTCAGTATGTGTTGCATCCGTTCCAACGATATGTTGAGCTCAGGAGCCATTTTTCTTCCACTTCGACGCGGATTGCGCTCAATTCGAGCCTTCACTTTCCGAACCATTTCTGCCGATGTTGCTGTTTTTTTATGACCACCTCCAACGCTGCCAGTATCACGGTAACGAGCTATGGTTCGAGACACAAATGATTTATTCACGTTGAGGTGCTGGAGGGCTCTAACGATAGTTACTTGTGGTTTTCCAGCCAAATATAAAGCAATCACGTTTGAATTCCATCGCGGATAAAAATTTTTCAACACAACTGAGATGCAAATCGTTTAACAGGCTTGTAAGTAACAAAATTATCTGTCATGTGTCAAAATTTGAACTCACTGTCATGAACGGTTTGGAAATTATAGCAGTCTGAAGTCGGTTGCAGTTCGACGCATTCAGGGTGTATTTCCTCTAGATTTTCGAAAAAGTATTTCCCTAAATATTTTCTTCGACTACGCGATATTGCCACGCATTCACACAGTAGGTGTGTTTTGTCCTCAACAGCTTGCAGATCACCGCAGAATCTGCAAATATCCGTATTTGACAATTTGAGTCTTTTGACGTGTTTCCGCAGGAGACAGTGTGATGTCAGGACTCTATTATGGTATTGTCCTAAGCTTATCCCAGTTTAATTTTATTGACTTCACAGATCTTTTGCCGTCAAAATCGCCCAGGGAGCCTTGGATACCCTGTGTCCTTCAAGACTTGACCACCTTAGATCAGCAGTCTTTGTGATTTTTTCCCCGATAGTGCCCCTCACTATGCAAAGGGTTGGTTTGATGTTGGCAACTTCACTATTATCGAGTAGCCCTCCTTTTCTTGCAAGCTTATCCGCTTGTTCATTTCCTTTTATACCGCAGTCTCACCCGGTTCTGATTGCATAGTGCCTTGAGTATAATGACACAGCCCCTGACTGTATCAGAGTTGACGTTGGTTGATTCCATTGCTTTGAGTGCGGGCTGGCTATCGATGTAGATAGCGATATCTCTTTCGGATGTCGATCTGATCTATGTACATTAGCTCAGCCGCCCCGAGGACAGCCAGCACTGGTTGCGTCCGGTAGTCTTATAGACACTCTTAGTTCTTCTGAGAAGATACCAGAACCTGTTCCTTCCTCTGTTTTTGAGCCATCTGTGAAAACTGCTGATTATTGCATTTTTTTGCCGGTCCTCCTTCTCCGGATATATATCATACGGGATGTCGAAGACGACCTAGGAAGGAATTTCATCCGTTAGAATTGGATTCACTGGCAGTAGCTCCGCTAGGAGCTTAAATAAAGTCAAACAACTTAAAATTGAGCCTAATTATTATCTTTTGTGGACATAAGATTGCCGATCTTTTGTTGTATTGTACTGTTCATCGAGCTTTGAAAGAAGATTCGGATCCGAAATCCGGAAAAAAGCTGATATACTCTTATTTCGCGTTACGCTGTACAATACGACCTTCTCTTCCGAATATGATTTTAGGTAAAAGCGGAAAGTTAGAAGATATTGTAGTTCTTCACGAAATCTGTCTGAGAGCTACGGCGGCGACATCATCGCTAGTCCAGCAAGTAGCGATGCCATGACTAGGTGAGTAGATGCCATGGGCTAGCGATGATGTTCGGAAAGCAAAACAAAAATGTTGACATCACCAGTAGTTACGGAGTATACTGGATTAAAACCGGGGGTATCTGGTCACCCCAGTGGCTCGACAAGGACATACTCTAGGAAACCGCTGATACTTGGTTTCCTGTTTTTTTTTTTTTGTTCGATTCAAGTTACATAACTCTAATGATCCTGCTGTACGGTGCCAAATGGTGGGCAATAAGCGGAAAAGATTTCCAAATTCCTGCCACCAAGCTCTTCGAGGAAACAAGGATAACCGAACATCTGTTTTCATTTGACAAATGAGAATGTTCTTGCCTTAAGATACCTTGGCCTGCGATCGAGCACATAATATTGAAAGCGGGTATATTTCAGATAGAAACCGTTCACAACTACATCGACGATTCCAATGTGACTTGTACTTGCTAGTACTACTCGTACTAGCAAATCTTTTGGTACACGGTTTTTGGCTAATAAAATTAAAACAAATAAATATTTTTCAAAACTTGTTTTTCCTATCGGAGTGACCCACAATGCCTGCAAATTGTAGATAAGGTGCCCATGAAATCAGCACCAACTACAAGGTGGCGCAAAAGTCATCAACCTATCGGAAGACGCTACACTTTTTGCAAATGACGGCAAATGTCAATTCTACTTTGACATTTGTGAAGTAAATAGATACAAAATACACGTCAACAAGACATGAGAATTTTGGTGAAAGACTGTAAGATGTTCCCATGCAAAGTATAGACAGTGCATCACCTGTTAGTTGTTGACCGCCAAGCGCGTGGAACTTAGGCTGAAGCCATTTTGAATCTCGACCACGAGGGAGACAACTCTTCATCGAAAATCATCATGAGGGACGAGGCCCATTTCCATCTCTGTGGACATGTGAATAAGGAATATTATCGCTTCTGAGGCATCGAAAATCCGTGTATAACCCATGAAGAGCCACTACACCCGCTGAAAGTTGCTGCATCGTGTGCTGTTTACGCTGGAGGCGTCATCGGGCCTCATTTCTTCGAAAATGTCGCGGGCCAAACGTGTAACGACTTTCTCCTTCCTCAATTGGATGGGTTGGGACTGTTCTCCAGTATGGTTCCAACAGGATAGAGTAATGACGTATAATGCACGAGCCACAACCGAAATTCTGGGGGCTGCATTTCCGGGTCGCCTAATCTCTCGTTTTGGTGATATGCACTGGCTGGCAAGATCACCTGATTTAACCGTTCGAGACTTCTTTTTGTGGGGGTTTTTTGAAGTCACGAATCTATGTCAACAAGCCTCATACTCTTGAATCCTTATCGCCGGAAGTTCTGACGAAGAGTGATGGAAAATGCCACAGATCGGGCCCGAATGGTCATCAATTCTGGCGGAGGCCACTTAGCCGATATTATTTTCTCGGCTTAATGGAGGAAAAATTAAAACATCAAATAAACATAATCCAAAAGCAGAACCAAAGTATTCCATTCATAAAAAAAAAGTACAGCCAAAGAACATCAGGTGACAACTTTTGCGCCACCTTGCAAAGGGTGTTTTTTTTTCAGAGGTTTGCTTTTTAAACTGGGAACACTGTTTATACAGATTGTCAATTTAGCAGTTGTAAGTTGATTTGTGGTTAGTACGTTTTGCCATTTTACGACGAATGGATTAAGGCCAGAACAACGCGTGCAAATTGTTCAAACTTATTTTGAAAACCATGGTTCGGTTCGCCAAACTTATCGTGCGCTACGTACATTTTACGGTCGAGATAATCGTCCATCTGAGCAAGTTATTCGGAACACGATGAATCGTTTTCGCACCACGTACACTCTAGTGGATAATATGCAGCCCCAAAGAGGACAAACAGTGCGAACAGAAGAAGTTATTGCCGTTGTGGAGCGCAGTGTTGAGGAGAATCCGAATGAGTCGATTCGCCATCGTGCACAGCAATTGGAGCTATGTCCATCGACTTTGTGGAAGATTTTACGGAAAGATCTTGGCTTAAAGCTGATAAGGTCCAACTTGTGCAAGAGTTGAAACCTCGTGACCATTATACGTGTCGTAAGTTCGGTGAATGGGCCGAAAACATGATTTAGCTTGATCCTCATTGTCAACGCAAAATTTTGTTCTCCGGTGAAGGCCATTTTTGGTTAAATGGATATGTACGAGTAAACAAGCAAAATTGCTGAATTTGGAGTGGAGAAAACCCAGAAGCCTTTGTCGAGACGCCCTAACAACCATTGAAACTCACTGTTTGGTGTGCTTTATGGGCTGGTGGAATGATCGGCTCATATTTCTTTAAGGACGATGCTGGCCAGAATGTTACCGTCAATGGAGAGCGCTATAGAAACATGATTTCTGACTTCTTCGTTTCTCAGTTGAATGGCATTGACGTGACAGAGCTTTGATTTCAACAAGATGGCACAACATGCCACATGGTACACGACACCATCAATTTATTGCAGGGAAACTTTTAGCTGAGCGCATAATTTCGTGTAAAGGACCTAAGAAGTGGCCTCCGCGATCCTGTGATCTCACACCTTCAGATTACCTTCTTTGGGGGTATGTGAAGCCACTAGTCTATGCTGATAAACCAGAGACGTTGGACGATTTGGAAGTCAACATTCGCCGCGTTATTGTTGATATACGGCCTAAGTTGCCCGATAAAGTTATCGAAAATTGGATTTCACGATTGCACTTCGTTCGAGCTGGCCGTGGCGCGCATATGCTCGATATCATATTTAAACTAACGGCATAAAATTATCTATTAAATAAAGCAAATATCATAGACATTAACACTAGCTTCAAGAGTTTTATTTCATATTGAATTTTTAAATCTCTAAAGAATACACCCTTTATATCAGCGCTAAGTACATTCAGCCTAATGCGAGCGTATGCCTCCGGACATTTTCAGAGGAAGAAGTTAGAATCAATTTAGCCTTCTTTAAGTTAACTAATTTTTTGTTATGCCATGGTAATTTAAAACATTGCTTATTCCTCCTAAGAGACACGAACTGGGTAATTCCATAGTCGAATATTCTCAAAAATGTATCAGAGACGTCTTTAAATTGTAGGCCGGAAAGAATACTCAACCGAACAACCAAATCTAAATAATTGTTTATACTCGTAGTACAATATTATAATTCACTTTTGAAAAATCGTAACTAACTGTTCATAGTTATTCAAATTTGATGCCCATGTTGAAGGAGTCCTGCACGGAAAATCTAGACATAGAGCAATCGGATGAATCGATTTTTTCATTATAGGACATAAAACTTCTCTGACAGGACAATTTATGTTCAGTAGATATTAAATCCAGCATTCTACATATTATAATGAATTCTGACAATCATTTTTTGAAATAAATTACAAGCAAACATAAAGGGTCTTTCAAAAGTAGCGTCGAAAACGCCTTTGTGATAACAACAGCATCATGATCATGCAGAGAAACAGCAAGAAATACTAGTACATCATTGATTTTGGTTCTCATTCCACCATCTCATTTTGATAATAGACCGTGACGGTATTTTATTTGTTGAAGAAGAGCCGAATAAAGAGGAATGAAAAGAACTGTTCATCATGTGGCTTGACTTCAGTGATATAGCATTTTATCTCCTCCTTCAAGGATTGGATGGTCGTGGGATTTTCTAAATAACCTGTGTATTGCAAAGCATCAGAGAAAAGCAATTCCTACAGTGTTAAATCGCACGTTATAGGCAGCCAATTCTGGTAGGCGGAAATGGAAGATTACATGACCAGGGAATGTCTCGTGCAATAATGTATTTGGTTCAGGTGATGTGTGACAAATGACACCACCCTCTTGGAACTATGTACATGCCTTCGAAATCAATACCATCCATTTCAGGCACCATCAACTGGGTTCTCAATCCCCGATATAGTTCACGATTGGTTTTTTGTGCCTTACCCGTCAGGGCTTCCAATAGAAACGGTCGAATGATGCCCCCACCCCAAAAAATCCAGACCAAACGATGATAACAAAAAATTCCCGGAACATCCAACGTGTGGCGAACACGTGTAACTGATTTCGATTTTTTTGTGTTGTATCGATACAACTGACATCGATATAAATTTTAGCATCGTAGCATGATATTTGTAAAAGATACAGCATTGTGTTTACATCGATACAAAAACTGAGTGTTAAAATTTTTGTTATAAATAAAGTGTACGGCAGAAAAATTGAAAATGCCAAAAAGTGTTACGGGAACGATGATCTAAAGAAAACAGTGGTTCACGATTGGCATAAACGCTTCAGAAGTGTTTCTGAAATCGTCTTCAGTGATGACTGTCCTGGCAGACCATCGACATCAACATCAAAATCAACAACTGAAGAACACTTCGATGAATTTAGAGATTAATTGGTCAGAAAGCTAGCAAAATGGATCCGGTGATGGCATTTTATCCAATCGATTGGGCATGAGATGTGTCGGTGCAAACCTGGTGATGATGGACTTGAATTTCCTGGAATGAAAGCAGCGTGTGGACACTGGAAAAGGCATGCTTTCCGAAGGCTGACTCTGACCAAACATTCATCAAAGGTGAGACTTGAGTTTATGAGTACGACACGCAGCCTTAAATCATTCATATTCAAAACCCTAAAACGTATCCTGGGCATGCATAGGCGGGACCTTCAAAAGATCTCCTCTATCAAAGTCCCAACACGGAGACGTTCCTGCATGTGGTGATGCAGACGATTAAGAAATCGATCCACTATTCAATATACGTTAGCCACCTTCCTAGAAATTGTATATGGTGTCTACAGTACTGTGCACACTGGATCAGAAGATTTAATCAGCAACTGGATCGTGTCCATGCTAAAAACCAGAATCTTGCTTCTTCTATGGCTACTGGTCATCAACAATATCTTAACGGAGTTCGACAACATTGGAATAAAGGCAGTCGCGTACACGGACAACGTGGTTCTTCAGTGTCAGGGATGTTCCCTCAGTGATTAGTGAACTCACCGAGAGAGTTCTGACTGAACTAAGCACTTGGGCCACAAGTTGTGGACTTGGCGCTAGTCCGAACTAATGCGTTTTACCACCAATTATTGTACAAAATACCGATTTTTAAGCTTTCACGTTTTAACAACCAAACACTGACTCTATCCTCCAGTACAAAGTACCTTGGCGTCATCCTTGACCCCAAGCTCAACTGGAAACGAAGCATAGAGCACAGGGTAAATAAAAGCATGCGTCGCTTTCTGTGCGTGCTGCAAGACCGTCGGCAAATGGTGGGGATTTCAGCCTAAGATGGTCCTCTGGATTTACAATGCCCTAGTTCGTCCCATTCTACAACAAGTCTACAACATCACAAAGCTTCGCAGAGTCCAACGAACAGCTGGTTTGGGACCACAGGACGATCGAGCCCAACACAACGCGCTGCTCTAAATACTGCCCTTGAACTTGCACATCAAATACATCGTTTCGTGTAGTGATATCAGACTCTGAGAATCTGGATTCCGGTCTCCAAATCCCTATGATCATAGTACAACTCTTGATCTGTTGCCTTGGGATCTGGCTTCGGCCATAATAATATTCAAGTTCACATGCCGGAAACGACAAAATCGAATTATAATCTACAGCTATCAAAATACCAAGTATCGATCTCAAACCACGTCTCCAAGATGGAATACGGTCTCTTCTTAGTGGAAATGAATGTATCCCAATCGTGCCGCCTTGCAGGCTCTTCGAGTGTCTTCCAGGCGGAGCTACACGCGATTATATAGGCCTGCAAGAACTTAGCCACAGCTCCATTACCTTAAACATCATGGGAATCTTTATTGACAGCCAAGCTACCATCAAAGCGCTCCACTCACTTACTTCGTCCTCTAAACTAGTAGAACAATATCAATTGGTTTAAATCTCTGGGTAGTCCAAAGCCTTCCGGAGCCCTCTATAAACAGTGCCAAGAGTCTGTTCTTTCCATGTGAGGGACCTATTAAGAATGATTCCTAAGTGCTAGCGACATAGGGCATAATATCTGGCCCAAGTGTAATAAGTGGACAGACATATAGGTCCTCGGTTTTCTTGTGGATGGCAATTACCTTTCATTTTTACGGGTTGAAACAAAGAAAGTTACTTATTGACCAGTCGAGTATAGTTGATGAGTCTCATTAATTTTTGCGACAGCCTCATCTAAATTGGTAACAGGGCTACTGAACGTAAGATTCGTAAGGTATATTCGAATTTGTATATTAGTGAAACATAGCCTTAATGCATTTTTACTCCCTAACCTCAGCAAACCCGACTTAACCGTTTCCAGACTAAAGACTGCCAAATGCTCCAACTAGCCGGCATCGGTATACCTTGGCCAAGATCATGTGGGGTCCCTGCTCGTACTGGAAGCTGGAAGGCTAAAAACTGACCTCATCATCGGGTGTGATGTTAACGCTCATCACACGGTGTTGATGTCGGTACTGCTCACTACCACTTTTTGATTATATTATAAGTACTAACCTCATTGTTTGTAACATTGGCAATGAACACACTTTTATAACAAGAATCCGAGAGGAAGTGCTAGATATCACTCTTGTCTCCGACAGCATTATACAAATGCTAACGAACTAGATGACATCGTCTAAACTCTCATTTTCAGACCACAGAGGAATACTGTCAGAAACACTATTCTCTGAACTCTCAAGTTCCTCGCTTGACGCCAACGAGCTTGACGTGAAAATCAAGGAATTCTCCCTGGCTTTCAACCAGACTATGGCTGCTTCCTGCCCTCTTATTCAACCTAGAGGCAAGAAAAAGCCCCACTGGTGGATATCAGAACTGGGACCGCTTAGCAACATATGCAGAAAATGTTTCAACCTAGCAAAAAGCACAAGAAAAGTGACTGACTGGGACTCATATAAAGAATCCCTCAAATTATACAAAAAAGAACTGAAGAACGCAAAGCGACAATCCTGAAGATCATTCTGTGACAAAATTACAGAAACCCCTGAGGCATCGCGGCTAAGAAAAATCCTCTCTACAAATCCTGATAGATGGGTCTTAGACAACCTGAAGTGATGAATCACTCAACCTGCTACTGGAAACTCACTTTCCAGGCAGCTCCCTATTCGCGGCCATTAGCAACCCAAACCGGACTACTGCAACCGTGACCAAAATTCATGGTCTGATTACAAGAGACAAACTGCTTTGGGCGCTGCATAGCTTCAAACCATACAAGTCTGCTGGTCCGGACGGTATAATACCTGCCGAGCTACAAAGGTCCTTTTGGGCTTTTACCAGCGGCATTCAGATCCTCAACATTGCGAACCTGTACGAAGTTTGATTGCGCAGAACGTTTAACGTACACTGGATCAAATTTAGTGTGAATCGAAAACAGCTGACAACTACGCTTCATTCGAGTAGCATGATTCAGAATCCCGCAATTTAAATTAGACAAGCGCTCTGCGTGCATTTCTTGCCAAAAACAACACAGCTACCATCTAATAGCCAACAAATTCACCCGATCCGGCACCTTGTGACTTTCTTCTGTTGGGCCGACTCAAAACATCGCTTTGCGGATTTAACAACCATCGCTGAGCTGTATCAAACGCAGCCACATTAAAGCGTTTACAGAGTAGAATGGTCAGCGCCAGAGAGAAGAAACTCGGCTGAGAAAAGCCTTTTAGTCGAAGAGAGCAAAACCCATATCCTCGTCGGATTCCTTTGGCTCTTTCTCCATCTTCTTCCCTTCCCTCTTGACTTCTGCTAGGGTAGTAGAAGCTCCGGCATCAGCAATAGCCACGTTAGCAGCTGGGACAGCGCCAACTCCTGATCCCTCCGAAGCCTTGGCGAACAGACCTCACCAATAGGGTTCCATATCGACATTGGCAGCCTTCAGGATGGTGTTGATTTTTCCACCAGTGACGGTAACATCATCATCGACGGTAGGATAGGGTAGACGCAAGCGCCATCAGCTTAAGCAGACAGATTGTTTGATTGTTGTTCTATTTTGTTTAGTGCAAGTAGCCAGAAATTTTTAAATCCGCCTTAGCACAGATCAGGACAAGCACAGTTCACAAAATCCTAGACCGGAAAGAACGGAGAATAATGAAGTCTTGTCTTATAACTACAAGGTGGCGCAAAATTAATCACCCTATCAGAAGATGGTATAATTTTTGCAAACGGCGTCGTACGTCAATCATATTTGACATTTGTGAACTAGACAGCTGCAGTATACACACAGACAAACAATGGAGTGCTATACTCCGCAAGAGCGAGGAATAATTGTGTCGATGTTTTTGAGCAATAATCGGTCGGTGGTGTTAGCGCTGCGTGAATTTCGACGTCAATTTCCTAATCGGGTCGCGCCAACTGAGCAAACATTCCGGCGGCGCTTAGTTACTCAACTCGAACAGAGTGGAATCACAGGAGACCGTGCAGGGCGTGGCCGCCACCGGACTGGCCAAGAATATTGCGGCTGAGGCTGCCGATGTCGCTGAGAACGAAGAAACATGAACCAGATGACGGGCCACGAAATTGGGCATCACCAGGCGAATTTTAGTGAAAGACTTACACATGATCCCGTACAAAGTGCAAACAGCACCTGGCCGTCAGTCGCGTGTGAATTACTGTAAAGCAATCCTCAATCTTAACAACGAAGAGGACGATTTTGTGTCGGATATCATCATGAGCGACGAGGTGCATTTCCACTTAAGCGGTTACGTCAATAAACAAAATCCTCGTTTCTGGGGCACTGAAAACCCGCGTGTGATACACGAATATGTATCAACACCGGCGGCAACCTCTTGCTGGATACCATCTTTTCCACTTAACAGAAACAATTGTGAAGGTCCAAATATAGATTTCCAACACTCCAAACCTTTTTTTTTTTATTTAGTAAAAAAGTAATTCAAAGACGAAATTGGATGATTAATTTTGCGCCACCTTATATATACGAGGGCGTTCAATATATTCTCGGTATCGATATGAAGGAAAATGCGAGTTCAATTTTATTGCCGACTTGAGTTCTTCATCATCCGAAAATCTTTTTCCACGAAGACATTTTTTCAAATCCGGAAACAGGAAATAATCACTAGGGTGGGTGTTGGATTTCTTCGAAACCACAATCTCGCGCAGCAGCCTTGGAAACTCGCTCCGTGTGAGTTGTCATGAAGAAGCAACACACCCGCTGCGAGTTTACCCCGTCTTTTCTTTTTAATTTCCTCCCGCAAATTATGCAAAGTGGAAGCGTAGGATGTGGCGTTGATGGTTTCATCTTTTTTTTTGTACTCAATGAGCAAGATTCCCTTTGAGTCCCAAAAAACTGTGGCCATGAGCTTCCCGGCAGACGGAGTGACTTTGAACTTCTTCGGGGGGTCTATTCCTTTTTTATGCCACTGCATGGACTCTTGTTTGCTTTCAGGGTCATAGTGGTGGACCCATCCGTCCGCGTTCTCACTACACATCTCCAAAAGCTCTCCACAGCATGCGATTCTCACTTTTTTCTGAGGCGCTGTGAGCATTCGTGGCACCCACCTTGCACTGACCTTTGAAAGGTTAAGATTGTCATGAAGAATGGTGTGAATGGTACCAATTGAAAGCTTGGTGATCTCTGCCATCATTTTCATCTTTATTCGGGCATCCTCAAGAACAAGTTTTTCGACTTCTTTGATGCTTTCTCCCGTACAAGCAGTAGCCGGGGCGCCGGAGCAGGGGTCGTCTTCAGTGCTCTCTCTGCCTCTCTTGAACTCACTTGACCACTTTTGCACAGTTGATAATGAAGGTACGGAACCCTAGTAAACAGCCACCATCTCTTCATGAATAGTTTTTTGACTTTTTCCTTGCTTAGTGAGAAATTTAATTACAGCGCGATGCTCAATTTTCACCATCATCGTCTCAGTTGCCATTATGATTCTGTTTAACTAGAGATAAAACGCGAATTAATAATCACATTTATATGAAATTTTACATGAATGCACTAAAATAA
Organism: Volucella zonaria; assembly: GCA_963966105.1. Lineage (NCBI taxonomy): Eukaryota > Metazoa > Arthropoda > Insecta > Diptera > Syrphidae > Volucella > Volucella zonaria. Next base: position 110,440,790 of record OZ014534.1, read on the forward strand.
TAGTATTACTTGATAAATAAGTCAATTTATATATACAACCACAGCTTCACGCCGATATCGAGAATATGTTGAACGCCCCTCGTATATCTTTTCTAATAGCCTAATTATCCATAGGTAGGTAGATAAACGAGACTGTTGGAAAGACTAACCCACTTGGGCCTATTGGCCTGTTGTAATGCCAAGTGGTCCTGTGGATCCTCCTACTCATGGAACCAATTCGAACTTATGATGAAGCGTAGGAGACTGTTAACGTCTACATTGTACAGAGTGGGTGAAGGATTGTCCTCCACCTTCTCCTCGTCCATACAGCTTCTACAGAAACACTTTGTAAAAGCGCCAAGCCTTTTTGCGTTCTTGCCTATAAGGCAGTGTCCAGTGATGACACCTATGATGGCGCTGAGATGTTTCCTGTTTAAAAGGATCAGACTCTAAGAGCGATTCAGATCCAGCTTTGGTCAGATATGTTGATCCAACAGTGCACCTAAGGTCTGTTCTTTTGTTAGCATCCAGCTAACGTAGCGATAGGTATACCCATTCTATCCTTTTCCAGTAGAATAAGTAGAGCGGTTCCAGTTTTGGCGAGTTCGTCGGCCCTACAATTCCCTGGAATGTCTCTGTGGACCGGCACCCAACAACGGTGAAGGTTGAACTGCTCTGCCATCCTCGTAAGATATAATCGGCATTCAAAGGCGGTTTTAGAATTTAATGAGACTAAGTCCAGGGACTTGATAGTGGTCTGACTATCCGAAAAGATGAGGACATCCATTGCAGATATCGCGTTTTTGTGAGCCACGACAGAGCTTCTTCAGTCGCCAAAATTTCCGCCTGCAACACGCTACAGTGATTTGGCAGACGGAAAGAGAGTCTTAGATTTAGCTTACCTTAGAAAACACAGTTCATCCCTATTCTTAGCTCTACTTTCAACCTTTGCTGCGACCTGAAGGCAGAATACGCAATGCGCAGACTGATGTTAGCTTGAAATATTCTATATTGCTTCCAAGCGACCTTTTATTCGTAAAGACGTAGGTCAAGCATCTAAATTTAAGGGCTTATCATGCCGGTCCGGGATCGGTTTTGGATTGAAAACGGCCGTCGACTTACGAGAAGCATCGCGCAAAAATGCATTCGCTGCGGAAGATACAGGCCCAGATTGTTATCTTAACAGAACGGGAAACTTGTCTATGGACAGGGTAATACCTGATCATTCAAAGTATCTGGGGTAGATTTTTGCAGTCCAATAATGACGTCATGGAAAATAGGAGGAAAAACCGCATACAAAATTTACATGTGTGTTTTAGTGTGTTTTGCCACAAAGGCTGTGCATCTAGGGGTTGTCTCTGACTTAGGTCCGGTTGCGTTTAAGATAGAGGCAACGAGTTTCACTTCAGACCGCCTCGTGCCCTGCACTTCGGAGGTCTTAAGTCACCAAAAGCTCATCTACGAAAAAATTTAGGACGAGCACTGCCGAAATCGAGTGTATACTAAACTCAAGACCCAAATGACTTTGGTGCCCTCCCTCCGGGCTATTGTTTAACTGGCGAATCAATTACTTCGTTCCCTCAACGAGAAGAAAATTTTAATAAGATTTCTTATCTCAACAGGTGTCATCGAATAACAACGTTAAAGCAATTTTTCTGGAAGAGATGGTCTTCCGAATACATCTGCAATCTTCAAGAAAGGTCGAAATGACTTCAACACATCCAAATCTACAAGAAGGAACTTCAATGGTAATCCAAGATTAAGCCCTACCACCGTACAAATGGTATTTGGCAAGAGTTGAACGTATGATCAAGGGCAACGGCAACCAGGTTCGGGTAGTTGATTTACAGACCGCAACTGGAAAGTTTAGACGCCCAATTACTAACCATCAACAGGGCCGATATCGATATGAATAAATTTGTACTTATCAATTTAAAAATAAACCCCCGCAACAAGTGGTATTTGGGATGCATTTCAGTTGTTGACTCAGACGAACATCCGTAATTTTTTCTGCTGAATGACCTAGATGAATACGTGTCGATGGTCGGATATCACTAATCGACACAGTTTCCTCGAATTTTTCCATTCTTTTCACAGTCGAAATTTGCAAACAATGAGAGTCAATGGTGCGGACTGTTGTAGCACGAAAAATGGCACCAAATTTAAATTGTCCCACTTGTTGGGACACTCTTTATCTCGAGTAAGATTCAAGTCTGTCCTAGTGGAAACGCAACCAAAATAAAAATCGCCCAGACGCATGTCTCTCACATATGTAGCTTGCATGTTATTTATTTTAAACACGGCCATTGTCGAATTTCAGTCGCAAATAAATTTATAAATGACAGTCATTTGTGACTAAAATTTATTTACAACTAAACGCATAACTCATATTTCCCAATGGCGATTTTATGTCACACTATCTGGCATTCTCTATCCGTGAAATACATTCAACAATGCCGCAAGTCATTTGAAGTTCTTTCCAACCAACAACGGGTACAAAACTTAGCTTTTGCACGTAACCACAGTCGTACCTACGAACAGCGGAGATATAAATGCCAAAGTAAATATTCAATCCAAAAGGGAGAAAGAAGAAGACTCATACCTAATGGCCCCCTTGTCGGTCGTAGGAAACGTGCAATTTCTCATCAGAGCGTACAAACTCGGATGACATCATCGTCTAAGTAAAACGAGAGTTCCAGCATCGCGTTTTCTCAGAAGTTGGCGAACGGAATTTTTAAAACAAACTCGTGACGAATGTCTAAAGATACTACTTATCAGATTCATTCATTAATTAAAACAGCTTAGTTAGTAAATTGTAGAAATAGACAGGGGGTAATCTACGAGTATATGTCTGGCTAACACAGTAAGTGGCTAGGTGTCACGCTTATGCTTGCTTTTATCTTGTGATCAAAGGTTGACTGCGGGGCAGATTCTACGAAGCGTATAATTTCTGAAGAGATAGTCGGGCAATGATCCATGACCATGTTTGGACTGATGAATTCAAGTGCCACCCATGTCTTCAAAGACAACGCTAGTAAGCTCTTTAATAAAAATTAAAACCTGAAATGGCAAACCTACATGTGTATGGATGCATCTATGTATGAGACTTGTACATTCAATCGCAGTTAGTCACTTTCAATGACAATATAGGTCAAACGTCATATACGAGTACCCGTGCAAAGTAGAAATCCAGTTGTCATCCCCAGATGATATTACTCGTATGCGTCACAACCTGTCTGACGATGAATTCTTTCTTCCACGTGAATGCTATTGTTTCAATGTGTATAAATGAAAAAGTATCTAGATGTCGTCATATCTGTTGATTTCTTGACTATTCGTCAGATCTGATTTGCAACCTTGAAGTGTTAATGCATTTATAATGCTAAGTGTGCCAATTAGTTGTTAGGTAACATGATGCCACTGATTAGGGGTTAAATTTAGGGGCCAGATAAGAATTGAGTAGTGTACGAGTACCTTAACTTAGCAAAGCAAGAAAACACATTACCGGCTTTTTAGATAGACGACAGTAAGCCAGTCAATTAATTACAGGTTAAACCTTACGTGTGCAGAGGGAATCTTATGAGAACAATAATGAAATCGTTTGAGTCAACAGGTGTCTTGCCGCCAAGTACTACGATTTAGGGGGGAAGAAAAAAAGTCGGACTCTGTGATTTGGAGCTTACCTTAAACATCGGCGACATCAGTATTGTCTTTGACAACATCAAGGTATAGGTTATGCAACTTTATTATGGAAAAGTGGTTACAAGTGCATCATTCAAAGTATTGCCCATCGCTAGCTACAACTTTCTGGCAGAGCTCGAATACCGTTACGGTAAAAGTGTTCATCTTTTGAGGCTATCAACGAATCACGTCATTTTTTGTTGTATTCATATGAGCGGAACTGCTGATCAGCCAGACCATGTGCCATCGAACGGAACAAGTAATAATCGGACGACGTAATATCATCTGAATATGGCGGGTGGGGTAGGACTTCCCATTTGAGTGGTGTTTCCAGGTAGGTTTTAACGAGTTTGGCAAACTGAGGCCAATACCGTTGTCATACTGTAGAATCACTTTTTCGTGCCTCTACTCGTATTGTGGCCGTTATTCGCGCTCGCGCTCGCCTCATCGCATCAATTAAAGTCGATATCGCTATCCAGTAATGCTTTCGTTGGGTTTCAACAGTTCATAATAAATAACACCGACCTGGTCCCACCAAATACACGATATAACGACGACGTAGAAGCATGACGGTGCAGTCCCCATCACTTTCTTCTCTTTGAGTTGCTGTAATGAATCCATTTTTCATCACCCGTCACGATGCGATGAAGAAAACCCTTCCTTCACAAACGAAAAAACGAAATCATAAGGAACCCAAGTTCCTAGTTTTGGAATCATCGCTTGGAAATGGCTTGGCGGGTAACTCCTAATGCTAAAGCAAACTCTTCTTGCGTTTGGCACGGATCCTCATCGAGCAATACCTACAATTCAGCGTCTTCGAAGGATTTTGGACTTCCTTCACGCGGGCGGTCGTCATCATCGAAATCACCATCTTTGAAGAGACGGAACCAATCACGGCACATTGCTTCACATAGAGCAGCATCTCCGTAAACTTTTTGGAGCTCTGGATGCGCTTCAGCCGCCGTTTTCTTCGAACGAAGGAAAAACGCTTCCCGCAAATTATTTGGCACAAAAACAGATACAACCAAAAGTACTAATGTGTCAAAACGGTTTGTTTACAATATGTCTCAGCTTGGTTCTTGACGTTTTGGATATGTCAAAGCCGGCCAGCACTTACTGCTGGAGCCATCTATTGAGAATTTAGTTGCGCACCTAATACAGTAGTAGATTCCACAATAGTGACGAATCAGAACTTATTTGTGGAACATACTTACAGTTCAGGTCCTCTGAACCTTGCCTATCATGTTCACCGCCGATGTTATTCCCCGTGATCCCATTACGACATGGCGCCCAAACAAGACTCAGTAAATTCAAATGTCCGACTGCGTTCAGTGAAGTCTTACACTCTCGAACGAGTTTGTAAATCTTGAGAGGGCTCACCAAGCCTACAGATGCAGATACTTCGCGCATACTTCCATTTCTCGCCATACGAGTGTATGTAGGTCACTGCCATCAGTGTTGCGTATATCCCCGCTCGGAAGACAGATGCAAGTTTTTCTAAAGAGAAGCGAAATCTAACATTGTTGCCCTCCATATAAACACCAGCACCGCATCATAAATCTTTTTGGAGCCATTGCTGGCTCAGATTCCAGCCGAAATCTCTCTTGGGAACAGGGAAAGTTGGTTTGGTATTTTTTCAGCAACAGGAGTTCTGATGTCATTGCATCAGATGGCATGTTCATAAGTACAGAGTCAAAAGACAGTCGGCGCACAAGATCATCAAATTTCAAGTGCGTGTTACGAGTATGGAAAATATCTTTTCTTTTTAAACGGAAGATGGATTTGAGATTCTAGAGTACTCGAAAGTTGCCATGTAACCGATAGCAGTGACATATTTTCGTGAAAGCTATTGTAGTTTCACCAAACAACCAACATATAGAATATAATCGGCCTTGTCACGGCTTGGTAAACCCAAAGAAGCCTCCTCGGTGACAAGCCCCAGGTCTTGCCAGAAACTTCATTAATCTGCCAGAACGTCGACAGTGCCTTGGAAGTTGTAAAAGTGGCCGGTTTAGTCCAAAGAAATGTGTGCCTTTAAGCAGTAAATAAGTCGGGCTAGTGAGCCTCATCCTTATCGTAGAGAGAAAAAGACTTTAGTTTTGAGAGGATTTACAAAAAGCCCATATCTAGTGCCTACATTGTCCTAAAAATGATCCAGCATATACGTTGGAACTATTACGAGTCGACCAACACAACGAATCCTCCTAACTCTCGGCATCACATATTGGCCGCAGTCAGCATCTGCAATCAGAGTTCTATTCACCTGTATTGCGAATATTCACAAAAATTGTGATTCGTTTAGGCGGAGGAGTCTGGCCGTTTTTGAAACCACCCTCAATGTCGACGGAAAGGCTTGGCGCGTATTCCTTCTTGTCGACTGGGTCTTCAAAATCTGGCCAACACATTTTGAAGCACAGTCTCTTAGTATCTTCCGTGTTGAAATGTTGCATCGTCGACAAAGCATACATTCGCAGAGCAGTTTTGCGCACATGGAACTCATCCATTCTCTTCATGTTCTTCAACATGAAGAATTCAAATTCAAACCAATAGGTTCGAAGCTCTTGGCAAGCGTGTAATCAGCTTTTCGGATTTTCGGTACAAAGGCTACTCTCACTAATAGTGAAGATTCCGTCCACTGGATATATACCATCTGTGACAGGCGACTTGAAACTATCAAAGGAAGCAACAGCGTGTTTTTCGTTTTGATACGTCGCTCGGCGTCTTAATTTAACAACACACAGATGGACGGTGCATAAGCCAGAAGAGTAAACAGCCCAAGAAGACTGTGATCAATAAGCAATCAACCTAACGCTGGAAAGGACAGCAAGCAAGCCTATGAAGTTTCAAAGACGTCTATACAGTCGGCTACAAGGCCAAAAAATGGGTAACCCATTGTGTCTTCAATATCAGCATCTATTTCCGTCCCCTAAATCACATGCAATATATTTCAGAGACACTGACATGTCCACGGACAATTAAAAACCGATTTAGGCAATATTTGTCCCTCACAGAAATGACTAAGTATTGTAATTCCTCCAAAATTCCCGAAAAAAAATGCCAGAGAGCTGCCGGAACTGCACTACTAACGACAATGCCAGGTAAGGTACCTCTCTTAGCATTCTGCCAAAATGTTGATCGTTAGGTGTGAACTGGGCAGCTAAACTTTACCGCAGAATACTATAGACAGGTACAAAGTCGCATGTGACAAACTTAGTTTGCGATCACAAATCAACTAGGTATTCGACATTCTACTGGATTTTGTGGGACAAATCCGGTTATTACCTGTCTAATGATATCTGTGGAAGAGAAAGAGGAACCCATCTTCCATCTCCTTGTCACTACCGTAAGGAAGACTACTAGGGGTTCTTCGATTACTTCCGGGAACTAGCAACCTAAGAAGTCATACACATTGTTCAGCAGATGCCATAAGAACTCCGGTTACCTTAACCATTTCTTGAGCAGACAAATAGATCCAGCATATCATAATAAACTTATTCCGGTCTATGTGTTCCAACTATTGCAGTATCCCTCAACCCGTGCAACAGGCACCGGGTCTACACCACACCAACACCATTAGTTCTCACTTATACCATAGCCGTTTGGTGGTCTGCACTGTTAGAAAAAAAACGCAATGGTAAGCAGATTACTATTATCTTTGATGTCAGGCTGAAAAATTACTCTGTAAAGAAAGAGCGTAACGTTCCAAAAAGTTACTTGATTCAAGAAATTATTGAATGTAGGCAAGTGGCAACGTGCCGAAAGATCTGCAAGATCTGCCGAAAACATCGCCGCTGTCTGTGAGAGTGTGCAGGAGAACCCGAGGCAGTCGATTTTGCGTCGCTCACAAGAACTCGGCTTTCGCAGACTACAACTTCGCGAATCTTGCGTCGCGACTTGGGTCTGCACCTGTACAAAATTCAATTGACAAAATTCAGCTGAAGGTAAATGACCATAGACAACAATGTGTGCTCCCTGAATGGGCTCTGGAGCAGTTGGAAACTGACCTTAATTTTCATCGAAAAATCATCTTCAGCGATGAGGCTCATTTCTGAATGAATGGGTACGTCAACAAACAAAATTGTTGAATTTGGGACGATACCAATCCACATAAGATTCAAGAGCGTCCACTGTTTGGTGTGGATTTTGGGCTGACGACGTCATCGGTCCATATTTCTTTGAGAACGATGTTGGTCAGGCCATCACCGTCAATGGTCGATGATTACCAACTTCTTGAATTGGATGATGTGGACACCAATGACATCTGGTTTCAACAAGACGGCGCTACGTGCCACACTACTAACGCCACATTGGAAATTCTGCATGAGCGATTCGAGGGCATGGTCATTTCACGTGGATGTGATGTGAACTGGCCACCGAGATCGTGCGATTTGACCCCGTTAGACTTTTTCTTGTGGGGTTTTCTGAAGTCGCAGGTCTATGCGAATAAGCCACAAACCACAGCGGCCTTCAAAGCCAATATAACCCACGCCGTCGGTCAAATCCAGCCTGATTTATGCGCCAGAGTCATGGAAAATTGGACATTTCGGATGGGTGCCACCCAGAGAAGCCGCCGCGAATATTTGAATGATGTTATACTCACACACACTTTGTTTTATTTAAATTTAAAGATAGGAAGCGCTTAACGAAACACCCTTTATATAACAAATTAAATTTTGTACAGTCACCCAGAAAGTTTGTGTTGGTCCAAACGAGATACTCCTGCCTGACATCCAAAAGGCAATTCTTCGTAAGCGTCGTTCGACTTTGGAACTCTCTATCCCTGAGTTCCCTTAAGACTTCCTTTTTATATTACTTGGTAGTTGATTGAATTAATAGAATACCAGATGTACATACACTTGCACATATGTTGAGCTCCCAACATTAATTAAGATCATTGTCATCTTACAGTAATAAGCAAATATTGTAATTAAATTACGGATTATGAATCATCAAGAGAACTAATCAACCAGAAGATAACTCCAAGCGCACAAACAAATACAATCACGGAACACTGCGCCAGCAACGATTGAGTAATCTTACATCGATTTCTGCAGGAGCCAGGATGAAGAGGAATAGGAACTGGGGCACGCATCAGCCTGTAATTCCTAGGCAATCACAATTTTCGAGATCTAAATGGCAAATTTGTCAAGACATGCTTATGATTCAAGGTGTAGCTAGTACGAGTAGCATCGCCCTCACAATCTCTACCAGTGGCATCACAACGGAGAGACAACTGGTCTGCGCGCACCTTAATTAAGGACTGAAACGAATAAAATTTGGAAACTTCAAAGTAAAAAAAAAAAAAATATTTTCATAATTCATGTACATTTTTTTAATTTGCTTTAAAACTCTGTTTTTATTAAATTCTATAACTTAATTCATGCGGTTTGCTAAGAGATGGCGTAACTTGTAACACATTAGCTGAAAATTCCCTGCCGTTTCTAAGAGAGGGCACCACTTGAATCAAATTCATACCATTTACCATTTTCAGTTAGTACCAACCTTCAAAAGATACGTGTATAAATTTGACAGCTGTCGGACGATTAGTTCTCGAGATATACCGTTGTGAGTGAAGCAACTTTTGTTATTGTGAAAAAAGATTTAGCATTCCTTTTTGATGGGAAAAAATGCAGCCGATGCAAGGAAATGGCTTGATAAGTGTTACCCGGACTCTGCACCAGCCGAACGAACCATTCGCAAGTGGATTGAAAAATTTAAAAGTGGTCATACAAGCACTGTGCATCATCACGCTGTGGACGTCCAAAAGAGGCTGTTTCAGATGAAAACATCAAAAAAGTCCACAAAATGATTACGAATGACCGTAAAGTGAAGTTGATCGAGATAGCTGAGGCTCTGAAGATATCAAAAGAGCGTGTTGGATATATCATACACGAATATTTGGACATGCGAAAGCTCTGTTCAAAGTGGGTGCCGCGTTTGCTCACAGTCGACCAAAAACAACAACGTGTTGATGATTCAATGGAGTGTTTAAAACTGTTCAACCGCAATAAAGCCGAATTCTTGCGTCGGTATGTGACAATGGATGAAACTTGGCTCTACCACTTCACACCAGAGTCAAGTCGGCAGTCAGCTGAGTGGCGAGCAGGCGATGAACCTCGTCCTCTGCTGGCAAGGTTATGGCATCCGTATTTTGGGATGCACATGGAATAATTTTCATCGTCTATCTCCAAAAGGGGCAGACTATCAACAGCGACTATTATTGTACATTGCGTTGTTGGAGCGTTTGAAGGACGAAATTGCAGAAAAACGGCCGCATGCACCGAGTCACAAGTTGATGAAAACGATGGCAAAATTGAAAGAATTCGGCTACGAATTGCTTCCCCACCCACCGTATTCTCCAGATTTGGCCCCCAGTGACTATTTCCTGTTCGCAGACCTCAAAAGAATGCTCGCCGGAAAGAGATTTAAGACCGAATCGCCGAAACAGAGGCCTATTTTAAGGCTAAACCGAAATCGTACTACAAAACTGGTATCGAAAGATTGAAAAATCGTTTCAATCAGTGTATCGCCCTCGAAGGCAACTACTCGTATATTGATAAATAAAGTTGAATTTTGCAAAAATTTTGTGTTTTACTATAAAACGGCGCGGACTTTTCAGCCAATGTGTTATTATTCCATTGGAAAATGCGTTGCAAAGCTACTGTCATTGTACGTCATTTCAGTATATGTCATTCATTTGAAGCGTAAACAACAATAATTTTTTTTCACTCAAATATGTCGAACTTTGTGCCTGACAAAGTGTTTTTGCGGGGAGTTGTTCTTCATTATGCCGAAAGTCATCGTATTTTGGTGGAAGTTTATGGTGAACATGCGCTAGCTGAGCGAACGTGCCAAAAGTGGTTTGCACGATTTAAAAGTGGTGATTTTGGCTTGGAAGACGATGAACGTCCTGGGCAGCCAAAAAAGTTTGAAGATGAAGAACTGGAAGCATTACTCTATGAATTGTTTGTTGCCAAACACAAGAAGAGCTCGCAGAATCTTTGGGTGTCACTCAAGCAGCCATTTCAAAACGTTTAAAAGCAGCTGGATATATTCAAAAGCAAGGAAATTGGGTTCCACATGAACACTCAAGCCGAGAGACGTCGAAAGGCGGTTTTGCATGTCCGAAATGCTGCTGGAACGCCACAAAAGGAAGTCATTTTTGCATCGGATTGTTACTGGTGATGAAAAATGGATCCATTACGACAACCCCAAGCGTAAAAAATCATATGTGAAACCCGGCCAACCTGCCAAATCAACGGCAAAGCCGAATATCCATGGCGCGAAGGTAATGATCATGCTCTGTATTTGGTGGGATCAGATGGGTGTGTTGTATTATGAGCTGCTAAAACCGGGTGAAACCATCAATGGACAACGTTTGAAGAAAGCAGTGGCCGAAAAACGCCCGGAATATGCGACCAGACACGAAGCAATAATTTTCCATCATGACAACGCTCGGCCCGACGTTGCTATTCCGGTTAAGAACTATTTGGAAAACAGTGGATGGGAAGTCTTACCCCACCCGCCTTATAGCCCAGACCTTGCCCCTTTTGACTACCATTTGTTCCGGTCGATGCAGAACGTCCTCACTGAAATACGGTTCACATCAGAGCAGAATATCAAAAATTGGCTTGATTCATTCTTGGCTGCCAAGCCGGCGTAGTTCTTTTGGGATTTGATCCACAAATTGCCAGAAAGATGGGGAGAAGTCATAGATTCAGATGGGCAATATTTTGAATAATACTATTGTACATGTTTTTCTTAAATAAACGTTCAAATTTTGAAAAAAAAAACCGCACAAAATAAATAAAGAAAAGTTATATACCCAACTGCCAAGTTTTCTGCTGTAGAAGGTCCGCTTTGCGGTTCTAATCTTAAACACTACATCATTACGAAGGGAGCCATATTTGTTAAAGAAAACTTGAATTCTATACTTCTTCCAAATTTTAAAGGCATCATCATGTATTTTTATAAGCTGGAGTATATTCGGAGTTAGCCACTGAGGCGAAGAAAATTTTAAAAGTACATGTGTGTCAATTCTCATCGCTATAGCCAAATGCTAACCGAATTTGTTTGGCCTCAAATCGAAGATATGGATGTGGAAGAGATGTGGTTTCAACAAGATGGTGCCATACCTCACACAACACGACCCGTTTTGACTTTATTACGGACTCCGTACCCTATACGGTTGTCACACTGTTTTCTCCCAAATAAAACTATGCTGCTTCTAGCCAAATCTCTTATATGGCGAGATCTTCTGCAACTTGGATTATGACTCCAAAGAAAAAATGATTATCGCATACAACAATCTTAAACGCCACGACCGCGTTTCTGCGTATTCAAAGAAAATTTGCGGCTGCTCCATCTTAAATTTACTAAAACTTCGTTCTCCTTATCTGCCACACGCAGTAATATAAAACTGGTCAGCCAGGATACCTATATAACACACTAACTTTTGCACAGTCACCCAGAAAGTTTGTGTTGATCCAAACGAAATACTCCTGCCCTTTTTCTTTCTTTTTTTAAGTAGCACGCGCTCAAGGGGTTAAGGTACCCTTAAAATGTTTGCTCACACCGCGGACGAAGGTAAATAAGAGCGGAAAAAAAGATGGGTACCGATGTACGTTGGTTTTAAATGTCTGAATGTTATAATGACTAGGAAATAGAGAGCTCGGCTTTCCACAAGCGAGATGTTCGGCTTTGGAACGCATCAGGGTACCTTAGAAAGTGGGCTTGGGAGTGTACTGATGAGTATTCATTATTCATAGCGAGATGGGTGTTACGGTTAAAGGTTTGAAGCAGCGGAATGCTACTGGCGTCTTCTATGGAGCACTGATGGTGCTGATGGCACTGATAAAACAAGGTGAGACACGAGACATTTCGTCGGTGGTCGAGGGTGTCCATTGACTGAGTGATATTTGTATCAGCTATGAGTCTTATCGCGCGGTTTTGAATCCGGTCTAGCAGATGCTGATGTTTTAGGTACATCTGACCAGATGTAAACATTGTACTCCAATTTTGATCGGATGAATGCCTCTAAAATTGAGGTCAGATCAGAAGGGGAAAAGTATTTCTTACATCGTCTGAGGAAACCTAGATATTTCGCAGCATTTTTGGCGACATCGAATATGTGGTCATTCCAACGTAAGTTATCATTGATACACATACCGAGAATGGAAAGTTTTTCGGTTTCAACGATCCAAGTGCCATCCATGGATAATGGCTGGCTGTTTAAATTTCGCTTTAATGACAGCAGACAGCATTGTGTCTTGGAAGCATTAAATACCACTCTGTTGATAGTTCCCCAACTGGTTATGCTGCTGATAGCGGAATTTAATGAGCTTAGGTAGCATATGTTGCCGTTTCCGTTCTACAGCCGAAGAACAGGGACGTGAGTCCGGAAACGAATATGAAAAGCAGAGAGTCGTCAACAAATGAATATATTGGATTAGAAGCGGCAGGCAAGAGATCGTTGATGAAAATTAAAAAGAGTGTTGGAGACTGAACGAAGCCCTGAGGCACACCAGCATTTATTTTGTGAATATCAGACTTGAAACCATCCAAGACAACTTAAATTGAACGATCCCATATGCACGCATTTTCAACAAAAAAGCCAGATGCCAAGCTCTGTCCAATGCTTTAGAAATGTCAACTGCAACTATCTTGCTTTCGCCACATTGATGTACGCATTGGTTCCACTTCTCGGTGAGACATGCCATCAGATCGCCAGTGGACCTGTTGCTACGGAAACCGTACTACCGGTCATTGAGAAGTTTTCGTGTTTCGAGATATTTCATGAGCTGACGGTTTATCAGCGTTTCCATGACCTTGGATAGAAAGGACGTAAGTGCCATGGGTCTGTAGGAGGAGAGGAAAGAAGATTCGCCTTTTTTAGGCACGGGCTGGACAAATGCTGTTCTACTCGGAAAGAGTCGTAAAGAGTAGGGTTGATGAAAAAGCTTACGCAATGGTTTTACCAGCGTGGAAGGACACTTCTTCAGAAGAATTGGAGATTTACCATGTGGACCAGCGGATTTGTGAATGTTAAGATCTTTAAGAACTCTTGCTACTACACGAGTGCGAAAGTGAATTTGTCCCATTGAAAGTTCGGCGCACTCAAGTGTAGGCGGAGACAAAGCACAATCTGGGAGTGTTGAGCTGGCCGCAAAGTGTGCAGCAAGCACATTGGCCTTATCCAAAGAGCTGACAGCTGGAATGTCATTGTAAATGAGCGTTGGGATGGAGGATGAGGCAGAATTTGTAGTATTTTTTGCCTCAATGTTGGGTCATATTGAAATTTCACGGGCTTGAGAAAGACGTTGCAGTCATTCCTGGCTCGTTTGAACGTTTTTTCGGTTTTGTTCTGTCGGGGTGGTCTGGTAGGACGAAAAAACATTTCTCTAACCCTGGGGCTGCTCTTTACAGCTCGAGTCGTACCATGCCTTTTCTTTTGATTTGATACTCTTCATCCGATGAGGGATAAAGGATCTCATTCCAAAGAGAATAGTGTCTGTGATCATATCAGCAACGGCATCGAAGAAACACAACGACCAGTTAAAATTCCTAAAGATGTTGTTAAGTCCGCTTCAATTGGCTATCTCGTATTGCCATACGGTTCTTTTAGGTATTTTTTCTCTAACTGTGTGGTGGGTGTATGAGAAATTTTCTGATATGACACAATGGTCTGACGAGCCTAGAGCGGAGAGCACATTAACTGTGTACTTATCAGGGTGAGAAATTAAAAACAAGTCCAGGGCGTTGGCGATATCACTATCAACGTCTGGTATTGCGTGGGCTCATTTACAAGCTTGGCCATGTTGTTTTCCGCAGCGAAGATCTCAACACACCCAGATTATCGAAGCCACCCAGAACTGTGTATATTGGAATCGCCCGTAATAACCATTTCAGTACGAGGACACAGGGATGCAATTCTTTGAATGGAGTCAGACAGCGCATCAAACTCGTCCAGTTTGGGGCTTCTGTAAAGCAAGCAGTAGTGGATAATTTGCTTACGGAGCAATTTGGTAAGCTACATTACTACGCACATAAATGCCGAGACCGCGATGAGGAAAGAACAGTGGCTCTAGTTCGTAACAAGGTAGCTTCAGATCAGAGCGATCTGAGAGATGTCGGCGGGAATCTACCTGCGTCTCACTAAGTGCCAAAACAGCTGGTCTGTATTTACAGACGTGGACGTACACAGAAAAATGGTTACTTTTAAGCCCGTGAGTAGTGGCTATATCCACTCTAAATTCCCAACATTAATTAAGGTCATTGTCATCCTACAGTAGTAAACAAGTATTGGAATTAAATTATGAATTATGAATCATCAAAAGAACTAATCAACCAGAAGATAGCTCCCAGCGTACATAAAAATATAATCAACGAACACTGCGCCAGCAACGATTGAGTAATCTCACATCGATTTCTGCAAGAGCAAGGATGAAAAGGAATAGGAACTGGGGCACGCATCAGACTGTAATCCTAAGCAATCACAATTTCCGAGATCTAAATGGCAAATTTGTTAAGAAATTTTTATGGTTCAAGAAGTAGCTGAAAGCATCGTCCTCCCAATCTCTACCTATGGCATCACAACGGAGAGACAACTGGTCTATGCGCACCTTAATTAGAACCACTCTAACCTAACTCAATCTAAGTCTTCCTACTCATTCGGATAGCTACTCCACCTAACTATAACAAATCTCTCCTGTACTCTGGACAGTTCTTCATTACAATAGAGTCTAGGCTGGTAAAGGAGTGTTGCTTGAAAACAATCAAGGACGTAACTTTGGAGTTTACAAGTTTCAGAGGAGGATTTTCTAGATTTGAGCCGGTCTTCGGACCACTTACGATGTAGCATTTCCCGTGCGCAAAACCGTCCTTCAAATGACTCTCCAGAGTGGGGCTTATCGATTTTATGTAAATGACGGGGAAATTCGGGTAAAGATACGAGTAGTTGGCCGGATCAGTTTGTGGTGTAAGCCTTTCAGTGTTTTACCCGAAGTCCATCTCCTTGGAACTTGTCTTGGAACTTATATGGGGGGTAGGACAAAGTAATCATTCAGTAATCATTCAGTTAATCGATGTTCCACAAACATGTTTGTTTTAGCAGGGACTGGCCTCGTCTCTTACGAAGCTCAACCCGTATCACAACAAAAAACTGCCAAAAACGTTTTAATCCTTAAGTCACTTTTCTATAAATCCTTTGCCTCCTCAGAGAAGCATGGGTTCGCTTTGTTTAAGTTAAAAGTTTTGAAAGACTCATTAAACTTAAGCAAACAAAATTACAACAAACCAAGTTATAAGCATCCCAGTTCACAAAGGAGCTACAAGGAGCTGCTGTATATGACAGCAGCACATGTGGTCGCTATTTACCACAAACCTTGAACTTCAGCAAATATTTTTTAAAAGTCAAAGTTTATTTATTAACGCTAAAGTTGCTCTTCTCACATTTTAGGTAAGAATTTTTGTGCATAGTTTCACCATTAGAGGTAGTAAATGTTGCACTAAAAATTACCCTAGCCTCAGTCCGCTCTTGCCTCGATGCTTGTCGAAAAGTGGTAGAGATTTTCCACTCGTTAATGGTTATTTCACGATGTAACTACGCCTAAGGGATTGTTCACTCACTCAGATACTCGTACATTTTACGGTCTGTGTGGGGTATATACAGCTTTAATACTTGCATTACAGCCCCCTCATGGACTTTTAACGATATTTTTAGTTTCAAAATAATAAACCGCACATATTTGTGTATATACTGTCAGTGCTCGCATGTGTACGGTCATACATAGGTATTACGTCCTTAATTTGAGTCCTTTGCGAGCTTATCAACACGCTCCCTTTTCGTATCTTGGACAAACCACAAGTTGATATATAGCATTTATTTTCACCCTAAGCTGTCAGCAGACAATGACAACGGGCTTTACGCCTTTAAAACCCCGTCCCAAGTATGTACGAGTATTTCATTCCCGGATATCCTCCTCCTGGAATCTGAAAAAAAAAAATTAGAACACAACTTTTATCCTCGCTAACATAGGTAGTTTATTGTCCATTCCAGGACTCCTCCCAACCGAATCGAATGATTTCGTAAAGGTACAACGAAATTTTAACGAGGGTATTGATCCTGAAAATACATTGTTTGCTTGTGAGTTTTATTGACACCTCCAGCCTGTCCGCAGTCTTATAGTCTGGCCCTTGCCAAGCAGAAAACAACAATCTGACAGTTTGCCTTTATCGGTGAAAGATGAAATTTTAGAATCGTAAAGTTTGGGTGCACAATAAATTAACCATAAAAGATGGATGCCACGGCATGAATGACTCTAAGAACCACATCGATTTTGGTTCGGCGGAACAGGCACAGATACTGGAATACATGATGCTCGTATCCGTTTCAATGCATTCCCTCTAGAGTAAAGGCGTTTTGGGGATTATTAGAAAACAGTCCTAGTACTCGTAACCGGTGCAGTCTTCAGCCTTTCCTTCGAGTACATCATCTGTTACTTGATTTAAGAATCATGTACCAAAGGAGACAACAGAAAAAGGCAGAGTATCTTAACGACCTTGTTCATGATGGCGTACGAATACGTACTCGTACATGGATCCGTATGAACATGACTTGAATTCCCATAGATTTTTTTCGCTCTCTCTCTCACTTTTGAGATTGTTTTCAGTTTGTTTCTTACTTCCTTGGGGAGGCTAAGGGGGAGGACTGTGTTTTCAACCGAACTCTGTAGAAATGATTTTAATGGGCTGGGGTATTTGGGTATTTTTTTCGCCACTCTGAAGGGTGGAAAGAAAAAAAAAAACACAAACAAACAGAGGGTACCGCAGTGATGGCTTTAAAATGCTTGCCTGGAAGACTAACTTTTACTGCTCGTTTATTGTGTAGTTTTAATTTAGTTTTCATGGGTTCGCAACAATGTTGCCAGTGGCATTATTTTCGAGGCAATCGTAAAAATCCTAAAATAGGTATTTTATGCAAAAATGCTAAATGCATCCAAGTTAGCAGAGAAAAGAGGGAATTACCTACCGCCTTTCCGCCGGACGCTTGGAATGTGTTCACATAAATGGGCGAATTTACGAGTATTTCGAGGATTAAAATGTAAATTTTTGTGGATTACCTTCATTTAGGAGAGAAATGTCCGCACAATTCCTGGGGGAGACACTTTTAAGGGAACCTACAATAACGCAATTAACATGAGAATTCGGACATTCTATGTAGGCGCGGAAGTATCATCAGTTGTAGTTCTATTTCTATTTGTGGCTGCTGCCAGAGGAAGACGTTCTCAAATTGAGATACGAGGTGTATCCGAAAACTATGCGTCATAACTACGAAATCACCGGCAACCGCAATTAATGACGGGCCGTGTAAGTTCTCCCCGGCGTGTCCTTGTTAACAGTGTCTTTCTGGCGTTCGTCAGACTTAGCTTTTTGATAAAGGAGTCGTACAAGTCAGGGTATCGGAAGACAGATGGTGGCAGATGAGCGCTTAATGGCAACGCTTACCTACCTGAATGGCTTCGGTTCAACCGACCCCCCAATCTATACTGGAAATGGCCCTCCAGGTTAGCTTTAGTGCCATGGGGGAGCTGGCCGGCCATGGAACAAAAAAAACAAAGTTACAACAACGAGGCAACAACAAGTCTCGGATACGGATGGATCTACTATTGACAATCCCTGCAAACGAAACAAGGAGAATTTTAGGTCCTTTAATAGGTCACGTGCAGCCAAATAACTAGCGGAGGCCCAGAAATGCTGCAGAGCAGCTGTTACCGCCATCCGCCATATGATGGGATGGGCCGGACATAAAGAGGATGAAAAACTGCGACATCTATTGCTACGATTGTTAC
The DNA here is from genome assembly GCA_963966105.1 of Volucella zonaria. Classification (NCBI taxonomy): domain Eukaryota; kingdom Metazoa; phylum Arthropoda; class Insecta; order Diptera; family Syrphidae; genus Volucella; species Volucella zonaria. Next base: position 110,459,299 of record OZ014534.1, read on the forward strand.
CGACGGCAAGAGCAACGCCTATTTGGATGCGGATTTGTTGTCAGAGACAGACTTAAGCGAGGAGAAAGATGATGACACCAAAGGCAGCGTCTACGAGCTCTGGAATAACATTAAAATTGGCAATTTTAATGCAAAGCTAGAAGGATAGGGCATCTTAGTAGGTAGTACTGTCGGAAAGTATAGCCTGCACGACACCACCTCCGATAACAGATTCAGGCTAATGGACTTTGCAGCGGGGCGCAACATTGTCGCAGCTTGCTTGCGGTTCCCACATCTCAATATTCACAAGGCGATTTGGAGAACTCCTGATTGAACCGTCAACCAGATTGACCACATTACGATCGACGCCAGGCATTCCTCCAGTATTATGGATGTCCGAAGGTTTTGAGGGGCCAACATCGACTCGGACCATTCACAATGTTGTAACCAAGGCATGGTTGCGGATATCCCGAACATCGCAAAGGCAAGCTACAATCCCAAGACATCAGAGATGCTGTCTTTGATATGTTGGGTTGCACTCGGCCACCTCAACGAAACTCCGGGTTTGATGACGAGCGTTTGCAAGCTAAGCAAGAGGCATACAAAGCGGAGCTACATAGAAGTACTAGAGCTCCTCATGAGTTCAACGAGCTCGAAGAGACGTACTTCAGTCTCTCAGGAGGGAAAAGAAGAAGCATGAGAAGCCAGCGGTCGAGGAAATTGAAAGATGCTACTCCAGGAATGAAATTCAAAAGGATTCCACGGACACAAACCCCGAAGCGAAGCCTGTAGAGACGAACAAGAGAACATAGTAGTGGAGTCGCAGTCGATGCTGAGCACATATTTGGACTTGGTAAGGAGCATACACCAACTCATCTGTAAAATATGGTCGGACGAAAGTATGGAACATCAGCATTGTTTGCCCAATTCTCTTCTTAACGCCTGAGGCCATTCCTTAACAACCTTATTGGCCCATCTCAGTGTGGATTTAGGCCAGGAATGTCCACTATCGTCCAAATATTCACACTACGGCAGATCTTGGAAAAACCCATGGCCTCTAAGTCGGTACCCACCAGCTATTCTTCGATTTTAGGACCGCGAGCGATGTCTAGTTTTTGCATGCCTGCTTAACTCGTTCATTTCTGCAGGATGATGGTGAAGAATACACGCTGACCTTTGATGTCAAATAAGAACTTAGACAAGGCGATGCGCTGTCATGCGGTTTCTTCTTGAAAGAATAACACAAATCTCAAGCGCCAACACAAGAGCCAATTCGTCCAATTTCTCGCGTACGCCGCGCCGATGATATGGACATAATCAGAAGAAAGCAGCGTCATGTCATTAGCGCTTTTGCGAGTATTGAGGCGGAAGTGACGAAGATGGGTTTAACGAGGGCAAGACCAAGTATATTCTGTCAACAAGAATGGACACCCAACACAGACGTCTCGAACAGAACGCCAGCCTCGACAGATATAACTTTGGGGTAGATAAGGTCTTTGTCTACTTAGGCTATCCGCTATCAATTCAGAAAACGATACCAGCGTTGAGATCAAACGAAGAATAACTTTTGCCAATCGCGGCTTCTGTGGACTAAGAAGTAAGAAGGCAATTGAATTGAAAGGCCATCTCTCGAACAACAAGAGTGACCCTATATACGAGGGCGGGTCAATAAGTCCGTGACTTTTGGATTAAAACAGATTTTTTGATAAAAAAAATAATTTTATTTTTTAACGTAGTCTCAGTTGAGCTCTATACACTTTGTCCAACGCTTCTCCAATTTTTTTATCCCTTCCAAAAAAAATGATTTGTCGAGGTCCTCAAAATGACGAGATGACTTCATCATTGGAGTCAAATCTTTTTCCACCAAGCCATTTCTTCAGGTTTGGGAACAAGAAGTAGTCGCTCGGAGCCAAATCTGGAGAATAGGGTGGATGAGGGAGCAATTCATAGCCCAATTCATGGATTTTTGCCATGGCAACTGCACATGTGTGCACCCTTGCATTGTCTTGGTGGAAAAGAACTTTTTTCTTGGCCAAATGAGGTCGTTTTTTTTTTAAATCGTCATTGAATCGGTCCAATAAGTTGGCATAATATTCCCCATTGATTGTTCTTCCCTTTTGAAGGTAGTCAATGTGGATTATCCCGCGTGCATCCCAAAAAACAGTCGCCATAACTTTATTGGCTGACAAACCCACCTTGGCCTTCTTTGGCGCCGATTCACCCTTAGAAACCCACTGTTTTGGCTGTTGTTTGTTCTCTGGTGTGTTGTGATGGATCCATGTTTCGTCCACGGTTACAAAACGGCGCAAAAACTCCTCCATATTGCGATTAAACAACGCCAAACCTTCCTGTGAAGTTGTTACACGATTGCGTTTGTGGTCGACTGTGAGCAAACGCGGCACCCATCTTGCGGAAAGCTTTCTCATGCCCAAGTGATCATTCAAAATTGAAACCACTGAGCCATGCGAGATCCCTACGGCTTCCACAATCTCTCGCACTTTCAATCTTCGGTCGGCCAACACCATATCGTGAATTTTTTCGATTGTTTCGGGTGTAGAGACCTCAACTGGGCGTCCAGGAGGTTCGGCATCTTCAGTGCTTGTACGGCCACAACGAAATTCAGTAAACCACTTTTTTACCATTGAAATCGATGGTGCAGAGTCCCCATAGTATTTATCAAGCTTAGCCTTGGTCTCGGTAATGGTTTTTTTTCGCAAGAAATAATGCTTAATAAGCACACGAAATTCACTTTTTTCCATTTTCTCCTCAAATTAGTGAGTAGTCTGATAAAAATAGCTGTCAAACACAAACTAACTGACGCAGCAAGTTTAAATTTTGACAGGAGTCAACTGACAAATGCCTGTTGACAGGAACAGTGTTGCTGTTTCAGTAAAGAGGTCAGAAATTCAAAAATGCACGGAATTATTGACCCGCCCTCGTAAGACCCTCATAATCCCAGTCCTGCTCTATGGCGCAGAGGCATGGACTTGGACGTTCTGAGAGAAAAATTCTTCGGATGATTTTCGTTCTGCATAGACGGTAAGTGGAGGAGGAAATACAACGATAAACTGTAAGAGCTGTACAGCGACATCGGCTCACTCAGAAGAATGATGGTGCAACGACTAAGGTGGGCGGCTCATATAGAGCCGATGAATACCAATGCTCCGTTCCAAAACATCTTCGAAGGGGACCTCAAAAAACTACAGACAGCTGGCTCCAGACTGTAGCGCCACCATAAAAAAAAAAACTACTGCGAAATTACTAGTAAAGCCTATGGACACCACCTTATTTAGGGCATTTAAGACTAAGGAACCTTATATTGAACCCTGTGGCATACCACAGATATTACTTTACAAAAACGACAAAATCTCTCTTCTTTAAGCAGGCAATGAGAAAAGCAAGTTTTAGGAATTACGATGGCAGTAACAAGAAATGGAAAAGTTTTCCGAAATTACTATTACTCAATTATTCCAACTTAGGACATCATTGAAACAACAGTAACGATGTTAATGCTAGAGGTTTGGCTTTAAAACTTGCAACACTGTTTCTACAGATTGTCAATTTGACAGTTGTAAGTTGATTTGTGGTTAGTACGTTTTGCCATTTTACGACGAATAGATTAAGGCCAGAACAATGCGTGCAAATTGTTCAAACTTATTTTCAAAACCATGCTTCGGTTCGCCAAACTTATCGTGCGCTACGTCCATTTTATGGTCGACATAATCGTCGATCTGAGCAAGTTATTCGGAACACGATGAATCGTTTTCGCCCCACGTACACTCTAGTGGATAATACGCATCCCCAAAGATGACAAACAGTGTGAACAGAAGAACTTATTGCCGTTGTATAGCGCAATGTTGAGGTGAATCCGAACGAGTCGATTCGCCATCGTACACAGCAATTGGAGCTATGACCATCCACTTTGTGGAAGATTTTACGGAAAGATCTTGGCCTAAAGCTGATAAGATCCAGCTTGTATAAGAGTCGAAACAGAGTGACCATTATACGCGTCGTAGGTTCGGCGAATGGGCCGAAAACATGATTCAGCTTGATCCTCAGTTTCAATCCAAAATGTTGTGCTCCGATGGGCCCATTTTGGTTAAATGGATATGTACGAGTAAACAAGCAAAATTGCCGAATTTGGAGTGGAGAAAACCCAGAAGCCTTTGTCAAGACGCCCTTACAACCATTAAAACTCACTGTTTGGTGTGCTTTATGGGCTGGTGGAATCATCGGCCCATATTTCTTTAGGACGATGCCGGCCAGAATGTTATCGTCAATGCAGAGCGCTATAGAAACATGATTTCTGACTTCTTCGTTCCTCAGTTGAATGGCATTGACGTGACAGAGCTTTGGTTTCAACAAGATGGCGCAACATGCCACACGGCGCACGACACCATCAATTTATTGCGGGGAACATTTGCTGAGCGCATAATTTCGCGTTATGGACCTATGAACTCGCTCCCACGATCGTGCGATCTCACACCTTTAGATTACTTTCTTTGGGTACCCCCAAGTGACTGTGATATCACTAGTCTATGCCGATAAACCAGAGACTTTGGACGATTTGGAAGTCCACATTCGCCATGTTATTGCTGATATAAGGCCCTAGTTCCTCGATAAAGTTGTTGAAAATTGGACTTCACGATAGCGCTTCATTCGAGCTGGCCGTGGCGCGCATATGCCCGATATCATATTGAGACACAAATGGCATAAAATTATCTATTAAATAAAGCTTATATCATAGACATTAACATTAGCTTCAAGTGTTTTATTTCATATTGAATTTGTATACCTCTAAAAAAAAACACCCTTTTTATGCTGTTAACAAGAAGGGACACACTACATCAACGAATTGGACAGAACGTCACAGTCAACAGCTATAATTTGGAAGTAGTAAGGGACTTTGTCTACCTTGGCTCTGCTATAAATTCTGCCAACAACACCTCAGCGGATATAAAATGGAGAATCACTCTTGCCAATCGCTGTTATAACATCTTGGACATCCCAATCCTACTTTACGGCATGGACTCTATCGAAAGCGGATAAACATATCCTCAGTCGTTTTGTGGAGAAGAGGAGAAGAGGGGAAAATTCAACGATGATCTATAGAGCAATACAGCAACATATACCTAATCAGAAAACTACGCATCAGTCGCCTTAGATGACGAGGACATATATAGCGAATGGACACCAATGTTCCGGCTGGTGAGACAACGCAGTAGAGGAAGACCTCATCTTAGGTGGCGCGCACAAGTAGTAGGGGACCTCAACCGACTTGCAGTGCGTAACTGGTTGCAGTTAGCCAAAGATCGGATTAACTAGAGAGGCTTGTTAGTTCACTCCGAACTGTAGTTCCACCTAAGTAAGTAAGTAAGGAGATGGCTTGGTAGAATATATGCCTGACGAATGGAATCTTAGAATCGCTCATACGACCCACAAGAAAGGAGATCCTCTAAACTGCGCTAACTGTAAAGATATCGGCCTCCTTAGCACAGCATACAAAATCTTGTCGACGTACTTTTTGAACTCCCGGAACTATTGTCAACGATCTGATTGATCTTTAGCAAAGTGGTCTTGGGCAATTATTTACACTAGGAGAGACCTTAGAGAAAACGTTATTGGCCACCAGCACCTGTCTATCGATTTCAAGTCCGCATATGAAAATTTCGGCAGGAACGAGCTATACAAAGCCATGTAAATTGTTGGTATCCGTTCCAAATGCGTCATATTGAACATGCTGATGGAAGCGGTGGCTGCTCCGTTGTGCAAAATCAACAAACCAGTCCCCGGAACACAATTTTCCAGAAATCTGTGCAACCACTTGCATACGCTGATTACACTGACATTTGCGAGATTCAAAGCGGAAGCGATGAAACTGGGTTTAGCTGTTAAAACAGGCAAAACCAAGTACAAGCTGGCGCAAAAGTTCTCACCCAAACCTCTTCGGCTGTAATTTTTTTTAGAAAAACTTTGATTCGGCTTTTGGATTATGTTTATTTGATGTCGTAAATTTTTATCCATTCCTCCGTCAGAATTAACGACCATGCGGGCCCGATTTATGACATTTTTTATCACTGTTGCCAGCGATAGGTCCTCGCATTCTCTCTGAGGGCTTCAAGAGTCTGAAGCTTGTTGACATAGATTCATGACTTGGAAAAAAACCGCAAGTCTGGAACGGTTAAATCAGGCGATCTTGCTGGCCAGTGCAAATCACCAAAACGAGAAATTAAGCGACCCGGAAATACAGCTCTCAGAATTTCGGTTGCGGCTCGTGCAGTATGCTCCGTTGCTCCATCCTGTTGGAACCACATGTTGTCCAGCCCCAATTCATTAAATTGAGGAAGGAGAAATTCGTTGAGCATGGCTCTGTAGCGCTCGCCATTCACAGTAGTCGTTTGGCCCGCGGTGTTTTCGGAAAAAAAAACCCGATGACGCGTCCAGCGTAAACAGTACACGATGCAGTAACTTTGAGCGAGTGTAATGGCTCTTCGTGGGTTTTACACGGATTTTCAGTGCCCCAGAAGCGATAGTTTTGTTTATTCACATATCCACATGGATGGAAGTGGGCCTCGTCGCTCATGAAGATTTTCGATAAAAAGGTGTCTTCCTCATGGTCGAGATTCAGGATGGCTTGAGCGTAGGTTATACGCGCTTTTCCGTCAACAGCTCACAGCTGATGCACTCTCTGCACTTCGTAAAGGAACATCTTACAGTGTTTCACCAAAATTCTCTGTAAAGACCGCCGATTGATGCACGGTTGCGTGGCACATCCTCTGCTCGATACTCTGGGGTCCCTTGCGATATCTTCAACCACAGCTGCGATATTCTCAACAGGACGGCTGCTCCGTGGCCGGCCAGACCCGGCAGCATCTGGTGTTATCCCATACTCTTCTAGGCGGGCGGCTAGCAGTCGTAGTGTTTGCCCAGTTGGTATCGGACGACCGGGAAACTGTGCCAAAATTCACGCTGCGACAACACCACCGCCGAATTATTCCGCAAAAAAAAAAACGTAACAATTATTCTGCGTTCTTTAGGAGTATAACGATTCATGTCTTGTTGACGTGTATTTTGTGTCTGTTTACTTCACAAATGTCAAAATAAAATTGACATTTGCCAGCATTTGCAAAAATTATAGCATCTTCCGATAGAGTGATGACTTTTCCGCCACCTAGTAGATTCCTAATCAGGGAGATGGAGGCAGACGGCCTAAGACTGCTTTCAATGGAGCGTGAAGCGTGAAGTGTCATCTGAGTCAGTAAGCATTTAGTTGTTGGAGTAATCTTCTTGTGTCGATTAACGAACGCAGGTGCTAATTAATATTGAACACAAAACTTGGTCGGTTTTTTGAAAAATAAAAAAAAAAGAAGACTCCTCAAATACTGCAGTGATTTCGAAATATTTTTTTTCTATTTTTACAAACCAGCAAATGTATCCATTTCTAATTGCTCTTCCCACCAGTTTGCATCTTAATATTGCAATCTCTGAATTTCTTATCTTCAATTCGGATTGACTATCTTCATCTGTTCATAGAACTGCGAGTTCCAACATCAATCATGAGAAATGTTGAGTGACGCTATCTTTTATAAATTTTCCGCCTAAATTTAAAATTTGCCAAATTCGCTGGATGGCCTCCAAGGTTCGAATTTTTCCTCTAAACAAATCATCATCCTCTTCTATCTGCCACGCTCGTGCATTGGTGGCCAACATTAGCAGACTACATAAACAAATACAAGAAAATAAATAAATCAGCGGTTTCTATTTATTCACGCATACGTAGACTGCATATCTGCGTAAGCAAATATTGCTGCCTCAGCAGTATGACTCAGTAGTTCTGCGGATCAAAACAAAACCAACGGCAGAGGGACTTTGTTAACTTTTATAGCTAACAGAGAACATAAATTGATTTATTAATGCTAACAAATATTTGGTCGTTAATTTACTCGAATTCAATTTGTTTTTTTTTTTCTATTTTCGCTGCTGTTAAAAGTCCAGTCTTCTGGCATGCCCCACTAGAATGCCGAATGTGACCGTTTTAGAGATAAGAAACTCTTTGTACATCCCAGGTCTAACTTAGGCCAGACCTCTATCTGGTTTAGTTGTATGTAGGTGGGGTCCAGTGACCTTTTATAATTGGCTTAGTCACGTTCTTTCGCCCTAGCTAGAAAAGTGAACTATGACATTCCTGATTTTTAGAACTGACTACCGTATGGTTAAAATAAAGTTTAACGTTGCAAAATTTGAATGGAAAATATCCTTTCGCATCATATCTACAAAAATTCTCGGTAATCCTATGATCTGAAAACTAACAGGCATAGCTGTGGAATTCTGGATGTGTAGATACATTTCGAAGAGCCAACATCGACTTGTACCACTGCCTTTTTTTCCAGAGTGTTGGTGTAGGGAGCTTTTGTCAAGCCACCCAAGAGCGTAATTACTCTGTTAGGCTTCAACCGACCACCAAAACGAAGAGTGCTGGCAAGATCACGCAGCCAAAGGACGGATGTAGTCTGCGGAGCTGCACAAGAAGGAAAACTGCTTGCGAGGTCTATTAACAAAGGAGACCGGAGAAACATCGGCTTCTCGAAAAGAAAGAGGCAAACATTTTTTTCGGAAACGAAAAGAACATGCCAAGGACACAAATCAGATAGAATGAGGATAGCTTCGTAGGTTCACATTCGGCGCTGCAAATCGTGAAGGACTATTTTCATAGTTAGCGAGGACAATCAACATTTTGTTGTCAAGATTAGTGAGACATTAAATGAATGTCTAATCAGGGACGTGCAAATCGCCCTAGGCGACTTTAATGCCAAAATTGGAAAGGAGAACATCAACATAGCCTACACGACACCACCTCTAGAAACAGACTTAGGGTAACCGATTCGCTGCGGGACGTAACGTTACTATAGCAAGCATACGGTTTCCTCACCTCAATATTCACAAGGGAACATGGCGGACACCAGATCAGCAAACTTTCAACCAGATGGATCATGTTGCGATCGACGTGAGGCCCTCCTCAAGGAACTCCTCCTTGTCCGAACATTCCGAGCGGCTAACATAGACGCGGACCACTACCTAGTTGCAAGGTACGTCTACGGATATCTCAGACGCCACAACAACGGGGAAACACTATGAGGAGATTTAACGTTGAACGGTTGCAATCGCAACAAGCCGCCAGGGCCCTTTGCCGATCGCATATCCCTCAAATTCTCCTTTGCAGCCAGGATCAAGTGCTGAATACCAGTGGCTTAGATGCAGAGAAGCCACCAGAAATGCCGCAACTGACGTGCTGGGTTTCTTTCATCCGCCCATCACCACGAAACCCATGGTTTAGTAAAGAGTATCGGCAAGTACATGCAGCAAAACAACATGGCTACGAAGCGGCGTTGCACGAAAGGATGAGAACGGCTCGTTAGCTCTACGAGCAAAAGAAGAACATCGGCGTCTCCGGAGAAAAAAGAAAGAGCATGAGAAGTGCACTATCGAAGAAATAGAGAGGTGCTACTCCAGGAATAATGTTCAGAAGTTTTAGCAAAAGTTAAAAAGAACGTGCCAGGGTAATAAGACCCGAACGGAAACATGTAGAGATGAACAAGGAAACCTTGTAGTAGAGTCACAGTCGGTGCTGAGGATATGGAAAAACCATTTCTGCAGACTGCTAAATGGCGAAGACGACACAAATTCTGCTGTCACGCAGAGCGAACCATTCAATCTTGACGATGCAAGTTAAGAATACCGTCCACCCCACCAAAATGAAGTGAGGATAGCAATGTCTATACTGAAGTCGAACAAGGCTGCCAGGCCGAACTATTTAACGCAGCAGGAGATGACTTGGTAGAGAGTGTACACTAATTTATTTCCAAGATTTGTTCGGATGAATGGAACCTCAGCATCGTTTGCCAGATTCGCAAAAAAGGAGATCATCTACTCGTAAACTGCGCCAACTATAGAGGTATCAGTCTCCTAAACATCGCATATACGAGTAAGATCTTGTCTGCCGTATTGGTTTTAGGCCCGGTAAGTCCACAATTGACCAAATATTCACACTACGGCAGATCCTGGAGAAAACCCAAGAAGTTCAGATCGATACTCACCACCTTTTTACCTATTCTAAAGCCGCATATGACAGCATCTAGAAAGACAAGCTATAGAGAGCCATGTCTAGTTTTGGCAGCCCTGCCAAACTCGTCCGCTTGTGCAGGTCGGTAACGACCAAACCGAGACCTTTGATGTCAAAAAAGGATTTAGGCAAGGCGACGTGCTGTCATGTGACCTCTTTAACGTCATACTTAAAAGAACTGTGCAATACTCACAAGACAACACACGAGGTACGATCTTTCAAAAGTCTGTTCAATTGCTTGCATACGCCGACGATATTGATATTTTTGGTAGAACGCAGCGAACTGTCACTGGTGCGTTTGCGAGTATAGGACCGGAAGCGGCAAAAATTGGTCTAGCGGTTAACGGGGGTAAAACAAAGTATATGCTGTCAACAAGAAGAGACACCCAACATTGACGAGTCGGCCAGAATGTCACAATCGATAGCTATAACTTTGAGGTAGTAAGGGACTTTGTCTACCTCGGCTCTGCTACCACATCTGAATACGACATCTCTTCAGAAATCAAACGAAGAATAACGCTTGCCAATTGCTGTTTCTTTGGGCTGAGAAGGCAACTGTGTATTAAGGCCCTCTCTCGAACAACCAAGGAAACTCTATATGAGACCCTTTTAATCCCAGTCCTGCTTTATAGTTCCGAAGCATGGATCCTTCCTAAAGCGGATGAAGTTATCCTTGGTCGTTTTGGAAGGAGACCGCAACCAACTCGGAATGCGCAACTGGAGGCAGTTAGCCAAAGTCCGAGCTAATTCGAGACGCTTATTAGTTGAGGCCCAGGTCCACCCCGGACTGTAGCGCCCCCGAAGTAAGTAAGTAGGTATAACCAGTGAATGCAATTTCAACAAAGCACTGTGAATATAGAAGAATTGGCCTGCTTAACATCGTGTACAAGGTTCTATCACCGTTACCATATAAGCACCTGGATCCCTATACCAACAATGTGGACCAATCAAAATACAGTGTCGTTGCAGTGTATGCCTAGTATTAACCAGATATTGGGTGTTCTATGATGGGGGTAGGCACTGAGCAGCAATAACCTGACAATGCCCTTTGCTGTAACCAGGTACAACATCAATTGTTATTTTACTATTCCACCTCCTCGAAGTAACCACCGGATACTGATCTCACCCAACAAGGCATGACTTACCAAACTTATTGTCAAGAGCACCGAGCAGTTGAAATGACTTCCGTCATTAGACTCCTTATAAACTATTTCAGTGTATCTATAACTCAGGCCAATAAGAATTTTTAAGGATTTGTCAGAGTGCTAATAAAATAATGCGTCAACGTCAGCTATATATCCCCATAGAGATTTGCTGGCTCATTTTCTCGAAGGAGTTCCAGAAATGCCCTCCAAATTTGGGAGTACAGATAAGGTTAACCATTTGTCGCATTAGAACCCTACTCCTGCGAAAAGACTAACAGCGTCGGATAGAAGGATTTAATATGTGAAATGAAAAAAAGGCATCGTCTGTCGAATCTGCACAAAAATGTGTTCTTGACTCATATAAGGCAAATACCACCGCCTTCCTGGAAGTGCAGTTGGATGGGCCGTAAAAAAATAAAATTAAAAATTGTGACATGTACCACGATGACCGATACAGAGAACAACAGCAGCGTCTATTTTGGTACGTTTTGTTGTACTCGTAAGCGACAGACTAAAAATGGTAACCAAGAAGTATTCAGCTTTCGGCACATAAGCAAACGCACTGTTATAATCTTCAACAAGACTATATTTACCATCACGCTTCTACATAAGTAATAGACGATACAAAGAAATGTTTCTACGAGCTCATCGGCCAAACTACAGACAATGCGCTAAGTACGACATTTGAATCATTTTAAGCGGTTTAACCGCGAAACTAACAAAAGGGGATATCTCTGGAGAGCATAGCCTACTCGACACCACTTCTGGAAACAGACTTAAGCTCACCGACTTTGCTGCGGAACGGAATGTCTTTTTTAGCCAGCATACGGTTTTCAAATCGAACATGTTACAATAAAACCAAGGCACTCCTTCATTATTGCAGATGTCCAAACAAGATTCGTACCACTACCTAGTTGCAGCCATACCTCCATAACAACGGAGAAATGTCCATCTCATCACACCCTTAGCATACTAAATCGGTGTTTCTTTAGCCTAAGAAACCGATTAAGTAATAAATCCTCAACAGGAAACACTAAGGAGACCCTAATGACGATCACAGTCCTTCTCTATGGTGCAGAATCATCGACGTTTTTCGATCGAATTTCGGTCTTGTTTGCGTTAGTGTCTTTGGAGGATGGGATACAGAACCGAGCTCTTCACACTGTACAGCGACATCGATCTTGTCATAAAAATTAGCATCATTCGCCGAAAATTGGTGATTCAGTTGAGGAAAATCTTACCGAAGGTAGAATACGCACTTCGAAGGGAACTTCCACCATCTTGGAGTACCCAACTGAAGGCTGACCGCGCTAACTGAAGAGTTTTATTGGTTAAGACCCCCAATCCATCCCGAAGCTTAACTTCATTTAAGTAAATAAATAAGAACAGAAGGAATTGGCGAACTATATGCGTCTTTAGCGACAGCCAAACTACACTCAAGGCCTTCTTGTTAATTCGAAGGCTCAAACGTTTTTCAAGAAAACAAGTCTTCTCTAAGCTCAGGTACAGGAGGGTTCATCTTGTTAAAAATAGTATCGTTAGAAAGGAATTCTCAGCACACAGATCCCTTCAGTAATCCCAACAACATACTAGTATCTCAGGAGTACAAATGTAGGTGACAGGATGTATAGTGACGAAACAGCACAATTCTGACATTTTTTACAATGAAGCTCTTCTACGAAAGGCTTGGAGATTGCACCATAACACTTAGAAATTGACCAAATGAGGAGTGCAATGGAGGAGGACTCTAAGTGGTGGTCTTACAGCAAAACAAACAGAAACTATTGTATAAAAATATTTTATAAAACGGCAATTTTACTTGTTGACATAGCCATTCAATTGAAAAGGAGCTTCATCGCTGGACGAAATTTTTTGCTAAAAATAGAATTCGACCGATTCACGGAACATACTATGCACGCGATGGTCAACTGGCCTCAAATTATTAGAGGAGCTGCATCTTGTAAGGTCATAAACCGAGATTTCACCTTAAAATCTTCCATAAAGTGGATCCACCGCTCCAATTGCTGTGCACGATGACGAATCGACTTATTACTAACTTCCCCACCGGCAACAGCTTCTGCGGATATTAGATTATCAGTTAGAATATTTTTTTCTCTCGGAACAGCGCACTCAGGCTCTTCTTCAGTGACAAAATGTGTACAGTACCAGCACCCACCGCACCAACACCGAGTACTTGTAGCCAACGTAGGCCAGACACTCCAGAGGTTCCACACTCCACAGCAAGCACCGCAGGATGCTGTGACGTCACAACGTAAGTAAGCATCCTGCAGTCTTCCATACTGACCAGGCACCTTCTTAGAAACATCAGGAAGCTTTTGTTTGGTCTGCCGGCAACCTGGAGAGTCATGCCATTTCCAATTATGCTCATATGCGACCCAACTATCAAGGGAATACCTGACCGAAGACGCAGGTGGTCCTAGCATAGTTCGGCTCCCGTTACTTGCCTTTCTGCAAAGTTCGAAGTTTCCACTGCAACCATAAGTCATCATATCTCAGCAATCGAAAAGGTAAAAAAAACAGGAGAGATTTGTACCCCACCTCTTAACACAAGCAAATATGCCACGACGTTTGGAGATTGCAATATCCTTAAGGGGCAGGCATCGTGTGGATCCGTTCCTGCATCGTGTTGTCACCTGCGAGAAGACATATCAAGGGAGGTACTGGTCACTGTATGGTGGACCAGTGAAGGAGCTCTGCATCACTCATTTCTCAAATGCGGCGAAACAATCACAACAGGACCATACTGTAGAGAAATTGAAGCAATACACAGCAAATCGCGCCAAAAACAGCCTTCACTGCTAAATAGGCATGGTCCCGTACAGCTTTGCGACAATGCAAGACCACATACAGCACAACGACCACAACGCTCCTGAAGCTAGCAGGGTTGGAATGTGAAGTACTGCCTCTTCGCCCTACTCAGCAGACTTGTCCCATATCGACTACCACCTTTTCTGAAGTTTAGGCAATCACCTTATAAACAGGCAGTTTCCAAACCCAGATGCTATTTATGAGGACGATGAAAACGTCTTGAGCCAAAAAGACCCGAATTTTTTCAAAAGAGGCATTTGCTCTAGCGGATCGGTGGCAAAACAGCACGAAATAATAGTTCGTTGCCACCGGGATTGCATATGTTTCCGCTTGGAAGACAGGCAAATTGTGAAAGAGTGACTTTATCGTCCTCCAGAAAGACATCAGCGCCGTATTCTAAATCAGTTTTCTCCAAACATTCATGAAGACCCAACTACATTCCTTTGCTGGATCAAATTCTGGCCAAAACCATTCCTGAGCACAGAGAAAGTCGATTTAGCATTTTCGAGCAAAAGAAGCTCTGATCATTACATCAGATGGCATCCCATATGATCAGCATCAAAAAAAAAAAATGGTGGCGCAAGGACATCGAAAATCCAGAGCGTTCTATATCAAAATATCAAAGGTTACTTCTTCTTAAACTGAAGAAAGCAGCCCGTGATATCAATATCAAGGAGAAGCGAGATTTATCACTGCGTCTAGAGCAGACGCAGGCGTGCTAAAAAAAAAAAGCCCGACGCAGCCGAAAAAAAACGCTCTTTGGAGTCTGATAAATCTGTATTGACTTATTTCCGTGAAAGCTTGTTCCACCAGCTAACCAACCATCCGAACGACACTCTCCGGTGACAAGTGCTGTATTTTGCAGAAATCCTCTTAAAACTGACACAAAGCACAAAGGCAGTTGTCGACGTAACATGTTTCGTCCAAAAAAGTTTGCTATTCAGGATGATACTGAAATTCTTCACTGGAGAATACGACTGTGATGCTTTAAGGCGCTAGATGAGTCAGTCCTCCTTGTCGTATTGAGAGCAACCTTATGCACTAGTCGTTCGACCACGTCTAGGACGGCTTGAGATTTAGAACAGACAGTAGCTAGACATGACCCAACAGGCAGTATAACTACATCCTCTGCACGTCGCGCCGGAGTCAACTTAACAAGTCCGCACTCTAACGCAGGGCACAATATTTAAAACGGTAACACTAACAACAGAACTTCCCTTTGCTAAAACAAATCCCCATAAGACCATTAGCGCATCCGATGGCAATGGTCCACCTATAAGAACCCGTTTCAACTCCATCTCCTCCAACGACTCCCCGGGTAACGAATGCTCCGGCAACCATTCCTCCAACAACAGTTGCTCCGACAACGATTGCTCCGGCAACAACTGCTCCGACAACGATTGCTCCGGCAACAATTACTCCCGCAACAATTCCTCCTATAACCGAAGCTTCATCTATTAGCCCGACATCGAATACAAAGCAGTGTATGACTCCTGTTGGAAAAAATTGCGAGTGCATAGACTTATACCGCTGTGTATACCTCTTCAACATGCTACAGAATACACCATTGCTGGAGGAGAACAAGTGATAAACCGAAGGATCTTGGTCTGCTGTGCTGAACAACAGAACGAAATTGTCCAATCTGCTCCTGCATTTCCAGCAGCCTTTGCTTCAACTTCCAATCAGAGACTATCCCTTCTGCCACAACCGGGAAAATGCGGTGCCATGATCACGAATCAACTGTATGGCGGTCATACCACAGAAATAGATTCATTCCGTTGGTCAACGCTGCTACAAAATTCCACCGGCAATAACACATTAGCTCACTATTGTGGCGGAACCTTGTGTTGTCGATATTCCAAAACCTAGAACCCTCAAAAGTGTTCCCTCGACTGATCGTGATTGTGATCTCTATGATGGCACGTCGCCAATTGAGAAGATCATTCCCCCTGAGGACTATATGCAAAGATCTAAAGACAAAAATCAACTTCACGACATCGCTCCAATCCAATTGTCAAAAAGTGTTCCCAGCACAAATTTCATCCAACCTATCTGCCTGTCAGAGAGGATAATTTCCTTCATGCTTTCGATACTCAGAGTCTGGAATTAATCGATTGGGGTACTACTCCTCAAGGTCGTTCAGAGACTCGAAAAATGAAGTCACATACTGCGAGAGTGCCACTAAACCATTGCAATGACATTTCCACTGAAGTCAATGTGAAACTTGAGCCGACACAGTTCTGAGTTGGAGGTCAATTTATGAATGAAACTTGCTACATTGATTCTGGTGGTGCTGCTATCAGTTTTGATACGGGCAACATGGGCTTGGGATCATTTTACCCTTGCAGGTGTCAACTTTTTTGAGCCCTCAACATGTACTCAAGAAAGGTGGCCAAATGTTTTCACAAGAGGTGGAGAGTCCATCAATTGGATTGTGAACAATATTAAACCGCCATCACATATTGGTACAGTCAGGCACATATTGGTTAGTAGTCAGCATCCGTAATCGGGGCCCTATTCACCAGCATTGCTCTTATCCACAAAACCAGTGATTCATCTACACCGTGTTGTCTGGCCTTGTCGAAACACCCTCTCATAGCATCTCCCGCGTTCGCAAGCATGTTGCATCGCAAAGCAGTTTTGCGCACATGCAGCTCTTGGTGAACTTGTAGTCATCTTTTCCGATTTTCGTCATAAAGGGCACTATTGTTCGCCAAGGTTTGGGTATGCGTGCCAGTGCCAGACTGCTTTCCAAACCTAGTCTACATCTTTTTGTAACATGGCGCGGTATACGCCAAAAGGAAGCCACATCGAGTTCGATGGCCGTATCCGTCACATCAATCGAATGAGAGATACCAGTCGTGTTCTGTAATTCAGCTCACTTGCGGTTTTTTTAAAAGGAGTTAGTTGTGAAGCAAGAAGCCTCTGCTTTCGACTCATTGTAGCGCCATCAGACGTAACTGAGAGGTTCCAGCCCTCAATTAGAGCATGCGTGGTGTGAAAACGATTCCTTGTTGTCCGAATTATATGCTCAGACTAGAGTGCCATCGTCTCAAAAAACAATCTAAAAAAAGCAAGCATTAGATGTAAATATGTATAAGCAGTACAAGGTGAATGACTCGGACTCCAACTTTTTAAAATGCGATAATTTTTTTATTTTTTGATAAATTTTATTGCGCCAAAGCAAAAAATGTTGAAAAATACATCAATTTTCAAATTGTATCAGTAGTTTTCAATATGTCCACCTTTGGCGCGAATAATGGCCTTGAGACGGCCGAGAAAGCATCGCACGCTGCACTCAAGTGGCTCTGCGGTATTTTGGCCCATTGCCGGCGAAGTGCTTGTTTGAGGTGGTCCAAACTTTGGTATTTTTTAGTGCCAACCTTCGCCTTCAAAATACCCCAGACGGAGAAATCCAACGGATTTGCATCCGGAGAATTTGCAATCCATTGTGTCGAAGAAATGAAGTGTGGAACATTGTTTTTTAACCAATCTTGGTTGACGCGCGCTTTGTGAGACAGTGCCGAGTCTAGTTGAAATGTCCACAGTCTCCAACCGAAATGATTGTTTGCCCAAGGCGTCAATACTGCCTCTAAGACAGTTTCACAGTATACGGTCGCATTAATTTTGACGCCACGGTCCAAAAATACGAGCGGAGAGCGACCATCGGCGGTTATGGCGGCCCAAACCATCACCATCGGTGCTGCCTGCTTTCTGGTGGCCGCCCGAAGGTGTAAATTTTCGAAGGACCTCTCTGGCAAGGAATCTCGGTCATTTTGTTTGTTGAAATATTGCTCGATGACAAATGGCGACTCATCGGAAAAAACCAAATTCGGCAACTCACCACTTTCGTGCAAGCGTAGCAATTCCTTCGGTCTTTCGACTCAAACTTTTTTCTGCTGCGGTGTAAGATCGTGTGCTTTTTGTAACTTCAATGGGTTGAGCCCAAGCTCATTTTTCAGTATGTGTTGCATCCATTCCAACGATATATTGAGCTCACGAGCCATTTTTCTTCCACTTCGACGGTGATTTTGCTCAATTCGAGCCTTCACTTTCCGAACCATTTCTGGCGAAGTTGCTGTTTTTTATGACCACCTCCATGGCGTTTTGCAACGCTGCCAATATCACGGTAACTAGCTATGGTTCGAGACACAAATGATTTATTCACGGTGAGGTGCTGGAGGGCTCTAACGATAGCTACTTGTGGTTTTCCAGCCAAATATAAAGCAATCACACTATCACGTTTGAATTCCTTCGCGGATAAAAATTTTTCAACACAACTGAGACGTAAATCGTTTAAAAGGCTTGTAAATAATGAAATTATCTGTCATGTGTCAAAATTTGAACTCACTGTCATGAACGGTTTGAAAATTATAGCAGTCTGAAGTCGGTTGCAGTTCGAGTCATTCAGGGTGTACATACGAGTATTTCAACAGTCAATAGGATAAGAAGAAGTCAGTGAACTATTCCGGGTGGGTCGGGACAATTCAAAACATTTCACGCCACAATTGGATAGCGAATATCTTGCTTGTTTGTCAGATAGATTTCCGCGTATCCGGTCTGTCGATTTTTTGGTGTTTGGGGATTCCCTCTGACTCATTGCACAAGTCACCACTTCCCACATCGATTCTCTTCCAAGTCATCGGGTTTATGGAATTTGTGCGCCTATAGAGTGCTCTAATCGTGGTTCTATGACATAGATAACCAGGAAAAATCCATAAATACCATATGGATGAGTGGACTCTGCACAAACAAATAAACAAACAAATTTCCCCTAAAGCAATTCACTTTTTGGACTTTTACTGAGAGATACAATGCGAGCTGACACCAGTTTTGTTGTTGTCTGTTGTCTGTTGTCTGTTGTCGTTATCGTTATCGTTTGCAATAAAAAATTAAAAACAAAAACCAATCCATGACCACGTGAGACCAGAAACAAGAGAAACTCATTAGAAAAATATTTGTTCGCGCAATCGGAATCCGGCAATCCATGCTACAATCTGTTACACGAATACCTGTGTCACTTCCCACCACCAACAACCGGATATCGGATGACAGGTGTTTTCTAAAAATGGCAAAACGTCACACGATTGTTTCGCATACGCCACAGTTCCTTCCCGTAAGGCCAATTTGCTTCCGAGTGTAATTGTTTACACACAAAAGCCACCCGGCCAACCCTCTTTTTTTCTTTTCTGTCGGGCAGAACCCTTTGAGGTCAAGATCAATAAGCAAACCCGGGGTGGCACACAGCAAACAGCAAACAGCAAGCAGAATAGATACAGATAGAGATACAAAAACAACAGCTTGTAGGTGTGTGTATTCGCAGATAGTTCCACGCTTTGCACATCTTGATTTAAGCTACGGTGACAGGGTGAGTGTGTGCATGTGCCGGGGTGTACACCCCCAAGTTCCATTGACCCTCACCCATGAGGTGAAAGCACCCAAAGTCGTCTCTTTCAACACATGTATTGTACACACACAAGCCACTCAACAGCGGTAAGCCACAATCAAACACCTTTTTTTGTTGTTTTTTTTTCTGTTTTTTTGGTGGTGTCTCCCAAAAATGTTACACTCCGACTCCAATGATTGTCAGACATGTGGGGGTAGAGCGCACGCCAAGTGCGTAAGGCTCAAATTTATCCACCGCACGCACCACAGTCCAACACCACTCGCACAACCACTATCAAATGGAAACTTCACTCGCTACATTGAGTGTTTTCACCACCATTCACGGCGGCGGTAACTGAACTCTGTCTGTTTTTCTCTTCACTCTACACTTCCACTCATTCGCACTATTTTTTATTTTCTATTTTTTTTTCTTCTTCTTCTTCACATTCACGGGATTTTCGTTTTCGTTTTCGTTTTCGTTTACTTTTTTTTCTTAAACTCTTCCCTTCTGTGAGCAGATGTGTGTGTGGAGTGGAGTGGAGACAAAATTTAATTCCTCTGCACTACGGGCAATATTTTTGGTTTTTTTTTGTTTTTTTTTTTTGTTTTTTCACTCTCTCAAGGGGAGGGGGAAACTTTTTTCAAACTCGAACTGTGCGGAGCCGCAGCAGAAGGCATTTTTTTGGCGATTTTTTGCTCGCGAAAGACGGGGAGAGAAATTGTGACAAAATGATGAAAGAAAATCGTTTGTACTTACCGGATTGAGAAAGGATCGAGAGACGGTTGGCGTTAAGCGAAAACGCAACAAATCCGACGACCGAAGGAACACACGGAAGCTAGCAACACATACGCCCGGCGCCATCTTTTTCGAAACACTAAAACGCTTGCACGAAGGAGAATTCCGATTTCGGACTGAGCACTGAGGAGACTCGAGCACGAGTTTGAGTTTATTTTTTGGGGAGCGCAACGAGGAGCACACGCAAATGGGAAAGAAATGACAGCGACGAGGGCGAGCCGACAATTTTGGGGAGACGGCAGCGAAAGCTCAAGGTGGTCGTTTGGTTTGACTCAACTCTGACTCTTTTTCTTGTTTTTTTTTTTTTGTTGTTCTTTTGTTTTTGCACTAGTGGTTCGTTGTCGCTCTTTCGTTTTGGTTGGTATCCGTCCGTCTGTTGTTGATAATGTTTGCCGGGATGAGCTTTTTTTTGCGGCGGCTGAGAACTGTCAAATCGAGTGGAATTGCAATCCACTGGATGGCAAGCTCATTGGAAGTGATGCATGGGAAGTGCTTGGAAAAGCTCGCGGAACATTACACTAAGGCGGTGATTACATGGCCGGTGAGATTGCGATTTTTATTTGAAAAAAAAAAAAATGAAGTGAGGGAAAATGTCGACTACAATTTATTAATCTTGAAAAAGTATCTTAAAAAAATACAAAAAATTGGAAAAAGGAACACCTAATCCAAGGAGCCCCAAAAGAAGGTTTCCTCTTGATATAGTGATAACAATAAATGGGAGTGCGTACTTACTTAATTAGGAGGCACAACAGAACCCGAATCTGAAATAAAATGCCTCTAGTCTTAAATAACTGCCCCCAATTGCGAACTACAAGTCGATTGAGGCCCTCTTCTACTTGGGCGCGCCACCTTATGTAAGGTTTTCCTCTACTAAGTTGTCCCTACGGGGTAGATACGAAGACTGTGGCTCGGAGCATTGGACTACGTTCGCATTATACATCTTCGCCATCTCAGGCGACTATCTCGCTAGTATGTTTTGACCTTATAGCTCTTATAGTCCGCCGTTGAATCTTGTCCTCCAAAGCCCGTCAACGCAAACCAGACCGAATATTTTACGAATTATTTTTCTCTCAAAACGACCGAGGGTATCCTCATTCGCTTTCCATAGAGTCCATGCTTCGGCGCCATAAAGTAGGACTTATAACAGCCATTTGCAAGTATTATTCTTCGTTTTTATGGTTACTGAGCTATTGTTGGCAGAAGTGATAGCAGAGCAAAGCTACGTAGACAAAGTCCCTTACTACTACTTATAGCTGTCGATTGTGACCTTCTGTCTAATTCCGATGTTGTACGTCTCTTCATGTTGACAGCGTATAAAGGGTGACCAGATAAGAACAATAGGAAAAACAAACCGCGGCGTTATTGCGGCAATAACGTGTCGAATATTGGCCTCGAACTCGCCCAAAGGGATTGATTTGTTAGCGTAGGCTAAGGACTTTACGTTGCTCCAGAGAAAACAATCGAGTGGTGTCAAATCGCATGATCGCGGTGGTCGATTGTTGAATCCTCGACGTGAGATCACCCAGTCGCCAAATTTCTCCTTCACAACTTCGAGCGTTGCATGGCTTGTATGGCATGTAGCGCCGTCTTGTTGGAACCACAGCTCAGATATATCGATGTTGTCGAGCTCTGACCACTGAAAGTTGGTTAATATCCCTCTATATCTGAGACCATTGACGGTAACAGTGTCTCCTTTCTCATTTCGCAAGAAATAAAGTCCGAAGATGAAGCCATGCCATAAACCGCACTAAACAGTCAATCTTTGTGCTTAGCCGAACACTTGTGGATTGTGTTCATTCCAATAACGGCAATTTTGCTTTTTGACATAGCCGTTGAGTCCTAAATAGGCCTCGTCCGAGAAGATGATTTTTTGGTCAAGATCCGGATCTCCGGCCAACATTTCCAGCGCCTCATTAGCGAGCTCATGGCGTTGTCTGTGTTCGTACGGCTTCAATTCTTGCTCAGTACAACCTTATACGGATGCAGGCCCAAATCCAACCGCAAAATATGTCGGATTGACTCTCTGGCGATATCCAATTCAGCTAATCGGCGCCGAATCGACATTTCTGGGTCTTCTTCGATACGGGCCGCTACGGCGCCTATGTTTTCTTCATTTCGCGCCAATTTCTGTCAGGTTGTTGACTTAAGATGCAAAACAGTGTACTAAACACGATGGCGACCGACCTCACAACGAAATTAACATTGCGTATTTACAACGGAGCCGGAATTTCGATATTTTTTAATAATCTCCGCACGTTTGGCAAGCGTAAAACAATGCATGATGAAATGACAAACTTTACTGAATATTCGGCAGCTGGATGTGGTTGGTAACTTTGAGAGCAGCTGAAACTATCATTGCTATCCCGTTATAAGACATTTATCCGCCCGAAATTGGAGTACAATGCCCATATCTTTCAGTCTTACGAAGAAAGATGAGTAAGCGCTTCAGTGATAACTGATAAGGTACCTAAAGTACCAGCACCCATCACGTTACGTCGAGTACCTGCAGCCTGATTCGAGCGTAAACCGGGTATTCACAGAGGTAGTGCTCCGCGGTGTCGCCAACACTTTCACAGCAAGCATCACAGGATATTGTGTCACTTATGCCCATAGCTGATACTAATATCACTCAGACAATTGACAGCATCGAACACCAACGTAATGCATCGTGTCTCACCTTGTTTTATGGATATTTCCACCATCAGTGTTCTACATAAATCGCCAGTAGCATTCCGCCTCGTCAAACCTTTAACCGGAGAACACCCGTCTCGCTATGAATGCTAATTAGTATGGATGCTCAGAGTATACCTCAAGCCCACTTTCGGACGGACTCTTAAATATCGTAATTTGTTCCTAAGCCGAACAAGTTGCTTGTAGGATGTCCTGCCGAGCTCTCTATTTCCTAGTCATTATAACCTACAAACATTTAAAACCAATGTTCTTCGGTACCTCTCTTTCTTTATTCCCTAGCTTTCCTTTGTCCCCGCTGTGTGCAAACATTGTAAGGGTACCTTTACCCCTTGAGCGCGCGCTATAGTACTTGTTGGTCCTTTGGACCAACGCAAACTTTCAGGGTGACTGTGCAAAAGTTAGTGTGTTATATAGGTATCCTGGCTGACCAGTTTTGTATTACTGCGTGTAGCAGATAAGGAGAACGAAGTTTTAGTAAATTTAAGATGGAGCAGTCACAAATTTTCTTTGAATACGCAGAAACGCTGTCGTGGCATGTAAGATTGTTGTATGCGATAATAATTTTTTGTCTGAAGTCATAATCCAAGTTACAGAAGATCTCGCCATATAAGAGAATTGACAGGAAGAGAGATTTGGCTAGAAGTAACATAGTTTTAGTTGGGAGAAAACGATGCGGCTATCGTAAAGGTTACGGAGTCCACCCTAGATTTTAGCTGTGGTTTGGCTATAGCGATCAGAATTGACGGTGACGGTTACACCTTCCATATTTTCAAAGAAATATAGAGCAATGACAACACCTGACCAAGTGACTTCTTGTGAATGCAATGGTCTTTCGACAGTTACATGTGGATTGTCAGTTCCCCATATGCGACAATTTTTTTTGTTAACGTATCCGCCGAGTGAAAAGTCAGCCTCATCGCTGAAGACAATGTTGCGTGTAAATTGGTTATCCAAACGCTGATGCATCCAATTCGGCGTATATTCCTGTGCTCGTCGTGAATATTTGGATCTTCTTCAACACTTACACTAATGGCAGCCATATTTTCTGTAGAGCGTGCATTTCGATGAAGGAAAAGCCTTAAGGCAGCTGTAACAGAGCCAGTCTCTTCGAATTTTTTTTTTTTACCTTAGTATCCTCAGATGGACAATGATGTTGACCATAATCTGCTCGAAATGGGCGGAACGTGCCCTACTACAGAATTACTATTTTTGTAGTAAGTTTCCACAATTTTAACACGTTCAGCGGCTGTTAAACGATCCATATTGTAAGATGGCAAACCTTAAACTAAACATATACCGTCTCGGATGACAGTTCGGTTGGACGTATGTGATTAAAACAGGGATGTCAAATCTGGACTATGAATTGGATGAACCAATATTATACCTAGATTTTTTTGTAGTCTCAACGTACTCGATAATATTAACCCCAAGCTTAATATTGTATTTAGGAAGGCAGATGAATCTAAAAAATTTTTATAAATGACAAGTTAAGAGAGAGGTCATTCTTTATGGCCCAGTTTTTAATATAACACATACGAGGGTGGTCCCAGAAGTACCCGACTTAACACAGAAAACACAACAAAATTGGGGAAAAATATGTTTATTTCTCTACGTAGCCTCCTTTTAGTTCAACACACTTTTCGCAGCGATATTCAACAGCTTTGATACCCTGTTTATAGTGGGAATCGTCGAGCTCATTAAAATAGCCATCAACCGCAGACTACACCTCTTTACTGTTCGGAAATCTTTTACCACCGAGCCATCTTTTCAAAATTCGGAAATAGAAACTTTTTTCTTTGCCAAATGCGGCCGTTTTTTCCAGATCTCATCATTCAAACGCTGCAATAAGTCTGCGTAATGCACGCCGTTGATAGTTTTTCGTTTCTGTAGATAATCAATGAAAATTATCCCACGCGCATCCCAAAAAACTGGGGCTATGACCTTGCCTGCAGATGGAACTGTCTTCGCCTTCCTTGGAGCCGATTCTCCCCTTTGAGTCCATTGTTTTGACTGTTCCTTCATCTCGGGTGTGAGGTGATGGACCCATGTTTCATCCATTTTTATGAATTGGCGCAAAAACTCGATTTTATTGCAAACACTCGATTGAAACATTCCCACGACGCTGTTTTTGTTCCATTGTAAGTAATCGCGGCACCCGTTTTGCAAACGCTGCCTTCTCATGTCCAATTTTTCAGGCAAAAACACATCTGTTGTAAACGAAGGAGCAGACTCCACCAGAGTAGAATCAAGTTCCGTTTTGAGGTTGGGTTGCAATGAGGCCTTCAAATGAAAGTATTGTGCCACATAACGATGACCAATTTTTCCAATATTTCAAAATTCGCTGAGAGCTTTCACTATTGATGGCTGCCGAACAAATACTAAACAACGTAGCGGGTACTTCGGGGACAACCCTCGTACGCAACGAGAATTTCGTCGGGAGGTCGGTCATCATCATCACTTCAGTGTGCAGGCAATTCGTCGCACCGTGGAAAAGTTTGAGCGTGAGTACACTCTTTTGGATCTTAAGCCACCAACCAGACAGAGATTGGTGCGAAGTGAAGAAAACATAGGCGCCGTAGCGGTCCGTATCGAAGAAGACCCAGAAATGTCGATTCGGCGCCGATTAACTGAATTGGGCATCGACAGAGAGTTAACCCGACTTATTTTGCGGTTGGATTTGGGCCATATAAGGTTGTACTGAGCAAGAATTGAAGCCGTACGACCATAGACAATGCCGTGATCTCACTAATGAGGCCCTGGAAATGTTAGCCGGAGAAGCCTACTTAGGACTCAGCGACTATATCAACAAGCAAAATTGCCATTATTGGAGCAAACACAATCCACAAGTGTTCGGCCAAGTACAGAGATTGACTGTTTGGTGCGGTTTATGGCATGGCTTCATCATCGGACTTTATTTCTTTGGAAATGAGGAAGCAGACACCGTTACCGTGAATGGTCTCAGGTATAGAGCGATGTTAACCGACTTTCTGTGATCATAGCTCGACAACATCGATATATCTGAGCTGTGGTTCCAACAAGACGGCGCTACATGCCATACAAGCCATGCAACGCTCGAAGTTGTGAAGGAGAAATTTGGCGACTGGGTGATCTCACGTCGAGGATTCAACAATCGACCACCGCGATCATGCGATTTGACACCACTCGATTATTTTCTCTGTTGCTACGTCAAGTTCTTAGTCTACGCTATCAAGCCAATCACTTTGGACGATGTGTTGACTTGGTCTCGTTTAGGACGATTCGCCAGGTCTTCGACCACTCAAATATTGAGTTCAAAGCTCGTTAGAGTTTTCCGGTCGAAGATTCAACTGTTAGACCCGTCGCGAGTATAGCCGTACAATCTGCTAACGTGACTACCACAGTATCTTGAGCTATATCTCTTGTATACAGGTATGGACCGAGAACGCTTCCTTGTGGAAAACCGGCGTGAATTTCCTTGATCCCATATCTAACCGGAAACAGTCTCAAAGTAAGATCCCAATATTCTGTGCATTTTGTCTGGTAAAATTTGTTGATGCTTATAACCTTCGTGCCATACCTTGTCAAAGGCTTGCAATACGTCGAGAAAAACATCAGAACATATCTTTTTTTCTTCTAGGCCGTTTCCAATTACGTCTGTTATCCAGTAAACCTGATCTATTGTGGAATGTTTGATCCTAAAGCCAAACTGGTAATCTGGGATCAATCGTGTTTCCCCAATTATCGGTTTCAATCGTTTAAGCAGAAGTATCTTCAAGACTTTTGAAATTCTTGGCAAGAGCGGTATAAGTCTGTATGCTCCGTTGGCTTTTCGTATGGCGGCAAGTGCCGCCGAGTTTTTAGTGAACATCATGACTTTACAGAGCGAGTAGTTGGAACTTTTGTCGGCAGTCAAGTGTTGAAATGTTGTTCAAATAGGTTTCATCCCGGGGCGCACGCGATCGTCGCCATCTGTTTCACGCTTTCCTTTTTTTTCTCGTAAGAGCTTTTCGTTTAGCTTTTAGTTTTTTGTTTCGTAGTCCTCTTGTTCGAAAAGAAGTGTTGTTAAACCCAGCTCTCTGAATCTTGCGTTGTGAGTAGGGCACGTACAGCAATATTTTCTTTGCGATTTCTTCTAAAGTCGCCCCAGTTTGTTTTGTCATTTTCCAATCTAGGCACTCGTTCGGTCTTTGCTATGCTCCTGTTGATTTTGAGAATCACTGGTAAGCGATCTGAGCAGAGATCATAGCACTATTCTACTTTGGTGAGGTATATAGGGACCCCTTTTGCGATGAAAAGGTCGACGAGGTCGGGCGTTTTGTTTGTCCGCACGTCGATTCATACTTGCTTCATACAGTAACCTGCCTTTCGTTCAAATGCATCTTGAACCCCAAAACGTATGTTTCGCGTTAAAATCATCGCCGAGGATAAAATTTGACCTAAGCTAGCCAAAAAGTAGATCGAGGTCGTCGTCTGTCATCCTATGCCGTGGAGGGAAATAACAAGATTCTACATATGTTGTAGCCAAGATGATTAATCTTAACAGAGGCTGAACTTATTTGCATAAATTCAAAGCCTATTTTCTCCGTCCTATTCGGACTCCCACCCCTAGAGAGTCAATATCGAAACCAAACACACCTGAGTTTCAAACCACTATATCACAAACTTTCCTTTCTCCTCCTTCTATCTTTCTGCTCGCGTCCAGTGTAAGGGTATTCATAACCCCTTAGGCGCGCGTAAAATATAAAAAAAAAAAAAAAAAAAATCTTGTTCTTGAGATGCTTAACGTAGTCTTCAATAGCCTTTCGCTTTTTCCACAGGATGGTTCGCGTGATAATCAGAGCAACCTCTTATTTTGGGTCTTTTAGGTTTCCGAGATCAAGTATATGTATTGACATATACATATGGTGCGTTGATTTTTTTCAGAAGCCCGTTTGCGTTCCATGTTATAATTTTAAGCAACTGTTTCATATTCCTGTTTTGCTAAATTTCTTTCGAGGTTCGAACTCGAGCTTGCTTAAATTATCAAACAAGAGTTGTTTAACTTCAGTTTGCTCCTCTTACTTACTTACTTAGGTGGCGCTACAGTCCGGGGTGTACCTGGGCCTCAACCAATAAGCCTCTTTAATTAGCGCGGTCTTTGGCTAACTGCCTCCAATTGCGCCCACCAAGTTGTTTGAGGTTCCCTTCAGCTTGCGCGCCACGTAAGGCGAGGCCTTCCTCTACTGCGTTGTCCCTTCGGATTAGAGTCGAAGATTCTGCGGGCTGGAGCGTTGGTGTTCATTCCCTCTACATATCCCAGCCATTTCAAACGCCCAATGCGCGTTTTTCGACCAGGTCGATGTCGCTGTACAGCTCGTAGAGTTCAGCGCTGAATCGTCTCCTCTAGAACCCGTCAACGCATACGGGACCAAATATTTAGAGGAGAATTTTTCGCTCAAAACGACCAAAGGCTATCTTCATCCGCTTTAGAAAGGGGCCATGCTTCGGAACCATAGAGCAGGACTGGGATTACAAGGGTCTCATATAAAGTTTCCTTGGTTGCTCAGGCCTAACTGCACAGTTGCCTTCTCAGCCCAAAGAAACAGCGATTGGCAAGCGTTATTCTTCGTTTGATTTCTGAAGAGATGTTGTTTTCAGATGTGATAGCAAAGCGGAGGTACATGTAGACAAAGTCCCTTACTACCTCAAAGTTATAGTTGCCGACTGTGACGTTCTGGCCGATTCATCGATGTTGGCTGTCCCTTCTTGTTTACAGCATATACTGTGTTTTACCCTATTTACAGCTAGACTCATTTTTGCCGCTTCTGTTTCTATACTCGCAAACGCACCAGTGACAGCTCGCTGTGTTCTACCAATAAGATCAATATCGTCGACGTATGCAAGCAATTGAACAGACTTTTGAAAGATCGTACCTCGTGTGTTGGCTCGTGAGTTTTGCACAACTCTTTCAAGTATGATGTTGAAGGAGTTACATGGCAGCGCGTCGCCTTGCCTAAACCCTTTTTTGACATCAAAGGTGTCGGTTTGGTCGTTACCGACCTCGATGCAGCAGCGAGCTGTCTCCATCGTCATCCTGCACAAGCGGACGAGTTTAGCAGGGATGCCAAAACTAGACATGGCTCTGCATAGCTCGTCTTTGTAGATGCTGTCATATATATGCCCTTAAAATCGATAAGAAGGTGGAGAGTATCGATCTGAACTTTTTGGATTTTCTCCAGGATCGGCCATAGTGTGAATATTTGGTCAATTGTGGACTTACCGGGCCTAAAATCAATACAGCAGACAAAATCTTACTCGTATATACGATATTTAGGAAACTGATAATTCTATAGTTGGCTCAGTTTACGAGTAGATGGTCTCCTTTCTTGTGAACCTGGCAAACGATGCTGAGGTTCCATTCATCTAAACAAATCTTGGAAATAAGTTGGTGTACGCTCTCTACCAAGTCATCTCCTGCTGTAGACCGTCCAGCCTAGCGGCCTTGTTCGACTTAAGTTTAGAAATTGCTATCCTGACTTGATTTTGGTCGGATGGACGGAATTCTTGACTTGCATCGTCAATATTGAATGGTTCGCTTTCCTTGGCAGCGGAATTTGTGTCGCCTTGACCGTTTAGCAGTCTGCAGAAATGGTTTCCCATATCCTCAGCACCGACTGTGACTCTACTACAAGGTTTCCTTGTTCACCTCTACTACACTTTTTTTTACCATTTGCTAAAACTTTCGAAGATTATTCCTGGAGTAGCATCTCTCCGGACAAGCCGATATTCTTCAATCTTATTTTGCTCCTTTTGTGCAGCGCTGCTTTGTGGGCATGTTGTTTTGCTGCATGTGCTTGCCGGCTCTCTTAATCAAACTAGGGCTTTCGTGGTGGTGGGCGGGTGAAACCCAGTACGTCATTTGCGGCATTTATGATGGCTTCTCGGCATTTAAGCCACTGTTCTTTAGCACTTAATATTGGCTGGAAAGGACTTCTCGAGAGGTTGAGGTGTACGCGATCGGCAAAGGATCCTGCCGGCTTGTTGTGATTGCAACCGTTCAACGTTAAATCTCCTGATACTATTTCCCCGCTGTTGTGGCGTTTGAAATATCCGTAAACGTAACTTGGCTGCAACTAAGTAGTGGTCCGAGTCTATATTGGCCGCTCGGAATGTTCGGACATCTAAAATACTTGAGGAGTGCCTTACGTCGATCGCTACATGATCATTCTGGTTGGTTATCTGGTTTTTCTAAAATTATCACGAAGACAGGGGGCACCGGGTCAGTAGTGGCCGAACTAAATTTATGTTCGGATGACGCGATTTGAGCGTATGATCTCACTTTTTCTGTTGCACTTGATTCGGCAACGTTGTTTTGCACCGGTCCCTTTACCGGTTTTGTCATTCTGACGGTATTAGCTGCCTTGAGCTTATCAGTTTGATGATGTCTCAGCATTCGGTCCGTGTGAACGAGTTTCACGAGAGTTTTCCGCCTCGTTTGAAGTTCTTTCTCTGAATGATTCCTCGTGCAATTAACGCAAACCGCTGGGATCTGCTTGTTTGTGTTGCACCCTCCCAAGAAGTGTTTGCTGGCGCATTTAACTCACCGGGGATCTTTATGACAATACGCCTTCGCGTTGTTGAAACCTTGGCAACGTTTACATTGAGGTATCATTCGTTTGCCGTTACGCATGGGCTCAAGTTTGACTGTGATACTTAAGATAGATTTGATTTTATAAATATCATCGACCTTGTCATTTTTATCGAAACTATGCATGAAAAGAGGAAGCCCGCGTTTGACTACGGCATCCTTGTCACTGTCCGTTTGTTGGCTTGCACCTCTTCTATTGCGTCTTCTTTTTTGATCCCTAGCGAAGACTAGCTGCGGGCCTTCCAACTTATATTCATACGTATACCGTTGGATTTTTTCGCTGTTAGGCTGTAGAGACAATGCGCGGTAGGCGTCTGAATCATCGACGTTAATTGTCCACACATTGTCCCAAAGTGTAACTATTTTGTACTTCCTTTCCAGTGAATTTTTGGAGAAGGTTACGTAGCATTCCGTAGTCCGCGATACCGATCACGTTTACTGCGGGTGAAGAGCAAGGTTTTCGCTTGGATTTTTGCCTTGTTTGTGATGGTGGATTTGTCTTCATCTCTTGGTAGTAAAACTTCGGGAGAAGAACCTGCCTTACGTTTTTTGCTAGGTTTGTTGAGAACCGGATTGGCGTCTCGAGAAGTGCCCGTGAAGATTTCTGCTGGACGGCTTGCCGTTTGCAAGTGTTCTATTGTTACTCGAGGATTTTTAACAGCCTCGTTTTCTTTTCGAAGAGAATCTATTTCGTTTTTAAGCTCGTGATAGAGTCGCTCCATTTCGTTGAGATTAGCTCGGTGTTCGTTGTTCTCTACTTCGAAGAATTTACCTTTCGCTGAGTTCTGATTAACCGGCGCACTTCTTTTCCTGGAGATATTCAATCTGGATGGTGGAGATCGGGGTACCCTTGATCCTTCCGCGAAGGGATTTGATAGCAATAAATCGTTCTTACCAAAATCCGTAGAGCCTACCTCCAAAGAAGCTGGATTTGCCAGTAAAACTGGATTCCCACCTGGGGTATTACTTCCGTTTGTGTTCTTCATTGCATTTTTGTACTCTCTCTCTCACTCGGAATAAGGAGGGTGCATTTTAGTCGCCTTTACAACAAGCATGCCTACCTCTAGTGATGAAGATGTTATTCACATCCTTAGCCGATTTCCATTCACCAGAACTACATCTTTCTCGGCTTGGAGTGCGGGCTTATTCCGAAGATCGTTCGTTGAAAACGCAATCGGCACAGAGTGGCAGAAGTTCTCTTCTTTTAGTCTGACTTAAAAAAGACCACAGAAATATTCTACTAAATTTAAACAAATTTTTTTGCATTCATATTCACTTTTTAAAAAAATTATTAATT
Organism: Volucella zonaria; assembly: GCA_963966105.1. Classification (NCBI taxonomy): domain Eukaryota; kingdom Metazoa; phylum Arthropoda; class Insecta; order Diptera; family Syrphidae; genus Volucella; species Volucella zonaria. Next base: position 110,491,147 of record OZ014534.1, read on the forward strand.
CGCATATCAGTACATTGTGAACTGCCGAATTTTCCCTTAATTGTGAATTCAATTCAAATGAGGTTTTCACATTTGCTATTATCCTACAAGAATTTCCCTATTTTATTTCACCACCACACAGCTTTAGTTCGAATTCCCATTCAAATACAACAACCATTATGAATCGGAGTGCTTTTACCAGCAAGCCTCCTGCCCATCGGGACAAGTTTGTGGTTTGTGTATCTGAACACTTGATACATTTCTACGATGAGTTGTTGAACACTCTTGCTCCTAACTTCCGAGATCCAATTCGTCTCGTGGGCGTATACGTGACTTTTACGACAAAAGGATTGTGCCTCGCCGTCGTCGCTGTCGTCACTGTCGTCTTTTATAAGTTTTTAATTGTCGCCGTTTTATATTGACGAGATGTGCCAACGGTTTTATGGTCGTTAGTGCTGGTGAGATCCACTGCTTTCACGGTCTGTTTGTTTTGGTGTCGAAAATATTGTTTACGATGTGGTATAGGGGAATAATTATTTTTTTTTATAGTGTTGAACCAGGAAGAAAGTTGCAGCGGACAACAGGTTGTGGGAGGATTTTATTGGATCCGGTCGGTATGAGAATGATACATCTGCCATTCATTAGAGTTTTGAAGAGATGCTTTGAGTAGTGACACATTTGTTTCGGATAAAGGCAACATGATGGCAACAGAAGCATTCGTAACTACCCGAGTCAGAAATACAGAAGCGAACAGATTAGGATGTTTCCAGCAAGTTTCTAAAAGTGGGGACGAGACCTGTGAGGCTATACATCAAATAAGTAACGTGCCTAAATGTGTCTACTGTTCCGTAGATGAGGTATAACATTGTTAAAGTAGAGGAACTGTGCACTCAGCGTGATGGCAGTGAAGGGCCATATTTCCAAGAGCATGAGCGGTTCTACTTAAGTTTTGAGATACGTCAATACCGGCGTAGACACGTCAAATCTGACATCAGCATCGTAAAGTTTGGCGTTTTTAAGCACTTACGGATAATAAATTGGCGAAACACAGTCGATTGCACGAAAACAGAAATCTAGTTTGACACACAATACTATTTGACGTTTATACATTTTGACATAAAATCCAGAAGAAAAATTTTAACTCTGAAATGAAAACCAGAAGCGAAATTTCCTCAAAAATGCGATATCTCTTCAAGTATGCCGATCCACTCGCTTTGACTTTTCGTGATGAAGCTCCATCCCGGGCCACCGTGTTTTGCTGGTTTTCCGAATTAGTCGTGGTCGTCGTTCGCTCCAAAACGAATTCCGTGAAGGTCATCCAAAGTCGGTGGTTGTGCCAGAAAACATCGAGGCTGTGCGGAAACTGATGTTCCCAGATCGTCATTAGTTCCACTTGCATGCATAACACTTGGCCCTCAAAAAGATTTCTTCGGTTGGTCCAAAGACGCTTCAAAAGGCGTGTATACTAGGAGGGGTGAAAAGTGACCTCATTGGGAATTAAACAATTTTTTTAATGTTTTTTTTTTTATTTTATTCAATATAGTCCCCTTTTAGTTTGATACACTTATTCCAGCGATTTTCCAACTTCTTGATCCCGTCCGAAAAGTAATTTTCCGGAAGGTCTGCAAAATACTCCTCCATGGCGTCGATGATTTCCTCGCGTGAGCTGAATTGTTTATCGATAAGCCGTCTTTTGAGGTTTGGGAAGAGATAATAGTCCGAGGGATCCAAATCCAGTTAACAATCGACGCCAAAAGTCCGCCCGATTCCGCATCAGCAAGTCCAAACACTCTCTCGAAGTGCTCTCGCCTTCGTGTTTTTGTTCATTCGCGGCACCCAGCGGAAGGATAACTTTTTCATATGCAGAATATTGCCCAAAATATGGCGTGTGCGCTCAGTACTAATCTTTGTGGTATCTGCTAGCTGGCGCACCTTCACTTTCCGGTCAGCCAACACCATTTCATGTATTTTTTTGACATTGTCTTCTGTAACCGCATCGGAGGGCCTGCCGCTGTGGACTTGATCGGTAGTGGAGTTGCGGCCACCACGAAACTCTAGAAACCAATATTTGACGGTGTAATCTGACGGAGCATTAGCCCCATAAAATTTATCCAACTTTTCTTTTGTTTCCTTCGCCGTTTTGTCTCTCAAAAAATAATGTTTTATGAGAGAACGAAAATCGTTTTTGTCCATACTCAACATGATGCTAAACACGTCAACAACAATCAGCTGTCAAAACAAAACTAAAGACAGTATCGCACTGAAATTTGGCATGTCTGCCTAAATATAAACGGACTTCAAGGCACCATAACCTTTTTTGCAGTAGCAGCGCATTCTGGGTCAAGGAGTAAATCGTGGCGATGAATCATGGATCTATGTACATGAGCCCCGAACTAAACAGCTTTCGACTGCATAGATATTTGAAGACGAGCCAAATCCAATAAAAGTTGTTCACACACGAGCAAATGGCGCCTGCTTGTTCGGAAAAACCGGACTTGTTGCCACCGTGCCATTAGAGCAACGTAGAACGGTCAATTCGGAATGATGGCAGAAACCACAATCAAGAAACGATCCGCAATCATCACCCTTCTTAATGAAGGGTACGATATGATGGAAAACAGCACCCTTGTGCTGTCCTTGACAGCGAAAGCGGGGGCAGAGCATATTACTGGTCTTATCGTAAACATCTTCAGATGACGGTCATAGGTCTTGTTGGCGGCAGGACCACCGGTAGTCCCTACCAGAACTTAAATCACGGTATCATGGGAGTCAGGAGCCCCCCGGATTTCGGTCCGGGCCTGACTTGTTGAGGTAGGCCCCCTTGTGGGAGCGTCATGGTGGCTGTGGTTTAAATCCAAATCGCGGGAAGGGTCTTCCTGTTGGTTTGACCCATTGTAGAGCAGCAAATAAGTACTGGGTGCTGTGACCCTAAGCTGATACTGATAAGCCATCAGAAATGCCGCAACTGACGTGCTGGGTTTCGTCCGCCCACCTCCACGAAACCCCTGGTTTTGTGAAGAGTGTCGGCAGGGACATGCAGCAATACAACATGCCTACAAAGCGGCGCTGCACAAAAGGATGAAAGCGGCTCGTGAGCTCTACTAGCAAAAGAGGAGGGAAGAACATCGGCTTGTCCGGAGAATTTCAACTCCAGGAATAATCTACGGAAGTTTTAGCAAAAGGTAAAAAGAAAGTGTCAGGTGAATAAGTCTCGAACGGAAACCTGTAGAGATAAACAAGGAAACCTTGTTGTAGAATCGCAGTCGGTGCTGGAAAAACCATTTCTGCAGACCGCTAAATAGCGAAGTGAGGATAGCAATGTCTAAACTGAAGTCGAACAAGGCTCCCAGGCCGGGTGGCCCACCCGCCGAACTATTTACCGCAGCAGGAGATGACGTTGTAGAGAACATACACCAAGATTTGGTCAGATGAATGTATGCCTGATGAATGGAACCTCAGCATCGTTTGCTCAGCATTAGAGGAGATCCTCTAATTGTATACTGCGCCAACTATAGAGCTATCAGTCTTCTAAACATCGCATAAACGAGTAAGATCTTGTCTGCCGTATTGTGCGAGCGCTTGAAACGATTTGCCAACGATCTGAATCGACCCTATCAGTATGGTTTTAGGCCCGGTAAGTCCACAATTGACCAAATATTCACACTACAGCAGATCCTGGAGAAAACCCACAAAGTTCAGATCGTTACTTTCCACCTTCTTATCGATTTTAAGGACGCATATATGACAGCATCTACAAAGACGAGCTATACAGAGCGATATCTAGTTTTGGCATCTCAGCTAAACTCGTCCGCTTGTGTAGGATGACCACGGAGAAACCTGACTGCTGCATCGAGGTCGGGAACGACCAAACTGAGACCTTTGATGTCAAAAAAGGATTTGGGCAAGGCGACGCCCTGTCATGTAACTCCTTCAACAAAATACTTAAAAGAATTGTGCAAAACTCACAAGCCAACACACGAGGTACAATCTTTCAAAAGTCTGTTCAATTGCTTGCATACGTCGACGATATTGACCTTATTGGTAGAACACAGCGGGCTATCACTGGAGCGTTTGCGAGTATAGGAACAGAAGCGGTAAAAATGAGTCTAGCGATGAATGAGGGCAAAACCAAAGATATGTCAACAAGATCGGCCAGAATGTCACAACTTTGAGGTAGTAAGGGACTTTGCCTACCTCGGCTCTGCTACCACATCTGAAAACGACATCTCTTCAGAAATCAAACGAAGAATAACGCTTGCCAATTGCTGTTTCTTTGGGCTGAAAAGGCAACTATGTAGTAAGGCCCCCTACCGAACAACCAAGGACACTCTATATAAGACCGTTGTAATCCCAGTCCGCCCTATAGCTCCGAAGCATGGACCCTTTCTAAAACGGATGAAGATATCCTTGGTCATTTTTAGAGAAAAATTCTTCGTAAGATATTTGGTGCCGTATGTGTTGACGGGTTTTGGTGGAGACGATTCAACGATGGACCCTACGAGCTGTACAGCAACATCGACCTGGTCAAAAACCTGCGTATTGGACGTTTGAGATAGCTGAGACATGTAGAGCGAATGAACACCAACGCTCCAGCCCGCAGAATCTTCGACGCTAATCCGGAGGAACAACGCAGTAGAGGAAGGCCGCGACTTAGTTGGCGCACGCAAGTGGAAGTGGACCTCAACCAACTTGGAGTGCGCTACTGGAGGCAGTTACCCAAAGACCAGGCTAATTGGAGAAGCTTATTGGTTGAGGTCCAGGTCCACCCGGACTGTAGCGCCGCTTAAGTAAGTATGTATTTGTTACCCGTTCATTTTACATGATTATTATTCTACCAAAGAGTTTCGATGTTGGATTTTGTTCTTGTTTTTCCTTCTAGCACTGAGAGGGGCCTGAAACTTTTGACCTGCGAAGTACTCGTACGTTGAACTTTCGCCGATTGAAGATGGTGGAAGATCGGGATTTTCACGGAAAAATCATCATCAGTGACGAGACACATTTTTGGTTTTGTTAATAAGCAAAATTGTTGCATTTCATCAAGTGAACATACGGAAGTGTTGCAACAGCGGCTATTGACTGTGTCCATCTTCCGGTGAGTTGGTTACGGTCATTGGGATGAATTGGAGGATAAGTGATTTCAACAGGACAGTGTCTTTGGTCTATACCAACTAGCCAGAGACGTAAGACGACTTAGAGGCGAACAGTCGACGTGAAATTGCCATGGAAAATCGGGCTCGATGCATCACCTTATGCAGCGGGTTTGTGGAGGACATTTGAAAAATGTGGAGGATGTGGAGAACAATTACAAGATATTTCCAAAATACATCATAAAACATTCAGTGCTTTGTTTTAATTGAGTCTCTTTATTGTCTGTAAGGGGATTTTGTGTTTCTTTTTTTTTCCTCAGAATTTTTTCTTTTCTTTGTTTTTTTGCCTCTTTTCGTCTATCATCTCCTTTACTTTGTTTTAACATAGTTTCCTTACTTAATCTAAAATATTTGCATCGCATTTTTGTATCTCGATTTTTCGTTTTATCCCTTTTTCTTTTCTAAGTTAACATAATTTAGCTTTACATCAATGTTTGTTGTTTTGTTTTGTTTTGTTTTGTTATTTGTTCAGTTTTACTATCAATAATTTTTGTCTAAGCATTAACAGTTAAAATTACTTTTGTTTTTTGTTTTCTTTTTTGCAATAAAAATACATTTTCTGCATATATATGTGGATACATCCTTAGATGTATCTCTAGCATGAACAACAGAATTCTTTAACAAATAAGTAAAATCAATTTTAAACAAAAGTCGACACTGTAAGGTTGAAATGGAACCGGTTTTGATGTGGTTAAAGGTTGAGTTTATTAAGGAGGCTTACAATTAGAAGTATATGGGTAGGTTAATCCGCCAGGAGACATGATTCTTTGATTGAAACGCCTTTGAATCCTTACGATAACTCTGAACCCTGAAGGTATTTACATATCAGAAGGACACGACTGCATTGAGCGTCTCAAAGGAGATATATTATCGTTAAAATTGAAAGCAGACAAAATCAGAGAAAGTAAAAAACCAAATGGTACGAGCTTACATCTATTCGTACATACATCTATCACTTATCGCATTACTTGTTGTGTTGTGAAATAAAATATTCGTTAAATTAAATTTAAAAACTAAAAACTAAAAACGAAAAAAAAAAATAAAATAAAATTACAAATCGTTAACTTAAGAAAGAGATAAACATTAAGGTAGCTTTAGTTTAAACAAATTTACACAAAAACATTGCAACAATTAAAATTAAATCTAAAATTAACAAAGTAAGAGCGAAAATGAAAAAAAAAAAATTAAATTACATAACAAATATGTATAGAGCATGGCAGAGTGTGTGCGATAGGGTGGGATAATGTATCCCACACCTACCCCACCACCACTGGCTAGTCGAGGAGCCAACAACGACGGAACGACCGACCGACCGACCGACGCGACTGTGGAAAATAGATTTCCTATTCGTGATTCGTGTCGTGTTATCGCTTCTCTTAAACATTTTGCTTTTGCTACTTTTGTTTTTTTTTTTTTCTGTTTTATCTATTTTGTTGTGTTCTATTTTTCATCTAGAATGACATCTTTAATTAAAAAATAGACAGCGTTCTCTATAAATTAGTTTAATTAGCATGCCAGGCAGGATTCATTAGTTGATCATCTCTTAGGTTTGCTGATTTACACTCTTCGAATCCAATTAATCGTCACTTTTGCGACGGCGAACAAAAAACAACAACAAAAAAAAAAAAGAAAAGATTTACACGCACACACATATTTGTAGCTAGCTGGTAGTACCATATTGTATTCGTATCTAATGGATGAAAATGACTATTTATAGCTGGGAAAGGAGAGAACGTGGGTTCTTAGGCAAACGTTTGCTGCCAAGTCTGTTACTATCATAGGAGTACGGGTATGCTGCGCTGTCTTAAGCCCTTGCATTGGATTGTACAACCTACGAAGTGATGGTCTCTTAACTACTGACAGCTGTTTACATTGGTTTTTCGTTTTGGTTACTAATTACATACATATATATGGTAGTATCGATACATAAGTATAGTTAACCTAGTGTTCTAATTTAATATTATTGACTTCATTAGCTGGTGTTTTGTTTTCTTTTTTCATTTTCTTTCTCTTGTGGCTTTTAATCACTCCACTTCACTCCACTCCACTCCAGTGTCGAATCAGGAAGAGGAGGAATGTTGTTCCTCGTCTAGATGATGCTGGTGCAGATGCAGGACCTTTTTCGGGGGTTTTCTCAGTGTACGGTGTTGGCGTCGTCGTCTTTTATATCGATCGTGGCTGCGGTGGTGGCTGGGACGCCGCTTTGCGTGCTATCACGATACCGTCGATAGGTCATCTTTAAGCCATTGTGGAATGGGCCTAGAGCCGAGTTTTTTAAGTAGCTTCACTAAGGCGGTGTTGTGACTGAGGTAATACCTGAAATTGGAAAAGACAAATTATTAAATTTGATTATAATGGAAGACACTATTAAGTAGTTGTGACACGATAAACCGGATAAAGAGATAGATGATAGATGGTTGGGAATATCATTTATGACAGAGAGTAACTTTTTGATGAATCACACAATCTGTACTGGCTCTTGGAAATTCCAACAAAATTAAAAATTCAAGCGAAGTAAATTTCCGTTGGCATCCATCTGCGTATCGCAAGAAAGTCTGTCTGAATGGTCATCATAATCGACCAACTAGCCAGCAACGCGCCAATGTTATGTGCGTACAGAGCATAAAAGTGCGGTTGAAGTCATACCGCCAACATTCTGGTCTTCAACTTCTCACTCTAACAAGTACATACACTTGATGGGGTCTGCACTCTGGACTCGTATCAGTTTATTTCTCCTACACTGACCACACAGTTAGCGAAAAAATTCCTAATAAAACAGCTTCTTTAAGAATTTTAGCTGATCCTTATTTTTCTTGGATAACAATATCGACGACTCTGCAAGTAAGATCTTGCTTACTGCTCTGGGCGCTGCATAGCTTCAAACCATACAAATCTGCTGGTCCGGACGGTATAATACCTGCCGAGCTGCAGAGGTCCTCAGATATTATTCTGCCTGCGCTAGAAACGAGGAGCTATGTAGAACTTATCCACAGAGAAGTCAATGTAGTTGTCATTCCCAAGGCCAGAAAATGTTCTCATGTTGTCCCAAAGGACCTTAGACCTATAAGTCTATCATCTTTCCTTCTGAAAACTCTAAAACGACTGAGTGATATCCTTATACGAGCTTAAATTGAGCCAAGACTTCTGTCAACGGCCCAACATGCCTACTGTAAAGGAAAGTCGGTGGAAACGGCTCTGCATTCTGCAGACTAGCCACATCGAACGATCCCTACAATATAGAGAGTAAACATGGTCGCTTTCCTGGACATAGAGGGTGCCTTTAACAACGTCAACACATCCCCAATCACAACGGCGCTGCAGCTCTGAATGTAGATAACTCACTTGGGGAGTTAATCCAAACTGGGTGGGTCTTCTTTCTCCCCTTCTCTGGAACTTAGTGGTTAATGAACTGATGGGGGAATAAACCCCCATAAAACTGATCTTGTCCTCTTTTCCAGGAAATACAAAATTCCTATCATAGACCCTCCCTCACTAAACGGTACTAGTTTAGTCTTTTCCGATGCAGCAAAATACCTGGGACTCATTTTTGACAGGAAACCTGGAAACCTAACATTCAAGAAAGAGTCAACAAAGCTACAGTAGCCTTTATTGTTTTGCAAAAAAGCAATTGGGAACAAATGGGGCCTTAAATCTCGCATAACCCCCTGGCTATACTTCTCGGTCATAAGACCAATATTCAACTACGGGGTTGTTGTCTGGTGGACGGCTTTAGAGAATGCAGTGAACTGCAGTAAACTAAGCAGAGTCCAAAGAACAGCATGTCTATGTATAAGCGGAGCCCTACGATCTACTCCCTCCGCGGCACTGGATATTCTGTTTCACTTGACACCCCTCGCTATCCGCCTTAAAGCGACTAAACAGTGGACAATCAATTTATTTGGCCTCGCTAATATTCTTACCACACTAGGAATCCTCACAGAGAACACTGATTACACTATACCCGAACTCTGGTTTGACAAAGGCTGTCATGTAAGCTTCCCCTCTAGATCCTTCTGTGAGGAAGATGCTTTCGTGGACGGCAAGTCAATCCACTTTTACACAGATGGCTCTAAAACTGATAGCGAGTTTGGTGGGGGTGTTTCTCAGATAAGCTAAATCTAAGCCTCTCTTTCTGTCTTTCAAATCACTGTAGCGTGTTCCAGGCGGAAATTTTGGCGATTAAAGGAGCTCTGTCCTGGCTGAAGAAAAACGTGATATCTGCAATCCGCATCTTTTCGGATAGTCAGGCCGCTATCAAATCCCTGGAATCGGTCTCACTAAATTCTAAAACCGCCCTTGAATGATGGTCACCTCTTACGGAGATGGCAGAGCAGTTCAACTTTCACCTTTGTTGGGTGCCGGGCCACAGAGACATTTCAGGGAACTGTAGAGCCGATGAACTCACCAAAACTGGAACCACTCTACCTATTCTACCGGAAAAGGGTAACGTAGGTATACCTATCGCTACGTGCAAATCAATATTAGAGCTGGATGCTAACAAAAGAACAGACCTTAGGTGCACTGTTGGATCAACAGATCTGATCTGATCTGAATTGTTCTAAGTGTCTGATCCTTGTAAATAAGAAATATCTCAGAGCCATCATAGGTGACATCACTGGACGCTGCCTGATAAGCAAGCACGCAAGAAGGCTTGGCGCCTTTACAAACAATTTCTGCAGAAGCTGCATGGACGAGGAAGAGGAGGAGACAATCCTCCACTTACTCTGTACATGTCCAGCTCTCTCCCAGAGAAGAAATCTTCACTTAGGAGCTTTCTTCTACAACGACCTAAACGATTTAAAAAATATGGACGTAAACAGTCTTCTACGCTTCATCATAAGCTCATTAGTAAGAGGATCGTAGATCCTCGTGGCATCACAATGGGCAAATAGGCCCTAAGTGGGTTGGTATTTCCAACAGCCACTCTTACCTACCTACGTACTTAAGCTGGCACTACTCACCGTCCATGCAGATGGGACCGAAAGTCCATGCCTCTGCGCCATAGAGCAGGACTGGTCTTATACACATAAGGTCACTTTTGTTGTTCAAGAGAGGGCTTTGCTAGTCAATTGCCTTCTTAGTGCAACGCAGCACCGATTGGCAGGAGTTATTCTTCCTTTAATCCAAGCGAAGGTGTCGTTGTCTGAATTGATAGCGGAGCCTAGGTAAACAAAGTCCTTAACTACCTCAAAATTATATCTGTCGAGGGTGAGGTTCTGTCTGAGACGTCGGTGTTGGGTGATCTTTCTGGTTCACAGCTTATACTTGATCTTGCCCTCGTTGACCGTTAAACACATCTTCGCCGCTTCCGCCACAATAGTCGCGAAGGCACTAGTGACATCACGATGCTTTCTTTCGATTATGTCAATATCATCGGCGTATGCGAGTGATTGGACATACTTTTGAAAGATTGTGCCTCCTGCCTATTAAAGAAATCGCAGGACAGCACATCGCCTTGTCTAAATCCTTTCTGACATCAAAGATCTCGGTGAGTTCTTTACCGACTGGAGCAGCGTGCATTCTCCATAGTCTTCATGGACGAGTTTGGCAGTGATGTTAAAACTAAACATTGCTCTGTATAGCTCGTCTCTATAGACGCTGTCATGGGCGGCCTTAAAATCAACGAATAGGTGGCGTGTATCGATTTGGAGCTCATAGATTCTTTTTTTCCAGATCTGCCGTAATGTGAGTATTTGGTCGATGGTGGACTTTCCTTTCTTGATATGGACCCATCAGGTTGGGGACGAACGACCTCAGGCGCTCAACAATACGAAAGGGCAATAGGATCTTGTAGGCGATGCAAAAAGACATCGTAGTTGGAGGAGGTCTCCTTTCTTGAGGATCGGAAAAACAATGCTGAGGTTTCATTCGTCGGCCATACGAGTACTTTCGTCCGACCATATTTTACAGATGAGTTGGTGTATACTCCTTACCAAGTCATCGCATGTCGTTTTGAGCTCGGCAGTCAGGCCATCCGCTTCAGCAGTTTTGTTAGACTTAAGCTTAGATATGGCTATCTTCACTTCATCCAGGTCGGGTGGACGGAATTGTTGGTCTACATCGTCCAGACCATTCTGCCTGACAGTGGTATATACATATTTAGTTCGGCATCGCCGTTATACAGTCTACAGAAATGCTCTTTCCAAATCCTCAATTCGTCTCTATAGGCTCTTTTTCGGGGTTTCTACCCGTGTCATGTTTTTTTTTTACCGTTTGGTAAAACTTCCGAATCTCATTTCTAGAGTAGCATCTCTCAATTTCCTCGACCACGCGCTTCTCATGCTTCTTCCTTCGTCACAGTATTAGTTTGGCTACAATAAGGTAATGGTCCGAGTCATTGTTGGTCCCTCAGAACGTTCAGAGATCCATAATACTGAAGGAGTGCCTTGCACCGATCGCAATGTAGTCAAACTGTTCATTAATCAGAAGTTCTCCAAGTCCCCTTATGAATATCGAGATGTGAGAACAGCGGGCTAGGTACGGCAATGTTTTGGCCCGCCGCAAAGTCGATTAGCCTGAATCCGTTGTCGTTGGTTATGTCGTGCAGGCTGCACCTTCCTGCAATTCTAGTAAAGATGCATTAAAGTTGCCGACGACAATTTGAATGTCATAGCTAGGGCACTACTCGTAAGTCCTGTTCAAGAGCTCGTAGAGGACAGCTTTAGCGTCGTCATCTTTCCTCTTTGTGCGGGCGTACATCCAATTAGGTGGTGTTCTTGCCGTCGATACCAATCGCCGTAGTAGATGAAGCGGTTTTTCATCTTGTTGTTGGGCCCATTCCATCGCATTTGTTGGATGGCGGTAACATCTGGTTTGCAGCAGTCCAGGACCTCCGCTAGTATTCCGGGTTCACGAAGTTCGTTGTCATTGTATCGTTTGCAGGTGACATGAACCGCAAATCGTATTCGTATTCCGTATTCGAGGATTGTTGTTGCTTCGTAACTTAGTTTTTTTTTCGCCATGGCCTGGCAGTTATCGCGGCGGCACAACCCCCATCTGGACGTCAAATATGATCACAAACACTATTTAATTTGGAATGAGGTCGTTAATCCCTCATCGGCTAAAGGATATCAAACCAAAATTAAAGGCGTGGTACGATTCAAGCTGCAAAGAACCTTTCAGGGTTAGTGAACCGCTTTTTCGGTCTTACAAGACAGACCCGACCGAGGAAAGCCAAAAAAAGTTCCAACGAGCCAGGAATGTCTGCGACGCCTGGTCGTACTCAAACAACATTAGGAACTCTGTTTTTAATGAGATTCCAGCTGTCAGCTCTTTGGACGACGCCAATCTGCTTGCTGCATACTTTCAGTCAGTTCAATTCTTCCAGATTGTGCCATGTCTCCGCTTAATAGCCAGAATACTTGAAGGTCTCATATAATATACACGAATCCGTTGGTTCAGTTGGTATATCTCCCCTTCTTCTGAAGAGGTGGTCCTCCATTCCGGCAAACCACAGTACACTCTGCTTTTCATATTCGTTCCTGGACTTACATCTGTGTTCGGTCCGCAATTTTATTTAATAAAGGAGAGGTGCTTCATTGTACATACAAAGGGAAAAGTGGCATAGTAAATTGTAACAATAAACGACGCGTAAAGCTAATGCCGCATAGCAGAAAAATGCACGAGCTACTCGTAGTTCTAGACAGTTGGCAGCGCAATGTCAACTCCTCCTATGGGTGGCAAGTCGACATACGAGTACATATGAGGCGATTCGAATTTTACGAATAATATTGGACTAACATTGTAATGCTGTGGGAGGTCTATATATCAGCTTCACCGATTTATAGAGCGAGTTTGACAGAATCTCTAGAAATCTTATATGTGGATGGCCGTGGCTCAAGTGGCAGTGTATTGGCTACCAAATTGGAACGTTTGACGTTCAATCCCACCCGAAAAGCAGTCTTTTTCTTCAAAGCAGTCGTGTGCTCTTGAAACAATGTTGAGATCTGCAAACGACTCGGGCCATAAATTAATCTGTGAAGTGATGTGTTCGATGATCATTAAAACGCATAGCGGGAATAACTAAGGAAGGCGACGATGATGGGAGCCCTTCAGATAACTCTCAATAACTGAATCATTGCGCCAGGAGATAATAGGTCCCAGATTAGTTGTACTAATACCAATGCAAAGTGCCAAATATAGGACATGTAAGTGTGCACATGCTGGAACGCCGTTTCCTTTCATCAACGGATCTTCAATCAATTGAAATTGAATTCAACGCTGACCAATCACTTGATTTTACAAAGAAACGGATGGAGACAATACGAACTCTTCCTCAGTAAGTCTATTTCAATCTTCATAGACGGCGCTGAGATAGTCGAAGACCCGACTTGAATATAATATCAAGTGAGTTGGATGCCGTGCGGCTGGCGTGCTGCACCATGCGCCGTGTCAAGGGATTGTGTAACGCGCGTATGTCTCTATGCCTTGTAGGCCACCTAGGTTCAGATGAGAGCCGATCTACTCTTGTACTCAGGAAATCGCGAACCTGCGCAGAGAATGTCAACGCCTTCGACGAGTCTCCCAGAGGAAACGAAGCCGCGGAGTTGCGCAGTTGCCAGTAGCGGAGAAAAACCTGGTGAGAGCGATCAGAAAGAGCAAAAGACGTTTTGCCAAGGGCTTATTGCTGAGGTAGATAAGGACACATGGGGCCAATGGTATCGAATGGTGCACCGAAAACTCCGCTGCTCCGGCCCGGTCAGCCCGATGGAAACACCCTTTATGGACAAAGTGGAAGAGAGAAGGGCAGACATCGTAACGGATGTGGTCTGTCCTTTCACACCCGAAGAACTGAGAAGGATAACAAAGGGTAAGGTTCCTGGCCGAGATGGGGCACCGAACGAAGTCCTCCAATGCCTACTTCTTTTGGACAAACCACTCCCCTTGACTCTGTCGTCATTTCCACCGTTGTGTATGCTGGATAACGCCGAGAATACCTTGGAGAAGATGATATGAGCGAGGAGCCGCAATCTCTCTGATAATCAGTATGGGATCTGCGAAGGCCGCTCGACATGTACGGTGATTGCCGAAGTTCTAGGGATTGTAAAACAGGCTTGGCAGGCCGCCCACAAGACGATTAGTGCCGGGATCTTGCTCCCGTTCGATGTCAAGAACGCATTTAACTCGTCAAGATGGGCCGACATCCCAAAGAACTTGAGGCGGCAAAGTGTACCGGGCTACCGGTATACTATATAGCTATCTCCAGGATCGAGTGCACCGGTACGACGTGACAAAAAGGTGAAGAGAGAAACGGCTGACGTTGAGAGTGGCCCCTTTTTCACTGGAACCAGATGATGTCTTTTCGGATGATATCGCACTGGTCCTGACGGCGAGATACCGTGAGGAGGCCGAGCGGAAAATACGTTGGGCAGTGTCTAGAATGGCGGACTGGCTGCGGGGTTACGGGTTTGAGCTGGCGGCCGAAAATGCGGAAATGGTTATCCTCATTACGCAACGATGGTTTGGTGGGGACTTCCATCTGAAAGTCGCCGTTGCAGTAGCCCGCACGAGACCGGTACTTCGCTATCTCGGAATGTCGATCGACTCACGACTTACCTTTGGGGCCACATACGGAGGGCGGCTAATAAAGCCACCAAGGTAGCAGCCGCACTGTCTAGGCTGATGCCCGAGAGAGAGTAAAAGAAGAGTAGTAGCTTCGAGGTGTGGGTGGATGCGATATCGAGACGGAGCCTCCAAAAATGACTTACCTCGGTACAACACGTTGGGCCCCTTCGGATCGCTTACCGCACGGTCTCCGCAGCAGCCGTTATGGTGATTGCTAGAACCATGTCCGTCGAATTACTGGCTCGGGAGCGCGGAGATAAATTTCTGTTCCTAAAATCTCAACATGATAGCGACAGGAGAAACAGAACGTTGCCGTGCTGGATGCAAAAATGGGATCACGAGGTTGTGGGCAGGTGGACACACCGACTCATACCGGTCCTAAGGAGCGAAGACATGACAAGGTGAACTATTATCTTACCCAGCTTCTCTCTGGAGACAGACAGACAACGTATATCTGCACCGCATGGCAGTAAAAGCATCATTCAGATGCGACTATTACCCCGCGGTTGAGGATACTGCCGAGCATACGTTTTTCGTTTGCGCAGGGTCACCAACAATGACAGCTGTTAGGAGAATGACTGAACCTGATAATCACACCCGAAAATATTGTTTCCGCTACGTTGAGGACGCACGTAGGACGGTGAGCGCCTACTCTCAGTTGGTAATAAGAGAAAAAAATGAAGGAAGAGGCGGTGGGTGGCCCTGCGTCTCTTCACGCGTAGTATGGCTGATTCGGAGCCATACTGGCTGTGCATATCTCTGACTCCTCCGGGTTGCCAGCAGATTGGAACACTGCACTGGAACGAGCAGTCGCTATAGGAGATCTGAATAGAAGCCCACCGACAAGATGTCGTCACACTATACCTCGGAGTACTTGCGGTGGGGGTATTTTGGACAGAGAGACGAGCAACGAGGAATGCTGTCGAAGTAATGCTAACGCGGTTCCAGGGTGGATCAAAGCCCCGTGGCAACACGGGGGTTATAGTGAGTATCAGGTTAGTTCGATCCAACCATTGCACGAGTCTCAGACTACCGTAAGTCTCTATGATATACGTAGAGGAGTAGAGTAGTTCCAGTTATAAATGAGGGAAAGTATAAATCGCTAAACAGTTCCAACTCCCGGGCCCCTAATCCATTCGAGAACGCTGAAAGTTTTCTAATGAAGCATGGTCTACACGTGCACGGTCTTTAAACTAACTGAGAAATGCGGCAGACTCGGTAAACTGTAGGCTGCGCAAGGGATGCTATCATAGGTCTAGAAGAGGAATATGCGAGTTTTCAGTTTAAAAATGTAAACTGACAGTTCTGCTCCAACCTCGTATCAATACTGCAAGCATTGTACGTTGGCGTAGTAGTTCGAAGTTAATGAACAGGCTCATCCAAGGGCTTGCAGCTTTCGTAAACAAACCTCGTGGCATTAGACACTTGTAATACTTTGGTCATCAAAGGACGAGTCAAAAACCCATCATTGTCACCATGCAAAGGCAGAAGTAATAAATAGTTGACACTCGCAAACATGGCTCCCAGTGGTTACCCAAAAAAGGAATTACCATGCGCTATTTCGACAAAAATTGTCCGTCAACACTTCCAAACTGATCATTTGAAATTCGCTTTCAGGAGCAAAGTTGTAACAAAGAAGAATCAAAGTAAGAAAGACATTGGGAATGAAGGGCGGTCTATCCCAGAAATACCAAGCATTCTTCAGTTGATGAATCAGGAAGACAAAGCGAAGATTAAAGCCCACGGAAGCAAGTCGTAGCAAATGAAACCGGACAGGATCACTATAATGGCTTTCGCATTACAACGAAACAAGGGATATGTCCGAAGATGAAGCCAATCCATTGGGACTAAATTTTCGGCATAGCATTGTGTGACTGTCTACGAGCAGTAGTTGATCAGGTTTGAGAGGTATGGCTACCCTTGCAAATCTTAATAGAACAGGAAAGCTTATTAATCATGACCAGTGACATGGCTGGATATACTCATGAACAACTTCCTCCATTCCGATTTTATTGCTAACGCATAACCATGTGGCATGGTGATACCATTCTATCTACAACTCTATTGGGGATATAGCAAACGCGTATGAATGGATTTTTGGAAAAAGATTCCTTCTTCATTGGCAAAGTTAAATAGATCGAAATAAGGACATTGAGTGACTCTCAAGTAAAGTTCCTTCATGTCATTGACACCTCAATCATACCAGCACCTTTAAAGGACTCAAGCGCAATTACTCTTTAAAATATTAAATTGTATTGTAACTAAAACACAAGACCTAATTGACTTTAAGCTGATTCTATTCAAAGCTCCTATTCTCCTCGTAGTTTCTGTCCTCCGCATACAAAAGGACAACCTGCAATTTCATTTTTGTGAAAGGTATTTTTGCCCTCCACCCTCTTAGGTGCAGGATAAAAAGGAGGTTATAGGAGGACTTAACAAAGTTAACAATTCCTATAGTTGCATCCGCTTTATCAGGGGGTAACGAAACAAACCGCCAAGGAACAGCCATGAGGTAAAGGAGATGTATTGTATATATAAGTACAACAAGAGGTAGAGAGAAGTATTGCATTCACAAAAGTGCATAGTCCTCGTAGAAATGATAGTGGCATCCTTGAAGCCCGCTTGCTTTTTGCAATATTCCTTTTGTGCTCTAATTATCAGCCATTGTAGGTAAATATTTCATTTAAAATGAATGCATTTGCAGGGCAAGCAATCGGAGCCCCTCCGAAAAATTCTGTTTACCCAATTTGTTTGTTGCTGCCTCTTTGGATGCCTGAATGGCAGAGCTGATAAAAACTACGAGTATATGGCTGGCTATGACTTTATTTTGTACGAGTACGTATGATGTTGTATTCCTGCTTACCGTTGCATGTTGCCTATTGCCTTGTGCTTTTTGCTAGCTGCTGAGCTTGGTCGGTTTACCCCATTATGAAGTAGCGCATCGTTGTCGATTGCAGCAGCAGCAGCAGCAACACCACCACAAGAGAATCAGCACAAAAACCAAAAGCTAACCCAGCCCTGGCGTTCCATTTGGGTTTTCCCTTGTTTTTTTTTTTTTTTTATTTTTATCCCCCAACCACACTCTTATCCTGAACACAGGACCCGGAGTACTCAGTCCTGATGAGCATAATGCTGTTGTATTCGTTTTTTCCTGCTGAATGCAGATTTATGCGGTTTCATTTGGCTTTCAAGACCAAGGGACGACTAACGGTGGTAATGGTGGTGCTACTGATGATGGTAGAGGATCGAAAGAAATCTCAACAAAGTCAAACACGGCACGCTCCCTCATCCTACTGCTGCCTACTTTGCGCTACAAATGAAAATATCTCAAAAACCGCCTTCACTACCGGAATACACTCTGACAGAAAAGGACGAATACCGAAATATCCAACTAGCCCGCAGTCCTCCCCTGCCACTATTTTGCGCAGAAGGTGGAGGTCAAATTCACCAGAAGAGTAAAACTTTTACCGCAAAAGCCAAAGAAATGGGCGGACAAGAACGCCAGTTATTTATCGGCCAACAGGCGTGTGCATGGCTCCGAAATTTGCAAATAATTTTTTGGCGCGCACTCTAACATCTCCGGCATTAACTAAAGTGTTGGAGTCCAACTACGGCTAACGCCGTAGTAGCTGCAACTGAAACTCCAACTGAAACTCGAACTGAAACTGTAGAGCCATCGCAAGAGCACCTACTTTGCCAAAACTATAAATTAATTCTCTGGCTTTTTGACTAGCAGTTTTCGGGGGGGAAATAATATTCGCCAGCGTTCCCCATTCGCCGTTCGTTTTTATCCATTTCGCCATTCAGCATTCGTGTTGGTAGAAGTTTTGGGCGAGAAATTTTTGAAACGGCCAGTGCTATAGCGCGCCAGGATATAACAAATGAGCGTAATGGCTTCTAAAACTTCTCGCCTCTTAGAGTTAATGAGAATGTGGAGCCCGGTAAGTTGGCACAAAAAAAAAAAAAATTGCAATCCATTGCTCCTTCATACTACTCCTACCCCTAGTGTCATTCCCTGAGTGTGTCCTGTCGTTTGCATTTTTTTGTTTTTAATGGACTTTGCCATTTATTATTCGTGTGGACGCTTTCTGTAAATTATATTCAACGCGGGATGTCCACGGCCGCGGTACGGGTTATACAGGCTACACACTCGTACATGAATTTCAGTTTTAATTACTTAATAAGAAATGGAGTTCTGGCGGACGGTGCAGGATTAAGGGATTCATTTTTGGCTTGGATATCCTAGACTTCCAAATGTAACTGGGGTTTCATTTTTCCTCGCCAGAATCTCTGAGTGTCGTTGTATTTCTTTTCGCCTTGGAATGAATTTCATTGGTAGATTCTCTTTGGATGGAGTTTCGTGTTCGCTGTATTAACGCAGATTAGTAAATGAAGTCAGAGAAGTTTTGGTCGCATTAACTATGACATAACCACGATCTGATTTAGTCCTTGGGTTTGCGAGTGTGTTTTTTTCTTTTGCTAGATTCCTGGGAGAAGCAGGAGCCCTTGTGGGATTAAATTCTTGTTTAGCGGAATCAAAATTAATGAAAGTAGCGACGAATTGTACGCCTTTGATGGTGTCCTTCTGGTTTAGTTCCAAGATTGAATCGTTTGAGAGTGATTCCCTAGGGTGTAATTATGTTCAAGATAGTTTTTATGTATGCCACAGGGCTTCAATAATTTGCGCCAATTATTGAAGCCAAGTAAAAATTCTAGAGGTTTGCATTCTCTAGAGCAAAGAAGATAAGGAAAAACATCTTGAAAAAAAGAATCATAACTGAAATGGACTAAATGTCCTCAATCGCGAGTCTGTTTTCTTACATTCCAAGCTGGCAAAACATATACACTTGCGGTCATAAAAACCGCACCACCTAATGAGTTCTCAAAAAATTCCTCAATGTAAGGGTTTTTCTCATACTAATGAAGGGTATTCCCCATAGCGGAGTTCGGCCTCGTATTTAGTGCAAAAAAAATCAGTTTGAATTGAGCTGTGACGGTGACAAGTAAAAAAAAGTGAAATGTCTGGTAAATATCATCAACTGACTCGGGACGAAAAAGTTCAAATATTGACTTTAGTCGAAGAAGGGTTTGGCTATCGTTAGATTGCGGTTAAAATAGGATGCTGTCATTCAACTATCGTACGACTGATGAAGAAAAAGAAAATTTGGATCCACTGGAAAGCAAAAAAGGCTCGGGACGAAAACGTAAAACAACCCAGAAGACGGACAATGTATTACAACGAATTAGCGTGAAAGATCGCTTTAAAAGTGCTGTCCGTATAAGAGCAGAGCTGAGTGAATTTCATCAAGTTGATCTAAGCGCCGAAACCATACGCCGATGGCTACGGGAGATAGATTTATATGGAAGACGACCAGCGAAAATACCTCTTCTAACCACAAAAATGAAAAAAGCTCGGTTGACGTGGGCAAAAAAGTACGAAGATTGGACGCAGGATGGTTGGCGATGTGTGATATGGTCCGATGAAAGTAAATTTAATTTGTTGTGTGCCGACAATTTGCCATACGTACGACGGTCAGCAGGTGAAAGGTTCAAGGACGAGTGCATAGTCAAAACAGTGAAGATTCCTCAAAGCCAGATGGTTTGGGGATGTTTTTCTTTTTACGTTTTGGGCCCTTTGCACTTTGTTAATGGAACTATGAACGCTCAAAAGTATGGAGGAGTAGTAAGGGAGTTTTTGGTACCAGCAATTGAACAGCATCATTCGTATACTGACAAGTGCATTTTTCAAGATGATTCTGCACCTTGCCACTGCGCCAAAACCATAAGTAAAGTGTTATAAATCAACTTCTAGATGTCTACTTTACAAATAATAAACAGACAAGTAACTAGAGTCTTTCAATAATTTTCAGCTCAAGACAACGTTTGATGACCTCGGAATTACCAGACTAGACTGGCCAGCTAATTCGCCCGATTTAAACCCAATCGAACACTTGTGGCACGTAATGCAACGTAAGGTGGCTGAACATAAACCTGAGAGTAAAAAAAAGCTAAATGAAGTTCTGGAACATGTATGGAATACTGAAATTTCAAGGGATATTACTGAACTTCTAGTAAACTCGATGCCTTCTAGAATAAAAGCTGCTATAACCGCCAAAGGAGGAGCAACTCGGTATTGATAATTTTTTGGTAAAAGCGGCATATCTAAACATCTTATATACACATACATAAAAAATGTATCGTTTGATTTTGTTAACCAATGACTGTATTAAAATATTTAAAAAAAATAAGAAAATTAACTGGTTTTTCTTTCTTTGTTAATATCTTTTTTCAAACATTCAATAAACAGATGGAAATTAGATAGAAATACTTATAAACTACTACGGAGTACTCAACAAAAATTTCATTTCATTATAAAAATTATTATCGTAGTTATTAACAATTTTTCAATCATTTTGATATGGTGCGGTTTTTATGACCGCAAGTGTAAATGGTGCTTGGCCAGAAGCCAGAAACTGTGCCTCCACGGGGTAGGACTAAAAGAAATATCATTTTGCACGTTCTATCAAAAGCTAAGGGTTAGAGTTAGGCTTGAACAGATCCAGTGGAGTTACCCAAAAGTGGAGTTGTGAGTCCTAAAGGTCCAAAGGTACATTTTTTCCGACTAACTTGGAGGTTTGGTGCTGTGGAAATAGGGTAAGCACTGGGTGGTGTCAGCTAGTGTAACTCTTTCTTTTCTACACATCAATTGCACTTATTTTACCTCCAAGTGGTAACCATCGGGGACTGGTCGATGTCCATTCGGATTCGGCTTGCAAATTTATAAGCGTGAGTGCTGATCACCACACAAAAATAGCAGCACTATAAACGGGACAGCGGATGAATTCCCTAGATGGAATCAATGGTGAAGTAAAATCCCGGAACAAACCAAATAAGACCTATCCGGGCTCAGGCCGGTAAGAATTTCCGAAACAAAGTCAGGTTCTTGGAAAATATGTAGAGTGGGGGTGAGTTATCTTTTGCCAATTGAATTAGCTATACAGGAAGGCTCTGAAGCTTTACCTTTTCCCTTACCATCAGACCAACATACTTTAAAGAATTTAATTCTAAGCCACTTCTATTCTCTATTCTACATTGGAGCTTGCGTTTGCTTGATTCTAGACCTGGAAGTTCCTTTTTTCTTCTGCTAAATTTGAGTCGGGTCCAGATACACTCTTAGATAGAGTTCCATTCTGTTATTACTATTGAAGAGGAGCAGTTGAAAGATCAAACTTACGATGAAATCGCAAGAATTAACTCTTATCTCTTGTTCATGAACTTCAGCTTCAAGAAAAATTGGCACCATCAATGTTCAGAGTGGGTAGCTTTACCTTTCGAGGTTGCAGTTTCGATCTAAGTCAGTCTCATTGTTGTTGAATGACTCTGTTCAGTTTTAGATCAATCGTTTGACTTCTTATTCGCCCATCGCCGATGACGGATCCAAACTATGCATGGCCAAAGCCAGACCTTGAAACAAAGTGTTGCGTAATTGCTATGCCTCCTTCTTTTCTTTGGCTGTCTTATCGTGGCAGAAAGGCTTAAGAATCAGAGATCCTAAGGTTCTGAAAGGAAACCAGGTGAGACGTCGAACTAAGCGCCAAAGACGTCCAAACTAGACGTACAACGATGAAAAGTATAAAGGCGACCCAAGGAATTATACTCCAGGTGGTACTCGGAAAAGCGACAATCCACCTGCTGTCTTCTCGACTACGGCCGGGACACGGATTCTGGAGCACCTAACAAACATGCTACCAAAACACACAGCCGATTTAAGAGTTGACGCAGTAGTTGTTGAATCACATGATTCCGATGAATCCTGCGGCTCTTTCTGAGACAAGTTCGTTAGATTGAGCTGTAGCGATGGAGAGACTTCCGGAGAGGCCCTGTCTGTTACAGGTCTACTCCACCAGAATAGTGGTTGGGTAGAGTGCTGTTTTTGACGGCTTGTCTCGAGAAACCGGAAAAGTGGAATGGACTCCAGTCGGGACATACTCTCCAGGACTACTGTCTAAGGTGCAGTCAAAGAGGAAACGGAGACGTGGGGCAAACGCACGGTGCAAGGAGACAGTAAGTGCTGTATAAG
The DNA here is from genome assembly GCA_963966105.1 of Volucella zonaria. NCBI lineage: Eukaryota > Metazoa > Arthropoda > Insecta > Diptera > Syrphidae > Volucella > Volucella zonaria. The sequence continues at coordinate 110,513,917 of OZ014534.1, forward strand.
GCGCGAGTGCTAAAAGTCTCATTCCCTCAGCGATGACGGAGAAGAAAAACAGATCGATGAAAGTGACACCCACTGAAATCGACCGATCTCTCGGATCTGAAACGGGCCCCTCTTTTTCTATCCCGAATAGGGCCAAGAAGAAGAAAGTTTCCGGCACTACGTATGCCGATGGAACTTTCCTCGCACAATGCCCGGATGAAACCGGTGCTGCAACCAACAAAGACTGCAGTTCCGGTATACAGAAACCGCATTGAGCAGTAAAACCCATCGACGAAAACAAAACCAGCGGTGATTTCAAACGCACACGATGTACGGATAAAGCCGGTGCTACAGCCAGCGAACGTTGTAGCTATGGTCGACGGAAGTCGGCTAATACGGTGAAATTTCCTCTGAGATCCGGCTGAAACGGGTGCTAGAACCAGCACAAGTTGCAATTCTGGTGGATGGAACTTGGAAGTCACTAGTCCATTCAATATGACCCAGCCATCTCAGATGTTGGATCTGTGGACGCCTGATTAACTGATGTCACTGTCAAGCCTGTACAATTCGTGGTTGAATCTCGTCTTTCATTCCCCGTTCTTGGAAAATAGATGCGGTGGATGAGTCCTTAATGGACCAATGGCAGAGCCCAAATACCCGAACGGGTTACTGGCTTCGGTCTAACCGACCCCTCATAGGGACATCTATAACGGAACTGCCACTCCGGATTGGGGTTGTGCCGCCAGTGTAACTGCCCGCCAAAAAAAAAAACACTTAAGTTACGAAGCAACAACGACCCTCAGATACGGACGAATCTACTGTTGACAACACCCGCAAACGAAACAAAATCCACGAACTTCGAATCTGCACGTGGATTGTTAGGTCGCTTAATTGCCCACGCGCAGCCGAATAACTAGCTGAGGCCCTGTCTGCTATAAAGAAGACGTTACCGCCATCGAAGAAATGCAATGGAATGGGGCGGACAAAAAGAGGATACAAAACTGTGACATCTACTGCAGCGATTGGTATCGACTGCAAACGCATTGGATGCGGATTTGTTGTTAGAGGCAGATTTAGACAAGAAGTCAAGAACGAGCGCCTTGTAACAATCCGTATTAAGGCTGCATTTACCAGCATTAGCCTTATATCGCACGACTGCACATAGGAGAAAGATGACGACAAATATGGTTTTTACAAGCTCTTGGACAAGACTTATGAGCAGTACCCTAGCTATGACATTCGAATTATCCTCGGCAATTTTAATGCAAAACTACGAAGAGAGGGCATCTTTGGTAGTACTGTCGGAAGGTACATAGTCTTTGATTTTTAACGTTAACACCTGTCGTGTAGATTTAAGTTTACGGGATGCCCATAAATCCATGCGAGCAAGGATACGCCTTGCCATAGCTCTGCCGCCTTCCTGAGATACCAAAGCTGAACTTGTGTTGGAGGCCGATCTAAAACCTCTTACTGTTCTTAGGGTCACAGCACCCAGTACTTATTGCAACTCTACATTGGGTCAAACCAACAGGAAGACTCTTCCCGCGACTTTGGGTTTAAATCACAGCCACCATGACGCCCCCACAATAGGGCGTACCTCAACAAGTCAGGCCCGGACCGAGATCTGGGGAGCTCTTGACTCCCATGGTAACGGTGTTCCTGCCGCCAACAAGACTTACGACCGGCAGCTTGTAACTGATCAAATCGTAGCAACCTTCGGTGGCGTCTTCTGAAGATGTTTACGATTAGACCAGTAACATGCTCTACCCCCGCTTTTTATTAGACAACGTCATTAATGGGCGAAGCCTTGATAATTGGGCGGGCGACCTGTAGAAGGTTACAGCCTGCACGACACCTTCTGCACCTCCGACAACGGATTCTAGTTAATTGATTTTGCGGTCAAAACATTGTCCTAGCTAGCCGGCGGTTCCCACATCTCAATATTCATAAGGGAACTTGGGGAACTCCTCCAGATTGACCACATTGTGATCGACGAAAGGCTTATGGACTCCTCCAGTATTATGGATGTCCGAACGTTCCGAGGGGCCAACATCGATTCGGACTATTACATTGTGGTAGCCAAGGTACGGTTACGGATATCCCGAACATTTTAAAGATAAGCTACAATAATACTGTGAGGAAGTTTGACGTCGGACGGCTACAATTACAAGAGTCATAATGGCGCCAGAATCAAGTATCGAAGACCAATGGCAACATTGCCAAACAGCCATCAGAGATGCCGGCTCTGATGTGCTGGGTTTCACTCGGCCACCACAACGAAACCACTGGTTTAACGACAAGTGCCGGCAAGTACATGCAGTTAAGCAAGCGGCATACAAAGCGGTGATACACATGAGACCTAGAGCTGCTCACGAGCTCCATGAGCAAAAGATGAGAGGCGAACATTGGCTTCTTAGGACGAAAAAGCAAGAGCATGAGAGGCGTGCTCGAGGAAATTCAGAGATGCTGCTCCAGAGATTCGGAAGTTTTACCAACAGATAAAAAAAAACATGAGACGGATACAAATCCCGAACCAAAGTCTGTAGAGACGAATTGAGGATTTGGAAAGAGCATTTTTGTAGACTGTATAACGACGATGACGAACTAACCACCTTTCGACTTGGACGATGTAGACCATCCGACCTTGATGAAATGAAGATAGCCATATCTAATCTTAAGTCCAATAGAGCTGCTGGAGCAGATGGCCTGACCGCCGAGCTCTTCAAAGCGGCAGGCGATGACTTGGTAAGGAGCATACACAAACTCATCTGTAAAATATGGTCGGATGAAAGTATGCTCGATGAAAGGAACCTTAGCATTGTTTGTCCGATCCTCAAGAAACGAAACCCTTTGAACTGTGACAACTACAGAGGCATCAGTCTTCTTAACATCGCACGCCTGAAGCTTCATCCACAACCTGATGGGTCCATATCAAGCCAGGAAAGCCCACAATCGAGAAAATATTCACACTACGGCAGATCCTGGAAAAAACTCATGAGCTCCAAATCGATACACACCACCTATTCATCGATTTCAAGGCTCCGCATGACAGCATCTATAGTGACGAACTATACAGAGCAATGTCTAGTTTTCGGATCCCTGCCAAACTCGTCCATTGGTTCAGGATGACGGTGGAGAATACATGCTGACCTTTGATGTTAAAAAAGAACTTAGACAAGGCGATGCGCTGTCATGCGATTTCTTTAACATTTCTTTAACGAATAGTGCAGATCTCAAGCGCCAACACAAGAGCCACAATCTTTCCAAAGTCCGTCCGATTTTTCGATTGTGAGGAAAGTTCTTCGGGCGATTTTCGGTCCCGTCTGCGTAGTTGGTGAGCGGAGGAGGAGATACAATGACGAATTGTAAGGGCTATACAGCAACATCGACGTGAAGGTCCAAAGACTGAGGTGGCTAGGTCATGTAGAGCGGATGGACACAACTGCTCCGGTCCGAAAAATCTTCATATCCGTCCCCGACGGACAACGCATTAGAGGAAGACCGCGAGTTAGTTGGCGTACGCAAGTGGAAAGGGGCCGCAGTCAACTTAGCGTGCGAAACTGACGGCAGCTAGCTAAAGATCTAGCTGGCCGGAGACGTTTGTTGGTTGAGGCCCAAGTCCACCCCGGACTGTGGCGGCACCTTAAGTAAAAAAGTAACAAATCCTGCAGAACTGCTGAAAACTCATGAATGTCTTGTACTTACGGCCAACTGGGCGGATTTAAAATATATTGGGAAGGTATAAAGCTGGTTACTTATATATCCTTACTTGCTTAAGCACTTTTCTGGCCAGATCGATGCCACTGTAAAGCTCATAGAGTTCGCTGTTGCAGCTCCTCTTCCATAGTCCATTAATGCACACGAAACTAGTGATCATTCGAAGAATCTTGTATTCAAAACGGCCACGGATGACGGTCTTTGCAAATGCCCATACTTCTGCACCATAGAGAAGCACTGGGATAGTTACAGTCGTTTGTGCTTTTCCACAAGGCCGCACTTGTTTTCTTAGGGCAAAGACACATCGATTAGCAAGTGTAGCTCTTTGTTTGATTACCGACGAAGTAGCATTATCAGAGGTAATAATGGAATCGAGGTAGACAAAACCCCTAACTACCTCAGTTATAGCTGAGTTCCTTTTTGTTGACAGGATATTCTTTGTCTTTCCCCCATTCACAGCTCATTTTGGCCGCTTCTAATCAGAGTATGCAAGTAGTTGCACAGAATTTTTGGAAAAATCTGTTTCTGGTGTTGACTTACCAGTTTGGCACAATTTGCTCAAGTAGTCAAGTATGATGTTGAAGAAGTGGCATGAAAGCGCATCACATTGTTTAAGCCCTTTTCGACATCAAAGATCTCGGAGAGATTGATTGGGACCTTTACGGAGCAATTGACATTCTCCATCGTCCAGGTTTCAAGAGATGCCAAAGCTAGATGCGGCTCTACATATCTCGTCACAAAATAAGGTGTCATATGCGGGCTCGAAGTCGATTAAGAGGTGGTGAACATTGATCTAGACTTCTTGGGTTATCTGTTGTACCTGCCGTAGTGTGAATATTTGGTCAATTTTCACTGCTAAGCGACAATCAGATCGTTGATAAATGATTTCAGGCATGACAGAAAAGATCTTGGTTTCTTCAGCAAGGGATCTCCCGCTGTTCCTAATATCTTGGCGGCTACACCTACCGGCTCCCCAGTTTTGCTATATACATATACGTTTAGATATTGCTCTCTTTAATCCATTTTGATCGTAAGGACGGAACTCTTGGCTTTCATCGCTCAATATGAATGGCACTGAAGTTGACTGAGGTCCCGAAATCGATATCCCTGAACAGCCCATACAAATCGCTGTTGAAACGCGTCCTTCATTCTCCATTAATGCAAATGGAATAGAGAGTTATCCGTAGAATTTTTCGAATGAGAGTATTTTCATTGACTGGAATGATCAGTGTTCTGTGTAGAGGCTTTTCGATTGCTCGAAATTGTGTTTTAGTATTCAATTGCCTTCCAAGCCCAAAGAAGCGTCGATTAGACAATGGTTTTCCGTACCATCTCCGCGCTGCTATCATTTTCGAAGTTGATTGCGAAGCCGTGATAGATAAGATCCCTTACTACCCCAAGATTGTAGCTGCCTATGGTGACGTTTGGTCCTAGGGGTCGATATTGTGTGTCCCTACATGTTAATAGCATAACATATACTTTTTTCCCTAAAACTAGACATAGCTGCGTACAGTTCGTCTTTATAGATGCTGCCAGATGCGGTGGCGTGTATCGATTTGGAACTGGCTATTTTCAAAATCTGCGGTAATGTGAAAAATTGATCTATCGTGGACTGGACCGGTCAGACTCCTGATGGTGGGACTGAGGGTTTCTCATAATACGGCAGAACCAACTTTTGTATGCAGTATTGAGGAAACGTATTCCTCTGTAGTGGACGCAGTTCTCCCTTCCATCGGATCGGACAAACAATGCTAAGGTTCTATTCGGTGGACGACCCAGATTTTGGGGTATGCTCCGTATCCAAACATCACCTGCTGCTTTACGCCAGACACACAACGATGTAAGTGACATTCGTGGATAATGGCTGGGTGTTTGGATTTCGCTTTAACGACAGCAGACAGCATTGTGTTTAGGAAACATTAAATTCCACTCTGTTGATTGCTTCCCAATTGGTGATGCTGTTAATATCGGAATCTAATGAGCTTAGCACATGCTGCTGTTCCCGTTCTACAGCCGAAGAAAGAACATGGACGTGAGTTCAGGAACGAACATGAAAAGCAGAGAGTACTGCCGTCAAGAAAGGAATATATTGGGTTAGAAGTAGCGGACAAGAGATCATTGATGAAAATTAAAAAGAGTGTCGGAGACAGAACGGAGCCCTGTGGCACACTAGCATTTATTTTGTGATTATCAGACTCGAAACCATCCAACACAACTTGAATTGCACGCTCCGAAATGTAGTTTCTAATCCATTGAAAAAGAGAGTCGTCGATTCCAAATGCACGCATTTTCGACAAAAGAGCCTGATGCCAAACTCTGTCAAATGCCTTAGAAATATCAAGTGCAATTATCTTGCTTTCGCCAGATTGATGTACGCTTTGGTTCCACTTTTCGGTGAGACATGCCATCAAATCACCAGTGGACGTGTTGCTACGAAAACCATATTGCCGGTCATTGAGAAGTTTTCGTGTTTCGAGATATTTCATGAGCTGACGGTTTATTAGCGTTTCCATGACCTTGAAGAAAAGGGACGTAAGTGCAATGGGTCTGTAGGGAGGAGAGAGTAGAAAATTCGCTTTTTTTAGGGACGGGCTGGACGAATGCTGTTTTCCATCTGATCGGAAAGAATCCTAAAAAGTAGGATTGATGAAAAAGCTTACGCAGTGGTTTTGCCAGCGAGGAAGAACACCTCTTCGGAAGGAGAGGAGATATACCATCTGGACCAGTGGATTTGTGTACGTTGAGATCTTTAAGTATTCTAGCTACTACACGAGTGCGAAAGTGGATTCGCCCCGTTGAAGATTCCACGCAGTCAAGTGTGGGCGGAGACAGAGCACAGCCCGGGAGTGTTGAACTAGCCGCAAAGTGTGCAGCAAGCAGATTGGCCTTGTCCAAAGAGCTGACAGCTGGAATGTCATTGTAAATGAGCGTTGGGATGGAGGATGAGGCAGAATTTCTAATGTTTTTGACAAATGACCAAAAGCTTTTACTACCTTTATGACATTGTAGTATTTTTTGCCTTAACTTTTGGTCGTATTGAAATTTCACAGGCTTGAGAAAGACGTTGCAGTCAATTCTTGCTCGTTTAAACCTTTTTCCGATTTTCCTCTGTCAGATTGGTCTTGAAGGACCGAAGAAACACTTCTCTAACCCTGACAGCATCGAGCCGTACTATACCTTTTCTTTTGGTTTTCTCATTCCGAAGAGAATAGTGTCAGTGATCATATCAGCAGCGGCACCCACGTCGTTATCGAGGAAACATAACGACCAGTTAAATTTCCTAAAGAAGATGTTAAGTCCGCTCTAAGGCCTCGACCTAGCGCTTCTCGTGATCTTTCTTTTTTCTTCCGAGGAGCCTATGTCCTTCCCTGCCTTAGTGTTCGTAGAGCTCGCGAGCCACTCTCGTTTTTTTCTGCAGCCTTGAGAGTAGGTATGAAGTATTCTGGAATACCTCGATTCAAACTGTCCAAAGTCGGTAAACAGAAGATGCAGTGTAGACCTTTACTCGATGCATTGTTCTATGTCGATGCAGGACGATGCAGGACGATTCCGCAAGTTAAGCTTGACAGTGGTGGTATTCGTCAGTATCAAACCATCTTACATCAATCAACCCTAAGAAATGCATGTTATATCACCTGAGCTCACTTTCTAGTTTATGGAAACTGGTGCTTCGAGGTCATTTCTGAATTGAGTCGAGGAGTGTCGTAGTCTTCAAGAAATTAAGAAGAAGAAGAAGAAGAAGAAGAAGAAATTCTGGTCTATAAAAACTCACATTAGCTTTACAAAGAGTCAACAAGCAGAACTGCGAGTTCAAACGACACATCTAAGAAAGTTTAATGAAATTCCTTAAAAATAAGAACGGGTATGAGATGAGACGCATTAACTACCAACGCCCCCAAAAGCCTTCGCGACAATTAGATTGACAGACTGCTGTGCTGCCAATTTGCTAGGAACGTATGGAGTGTGAGTATGAGTTTCGATAAGCAGACAATCTTGTCTCTGGTGACTTAACAAACCTTGAAATCATGCAACAAGAAACTTTACCAAGAATTTTATTTTTATCTCAAATGAAAATAGAGTCAAAGAAATTCCATCCTTTAAAGCATTCGTGATACCCCCAAATCTGTTCAGCTCCGCGGAAGGTTGATGATAACTCCCCGGTGAAGTACTCTGATTCAAAGAGACACGCTTGAAATTGGAAAGATGCAATTAACAGACGACAGTACTGTGCGGTTACACAAAGGAATCAGCTAAATAAATGCTCCATAATCCTAAGTAGCGAGTATGTATGTTATCTCCATGTCTCTGCATTATATGAACGACAATGAACAATGAGAACGACTGAGCGACCGAACGACTAGGTCTTTAGAGATTTCACGAGAGTAATCTCTGGTAAGAGAAGATTAAATTTACATTCACGTCCTTTACGCTTAGACTGAGTGAGTGGTGCGCTAAAGGGAATTCCATTAATCGAATGTGATATCTTCAACGCACCACCCCATATACTCGTACTTAAGCACGAGCTCCAGAAGTCTTCCCACAGAATAGAACTCCCCCCCCCCCCCCCCCAACAAGTGTTTCTTCTTATGATGGAGTTCCCCTCCTATGACAGAAGATGAAAAGAATAAATCGATATCGTCGAAGAAAAAACCTGACACAAACTTTATTATCCTTGTTTCCCTTGTCCTAGACATTTCTGTCTAAAAATAAGAAATGTCTTCAATGAAACTTTAACACCAAACCATTAAAACCCAACCGAAATGATGTTAGCACACAACTTTGTAATTACATTTCTACGGAAAATCTCTACAGAGACTCGTAAACCTGAAGCCCGATGAGGGCGACGATGAATCTTGCTTCCTAAATAATGAGTTTACTAAAATGGATTTATGGTTTTTGGAAAATCCACATTTCCTATTCTTACTTGTATACCTAGTCCCTGTTTCCTGTTTCCTGTTCCCCAGGCGAAGTAGGATTTCACAGTTCGTCCTTAAGAAAAGGAAAGTATTCGTAGAATCGAGTCAAGAACTGAGCGTGCACACATTTATTATCAACTGATTTATACGGAGCTGTGAAACGATGAAGGATTCATTGTGATTGTGACTTATTAGATTGAGACATTTGATGGCTTTGCAATATTTCCACTGATTTACGGTCGAACACTTACGATGAGGGTTGACAGGCCCATTCCCCGCATAGTCAGGCTGCGGTGGGACAGAATATTTATTGATTCCTAATTGACTTGACATCTCTTCGGAGTGGTGACTGGTATATAAGTTCAGAGTCAACTCGTATCTTTTCATACATACAACTGACATGACAACCTTTGCTTACTTCTGCAATTTAAGATAGTCCCGGAAGCCCTATGGTTATAACCGGAAATCCAGCTACTCACATCAATCGAAGCGTTTGATACCCGCCCAAGGACATATCCTTCATCCATCTACCTTATATGTACAGTTTCTTACGTATGTATGTACTACTTTTCTTATGTTCTACACATATTCATAGGTTTGCTTACCTTTGCAGGAGCTTCGCACTACGCTCATCCATGGACGGGTATTGGCGTCCTTTTGATTTCCCCAGACATTTATTCCTCTTCTCACCGATTACCTGACAGAAGAATCCCTTCTTTGGATCATAGCGCAAGTGATTCGAATAATCGAAGGCTGGTTGAATTTTCAAAAATCGCTGGAGCTCATTCATCACATCGATCGGATTAAGGCGCAATTGTTCACCATCGATTATGTGCACTTGTTGGGGCTGATAATAGGCCAGCCAACGTTCCAAATGTTGGGCATATTTACCCGGATTTAGACAACGATTTCGGAGATCTCTCAATGGTTTCGATGCCGAATCACTTGTTGTAATTACCTGTGAAACAGAAAGAAATTCATTAGTTTGATTAGAATGAAATCGAAAAAACAAAAAATGTATTTCTAAATAACAGAGATTGAAACGTCATAATGTACAAGTCCATACACAGAAATACCCGTATGACTTATAGGGAACGACCAATTTTATTTTAAGGATTTCAAGAAATAAACTGAAGTCAGAATGTGAGGATTTAAGCTATTGTACTCGTATGTAAGGATAGAGGGAAATAAATTTAAATACCTTCGCACGCGGAATTAAGTATGCACTGGGGTGCCACAGGGTTCTAACTTGACGCTTAAACTAGTTCGTAAGAAATTCAACACAAGTGCCTATCTTGTACTTAGATAAGAATCGATTATTTGAGAAATGGGACTGAGTACCATTTTCAATTCCGCCTGATTAGACCCATTGGGATATCCTCGGCTAAGTATTTGATTGAACTGGCAACTATGTATGTCTTCTGGGTAAGGTTTATCTAGGACACGTACAGAGATGTGTTTTGCTGTCACTATTTGCCCTGATGAAGAAGTCATCACATATTCGCAATAAATTGTCATATAGAAGTGGTTTTGCTCTTTGGAGGAAAGTTGTTGGCGTGGTTATTACCTTCAGGATCGATCCAGTAATGAAGTATTTTAGCTGCCAACCAGTTGTTGATGGAGCTGTTTGGCATTCCGTAGAATGGGGTTGGCGTCAGAAATATTAAAGCAAATCCCTTCCTGGGATGCATTCTCTGCCTTTGAAGAGAAGTGGTATTTGGTATAACATGCACTGGAGCGTCTGATGCAATAATCCTAGATCTCCTGTCGCTAAAAAATACGAAATCGATCTGAGCCAGAAAATGAATGCATTCAGGTCTTCACGGAAGTTTGCAAAACCGATTTAGGATACGGCGCGAATGTCTTTCTTGAGGACGATGACAAGGGGTTAAGGTACCCTTAAAATGTTTGCGCATAGCACGGGAGAAAAAAAGAGAGGTACCGATGTACGTTCGTCTTGAATCTTTGAAGGCTATAATGGTTAGGAAATACGGAACTCGGCAGGGCATTCCATAAGCGTGATGTACGGCTTAGGAAAGAGTCACGATATTTCAATGTACGACCGAAAGAGGACTTGAGGGTATACTGATGAGCATTCATAGCGAGAACGGACGGAATGCTACTGCCAATTTAAATGGACCACTGGTCTTGAAAATAGCGATAGAGCAAGGTGAGACCGGAGACATTTTGTTGGTGTTCCAGGTTGTCAATTGACAACCTGATATTAGCATCAAGTATAAGTCTTATCGCACGGTTTTGAAGCCCATTTAGCAAAGTCAGAAATCTTACAGGAGCACCTGACTAGATATGGGAATTGTACTCCAATTTCGGGCGGATGAATGCCTTATATATTGAGGCCAGATCGGAGAGGGAAATATGTTTATTATATCGCCTGAGGAAACCTAAACATTTCGTAGCATTTTTGGGGACATCAAAAATGTGGTCATTCCAACGTAGGTTGTCACACATACCGAGAATGGAAAGTTTTTCGGTTCCAACGAAGCAGACAATTGGTAATGCTATTTATATCAACCCTAATAAGCTTAGCATATGGTGCCGTTCCCGTTCTACAGCCGAAGAGTAAGGAAACGAATATGAAAAACAGAGAGTACTGTCATCAGCAAAGGAATATATTGGATTAGAAGTAGCAGACATGAGATCGTTCACGAAAATTAAAAAGAAAGTCGGAGACAAAACGGAGCCCTGGGGCACACCAGCATTTATTTTGTGAATATCGCACTTCAAAACTAATCTAATCCATTGAGGGAAAGATTCATCGATCCCAAAAGCACGCATTTTAGACTTAAGACTTTAGCCTTAAAAATATCAACTGCAGCTATCTTGCAGGTTGATGTACGCTTTGGTTCCACTTTTCGGTGAGATATGCCATCAAATCACCAGTGGACTTGTTGCTACGAAAACCCTACTGGCTGTCATTGAGAAGTTTTCGTGTTTCCAGATATTTCATGAGCTGACGGTTTATCAGCGTTTCCATGACCTTGGAAAGAAGATTCGATTTTTTTTAGGGACGAGCTGGACAAATGCTGTTTTGCATCTTCTCGGAAAGTATCCTAAAGAGTAGGAAAAGCTTACGCAGTGGTTTTGCTAGCGTGGAACACCCCTACGGAAGAAGGGGAGGTATGTATGTATACCATCTGGACCAGCGGATTTGTGTATGTCAAGATCTCTAAGAATGCTACTACACCAATGCGAAAGTGGATTCGTCCCGTTGAAGATTCGATGCACTCAAGTGTAGGCAGAGACAAAGCAAAATCTGGACGTGTTGTGCTGGTCGCGAAGTGTGCGGAGAGCAGATTGCCCTTGTCTAAAGAGCTGACAGCTGGAATGTCATTGTAAATGAGCGTTGGAACGGACGACGAAAAGCTTTTACTACATTTGGGACATTGTAGTATTTTTTGGCTCAGTTTTTGGAATTTCGCACGCTTAAGAAAGACGTTGCAATCATTCCTGGCTCGTTTGAACTTTTTTCGGTTTTCCTCTGTCGGGTTGGTCTTGAAGGACCGAAAAAAACATATTGTGAAGAATCGGCGGATGGAGCGAAGCATTTGCGTCTGCGTCTGTGTCGTCTGCGTCTGTAGTAACATTCAAGCCGCGCTTAAAGCTTTGTAGGAACCTATCGCGACTTCCAAGCTAACTCGAGGATGCAAGACTTCACTGAACGCCGTTGGAAGGCTGCATTCACCAAATGAAATCGCCGATAAATTTTACAGGCAAGGCTCAGAGGAGAATTTTTCATGACCCGAATCTGCATTAGGACAGTTGGGTTTTATATCAGCATAACCGCAGATAGCATGTTTCTTCAGATTACTGACAGACCAAATGAATGCTTCCCGATGTCAGCGATTTTTCTGATCTCCTTCAGCAGGAAAGACTGCAGGCTTTTTACTGGCGTGGTGGCGGGGAATTCGTTTTTGCTAAGCATTGTTGTGAGAGTGATGATACAATGCGAAGGACTACCTCTGTGAGAGCGTCCGGCTTACGCACCCATCACGCTGCAGGTACTCGACGCTGATGTGGTGGATGTTGGTACTATAGGCATTTTTTCACTGAAGGGCTTATTCAACTTTCTACGAAAGACTGAAAAATTTCAATAAAAGGAACATATAAGGAGTACAACGGACTAGTTCTTCGTATCTGCGCTCTATTCCGACAGAAAAAAATATCTTTCCTGGGTAGTTCGTCTGCACTTTTATTGCCGCCATAGTCGGAGTCCTAGACTATTTTTGAGGTTATCTCAACCGATTCGATTTGATCTGCCAGTTGGGTAAAGTTTTGTTAGGTGCCTCTTGGGTAAGTCCAGACATACTTAAACCATGTTAAAGGTAAAATGTGATGCTACATAGTGGAGTGGGAATTTTAGATTCCTAAAAGACTATATTGGACTTACAGTGGCAGCCATTTGAACATATACACTTTTTAAATTGAGAAGTTGAGTGAGCTATGACCTTAATTGGGGCCTAGAAGAGTGAATAAAGTGTGACTAGAGTACAGTCCTTTAGATGTCGTCTTATGCATAGTAATACAAATGTTGGTTAGGACAGTCTAATCTCTGTAAATGGTAGCCAAAGACAGTCTATCAGTAGATATTCTAGAAAAATTGGGGAACTTATTATGAAATAAGTTTGTAAGGAGAAGCCAGATAGCAATGATAGATTTTCCAATTGTTATGTTTCAGCAGCTGTCAAAGTTACCAATGACATCCAGCTGTCAAAATATTCAGTAAGGTTTGCCATTTCATCAAGCATAGTTTTACGCTTGCCGAACGTGCGGAAACTATTAAATCCCGAATTATCGAAATCCCGGCTCAGTTGTAAATACGCAACGTGAATTTCGTCGTGAGGTCTATGGCAATCTTCGCTTCGGTGTACAGCCAATTCGTCGCGCCGTGGAAAAGTTTGAGAGTGAGTACACTCTTTTGGATCTTAAGCCACCAACCAGATAGAGATTGGTCCGAAATGAAGAAAACATAGCCGCCGTAGCGGCCAGTATCGAAGTAGACACAGAAATGTCGAGTCGGCGGCGATCAGCTGAATTGGACATCACCAGAGAGTCAACCCGGCTTATTTTGCGGTTTCATTTATGCCTACATTCGTATAAGGTTGTGCTGACGCAAGAATTGAAGCCGGACGACCATAGTTCGCTAATTAGGCGCTGGAAATTTTTGCCGGAGATAAGGATTTTGGCTAAAAATCTTTTTCTTGGACGAGGGCCATTTTTGGCTCAGCGGCAAAAGCAAAATTGCCATTATTGCACCGAATACAATCCACAAGTGTTCGACCAAGTATCAATGCATCCACAAAGATTGACTGTTTGGTGCGGTTTATGGCATATCGGCATTATGGGACCAGATTTCTTTGGAAATGAGGAAGGAGACACCGTTACCGTTGATGGTGTCAGGTATAGAGCGATGTTAACTGACTTTCTGAGGTCACGGCTCAACAAGATGGATATATCCGAGCTGTAGTTCCAACAAGACGGCGCTACATGTCATACAAGCGACGCAAGGCTCGAAGTTGTGAAGGAGAAATTTGGCGGCTGAGTCATCTCATACCGAGCGTTCATCAATTTGGTCGCCGCGGTCATGCGATTTGAAACACTCGATTATTTTCTCTGGGGCTATGTCAAGTCCTTAGTCCACTTTGGATGAGCCGCACATATTGGACCGAGTCATCAAAAATTGGATCTACCTAGTACTCGTCTCATGTAGAAGGGGGTGTCTAACACACTCGATGCTTGGGATGGTTATCGTGACAAGTTACCCAGGTTTTCACAGAGGTCACACTCTAAGATATCATTGTACAAAAAAGCAAAGACTGGACAGAGGATATGGACAATATTTTCCTGTTCTTCTTCGTCCCTAAGCCATTATTAGGGGTTCCTCTTCCGTTTATCAGGCAGTAACAGGTTATTGCCGCCGTAACGAAGCTGATTTTATTCTTATTTATAGAAAGAAGTGCAGTTACTCTTTTGGAAGCTTCGGATAGATTTGTCTGTGTGTTCTACAGATAATAATTCTATTCCACCTGCTGTTGGCTGCTGAGAATAAGATTACTCGGTTACTCACTTATATCAGTTGCGGCCACTTTAAAATATCACGTAAATGAGCATCTACTCGTATTTTCAATTTTGGCAAGAGATTCGCGACATAGCTTTACCGACTTTGATTTAGTTGTTGGCAAATGGAATTTGATAGCTAACTAACTGGACTGTAGTACGTAAATATAAAAGGTTTTCCCCATAAAAGGTTTCAATTTAATTTATCAAGAACCGAAGTACATACATATCGTCATTAATAATGAAAAATAATATCAGCTAAATACGCTCCTCGATGGCACATCAGGTCTCTTTTGATAATATTGTTCCTCACATTTTCGGATCCACCATCGATAACAGCACGGATGTAGGCCTACAGCTCTTCAATCGACTGAGGAACGTTGGTATAAATATTCTCCTTCACATGCCACAAAGAAAGTAGTCGCACGGTTTTAAATTGCATCAATTCGGTGACCAATTTTGATCACCATTTCTAGAAATGGAAGCTTTCCTCGTAAAAGAGGAAAGATATTCCCACTTCTGTGGCACATAGTGCCGTTTTATTGAAAATAAACATCGTCCACATCTATATCTTCAAGGTTTGGTCATAAAAAGTAATTGGCCATAGCGCAACTATTCATGTTAATAGCCAATATCCGCTTAATTTTTCAAAAACCGCAGAAATACGAGTACGTTAGGGTAAACGCTTAGAAATTTACCATAGCCTGAATATTTGAAAGCTTTGCTATTGTGTTGAATTCTTTAATTTTTCCAGTTTTCTTTTTCAGGTTAAGCGTGCTTCGATGAGTTTGCGATAGTGGCCTTCCTCGATATTGAAGGAGCCTTCAATAACGTAGAGTACACTGCCATTAAAAATGCTCCAGTAGACGCTAACAATGAACGGGGCATTACAAATTGGGCTAGCGACATGCTTGCAAGCAGGAAAATAAACTGTTCAATTGGGCAACGTTCGGTTAGAATGTCTGTAACCAGGGGAATCCCTCAGGGGGATTCACTCCTGTGGGTGCTGGTTACCAATGACATCCTCAAAAAGCTCTGTATAACGGGTATAAGTGTCACGGCATACGCAGATGGGGTGGTCATAATAGTGCAGGGAAAATACTTAAATTCTTTAAGCAACATTACTGAGGTTGCTCTGAAGACAACCAGCACGTGGGCAAAAGACTGTGACCTCAATACCAACCCTTCCAAAATGGAATTGGTTCTTTTTACCGGAAAGTACAAGATACCGCAATTCATATTTCCAAAACTCAACGGAGTAGAACTGTCCCTTTCGGACAGTGCGGAGTATCTGGGTGTGGTTCTGGACAAAAGACTGAATTGGAATCTTAACGTAACGGAAAGAATCAAAAAGGCATATAGCGCTCTGCAAAAGAACGATAGGAAAAATTTGAGCCTTAAAGCCTGCTACAGTGGCCGTGGTGTAGTGGTACTAGCTATCGCTTCTCACTCGGAAGGTCAAGGTTCGAATCCTAGCCACAACAAGTTTTCATTTGTGTAATTGGAACTCAGTCAGAAAAATCTGCGTGTGAAGGCATAACACTGACATGTAGGTTTGGCTGTTGTAGGGTTTTCAAACACAAAAACAACCGTTAAAATTCACAACCTCACCATTCCGAGTGAAGAAAATCTCTCCGTCCTATTCGGACTCCCACCCCTGGAGAGTCAATATCGAAACCAAACACACCTGAGTTTCAAACCACTACATCACAAACTTTCCTTTCTCCTCCTTCTACCTTTCCGCCCGGTGGTGGTAAGGCCAATACTTACATACGGCGCACTAGTATGGTGGAAAGCCAAAAACAAGAAAACGGTTTACGAAAAATTAGCGGCTGTTCAAAGATCGGTTTCTCAGACTACGGCAACGTTGGACCCCTTTTTGAACATAACACCGCTGGATTTACAGATCAAAAAACTTGCTGGCAACAGTGCAATACGACTTACTAATCTGGGTTACTTCAAGAGCATGGCACGGTCCTAACAGTGCTGCTGCCAGGCAATTCAATCCTAACGCATGAAATTCCTTCCTTGGTCGACTTCGACATTCCGTATGATAGATATAGTACATACGAGGGGCGTTCAACATATTCTCGATATCGGGGTGAAGCTGTGGTTGTATTGGGTCTACAAGTAAGTTTCCAGCGTTTGTCAGAGATTGCGCCACTAGTGGATCCCGGGCAGAAATGTCAGACCCCATGTGTTTTATTTGTAGGTTTTGTATCTGTCAACAACTTTGCAGCGTTATATTTGAGCAGTTCTATCGGTGTCGTACATTTTATCGAGCAAAATCATGGCGAGTTTCCAGCCAAATAAACGTCATTTGCTCGAAGCGCTGCTTTCATTCTTTAATATGAAGAAAAGTGCGGCTGAGGCCTATCGTTTGCTTTCGGAAACATATGGGGCGGAATGTATTGGTGAATCGACGTGCCGCGAGTGGTTCAAACGGTTCAAAAGTGGTGATTTTGGAGTTGAAGACAAAGATCGCCCCGGAAAGCCGAAAAGTTTTGAAGACGAGGAATTGGACGCTTTACTGGATGAGGATCCGTGTCAGATTCAAGAAGAACTTGCTGCATCATTGGGCGTCACGCAACAAGCCGTTTCCCTGCGCCTAAAAGCACTGGGATTCATTCAAAAGGTTGGAAACTGGGTGCAGTACGAATTGAAGCCAAGAGACGTCGAACGGCGATTTTGCATGTCCGAAATGTTACTGCGGCGGTATAAAAATAAATCATTTTTGCATCGTATTGTCACTGGTGATGAGAAATGGATTTATTATGATAATCCTGAACGCAGAAAATCGTATACAAAGCCCGGCGAACCCGCCCAATCGACGCCGAAACGAAATATTCACGTGAATAAGGTCATGCTCTGCATATGGTGGGATCAAAAGGGTGTCGTATACTACGAACTGCTTCCGAGTGGTGAAACCATCAAAGGACCATTATATCGAACCCAACTAATGCGTTTGAAGCGGGCATTAAAAGAAAAACGGCCAGAATATGAGACCAGCCATGAGTCCGTCATTTTTCATCACGACAACGCTCGGCCACATGTTGCGGTTTCGGTGAAAAACTATTTGGAAAATAGTGCATGGGAAATTCTGCCTCACCCGCCTTACAGTCCAGACTTGGCACCATCTGACTACCACTTGTTTCGTTCGATGCAGAACGCTCTTATGGGAATACGCTTCAGCTCAGTAGCGGAAATCAAAAATTGGCTCGATACGTTCTTGGGCTCGAAAGACGAGAAATTTTTTTGGTCCGGAATTCATAAATTGCCAGAAAGATGGGGGAAAGTTGTAGCTTCCGATGGACGATACTTTGAATAAAACATTGTAACTACGTTTTCGTAATAAAACTTCAAATTTTGGAAAAAAAAACGCTGGAAACTTACTTGTAGACCCAATATATATAAATTGACCTATTTATCAAGTAATACTATTATTTTCGTGCATTCATGTAAAATTTCATATAAATGTGATTATTAATTCGCGTTTTGTCTCTAGTTAAACAGAATCATAATGGCAACTGAGACGATGATGGTGAAAATTGAGCATCGCGCTGTAATTAAATTTCTCACTAAGCAAGGAAAAAGTCAAAAAACTATGAATGAAGAGATGGTGGCTGTTTAGCAGGGTTCCGCACTTTCATTATCAACTGTGCAAAAGTGTCAAGTGAGTTCAAGAGAGGCAGAGAGAGCATTGAAGACGATCCCCGCTCCGGCGCCCCGGCTACTGCTTGTACGGGTGAAAGCATCAAAGAAGTCGAAAAACTTGTTCTTGAGGATGTCCGAATAAAGGTGAAAATGATGGCAGAGATCACCAAGCTTTCAATTGGTACCATTCACACCATTCTTCATGACCATCTTAACCTTTCAAAGGTCAGTGCAAGGTGGGTGCCACGAATGCTCACAGCGCCTCAGAAAAAAGTGAGAATCGCATGCTGTAGGGAGCTTTTGGAGATGTGTAGTGAGAACGCGGACGGTGTTATGGATCGAATTGTTACTGGGGACGAAACATGGGTCCACCACTATGACCCTGAAAGCAAACAAGAGTCCATGCAGTGGCATAAAAAAGGAATAGACCCCCCGAAGAAGTTCAAAGTCACTCCGTCTGCCGGGAAGCTCATGTCCACAGTTTTTTGGGACTCAAAGGGAATCTTGCTCATTGAGTACAAAAAAAAAAGGTGAAACCATCAACGCCACATCCTACGCTTCCACTTTGCATAATTTGCGGGAGGAAATTAAAAAGAAAAGACGGGGTAAACTCGCAGCGGGTGTGTTGCTTCTTCATGACAACGCTCCTGTTCACACGGCGCGAGTTTCCAAGGCTGCTGCGCGAGATTGTGGTTTCGAAGAAATCCAACACCCACCCTATAGTCCAGACCTTGCCCCTAGTGATTATTTCCTGTTTCCGGATTTGAAAAAATGTCTTCGTGGAAAAAGATTTTCGGATGATGAAGAACTCAAGTCGGTATTTTGCAGAGAAAGAGGAAATTTATTATTTTGAGGGTTTAAAAAAGCTTATCTCAAGATGTAACAAATGCATTGATGTTAGGGGAGATTATATTGAAAAATAAAAACAATTTAAATTGAATTCGCATTTTCCTTCATATCGATACCGAGAATATATTGAACGCCCCTCGTATATCCGGAAAGAGAGGACTGGGGAAAAAAATACAATAATCAGGCCAAATGAAATTGCAATTTTCAAAGATGGCTCGAAAACAGAGGAAGGAACAGGTTCTGGTATCTTCTCACGAGACCCAGAACTAAGAGAGTCTATAAGACTACCGGGCCCAAGCAGTGTCTTCCAATCAGAGGTTCTGGATGTCCTCAGGGCGGCTGATGAGATCGATATCCGAAAGAGATATCGCTATCTAGATCGATAGCCATGCCGTACTAAGCGAATGGAATCAACCAACGTCAACTCTGATACAGTCAGGGGCTGTCGCACAGTGCTCAAGGCATTATGCAGTCAGAACCGTTTAAGACTGTGCTGGGTACCAGGATACTGCGGTACTAAAGGAAATGAACGCGCGGATGAGCTTGCAAGAGAAGGAGGGCTACTCGACAATAGTGAGGTTGCCAACACCAAATCATCCCTTTGCATAGTGAGGGGCACTATCGAGGAAAAAATCACAAAGACTTGAAGCTTCTGGCAAGAAATAAGAATGCGCAAATGTTGAATTACACCGGTGCCAAAGAAGAGACAGAGTTCTGGCCTCCTGCAGTTGTTAAGGAAGCACACCAATTGAGATGCCCTCTAGTCAGCACTTGTTCTATTAGACAATAGTAAATGCATGCATACGGGAAGTTTCAAACTCTGGAGAGGAATACTTGTACTGATACAAACATCATGTATTCTATAAGGATCACTTGGATTATGCCACTATCAAAATATTACATGACTAACACATGGTGTAGGATTTTCTTTTTGGTTGAGACTATAAAAAAAACACAAACTAATCTCGAAATACTTGAATCTTACACTAACACGCAACAAATCTCTGTTTATTCTACAATGGTACTCACCTGATAGAAACTATAATTGTTGGCAATCAAATCCCCATGCGCTCGTGTGTGCTGATACCAGGAATAAGCCCTCTTCGCCGGAGATATCAGTATCGTCACTATCTTAGCATGTGGGAGTAGGGCATGTGCTCGTTTTGGCACAACATCACCATCGAAGTACGTCGCCGACTTCTCAAACATATACTTCGCTGTGGTATTCGCTTCGATTGGAAAGAATTCCATGTACCAATCCAGACCACGATAGTAATTGTTGCCATTGAAAAATTGTATCTCCTCGAATGTATCTGGACTGGGTACATTACTAGCTATAGCTGTATGCATACTCAGGAATGTGTATAAAGCGGTGGTACCGGTCTTCTGTGGACCGATGACTAGAAACTTTGGCAGAGAATCACAACTTTTGTTCTTCGACCAGATTTTCACATGACGTGGGTCATCACACGGATTTCCCCACACTGGGTCAGATTCTTCTGGATGCAGCCGGAAGTACATTTCGGCCAATTGAACTGGTGGAGCTGAACTTAATTTCAAATTTGTCCAACAGCGCAGGAATTTTATCACCGATTCAAATGTATACAATGCCAGACGATCTGATCCATAGTTGGACATGTGTGTCATAAAGATGTTAATCGGATTGTAGACAATTGTTTGAAAGAGTTCGCCTCCCTGAATGGATTCGTCTAGTTTGTCCCTACCGCCAGGATAACGATCAATGTACATGGTGTGGGTAAAGAGTCCACATGTTTGTCGGGGCAATACCATTATGTTTCGATGAATGAAACCACGACGTAGCCTCGCTGGCCTTAGATGTGGATACTCCTCGGTCGATGTAACTTTAATGTTCCACACCTTTTTCCAAGCCTCATAGAGCACTTCATGCGCTGGATATACGCCCGAATGATGCGGTGAAATGGAATAACCCGAGTCTGTTGGAATCTGATGCTCCTTGGCGAATGCATAATTTAGCAGCATTTCATTCACTAGCACGGTTAGGTTGTCATACAAATGGGGCTGTTGATGCTTCCACATATGCGAAAACCAATTAAACTCTTCGACATTACGCAGCAGGAAGTCATCTCCTAAATTCTCCTCTCTCGTCCCATGATGGTAGTACTTCCCTGAGAAGCCGAGATTAAATTTAAAACCCGGAACTAAGGCAGCTATATGCTTCTGTGTGGCTATCAAAGCTCTCACATCATCTGGTCGTAGCCTCGTGCCCTTCTCTCCCACAAAAATGTCATCAATATCGACAAGGATCATTCTATTCAGACTTAAACTAAGCTGCCCGTGGCTCAGGTACGAAAGAGCATCCAAGAATAGTAACCGATGCAACCAAAATCTCAGACTGCTGCCAAATAGTACACGCTGGATGCCATCCAGATGCCCGTGGTCTTGCAGTACAGTACTCAAAGGTAACTGCACTTGTCCGCCATCCGATGGATAATCTTGGGTGTTGCGTTGAGCCCATTCTATCGGCTCATAGGTGGAATGATTATGTTGGAATACGGCCCAATCGTCACCGGGCAATGCACCCCATGCCGTATCACCGGCACGTGTCAGCCGTAGTACTGGTGATGCTGGATTTAGGCTAGCATCTCGTAGCCTTAAATTTGTGTGTATGTACAAAGGGAAGCCTCGCAACTGGGCTGCAACTAGGGACTCCTCGCTGGGACTGACAAAGCCAACAATTCCAACTGAATATTCACGGCAATATTTGTCCAGCAGCTCACGATTCCATTTATCCATGTGCAGGTATTTGTCCAGATTCTCGAACACAATGACACCATAACGTCCTTTGTCCAGGTTGGTTAACACCGGCAGGCTCTTGCCAGCAACTTCTGTTTTGTACCTGCAAAGAGAATGGAGAGTTAACATACGAATCCGAATATTTTACTGTCAGGAGATATAGTAAAGAGATACTGTGCTTGTATGAGAACCATGTTTCCTATGTTACCCTGCAGTGGCAGGAAATGCAAATGAAAGTTGTTCAATTCCTAACGCCTTCCCCCCTCCCCCACCCGGTAAACAATCGAAAAGAGCAGTGCCAGTTAAGTTAGTGGCGGTGGTAGTGGTGGTGGTACTCATAGTGGCCCTGATGGTACTGGTAGTAATGGTTCTGGTGGTTGGTGATGGTCTTTTGGGACTAGGAACCGCTGCATGGCCTTTTGAAGGTGAATTGTGGCAGCAGTGGTTGCCAAACATTTGGATTTTAAGCAGCAATAACTATTCAATGCGTTGCCTGTATGTGCCGCGAATAATTTAGGCTCAGTCCTGCAGACACGGTCCTTTGGTCCTTTGTAAGTGACGAGCTTCTGTTCATAGATCGCATTTTTACAAAGGGCTTTTGGGAATTTAAGAGCTCAAAGCTGTTTTAAGGCATTGAGGGTGGTTGGTTAGTTGGAGCTGACGGTGCCTCCTCATATTGGAAGTGATTTGGGGTTTTGCTACTTGCTACCGAAAAGTATGTGTTCAAAATCAGACGGAGAATAGATGCCTGTGCTGGGTTCTGTTCATGTGCCTGTATCATGTGGTGAGATCGATTTTACAGAATTTAGGAACCACAACAGCATTATTGCACTCTGCGTGAATTCGGGGGAATTGAAATTAATTGTTCGATCTGGTTGGTGAGGTCACAGTGGGTGAGCACTAAACGTTACTTTGTGAGATAGTCTAGTTGTTCTGGAATTGTGCTGAAAATATGGGGGAAAATGGTCGGAGGAACATTGAAATCCACATACTACTGTAATTGATGTATTTGACCGCTGACAGAAAGGAAAATTCATTGAAATCCTGATACTACTTAGTCTCGAAGTGAACGTTTCAAATCAACTCAAGTGCAAAATGAACCTGAAAGGCATTTCATATGTCCAGAGCAAGAAGAAGGTCTTAAAGGTCAAAGGAAAAGTTAATATCGAACTCGACACACATTCATTACAGAGAGGTACAACTATCTAGCTGTGTCCAAGTATGTGGTTGAAGCAATAATAGACGAAAGGATAGTGTAGAAGATACATTGGGAATTACAATCAAATTTTCTTGGAAACTATCTCATGAAAAACAAATCTTCAACGTTTAATAGCTATCATTTCACAGGAGAAGGGTTAGGATCATCATCGATGATAAACCGACTTCTCATAGATGAAACATTCCTCAGATGACCTCGGTCTAGAATAGAGTATTGGACGCAGTTCAAATAAGTTTTATAGAAGAAGGACCTGGACAAGAAAGTTGTTAGAAATCCTGGACAAGTGTACACTAGGGTGTCCCTTATTTTTCAAAGTTAAAGCATACGCTCTAATTTTTTTCATTTCACCATAAAATACTTGAAAATAAAATTTTATCTTAATTGAACCGCAGCAACCCGTGCCGAGTTGCGGGCGAATTATATGTTCATACAATTTACGAGGATTGCTTGTATAGTTAACATGCATGATAGTAAAGTTTCAACATGTCAGTGGAACTAAGAAATATTTAAAAAAGTATTTTCTTGGTTGGTGAAATAAATCACCAAATAACTGGTGCAAAGTTACCGTCTAATCGTCACGTTCTCTCAGTTATTTTCTTTAATATTCGCGAAGTAAAATTGACTGTAAATGAAAGTGCAAATCTTGTGATTCGGGAATGCTTTATATTTTGGGAAAAGACAAGAATACCCGCCAGAGCTGTACCTAACTGTGTGAAAAAATTTGTGGATCTTTACCAAGTTTGGAGAGAGCTGCAAAAAAAAACTGTACAAAACCACAGGACGTTTATAAGCACCGCGAGGATGCTCTAGAATAGATCAAAATAGAGGAAGAAAAAATTATTCTACAAAAACAAAGAGAGCCACGGCGTCCGGGTTGTTTAGCGGGTGTTGACAAAAAGTTTGCTGAGAAATAAGAACGAGTAAGTAAGAACAGGAAAAAAGACTAAAGCCTTTGACTACCAAGAACTTCTCGACTTCATACAATGGCCCACCTCAAGATATTCACGAACAGTCTATCTGTTCTGACGAAACTTTGGCTGAAAATTTTCCCTCCATTTCGCAAACGCAGCCCGTGAGTTCGCTGTCTACCACAAAAAGAAGAAGGACGTGTTTTATCACCCCTAAATTGGTTGCTACTTTAAATAGGTGTCAACCAAGTATAAGGGATTCTGTTTGCATAGTTCAGGCTGTAGTAGAAGCACTTGATCTCAGTTGTGAGAATTTTACAATCAGCAAGTCTTCTATTCAACGAATTCGGACCCAAATGAGAGTAGAAAGGGCAATATCGATCAAATCTGATATTCAGAATAACGTGAATGAAACTGTGACGGTTCATTGGGATGGAAAACTGTTGCCAAGTTTAAATGTGACGGGTTCAAAAGAAGAACGCCTGCCAATTCTGATTTCATTCGGAGAAAAAGAACATATTTTAGCAGTGCCCAAACTCGAAAGTTCTACTACCAAGCTCAAGCTATTTTCAATGCGGCTTTTAATTGGGCCCTCAAAGGTAAGGTACAGATTATGTGCTGCGATACAACGGCCTCTAATACAGGTCGCTTAAATGGGGCTTGTGTGCTCTTGGAGCAAAAAATAGAAAGAGAATTGTTATTTTGTGCGCGCTGTCATCATACATATGAACTGGTTTTGAGATGTGTATTTGAATCAAAGATCCCCCGAGTGACCAGCAGATCAGAGACAATTGGAGGAACGTTGGTCCAACTGCTATTGAAACATGGTCTGATTTCGCAAAGAAATATTTCTGTGAGACACTCATTAACGAATTAATTAACTATTATAAAAAAGAATTACTGAAATCAATTATACGTGAATTGATTGAGCTTTCTATCGTTTTTTTGAGAGGAGACAATGAAAACAAATTTAAAATCAGATCTCCTGACCCAATATATCAGGCACGATGGATGCCAAGAGCTATCAGTCGTTTGCAGATCTCCTTAGAGAATAGACGTGTTTCGGCTTTTTCCAAAGTAAAAAAATAGTGGTTCAGTTATTCTCATAAACAATAGTGTTGCCGGTACCGTGGCGAAAGCCATCCAAAGAAGGAGGAGGATAAAAACTACTCCTAATTTAACGAAAACTAAAATAAGTGCTGTTTTAACAGCTGAATCAGCAAAAACAGCACAACAAAATAAAAAACAAGCAGATGCACTAATGTACATCGCTGATGAAGTCCAGTATGAGGGGGCAACAACAACTTTGCCTCCCTAGCGGCATCTGAGTCTGAAGATGAGGATGAACTGATTGAAGAGATTAATAGCAGCATACAAAAGCTGACAGAAAAAGTGCTTGCTATTAAACAAAACCAAACTGCACGCAGGCAGAGGGAGCAATTGGAAGCAGAGAGCTTCTAACAACAAGAGCAGAAACAACAACTGCAGCAGCAACAAAACCAGCAGCAGCAGAAACAACAGCTGCAAAAACAACAACAGTTGAAACCACTGAAAAAACATCAGCAGCAGCAACAACAACAGCAGCAGCAACAACAACACCAGCAGCAGCAACAACAACAGCAGCAGCAGCAGAAGAAGAAGGAGAAGGTGCCTCCTATTAACACCTATAAACTAGAGGTAAGTGCTACCAAGGACCTGTGTAGGTTGGTTATTGGTAATAACTTTAATATTAAGAGATTGGGGAACGATCGCCATGCCATCCACTGTAATACAGTAGAGGGCTACGCGAAAGTTAAAGAGCTCCTAAAAGAAACGACGACGGAGCACTACTCATTCACACCGAAGTGTGAAAAGCGGCAATCGCTGCTGCTGAAGGGGTTGGAACCGTCTTCTGATCCTGAGGAGATCCTGAGGAGATCCTGGCACTGCTCAAAGAGAAGGAGTGCGAAGGACTCAAGTTCGTGGGGGTAAAGCCATTTACCACAGTTAGAGCCAGGCGGGAGAAACGGAGTCTGCCGTTCTTCCTAGTGCAGCTCAGTCCCGAAAGCCATCTGGATCGTCTAAGGAGTATCAATTCATAGACTACCAGGTGGTTCATTGGGAAAAATTAAAAAGGAGCGAAGGCGTTATACAATGCGTTCGCTGCCAGAGGTTCGGACACGCCGCGACGAACTGTCAAATGCAGCCTCGATGTGTGAAGTGCGCAAAGAACCACAGTTCCGAGGAGTGTGCTCTAGGTAAAGATGGAGCATCCGATAGGACGCAGCTCTCGTGCGTATTATGTGGGAACGTGGGACACACCGCAAACTATCGGGGTTGTCCTAAGTTCGCTGACATTAAAAAAGCAAAACTGGCTCGGCAGCTGAAGGTGGAGGTCAAACGTTCACCTGTGAGGTTTCAAACACCAGCCGTCACGCCCCAAATTTCCTACTCCCAAATGGCGTCAGGTAGGGGGGCTACGGTACAGCAAGCGACTGTTGCTTCTCCGGCGCCAATGCCGAGAACAACGGAAGCTGCACCTAACATGCTGGCCATCTTGCTCGCAATCCAAGGGCAGATGGCTCAGGTGCAAGAACAGGCCAAGCGGGTGGACCAGATCTACGCGCTGCTGCCGGGCCTAACGCAACACATGTCGTAATGGGTACGCACATGGTGTAGCAAACTTTGAAGGTCCTTGCGGTGAATGTTAATTCACTGATTAGAATCGAACGAAGAGCCGCGATGTTTAAATTGCTACAAGACCAAACTCCTGATGTGCTTTTCGCTAGCGAAACCAAGCTAACCGATAAGCACAAACTGGAGTACAACAATTACATTGTTAGAAGAAGAAACCGGCCCAGATCCAAATGTGGAGGCGGTGTCGCGATCTTCATGAAACAAGGTATAAAATTTCACAGAGTGTACAAGGGAGTGTTGCGCAGGTTCCGGGTGTTGGAGGCAGTCGTCATTTACATCCCGCTCTGCAGTGGAAAGCGGCTATACTTGGCTTCTGTTTATGCACCTAAGACTTCACAATCCACTTTTTTTATTACAGAGCTCGACACGCATTTTCGACTTCTGAGACTGGAATCGGGGGAGAATTATTTTATAATCGGTGGGGATTTCAACGCTAAACACAGGGATTGGGGAAGTAATTTGCCAAATACTAGAGGGAACCTACTACTCGATTGATGGGGTCAGCACGATGTCATGTACAGACTCGGTCTTAAAGCGACGGATAACCCGTCGTTTCCCAGAGGCGGGTCTTATTTGGATCTACGGCTGTACGACGAACGTATACGACTGACAGGTACGAATTTACAAACGCTAAACTGTCTGCGCACATTCGTGTATGACAGTGACCATTGCGGTTTTAGCACCGAAATTACAGTTCCCAACGAAATTGCGGAATTGGAGGAGTTTGTCCAAAGATATTCTTACAACTACAGTAAGACTCGATGGACACGCTTCTCTGCAACCTTGACAAGAGCACTCGCTTCGAACACGCTCCATCCACCGGCCAATAGGAATTTGTCAAACGAGGAGATCGACAATTACCTAAAACAAATGGACGAGACAATTAAACAAGCTATGGACGCTACAATACCGCGATATCGACATACGACTAACGAAGACCTGTTCCGCAATCCTACTATTGACGCACTGCACCGACAGAAAAGTAGACTTCTGACAAGACTCAAAAACTTGTACAGACAGTTAACTGACAGACAAGACCCGGAGATTAGGACACTGAAGGCGTCGATTAAAAATATTCAAACGTTAATAAAAGAGAATTACAGAATTTCTGTAAGTTCGTATTGGAACAACAGGGTTCGGGCTGTAAACACCAGCAATCCGAATATGTTCCCGCAAATAAATAAACTATTTCGGAGGAAAAATCAAAACGACTTTCAGTGTCTTAAAATAGCCCGGACAACAGACAACGAACGGTTACTGACAATAGCAGGTATTGATCCAAATGAGGCCGCTGATGATAACGACTTCTTTGTGATCGAGGATCCACAGGAGAAGGTTGAAGCCATAGGGGCGACTTTCCAGGAAATATATAAGGCCACTGATACCATTGGCCCTAATTATGACCTGGACAATCGCGTCTTGGTGCACGACCTCTACATTCGAAATGAAGTAGAAAACTGGCGATCCGAGGGCTCTGGTTTCACCCGGTTCAGCGACGAAAATATGGCAAATAATGTCATTACCAGAGAGGGTGACCTACCCCCGTTCATTTCGAAGGAAGAGCTCCATGAGATCTTCGACACAATCAGGGCTAAGAAATCGGTGGGGACCGATGGTATTCCGAACATCGTGTTTCGACATCTTCCTCTAGAAGCGGTGGACATTTACACCACCCTGTTTAATAATGCAATGAATAATGCACATTATTCAGCGCATTGGAAAACGGCGGTGGTTCAACCTATCCCCAAAAAGGGAAAGGATATATCCAATCCGGCGAATATCCGTTCGATAAGTCTCCTTCCGAATATCAGTAAGGTGTTTGAAAAAGTAATCAATAGAGCTCTGTCTAGGTGGGTTGAGGACAAACATATAGTTCCGGATAATCAATTCGGTTTTAAGGCGGGACATGATATCTCACATGCCACGTCTAAACTGGTGTCCGATATCCAATGGAATAAAGGCAAAAACCAATGCACTGGTGCCTGCCTTGTAGACTTGGAGAAGGCCTTCGACACTGTATGGTTAGAGGGTCTTTTCTATAAGCTGACTAGGCTGGGGATCAGTAAACCACTCTTGTACATTCTTTATAATATGCTAACCAACAGACAGTTCATCGTGAAAAATGGTGATGTGACTTCTGTTGGAATATTTCAAATTAAAAATGGTCTTCAGTAAGGCGCGGTCAATTCGCCGATCCTATTCAACATTTATACAAGCGACTTGATAGGTTCACTTCCCCATACTATTGCGTACGCAGACGATTTGATAGCGTACAGAACAGGTCCAAAAATCGAGGTCATTAATACTCTCTTGCAGCGTGACTTCGATAAGATAAGACGATTTTGCGATGACTGGAAGTTGAAAATCAACTTTCAGAAGTCGGAAACCATTCTCTTTAGGACGCCGTTGTCTAGAGCCTCTAGGGATACCAGAAAAAATTGGCGAAAGTTCTCGATCATTGGACAACACGGACAGCCTCTTGCCTGTCGAAATGTAGTCAGATACCTTGAGATCTGGCTAGATCAGTTTCTGTATTTTGACAAAAATGTAGACGCTGCTCTGGCCAGAGCTAAAGGCGCTTTTGCCCTTACAAAGAGACTGTTTTATAGCAGCCAACTCGATGCGAGGGTAAAGGTAATCTGCTACATGGCCCTTATCAGGCCCATGCTGGTATTCGGGTGCCCCGTGTGGTTCAATGTGCGAGCAAGCTTAATGGAAAAGATTCGGGTTTTTGAGAGGGCTTGCCTTCGCTTGTACAGAACACCAGAGTCGGAG
The DNA here is from genome assembly GCA_963966105.1 of Volucella zonaria. Classification (NCBI taxonomy): domain Eukaryota; kingdom Metazoa; phylum Arthropoda; class Insecta; order Diptera; family Syrphidae; genus Volucella; species Volucella zonaria. The sequence goes on from OZ014534.1 coordinate 110,543,460, forward strand.
TACAAAAAATTTTATCGTAATGAGGTTCTTTACAACGGGGCGAACCTAATACGAGTGGACAACTTCGTAATTTAGCTGACTCGAAGGCACATTGCAAGAGCAATGACCTCGACGAATAACCTGATATCTGGGGCTTACTACCCCAATTCCCTTTACCACGAGAGGGTGCGCTATGATGGCTTCGTTCCACCGGAAGCATTCCTCTACCTAGATCAGATAGGGTTGATCCAGGATAGATCAGCGGTCCCGTTAATCTACCATGTCGCTCGGACAGCTGGGGACAGGCGACTCAACTACAACAGAGACGTCGCACACGGCAGTGTGGATCGTCTCAGGTTCAGTAGGGCAGTGGGGAATCGCGATAAGAGGGATGTCGTTCGGCAGCACTAGCATTTCTGGTGGTTGAATAATGGAGAAGAGGTTTCGTCAACGTTTCTGTCAATTACGGACCAGCCTCACTAATGAGGCAGAGCTGACCAATCTATTTGCTCTGTAAATAGCGATGGCCAGCTTGCATAGGTTCAAGTTAGCATTTAAGAAATACATATATATATTAGTATATACATAGGTATATACTAGTATATGTATGTCATTGTGTATAATGTCTATATGTATGTATGTGTGTATTGTGTACGTAGGTTAGGTAGACTAAGGTTTATTTTAAGTTAGATATTAAGTTTTTATAAAAAATAAAAAATTATGTCCATATGCTAAGTTTTTTGTTAAATTCTTTTCTTAGCCTTAAGCATAGAAAATAAGTATTAATAAATAAAATGTAAACAAAGTCGAAAGACATATATATAAGAGTTTAGAGTAGCTTAGAGTGCCTGTGTGGGGCCAGTAAGTTAGTATAAGTTTGTTAAGTAATTTTAAGCTAGCATTTAAGCATTTTTTGTTAGTATGTAAGAGTTAATGATTTAGAAAATAAAAAAATGCATTTAAAACTAAAACTAAAACTAACGCCAAGAGCTATTTACGATTTAAAGATGTGTTTGCTGCAATCCCAGTTTAAAATGTGTACTAAAGACAAGCTATCACTGCAAGATACTTGTTTATTTATTGCAACAGATTATTTAAAGCCCTGGCTTGGGTGCAATTTGGCAGTAAAAGTCCCGGATCAAGATTTATGCTTCTTAGAAACATTGAAGAACTATGAAACAAGGTGATTTCTAAAGCAGCTCCAACCAAGTTCGGTCAACATTTATGGTATTTACCAGAAAAAATAGCTTCATTTTCACTATTTGATGATGAAGTTGATACACAATCCAAAGCTAATATTGCATAGAATTTAAAAAGAAAAAGTTTATACGATTTAGGGAAGAGATATGTTCCGTCAAAGGAAGAAATATCTGCCTCATTGTACGGTGAGTTGAATAAGTGTTTTTCTTTCTATCCCTAGAAAAACTGTTAATTTTGTTAATAAATAATTTTTCTTATTGTTGTAGAAAAATGTTTGAGTGATTTCGTGACCATAAAGAGCACAAATTTGTTATCGCGGTTAAAAATTGATAATACTTTTCCTCCAAGAAGACGTCTCTTCCTTGGGTTCAAATTCCTTCCTTTCAGGAAGCTAAACAAAAAGTTATGCATTTGAAGGCAGTCAGTGAGACAGCATAGAGAGGTTTGAAGCTCATGAAAGTTGTACCCAGATTGTGAAAAAAAGTATCCTGTATAATTATACGGTTATTTAATTTTTATAAATAAACGCTAATAAAAATAAAAAGAATTTTGTTCTTATATAGCTTATACGCCACTGGATGTTTTAGAACCGTTTATATAGGAATACATTGAGGCTTTGTCGGCACAGGTTATCGTTGTTATATAACCATGAAATTTTGCACGTGGTTAGTGTTTAGTGTTATTAAAAGAATTAGTGGGTATGCATTACGAAATTTGAAAGGAAAAAAAAATCGACCATATAAGGGACACCCTAGTATACACGTAAAAAATTTATAACTTTATCAATTGGCTCTAGTTCCTGCCTTTTTGAACAAGAGAGGCTGTTCAATTTATAAAATATGTCTACCTCACAGGTTCTGATAAGATCTCTTAGAAGAGCAGTTAAAATCACCTTTGGCAATACCATTGTTTGATTGCCTTAATTCCATTTAATTTTTGTGGGGGCTAACGCCCCCATTTATTTGGCTTAATTCAAGCTTAAAAAACTAGGACTTAAGAACTAATACTAATTAAAGTTTTAAAGCTAGGGATGGTGAAGGTGATCAAATTTGAGGGAAAGAGTGCTGAGAGCGTTAGAGGCATATGTGCTGCGGCTGATTGGTAGATAAAAGAGACGAGGACAACGGAGATTTCGAGGGTTAGTGTGAAAGAAAATGGAGTTGTAAAGAGATGAGCAATCGACAGAGCCTGAGAGGAGTCGGTGAATGAAAAGAATGTCTGCTGTGTCCCTTCGTTCCTCAAGGGCATATTCCGGTTAATGAGTTTGAGACGGTTTCGATAAGGAGGTGAGATTAAAGGACCGTCCCAAAGTGGACCTCGAAGAGCAAATCGAAGAAAACCACGCTAGGTCCTCTCAATTCGGGATACATGAACTCGTTGAACGGCACACCATGCTTGGCTAGCGTACTCGAGAAGGGGGCGATCGTAAGTGATGTCACGTAGGGGTTGCAGAATTCTTTGGATGAGTTTGCTTTGGTGATTATCTCATCAATATGCGAGCGGAAATTAAGTCCTTCTCACAGAAACAACTATCTCTTAAACAATCTGAGCCTCCTCCAACCTGACAACTGAGAACACATCTATGTCAGCTCCTCCAATCGCTACCCACGGAAGCTTATCAATCACTTTAACATATTCTTAACACACTAGGAATCCTCACAGAGAATACCAATTACACTATACCTGAACTTTGGTTTGACAAAGGCTGTCATGTAAGCTTCCCCTCTAGATAATTCAGTGAGGAAGATGCTTTCATGGACGACAAGTCAATCCACTTTTACACAGATGGCTCTAAAACTGATTACGAGCTTGGTGGCGGTGTTTTCTCAGATAAGCGAAATCTAAGCCTCTCTTTCCGTCTTCCAAATCGCTGTAGCGTGTCCCAGGCGGAAATTTTGGCGATTAAAGACGCTTTGTCCTGGCTGAAGAAAAACGTGATATCTGCAAAGGATATCCGCAACTTTTCGGATAGTCAGGCCGCTATCAAGTCCCTGTAGTCGGTCTCACTAAATTCTAAAACCGCCCTTGAATGCCGGTCATCTCTTATGGGGATGGCAGAGCAGTTCAACCTTCACCTTTGTTGGGTGCCGGGCCACAGAGACATTCCAAGTGAACTGTAGAGCCAATGAACTCGCCAAAATTGGACCCACTCTACCTATGCTACCGGCCTTAGTTGGACTGTTGGACCAACATGTCTAGCGACCAAACAGATCTGGCCAAAACTGGATCTGAATCGTTCTAAGTATCTGAACCTTCTAAATAAGAAACATCTCAGTGCCATCATAGGTGTCATCACTTGACACTGTCTTACTGGCAAGCACGCAAGAAGGCTTGGCGCCTTTACAAACAATTTCTGCAGAAGCTACATGGACGAGGAAGAGGAGAAGATAATCCTCCACCTACTCTGTACATGTCCAGCTTCCTCCCAGGGAAGAAAACTTCACTTAGGAGCTTTGTTCTACAACGACCTAAACGATCTAAAAAATATAGACGTAAACAGTCTCCTACGCTTCATCATAAGCTCAAACTGGTTCATAGATCCACGTGGCATCACAATGAGCCAACAGGCCTAAGTGGGTTGGTATTTCCAACAGCCACTCTTACCTACCTTACCTACCTACCTACGAGTATGTACGCTAGAACCTGATATCTTCCTAAACCTCCATTTCCAAGCTGCAATATTTCAAGAATAGAAGGCTTCTCTGAATGCAGTAGAAAGGTTGAATCTTGTTTTTGATAACAGGTCACAATGGGTTCGTGGAAAATGAGATTTCTGACGAACTTGTTAGGCGAGAGGGTTTTGCAAGACCCGAACCAGCGTTAGAATTACTTGCGTCTTTATATGGAGCTTTAATTGACAATTGGATTTTATATGAGGATTCGCCACAATGTCAGAAACTTTCCTGATGTCAACACACTACGCAAGACTGTAGACTACTTATTGGCATCATGATGGGGCACTACGCTTTTGCTAGGCACTTAAGTGTACTAGGCATCTGTGACACAAAATCCTACGAAACTTTTTGTGACAGTGATGACGACACCGCAGAGCACCATTTCTGCGAGTGTCCAACCTACGCTAGCATCAGGTTGAAGGTATTCGGCGCTGGTATGGGCACTGGTACTAAAAGTACAAAGGAAATATAAAAGGAGTACCATGAGCTGCTTCTTTCTCTAAATGCTCTGTTCCAACAGAAAATAGCTACTGGCCCCATTGGTTCCAACGTCTTCATATTCAGGAACTTAGGCGATCCCTGAATGATTTGTTGATCTGATGGCCCCAGACTCTTTTATAGATTTTTTTGTATGGGAAATATCCTGGTCAGCAATATGATTTCTTCCGGCTCGAAGCAATCTTTGTATTTGAAATTCCTTTTTTGTGGAACTAGAATTGCATATCGAAGAACCAATTCCAATGTCTTCAATGTGGTTCCTATTGGCCATGAGTACCAAGTACACTTTAAAATAGCGCCTAAGATACTCATTCTATAGATCGAAGGCACCTCGTAAACATAATGAAGATTGCAAACTTACCAAAGGAGTAATCCTCTTTCACAAGATCTCTTCACCTACATATGGTATCTATACATGTACACTGTTAATCTCAAAAACCGTTCATGAGAGCATTAATAAATCACATCCCATTACCGTTGTTGGTATTTCCATAACCATTCCCGTTGCATTACATGTCATTTGTATTGATTATCCCTCTTAATTACTATTGTCCAGTTCAGCGATAAACAATGAAAAACAACAACTCGTTCACTCTACGATGACCCATCATAAATCAAGCAGAGAAATCCTTTAACCAACCCAACATACAGCATTCAGCATCCAACATCCTTTTAATTACCCAAGCGACCTCGGACCCATATCATTCCAGCACCAGCAATACCAGCAAACTCAACGCAACAACAAGACTTTTCGCATGCGATTATGAGCGACCGCTTAATAACGTACAAAACGCAATTAATAATGCTAATGAACCGTTCAAATGGATCCACCATCCGTCTGACCAATGTGCACTTCCAAAAACTTCCAGCACTGTCTGGTCGTCATTGTGAAACACCGTGACCTCAAATTACCAAAAGCAGCTCTTTGAAAAAAAAAAAACCAAACCGTTGGTGTCCACATTTAGCCGCCACGAAAGCGAATCGAAACTCATCGCACACAATTAAGCGTAATTAATGGTGGCAACATCCACGGAGATCTCAATTAGACAGGGGAGACCTCTCAATCAGCCCTAGAGATCAAGCGGGAAGGACTCCACATCACAAGATAATCTGCATCGGAATCCTCTTTGTGGGAACAGCCAAAAAAAAAAAAAAAAAATAATAAAAATTTCCAATTTTTTCAGTTGACACTGACACACCACCATAGAGCCCATTTCAGTTCAATTCAGCCAAATTCAGCTGAAATGTCCCAGCTGGAATGGCAAAGGATTTTTGAAACAATGTGATGTACAAGTATGGTATGCCTGTGTGAGTGTTAGCAATGCCGGCCGTCATGCGATGCGATGTGATCTCTTTGTTTTTCTAGCGATTTCAACTGGAAAATGATTTGCATCAGAGGTCGCGTTGACGATAAACTTTGCCCAATACTCTGTCGAGTGCGGCCAGAGGTAGAGAAATAATTATGCGCCGCCAAATGGCACTCAACACGGTCAAATGGACAAGCTGGACAAATGGTCTTTGTTCGAGTCGCTTCCAGTCGAAACAAAGCAAAGCCATTGGGGAATTTTAATTTGCATTCCGTTGGAGGTTTTTATTTTCATTGCTACGAATATGACCGATGACTGAGGTGGCAAGGACAAACATGGTGGCAGACAGAATGGTGAACATCCAGAACGACCGTACTCAGACTCCTACATCGAAGAGTGGTGGTATTCTGAGTACATACATACGAGTACTCGTATATGGGAAATCGTTCTTCCGGTTGAGTGAATTTTATCCGCATCCGCATCCGCATCCTTCGCCTGTCATAGGTCATGGAAGCAAAGTCGATAGTGGAAGACTCTGGGTCTGTGGTGTTGGTGTTGAGCTTGGGCGCCATCTACAGCCGGTTGTGTACTTTTTAGTTTGCTCACTGATGCGTTACTTACACACGAAAACACATCGTACAAGTGTACATATGTGTTTTTTTTTTTTTTTTTTGTTTTCCAAAAGTTAGAAACAATTTATAGCGTCGCCGGCGATGAAAAGCATGGGTCGAGACAGGAGGCAGGAGAAAAGAGAAACAATTGTGCAATTTCCCCCAAAACACTGTCGTTGGCGAGCGAACAGGGCACATAAGAAGGACTTGCTGCAACAATCTCGTTAGGACATTCAGATTAAATGGGATTTTTATGAGTTTACTGAAGAGGGTGATGTACGAGTACATGTACGAGTACATAGATGTCGATATATGGTAGGTGACGTTTTAGCTTTCACGTGGAGAGATAGTGGAATTTTGTTAAATTGAATTTGCAATAATTTGATGCACAAAGATTGAGGACGATATAGAGAGACAGAGTGAATAAAGGGCGGATGATGGGGATATTCTCAGAGTTGAGTTACTTTAATGATTAAGGTTTTGATGGGAAGATAGTCCTTTTGCAAGGGATGTCAGTGAAAGATGTAAAAGCTGAATGAACTTGTCAACTTTAAATCGACCAAATCAGTTAAGGCTTCAAAATGATTTGAAAGTTTTCTACAATTTAAAGTCGAATATTGCTGGAGGACAAATCGGTTATCTTCTACACACACTGATCAATGATTATGGACGGGGTAGGTGCAGGTGTTTTTCTAGACAAACTTAATCCTTCACGCACTCTGTCCCAAAAAAAAGGAAAACTCCATCTGGGAGCTTCTACCATTGCAATCTAAATGATTTTAAAAATACAGAAATTAGAAGTCGGTTATGCTTCATCCGACGATCCAACAAACCAGTAGAGAGAACACTTGTTGTAGATTAATTGGGCACTACAACGGACCTTATATGGTGTAAGTATCCTACCTAACCTAACAGTCATCTTCCTAATTCTACTGTTCGTCGTGTTCAGAGGTATTTTCGTTTTGCTCCGCATTAAGCTTTTAAATATAATTTATTTCTTCCCCTTCCATGTCTCTACATCTGATATCAGTTCTGCGACATCATTGCATTCCTCCTTTTCTTTTGTGATGAGTGCTAGATCATCTCGCTTTCGCACGTGTTGCTGGCTATAAGTGCCTCAGTGACTCCAATGACTAATTCCAAAAAAGTCTCACCAAAATGATGACAACGAATCATTCCAACTTAGAAAGTAGTGCCAGTTATGTTGATGAATTAGGCAACTCGGTTCTGTCCTCAACCGACATAATTAAGTTCAAGCTCACCAACATCGATAAACAATCTGCAAGTCCGGTCGAGATGAATACTGCGATCAATGATCTCAAAGCAGTTTGTTTCGTGCAAAACATCTCTAACCTTAAATTATGCGAATCGATAAACAATCTACGTGAAGATCTTGAGACTCATTTTCAGTCTTTCTCAAAGAAACAACCATCTCCAATGCAGCCTGATCCTATGCCAGAAGTAATCTTTGCTAAAATCAACGGTGTTGGTGACGATCTAGCTGCCGCACAATCAACCCTTTTTCAATAAAACAGTGCGCAGCAAACCATTCACAACCCCACCAGAATGTCCACTACAATACATAAATTTTGGCTGAATTATTGGAAACCGGAATCGACTCACTTTTACCATCACTTCCTCGTCAACCATGCTTGGTTCAATCTACAAATTCTCCCGTTGCCCCTCCAATCCAAAGGACCGAAACTGTGTCACCGTCAACTCCTCCCGTCGGCACCCCACGCAAGCTCATCAAACATTTTGTTACAACATGGACACCTTCCGAATGGAGGTGTAGGTTGGATAAAATTTAAACCGATATGATTATATTTTTCATGAAAGGCACCCCCCAAAACGCTGATGTTTCTTGGATCCTCGCAAACAAATACGGCGTCACCATCAGCCAATGTAAAATATTCCTGCTATCTCTCTACAAAGGTAATCGAAACTTTAAAATCGACCTCCCTGCCAAGATACGAATGGTTATTTAAAAACCCTGCTGGTGGTAATTTCAACATCGGACAGGTGCGCATCTGTAAATGGATCGACACATCTATCAAGAAATAGGATAAAACGGATTGTAATTCTAAATTACCTAACCCCGCTTCCAACTCCCATCCCAAACTCTAATGAGATACCGAAACCCGTCCTAAATCTGACTCTACAGAGTGAATGACTCGAATTCCAACTTTTTTTTATTTTTTGATAAGTTTTAATGTGCCGAAGCAAAAAATGTTGGAAAATACATCAATTTTCAAATTGTATCAGTAGTTTTCAACATGTCCACCTTTAGCGCGAATAATGGCCTTGAAACGGCCGACGAAAGCATCGCAAGCTGCACGCAAGTGGCTCTGCGGTATTTTGGCCCATTGCCGGCGAAGTGCTTGTTTGAGGTGGTCCAAACTTTGGTATTTTTTAGTACCAACCTTCGCCTTCAAAATACCCCAGACAGAAAAATCCAACGGATTTGTATCCGGAGAAGTTGCAATCCATTGTGTCGAAGAAATGAAATGTGGAACATTGTTTTTTAACCAAACTTGGTTGACGCGCTCTTTGTGAGATGGTGCCGATCGAGTCTTGTTGAAATGTCCACAGTCTCCGACCGAAATGATTGTTTGCCCAAGGCTTCAATACTGCCTCTAAGACAGTTTCACGGTATACGATCGCATTAATTTTGACGCCACGGTCCAAAAATACGAGCGGAGAGCGACCATCGGCAGTTATGGCGGCCCAAACCATCACCATCGGTGCTGCCTGCTTTCTGGTGGCCGCCCGAAGGTGTAAATTTTCGAAGGACCTCTCTGGCAAGGAAACTCGGTCATTTTGTTTGTTGAAATATTGCTCGATGACAAATGGCAACTCATCGGAAAAAACCAAATTCGGCAACTCACCACTTTCGTGCAAGCGTAACAATTCCTTCGGTCTTTCGACTCAAACTTTTTTCTGTTGCGGTGTAAGATCGTGTGCTTTTTGGAACTTCAATGGCTTGAGCCCAAGCTCATTTTTCAGTATGTGTTGCATCCATTCCAACGATATATTGAGCTCACGAGCCATTTTTCTTCCACTTCGACGGTGATTTTGCTCAATTCGAGCCTTCACTTTCCGAACCATTTCTGGCGAAGTTGCTGTTTTTTATGACCACCTCCATGGCGTTTTGCAACGCTGCCAATATCACGGTAACTAGCTATGGTTCGAGACACAAATGATTTATTCACGTTGAGGTACTGGAGGGCTCTAACGATAGCTATTTGTCGTTTTCCAGCCAAATATAAAGCAATCGAACGATCACGTTTCAATTCCATCGCGGATAAAAATTTTTCAATACAACTGAGACGCAAATCGTTTAAAAGGCTTGTAAATAATAAAATTATCTGTCATGAGTCAAAATTTGAGCTCACTGTCATGAACGGTTTGGAAATTATAGCAGTCTGAAATTGGTTGCAGTTCGAGTCATTCAGGGTGTATACCGAAACCCGTTTCCCACTCCCGTTTCAAATCTGACTCTAATCGGAGATTTAAAACTAACATACCTATTCCCCAATTTCGCCACTCACTTCCCAAACCAACTTCATTAGTCCTCTAATTATATTGCTCCAGCTGCCTCCGTTCCACCCAAGCCCCCGCGTCAACACGTCTCGTTCAAATTAACCCCAACCTCTGCACATGCCCCTACTAGCAATTCTTTCCCAAATTTCGATCTTAAAACCGGAGCTAAATATCCCACTTTCATTAGTTCCCATATTATAAATCCCTCATCTGAAAATGTGTCTAATGCCCCTTCAACAACGGCTGCTTCGCCCTCAACGTCTCAACGTCTTCGTCCACATTTTTGACCTCATTTTGCCACCCACAGTTAAAATAACCCAACAAACTTTTGACACACTTTCTAGGCTTAGAGAAAAAAAAGACGTACGAGAATATACGTCTCCTTCTAGCGTATCTGCATGACAACTCCGACTCAATTTGTTATGAGGGAAAAACTAAAACAAGCGTCATGGTCTCCATACAGCAGGAAGGTCTGATATATCAAGTTCCCCAAAAAGTCTTATACGACCGAAAGCACCAAGGTAACTGTGTGCACTCAAAAAGGTCTCACACCTTCAACAGAGCAGAGCTGACAACGACAAATTTTTCCGTCTCTAAGGTGCTACCATTGCCAGTGTTTCAAACATCCACTCCTACGCTCTCTCGAAATAACGTTACTCTTATCTGCTACTATCAAAACGTTAGAGGACTGCTATCTGAAATCCGTGTTGTTTGGCGCCAATCTCATGCTCTCCCATTTGAGGTCTACGCTCTGACCGAAACTAATCTAATTCCCGTTATAAAGAATCAGGAATTATTCCCCCCAGTTTCTATGTTTTTCGAGACGACGAGCTTACCCATCCAAATGATGATTCCCCTTGTCGAGGTGTGCTATTGGCCGTCCACAATGACATAAACTCTTCTCCAATCGCTGTTTCTACTTCTTCTAAGATTGACTACGTTTCAATAAAGATAACACTCCCCTGGAGTGGGTCCCTGTATGTTACCAACTCGCAATCGATGCAATTGATCAAATAATTAACTTATCTGATCCTCTCGATGGTATCATCGTATTCGGCGATTTCAATCTACCTCAACAGCACTGCACTCAATCAGATGGTGAACCTTTTTTTGTCGCAAACCCTAACTCGAGTAAAGAATGCCTCTTCTTGGGTGAGTTTATAGACTCTAGCTTATGCCAAGTTAGTGGGTTCTCCAACTACAATACGAGGGTTGTCTGAAAAGTTTCCGACCGAACAATGATACAAAACATTTTTCTCAATTTTTTTTTTTATTTTTCTACATAGTCTCCTTGTAACTCTACACACTTCTCCCAGCGATACTCCCATCTCTCTAACCCGTCCAAATAGTACTTGGCGCTTTTCTCTGCAAAATAATTGTTCACGAAGGTGAGGAAAATCTCTGTCCTCCTAGCGCAGTTTTTAGATGAGGGAACAAAAAGAAGTTACTTGGGGCTAGATTTGGTGAATAAGGCGGATGGTCAAGCAGTTCAAACCGTAATTTATGGATTCTCGCCATGACAACCGCTGAGATGTGAGACGGTGCGTTGTCTTGGTGAAACAGGATTTTCCTTTTCTGCAAATGTGGCCGTTTTTCCGCAATTTCTGCCTTCAGCTTGGCAAGTAATGATGCGTAGTATGCTCCTGTAATGGTGTTTCCTTTTTGAAGATAATCGATTAAGATAACTCCTTTACTATCCCAAAAAACAGTCGCCATCACTTTCCCAGCCGAAAAAACAGTTTTTGCCCTTTGCCGTCCACTGTTTTGACAGAACTTTTGTTTCGGGCGTATAATGGTGTATCCAAGTTTCTTCTATAGTAATTAATCGGCGCCAAAACTCGGATTTATTGCGCCTAAACTGCGCCAACAGAGCGTTGGAAATGTTCATTCGAACACGTTTTTGGTCTAAGGTAAGCAAACGCGGCACCCTACGGGCGGACAGCCTTCTCATGCCTAAATCTTGATTTAATATGTAACAAATACATTTTCATAACCTCTACTATCTCTCTCATTTTCAATCGGCGGTCGTCTAACACCATTTGGTGAACTTTAGCAATGTTATCGTCAGTGGTTGCAGTTTTTGGATGTCCCGAACGTTCATCATCTCCCAAGCTCTTACGGCCACGTTTAAATTCAGCTGCCCAAAATTTCACTGTGGTAAATGATGGTGCAGAGTCCTCATACACAGAGTCCAACTCATTTTTGATTTGCGTAGGCATATTGTCTTTCAAAAACAAGAACTGAAGAACAGCTCGATTCTCAATTTTTTCCATTTTCACAAAAAACACAAATGACTGAAACTTCGGTAAGTAACTGTCAAGAGATGCACGACTAGCATTCACTAGCTTTTATTGACGGGTGCCGCTATCTTTAGCGATTTCGTGTGCTGATTTATCATTCCTTTTTGATAGGAAAAAATGCAGCCGATGCAAAGAAATGGCTTGATAAGTGTTACCCGGACTCTGCACCTTGCGAACGAACCATTCGCAAGTGGATTGAAAAATTTAAAAGTGGTCATACAAGCACTGTGCATCATCACGCTGTGGACGTCCAAAAGAGGCTGTTTCAGATGAAAACATCAAAAAAGTCCACAAAATGATTACGAATGACCGTAAAGTGAAGTTGATCGAGATAGCTGAGGCTCTGAAGATATTAAAAGAGCGTGTTGGATATATCATACACGAATATTTGGACATGCGAAAGCTCTGTTCAAAGTGGGTGCCACGTTTGCTCACAGTCGACCAAAAACAACAACGTGTTGATGATTCAGAGGAGCGTTTAAAGCTGTTCAACCGCAATAAAGCCGAATTCTTGCGTCGGTATGTGACAATGGATGAAACTTGGCTCCATCACTTCACACCAGAGTCAAGACGGCAGTCAGCTGAGTAGCGAGCAGACGACGAACCTCGACCAAAACGGCCAAAAACTCAACATTCGGCTGGCATCCCCGTATTTTGGGATGCACATGGAATAATTTTCATCGTCTATCTCCAAAAGGGGCAGACTATCAACAGCGACTATTATTGTACATTGCGTTGTTGGAGCGTTTGAAGGACGAAATCGCAGAAAAACGGCCGCATGCACCGAGTCACAAGTTGATGAAAACGATGGCAAAATTGAATGAATTCGGCTACGAATTGCTTCCCCACCCACCGTATTCTCCAGATTTGGCCTCCAGCGACTATTTCCTGTTCGCAGACCTCAAAAGAATGCTCGCCGGAAAGAGATTTAAGACCGAATCGCCGAAACAGAGGCCTATTTTGAGGCTAAACCAAAATCGTACTACAAAACTGGTATCGAAAGATTGAAAAATCGTTTCAATTAGTGTATCGCCCTTGAAGGCAACTTTATTGATAAATAAAGTTGAATTTTGCAAAAATTTTCTGTTTTACTATAAAACGGTGCGGACTTTTCAGCCAATGTGTTATTAGCGCTACTGTTTAGTCGCTTTAAGGCAGATAGCGAGGGGTGTCAAGTGAAACAGAATATCCAGTGCCGCGGAAGCAGTAGAGCTTACGGCTCCGCTTATGTATAAACATGCTTCTCTTTGGACTCTGCGTAGTGTGCTGCAGTTGACTGCATTGTCTAAAGCCGTCCACCAGACAACTACCTCGTAGATGAATATCGGTCTTATGACCGAGATGTATAGCCAGCGGGTAATGCGAGGATTAAGGCCCCGTTCGTTCCCAATGGCTTTTTGCAAAAGAATAAAGGCTACTGTAACTTTGTTGATTCTTTCTTGAATGTTAGGTTTCCAGGTTTCCCAGGTATTTTTCTGCATCGGAAAAGACTAAACTGGTACCGTTTGTTGAAGGAGGGTCTATAATTGGAATTTTGTATTTCCTGGAAAAGAGGGCAAGATCAGTTTTATGGGGGTTTATTCTCAGTCCACAGCGATTTGCCCAACGAGTTCATCTATTGCGATTTACTTGAAGGAGATCTTTAATGGAATTAAGATGCTTACCTGTGACGGCTAAAGCAACGCCATCCGCATAGGCAATCACCCTGTTACTATCCGCTTCCAGGTATATTATCAGTTCGTTAACCACTGAGTTCCAGAGAAAGGGAGAAAGGATACCGATTTACGACGTACCTCTGCTGATACATCTTTTCGCAGAAGACCCACCCAGTTTGGATTAACTCCCCAAGTGAGTCATCTACATTCAGAGTTAGCAGCGCAATCGTGATTGCGGATGTGTTGACGTCGTTAAAACTGCCCTGTATGTTCAGGAAAGCAACCATTGTGTACTCTTTATATTGTAGGGATCGTTCGATGTGGCTAGTCAGTGAATGCAGAGCCGTTTCCACCGACTTTCCTATACATCCGTTGACAGAAGTCTAGGATCAATTTTAGCTCGTATATGGATATCAATCAGTCGTTCTAGAGTTTTCAGAAAGATGATAGACTTGTAGATCTGAGGTCCTTTGGAACAACATGGGAACATTTTCCGGCTTTGGGAATGAAAGCTACATTGACTTATCTCCATGACAGTGGAATGTTGATAAGTTCTACACAGCTCCTCATAATATTTTCTAGAGGAGGCAGAATAATATCTGAGGAGCTCTGTAGCTCAGCAGGTGTTATACCGTCCGGACCAGCAGATTTTTATGGTTTGAAGCAATGCAGAGCAGTTTGTCTCTTGTGATCAGATATTGCTGTCCTCACTTCATTTTGGTCGGATGGGCGCAATTCTTGACTTGCATCGTCAATATTGAATGGTTTGCTCTGCCCGACAGCGGAATTTGTGTCGTCTTGGTTTTTCCACATCCTCAGCACCGACTATGACTCTACTACAAGGTTTCCTTGTTCATCTCTACAGATTTCCCTTCGGGTCTTATTATCCTGACACGTTCTTTTTACTTTTTGGTGAAACTTCTTCATATTATTCCTGGAGTAGCACCTCTCTATTTGCCTTTTCTTTTTTCTCCGGAGAAGCCGATTTTCTTCCCTCTTCTTTTGCTCATAGAGCTCATGAGCCGCTCTCATCATTTTGTGCAGCGCCGCTTCGTAAGCATGTACTTGCCGGCACTCTTCATCAAACCAGGGGTTTCGTGGTTGTGGGCGAGTGAAGCCTAGCAAGTCAGCTGCGGCATTTCTGATAGCTTCTTGGATTCTAAGCCACTGGTCTTTAGCACTTGATACTGGTTGCAAAGGACTTGTTGAGCGGTTGAGGGATACGCGATCGGCATACACGTTAAATATCCTCATAATATTTCCTCGTTGTTGTGGTGTCTGAGATATCCGTAGACGTACTACCTTGGCTGCAACTAGATAGTGGTTCGAGTCTATATTGGCCGCTCAAAATGTTCGGACATCTATACGAGGGTTGTCTGAAAAGTTTCCAACCACAACGTAAAGATAGCTGCTCTCGTCAATTAAAGCTAGTGAATGCTAGTCGTGCATCTCTTGACAGTTACTTACCGAAGTTTCAGTCATTTTGGACGCGCAATTTTTAGTTGACAGTCGTTTGAGTGAGTCGATGTGAGTGTTTTTTGTGAAAATGGAAAAAATTGAGAATCGAGCTGCTATTAAATTCTTGTTTTTGAAAGGCAATACGCCTACGCAAATCAAAAATGAGTTGGACTCTGTGTATGAGGACTCTGCACCATCATTTACCACAGTGAAATTTTGGGCAGCTGAATTTAAACGTGGCCATAAGAGCTTGGGAGATGATGAACGTTCGGGACGTCCAAAAACTGCGACCACTGACGATAACATTGCTAAAGTTCACCAAATGGTGTTAGACGACCGCCGAATTAAAGTGAGAGAGATAGTAGAGGTTATGAAAATGTCCAAAGAACGTGTTTGTTACATATTAAATCAAGGCTTAGGCATGAGAAAGCTGTCCGCGCGTTGGGTGCCGCGTTTGCTTACCTTAGACCAAAAACGTGTTCGAATGAACATTTCCAACGCTCCGTTGGCGCAGTTTAGGTGCAATAAATCCGAGTTTTGGCGCCGATTAACTACTGTAGATGAAACTTGGATACACCATTATATGCCCGAAACAAAAGTTCAGTCAAAAGAGTGGACGGCAAAGGGCAAAAACTGTTTTTTCGGCTGGGAAAGTGATGGCGACTGTTTTTTGGGATAGTGAAAGAGTTATCTTAATCGATTATCTTCAAAAAGGAAACACCATTACAGGAGCATACTACGCATCATTACTTGCCAAGCTGAAGGCAGAAATTGGAAAAGGAAAAACGGCCACATTGGCAGAAAAAGAAAATCCTGTTTCACCAAAACAACGCGCCGTCTCACAGCTTAGCGGTTGCCATGGCGAAAATCCATGAATTACGGTTTGAACTGCTTGACCATCCGCCTTATTCACCAGATCTAGCCCCAAGCGACTTCTTTTTGCTGCCTCATCTAAAAACTGCGCTCGGAGGGCAGAGATTTTCGTCAAATGAGGAGGCGATTACCTTCGTGAACAATTATTTGGCAGAGAAAAACGCCAAGTACTATTTGGACGGGTTGGAGAGATGGGAGCATCACTGGGAGAAGTGTGTAGAGTTACAAGGAGACTATGTAGAAAAATAAAAAGAAATTTTAGAAAAAATGTCTTGTATCACTGTTCGGTCGGAAACTTTTCAGAAAACTCTCGTAATACTTAAGGAGTGCCTTACGTCGATCACAAAACGATCAATCTGGTTGACAGTTTGCTGATTTGTGTCTGCAATGTTGCCTTGTGAATTGAGATGAGGAAACCGTGTGCTTTTGTAACGTTACGTCCCGCAGCGAACCGGTTAGCCTAAGTCTGTTTCCAGACGTAGTGTCGTGTAGTCTATGTCTTCCGATTGTGCTACCAAAGATGTCCTCCTTTCCAATTTTGGCATTAAAGTCGCCTAGGACGATTTTAACGTCATACATCGGACACTGCTCGTAGGTTTTGTCGAGGAGCTCGTAGAAACTTTCTTTGGTAGCATCGTACTTTTCCTCTGTTGGGGCGTGAGCGCATATAAGGCTGGTGTTAACGAATTTACTTTTGGTACGGATGGTTGTGTTTCGACTCATATGTCGAAAGCTGAACGCTTCTTGCTTAAGCCTGCCGCTTACAACAAATCAGCATCCAAATAGACGCTGCTTATGTTCCCTATAGCAATCACCGTAGTAAACATTACAGTTTTTCATCTTTTTTTTGCCTGGCCCATTCCACCGGCTTGTTCAAGGTCCGAACATTCCACGTTCAGATCCGAAATTCGTTGTCCTTTGTTCGTTTTGCAGGGTCGTCAACAGTGAATCCGTCCTTATCCGAGGCTATTGGTCGCCTCATATAATCGCATTCACCACCCTTTTGACCACAAGGGATCTTTAGTCGGTCGATGTTATACCTAGGCATACTGGTGAGATTACGAAGTCTTTGAACAGATGCAGTATGTAACTGGACTGTAGCTACCATAAGGATATGATCTCGTACAAATGTCATGTCGGGTCCTCGTCTGCTTCCGACGTCGAAAAGACAACTTCTGAAACGTCGATGGTCGATTTGGTATGATGATTGCCTGTCACTTGACACTAAGCTAACTTTGTTGAAAGTCTTATGCTCAAATATGGTGATTCCTATGACTTATCGATTGATCTGATGAAGGCTGATCCTATCACTAGGTGGGTGCCAGGACATTAAGCATCTGCGTGCTTCGGACCCACTCCGAATTCACTGGGACTGTATTACATGTTGAAGATTGGTACTCTTCACTTCACTCACTGAGTGGCTCTGGCTCAAAGCCAAGTTTCTGAGCAGTCAATTGTTTCCGGATTAATCGCAGTGCTGTTGCTTGGTCGTCGTTTATCGAGTTTGCTTTGTTCTGGGGATGCTCCGAAGAATCAGCTAAGGAAGGTCAGGAATGGGAAATATCAGCAACGGATCATGCGAATCTCAGTCAGAATATCTTGCTTTTGACCGTTTGTATAGAGAATTATACTTTCCAACTTCCGACAACTTCATTTGGATGCGGATGGTCTTACTAATGAAACCACACGATTAAGAAACTTTAAATCGAATGCTGATGTTTTAAATCATCTCTGAGGATCCGAAGGATGTTTCTCTGGGCAGTAGTATGTAGATTCTACTCCAGTCATTAAGACTTAATAAATGGCATTGACCAAACCCTTTTCATACTCCTCGTGACTTTTAAATGAGTTTTTCCTCAAAACCTAGTCCTGTCGTAGGCAGCAGTTTCGCAAATATATTATTAACAGCACGAAACTTTCTCTTTAACTGCGCGTTTATAACTGTCAAGGATAACGAAGTTGTGTTTGCATTACACCCTTTAAAAAAAACAAACAACAACCTCCTCCGCATTCACATACCTAAATGTGTGTATACGTGCCGTGCCGAAAAGAAACTGAAAGAACTCTTTGTATTTTCATAGCACAACAGCTGGCTATTTAATTTATTTGCCATTTCCGACTCCCATGCTGGAGATAGGAGTATTCATAAATTGTAATAAGTCTGCCCCCTTGAAAATTTAAACAATCCTTTCTTAGAAAATCGAGGGTGTATCTGGATTCTGGATAACATAAATCCCTTACACCTCGCTCCACGGTCCACCTCGTTTGTCTGATTTTTCAATTTATCTCGCTTATTGTTTACGAGTATCTCTTTATTCGACAGAAATTCCTAGATACAAGGTATTCCTTGGTCTTGAGGCCAAATGCAAAACTCCAAAGAAGATTCTCATCTCGTCCTCTCCATTGTATTCCCTTACGTGTGCAATACACTCATGATGATGATGCACCTTTTTGGCAGGAGCATGAAAATCATCCCCAATAGGGAAACGCGGCACCAGGAGTACGAGCATTATCCACTATATGGTATGATGGGTTGGTACTACGAGTACGAGTACGAGTACGAGTACGAGTACGAGTATGTGTACCTCGTTTTTCTTTCTATCGAGTAAGGCAATAACAAAGGATGATACCTATATCCGGATCCGAAATGTCAGAAGGACTCATCATAGAGCAAAACATGACAGAAAAAAACAAAAAAACAAAAAAAACTCAACAAACTAACCATACGAACGGTAAATAATTCTTTTCCATTTTGTCGAGAAGGATAATTTGCCTTTGGTAACCAAAATTCTTGAGCTCTCCCATCCCGTACCTCGTAGCCAGAATGAAGGCATCCCTTCGAGATGGAACCACGATGAAACGGTGATCTTGAGACTCGAAACATAGAAGATGGAGCAGACGTGCTCTGTACAAAGCAGGAAATGCCGACATCTTTAACTGTACAGTGCACCCTACTACTATAAAACAACAAACGCTACCGACACCCGCCTCCATCTGCTTTGATGGGTTACAAGTGTACAAGACTGTAGATAGAGAGCAGCGGGTGCTGATGGTGAAGAAGAAAAAAAAGACTAAAAGAAAGTAAACCTTTTACCAAGGAGTTTTAGAGGCATACCTCCTTGAACCTTTAATTCGAGAGTTTTTCCTTGCAATGGAAAACTCTATAAATCACTTGAATAGACGTTAAACACAATAAGCTTCCAGCGGCAGCGGCAGCGGCAGAGGCAGAGGCAGAGGCAGAGGTAAAGAGACCGACAGAGTGGGAGAGCTCCAATTCGAGCTCATAGCTTACAACTCACAACAGAGTCCTCCTTCCGTCAAAGTGGTTGAGTCTTACGGATGAGGGTGGTATTTAAACTTTCAAAGTTATTATTTTGTGTTTAGCTCTGCTATGTGAGACGGTGTGTGTTAGAGTGTATTCGAGAAGTTTACCCTTTCGCAATAACACAGAGGCAAAGACGAAAGCGAAGGCGAAACAAGGATTGTTTGCACGGGCAGGTGAGAGGTGGAAAAACAACGAAATCCTCGTATCCTTGTTATATGTAGATAAATGGGTATAGGGGGATGAATAGAAAGGACGAAGTTAGTGGATGCCATTGTGTTTGTATATGTACTATGCAAGGGCATACATAGCTTATACCTCAAGGGAAATTCCTTCGAAGCTTAAAAACAAAAGCCGTTCTTAGAAGAGTTGAATAACTATAGAGAGACGGCGACCGACGACGTAGGACGATGAATATGGTATGGGGTAAAGGGGAAACGGGTAGCAAAGTTGATTATGTGCTTATCAAAACGTTTAAATACTCTTGGCAATCTTTGTTTTTTATGCCAATAAGCAGAAATAGTTTCCTCTTTGCTGTTGCTGTTGCTGTTGCTATTGCCTTTGCTTCTGAAACTGGCTTGTTGTTCTTCTATTTCTACTGGTCCCATTGCTGTTGCTGTTCCCGTTCCCTCGATTTTAATCCTTCTGTTGGTTCTTCATCCTGTTTTGGTGGTTCTTGCTTCGGGCGAAAATCCATTTGAGAGAATTTCATCCCCATCCAGCAGGTACAGGTACATATTCGTAAGTAAATTTTGCTGGTAAGAATTCGAAATGAAACCGTAGAAGGAGTAGGGAGTACGCGGATAGGTAGGACGACGTCAGCCAGTCAGGCTGTTTCCTGTTAATTTGTTTGCAAATGGAGGTACAGCAAAACAGGAGCGTCACGGAAATAATTAAATGTAATGAATTTCGTGTCAATCCACTGATCCATGGTGTAAATTGCGGAGATGATGTGACAGCGTCGGTTGTTAGTTGAGGTTTGGGCTCCTGTTGGCTTCGATGTTAACGACTGGTCTGGGGTAGCGAACGGGTGTTTTTGGCAAACGCAGAACAGATGTGCCATTGCATAATGAAGAGTTTGTTCTACTTTCTGTGGAGAAGGAATTAGTTGTTGTCGTGGAATTGATTGTGAGTTTAAGTTAACTGTTCGGCAGGTAACATGTGACAGGTGATAATGGCCATAAAAGTGGGCTGATAGTTGGATTTGTTGGTTTTGGTCGAGATTTACGGCTTACTGGGGTTCGTATTTTATTAATTCTTTGAGGCAGATGGTCAGCTGCGTCTTTATTAGGGTTTCTAGTTGGAATTAGTTATTATTAGGTCTCTACTACTAAGTTTATGAATAATTGCTTCCACATCAGTTGGATAATAGATTATATAGGGGGGCAAAACTGCCTCTTAGAAGTCGCTATGTGAATTTCAACCTTCGAAATGTATAGGATCAGAATCCGAACTTGCAATGGGAAGGGTGCCATTATCAAAGTTGCATCACTCACTCGTGAAATATAAAGCTCACATCACCGGTCTGAGGCATCTTTCACAGCTGCCTGCCATGTGGATAAGCATGAACTTAGCATTGAGCTTATGGTCACCAGGAAACTAAACATCCTCGTATTCCTGATAAATTTTTCCTTTTCCCGATCATCATTCTGTACCGTTTCTATGCAGCTGTCGAATGATCCTCGAGCCGCGATATTCAACTCGTTCGTGAAGACGAGCAAGCCGAACACCTCTAACTCGATTGTCGGAAGATTAACTTTATCCTCCACAGCGGAATGAGATCGGTCGACTTCGGCGCAGCAAGAAATATGATAATAAGTGGAAAAAGGTTTCGTCATCCCTGTACGTACAAGTTACGAAGCAACAAGCCTCGGATACCGGCGGATCTACTGCTGACAATCCCTTCAAACGACATAAGAGCAACCAACTTCGGATCTATATGTGGAATGTTAGGTTTCTTAATATGCCAACTGCAACCGAACAACTAGCGGAGGACCTGAACTGTGCAAAGCAGACTTTATCGCCATCCAAGAAATGCGATAGAATGGGGCGAATGCGAGATCTCCTGATTAATCAACTGGCAGCCAGTCGACGCTAGGCGCTCTTCCAGTATTATGGGTGTCCGAACGTTGCAAGGTGTCAACAACGACAACAACCATTGCCTTGTTGTACCCAAGGTACGGTAGCGAATATCCCGAACATCGCGATACTGCGAGGAAGTTTGACGTCGGACGGCTACAATCGCAAGAAATCGCCAGATCCTCTTTCGATCTAATCTCCCCTAATCTATTAAAAGGTTCTATGCCGCCAGCATCAAGTATTGAAGGCAAGTGGCAATATTGGCAAAACAGCCATCAGAAATGCAGCCTCTGATGTGCTGGGTTTCACTCGGCCAAAACGTCGAAGCCCATGGTTTGACGACGCTGAGCTAAGCAAAAGGCATGCAAAGCGGCACTGCATAGAACCGCTAGAGCTGCTTACGAGTTCCACGAGCAGAAGAGGAGAGACGAAGACTGGCTTTGCAGGAGGAAAAAGAAGGAGCAGAAGAAGCGCACGGTCGAAGACATTGAGAGATGCTACTCCAGGAGATTCGGAAGTTTTGCCAAAAGGTAAAAAACATGTCACGGACACAATCCCGAACCAAAGCCCGTGGACACGCAGTCGATGCTGAGTATGTGGAAAGAGCATTTCTGTAGACTGTATAACGATGATGACGATCCAAATACTGCTATGAGGCTGAATGAACCTTTCAACCTGGACGATGTAGACCAACAATTCCGTTACCTAGATGAAGTGAACATAGCTATATCTAAGCTTAAGTCCAACAAAGCTGCTTGGGTGGACAGCCTGACTGCCGAGCTCTTCAAAGCGGGCGGCGATGACTTAGTAAGGAGCATTCACTGTAAAATATGGTCGGACGAAAGTATGCCTGATGAATGAAACATCAGCATTATTTGTCCGATCCTCAAGAAAGGAGACCCTCTGAACTGCGACAACTATTGGGGCATCAGTCTTCACAACATCGCCTACAAGATCCTATCTGCCGTATTGTGCGAACGCACCTGGTTTTTGCATAACAGTGTGACTTTAGACCAGGAAAGTCCACCAAATATTCACACTACGGCAGATCTGGCAAAAAACCCATGAGCTCCAAATAGACACACACTACACCATCATATTGGGTATGACAGTATCCATATAGACGAGCTATACAGAGCAATATCTAGTTTTGGTATCCCTGCAGAATGCACCCAGCTCCATCAAGGTCCGTAAAGAACTCACCGAGGCCTTTGATGTCAAAAAAAGGATTTAAGCAAGGCGATGCGCTATCAGCGGTTTCTTTAACGTCATTCTGGAAAGGATAGCGCAAAACTCACGCGCCAACGTAAGAGGCACAATCATTCAAAAGTCCGTCCAATTATTCGCATACGCCGATGATATTGACATAATCGGAAGAAAGCAGTGTAAGCAGTGAGCAGTGAGTATTGACACGAAAGCACAAAGACAACATGACTGAATCCTAGATCGGTTTTGGAGTCATCCGTGAACACCCAAATACACTACTTTCCTGGCTCAGATTCTAGCCGAAACCGTTCCTGGGTTTCAGGTGCCCCCTTCTCGTGAACAGAATTGACTGAAAGTCGATCACGGGTTGGGCTGCCTGCGTTTTGGAGCAGGAAGTCGCTAGCCATAATCCAATAGATAGTACAGATACATCATATACACATCCGTATATTTGCTTCATCTTAGACATTAGAACAATTAAGGACGTTAAGCGGTCGACCAATATGCATCATAGTAGTGGAGCCGACTTGCGTAATCATCACCAGCATTGCTGACATTATGCCTTACATTACAGATGCCGTTAAAAGTTGCGTCGTCAAAAGCAGCCTTAATGTCAGTGAAAATGCTCACCGCGTACCTGTTCTTGTCGAGTGCGCCTTTACAGTCTTAGAGAATCGTCCGTGTTGTATTTTAGATAGAAGACGCACTCGCAAAACAGTTTTGCGCACATGAAGCCCGACCATTCCCTCCATGCTCTTCAACATGTGTCTTACGTGGACACCTGCGATGTAGGCCCTATTCTACGGAGTGCCTACGCTCATATCAGGATTAATACAATGCGTCAATCAACGCCTTCCGAATGGTATTAAAACCACCTCCAGTACCTACTAGAAGTCGTATCTCTTCCCATAGTAAAGGGGGTTGAGGTATATCTAAAACCTCTGCCATTCTGTGGTTCATGGCACCCGGTTGCTGTGCAACTCCACACCGACCAAACCGATTGGTTCCATAGCCTTCAAATGGTTGAATACAAGCCGTAGTACTACAGCTTATGCTGGACCGTGAGGTGTCCGTATTCCAGTCAATCTACTCTCCCTGCGACTTTGGGTATAAACCGACAGCCACCACGATACTCCCAGATGGGGGCCAACTCCTAGTCCAGGCCGGAACCATAGTTGCAGAGGCTCCTGACCTCCCGTAGTACCAGAATATAAGCTTCGGTCGAGCTTCGCAACCTTGCGGTTACTTCCAGTGGGACACCTTATTGTCAAGAACTGGCCGCCTTTAACCCTAAGCATCAGGGTATAACTGCCTATAACGAGTTCTGAATCCTTGCTATTTGCGCATTGTCAGCTAGAGCGTTTCCAACGTCGCAAACAACATCTTCAAAATCTACGCCCATAGCTCGAAGATCTCTGAAATTGTAATACAAGGGACATTCACACATAATGTGCACCCAATCTTCAAAAGAAGCCCCACACGAGCAGCCCTCAATCTGGCTAAGGCCCATTTTATACAGGAATTCATTAAAGGAACCATGCCCAGTAAGAAGAAAGCCCAAATTGAGATTAAACCTCAGCTCCGGCCGCTCTCGCATAAACAAGACATCTTTCAGGAAGCGGTAAGTTATCCTGTCTTTATCGTCATCGTCCCATCTAGATGTGATGATTCGTCTAGCCGGGCCTTACGCTCCCGTATTGACTTCAATGTCAGCCAACCAATCTCTCTCACTTAAGGGGATACCCCTCTTTAGCTTGAAGGCTATCCCACGTCGGATCGCCGCCAAGTCGAGAGGAGGCACTCCCATAAGAACCTGATGTGCTTCCATGGAGATAGTACCGCAAATAGGCAAACAACCAAGCAAGGCCACTCTTTGGCAAGAGAGGAACTTTCTGCGACAGCACACAGTCCTGACTACGTCACAAAAAGGCTACCATACGTGATACACACAGCACGCCTGCTGAGTCCCAAGTCAGACCAGACCGCATAATGCGCCTTACCTGCCCCACGACAGTTATGAGCTTGTCATGGACCCTTACCAAGTGTGGTAAGAAGTTTAACCTCTCCAGATATCTGACTTGTGCCACATATCTAAGAGTATCTCCATACAACTTGATTTGGGGAGGTCGCCTTATTAATGACTTGCCCTTGAGCAACATCATTGCCGTCTTTTTGAGAAACTCAAACGCCTACACTACTGCTCCAGTCCTCAACCTGTCGGAGAACCGTGTTTCCCATTTCTTCCAGCACTATCCTGGATCGTGTTTCCAGAATGAGTAACAGGTCGTCCGCGTATGTGCAGCACTTGGATGTTTCACATATCCGTCGCAGTAGGTGGTCCATCATTAGATTTCAACTAAATGGACCACAAATGAACCCCTGGGGACATCCACACTCACACTCTCATTCAGGCCATTATTCATGACGTACGCAGTTCTGCCAGAAAAGTGGCTTTTCCAAAGCTAAAATTCCTGGCAGCCAATGTCATGCAGCCTTCGGAAAATGCTTCCCCAACTTAGGTTATCAAAGGCACCTTTAAAGTCTATAAAGACGCCTAACACATAGGTGGCCCTACCTGATCGGACGCTGTCTTTGACATAAGACCAAGCGTCCTCAATGGAGATGCCTTTTGTGAACCCGAATTGGAATGGAGACACCGGTTCGGTCAATTTATCCAGAAGTCTTTCCACCATAACTCTTTCCAGCACTTTTCCAAATACCGGAAGCAGGCTGATGCCCGGATAAGATTCGGGATTAGTCCTTATCTTATCAGGAGACCATTTTGACCATTTCGCAGTCATTCCATCTAGCCCGGGAGACTTTCTTGAACGAAGAAGTGAAACACCGTGTTGCATTTCTTTAGGTCAGAGCTCTGAGTATGCTGCTGATTCAGTAGCCAGAGGGGCCTCAGCTCGGTCTTCTGGGGAAGAAAGCATTGAGTAAGGCACCCATGCAGTCCTTCCACCCCCTGTGTGTGGTGTTTCCCACACGTATGACCCTGACCTCGGGTTTTTTGTTCAACATGAAGACAGTCAGACTGATAGTTCTGAAGCTCTTGACGAGGGGCTTAGTATGAAAGCCAGTGCTAGGCTAGCAGAGTTGCCAGCACCTGTTTTATACTTTTTGGCTCATGACAGGATATATGCCATAGGTGCCAGGTGGCTAGAAGGCATCACTTAGCTTACTTAGCTTAATTGCAGCTTCGGCAATAGGAGCTGGTTGTGATCTGGTTCTGAATAAGTTACCTGGAAAGTAAGTCTTAACCATAAGGCACACGATATCGACTCAATGCAGGTGCCATCAGATTCTTTTTTTGCAACCACCTCTAGTTGAAATATTCATTGCTGTGCTTCTTAAAGTGGACATTAAACCCTCAACCTACCATATGTATGCTCGTAGTATCAGGAAGTCAAACCATTTTACCTGATTAATCCGGATAAGCACTGTCAATGTCAACATTGTGTAAGTTATGACTTCTCAAGTCTGTCCTACCCCAATCAATATTTGAACTCTTCGAAATGTGGTAATGCATTCTTTTAATCCACCCCCGCCATGGACACATCCCAACCTAACCCAACCATAACCACTTAAGTCGAAATCTGTTATTTTCCTTAAAACAGACAACTACACTGTTGCACCTGGTGGTGAACCCATTCCTCATGCCTCAAATCCTCCATAAATCATAGCATTTACCACCAATAAATACAAACACTAACAAATGCGAACACAAGTACAATACTCGTACATCCGCCCTCCCCCTCACTACATAGATAAATTATTGCAAACCCTGACAGCAGGACAACCAGATGGATGAAGCATAGCCCAACTCGATGGCAAAGACTCCGAGTCCTAGTCCTAGTCCTGGTCCTAGTCCCAGTGCTCTCCTAACCCAACAACGATTTTCATTACGAGTATTGTTGACCCAGTTTGCGTCGCTAAATCGATAGATAAATTTAATGTAACGGTTTTTGCAAATAATAATTGCTTCTACCACCAATGGTCAGGCCAAGGTGTAATTGCCACAAGGCCCTTGGGGTTATTAATTGTGTGCCTTTGCAGTTGGAAACGGTCCGTTGGCTTTGCGAATCATTTGAATTATTCTCACCCCCTCCCCCCAGTCGGTCGGTACGACCCACCTAATTGAATTAGAGGGCGTGGGACGCTCGCAAGAATTTCGTAAAAAACAAAATACTCGTATGTTAGATACACACTCATACTCGTACATAGTCGTTCCACATGAAAGTCAATTAAATCTGAAGTCTAATTGCCATTAAGGGATGTTTCGTCTACCCCTAAACAAACACAGATCCCGGCTATATACTTACAATCATTTACGTCAGAGGATTAATTGTACTTAAAGAGTTTGCTAATTGATCCGTCAACGTTTACATTGTTGCCAGTAAAAGGAGATGTCTGTTGGCTTGTCGAGGAGCTAGAGGGTGATTTTTGTCTACGACAAACTGCCCCCGGCCAAGCCATTTAAATGATTGAATTCGATTCAAAGTTTTCCTGCAACAAATTTGATGCTTTGACAATTGTCTGGCGCCTACTTTCGAAAAATTTACGGAGAGTGGGATTTAATAAAAAATGATTGACAAATACGGTTAATGGAGTCAATAAGTCGAAGACGAGGGTTGTTGAAAGCTTACATCGATTGTCAAACTGACAGTAGACTATGAATAATTACAGACAACGACAATTCATCAAATATGCCAGCCGCCTGTGTATACTGAAAAGATCAAAAGTCAATGCTGGTTACGGATGCTGAGGAATATTTTCACTACCCACTGGCCTGTCATGGTGTAGGCGCCTCCGGGTAGAAGTGGAAGAACGGTAGCTCAACCTTTGAAATATGGCTTTTCATCTGTCGCGAATGATTTCCTGGAGTTGGGGTTCTTTATCACAATTTTATGACATCAGTTAAGACGTGTCATAATTAGGAGGCACATTGACTAATTCTGCGGAAAATTTCAAGCAAATGATGCCAGTGGAATGACGGGCTAGGTCATGTATGGA
This sequence comes from Volucella zonaria, assembly GCA_963966105.1. Lineage (NCBI taxonomy): Eukaryota > Metazoa > Arthropoda > Insecta > Diptera > Syrphidae > Volucella > Volucella zonaria. Next base: position 110,571,182 of record OZ014534.1, read on the forward strand.
ATGCTTTTGCAAGATCTCCGTGCAAGGTAACATATGAGTGCCTCTGCTTCTATCCCTATTACTAAGTGTGTACATAGGGAAGGAAAGAAAGACAATTGCCAAAGTAAGTTGGTTTTGAATGTTTGCAGGTTATAATTGGAAAATAAACACTTCAGCTGGGCATTCCATAAGCGAGTTCTGCTGCTTACAAGAGAATCGCGATTATTTAGAGTAAGCCCGAAGGTGTGATGTAGAGTGGGTTAGGCTAGGAAAGAGTTGCTCTTGGAAGAACTAACCCACTTAGGCCTTTGGCCCATTGTGATGCCACGTGGATTTATGATCCTCTTACTCTTGAAAACAATTTGAGCTTCTGACGAAACGTAGGAGACTGTTAACGTTTCTTCTTTGGGAGGGAGCTGGGCATGTACAGCTTCTGAAGAAGTAGTTTGTGGAAACGACAAGTATGCTTGCCTATATGAGAGTGTTCAATTATGGCGGCTATGATAGCGCTGAGATGCTTTCTACTTAGAAAAACTCTTAGAGCGAATCAGATCCAGTTGTGGCCAGATTTGTTTGGTCGCTAGAAATGACAGTCTACATAAGGTTTGTTCTTCTATTAGCAGTTAGCTTTAGTTTACACTTAGCGATTGGTATACCCATCATACATTTTCCACGTATGATAGTAAAGTAGTTCTAATTTTGACGAGTTTGTCCGCCCAGCAATTCCCTAGAATGCCTCTATTTCCCTTCACCAAACATAGGTGAAGGTTCAACTGCTCTGTCATCTCCCTAGGCGGTTCTAGAAATTAGTGAGACTGAGTTCAGAGACTTAATAGAGACGTGACTTTGGAGATATTACGTTTTCCTTTAGCCAAGACAGGACTTCTTTAATCGACGAAATATGGGCCTGGAACACGCTACGGTGATTTGGAAGACGGAAGGAGGAGCTTAGATTAAGCTTTTCTGAGAAAACACCGCCGTCAATTCCACTATCAGTCTTGGATCCATCCGTATAGAAATGGATTGACTCGCCGTCCATGAAAGATCTAGAGAGGATGCTTACATGAAAGTCATTGTCAAACCAATGTTGGGGCATAGTATAGCCGATGTTCTCTGGAAGGATTCCTAGTATGTTAAGAATATTAGAGTGGCCCAATAGTTTATTTGTCCACTGTGTAGTAGCTTTCAGGCGAATGCCTGCTGAAATTATCCAGAGGTGTCAAGTGAAGCAGGATATTTAGTGCCGCGGAGGGAGTAGTATGTAAGGCTCTGCTTGTGCACAGGAATGCTGTCCTTTATACTTTACTGAGTTTGCTGCAGTTGCCTGCATGGTCTAAGGCCGTCAACCAGAGAACCAGTGCGTAGGTACTGTAGTAATGCAAGGTTGAAGGACCCATTTGTTTCCAATGGCGTTTTTGCAAGAGAGTAAAGCTACTATTGCTTTTTTTACACTTTCTTGAATGCCACCTTGATCAAAAAGTTTCCGGGGGACACCATCGTGTGGCGCTCCCATTGTTCCGATTGAGTTCTAAATCTTAGCGTCATAGCTTGACATTTGCAAAAGTTACGTAGCCAAGGGTACATCTATCTCTGTGTGTGTTGGCCAAATGGATTTAAATTTGCAACAACGAACTTGTATTAAATTTTCCGTAAAAAAAACGGAGTTAATGGTGCGCGAACGTTGGAAATGTTGGAAAAGTGTTTCGGCAACGATTCTCTAAAGAAAACGGTCGTTTACCAGTGGCACGAGCGGTTCAACAGTGGTCGTGAGTCAATCGAAGATGATGAACGCAGTGGCAGACCATCGACATCGAAAAACGACGAAAACATTGATGAAGTACGAGTAAAAGAAATGTTGGTCAATAACCACAAATTAACCATCAGAGAGATAGCGGAGGACTTGAACATTGCCTATAGATCCGTCCAGTACATTTTGGTTAATAATTGAGGTTTCCGTCGAGTAGCAGCAAAGTTGGTGCCAAAAGACCTCAATTTTATGCAAAAGAGAGACCGTGTTGACGTCGCAAAAGGGATGATTTACGAGGCTGAATCCGATCCCACATTCATCAAAAGGATCAATGCTGGAGACGAGACGTGGGTTTATGAGTACGACACGCAATCCAGCCATCAGGCAAGTGAATGGCGTTCACCAAATGCGCCGAGACCAAAAAACCGACCAAAAGAAGGCAATGTTCACGGTCTTCATGGATTACAACGGTCGCGGTGTAGTGTATCACGAATTTTTGCCAGGAGGCCAGACAGTAAACAAAGAGTACCATTTGGGCGTTATGAGACGTTTGCGTGAAGCAATTCGCCGAAAGAGACCAGAATTGTGGGCAGAAAACTCGTGGATTTTGCATCGTCGCACAGTGCCATCATTATTTGTAATTTCTTGACGAAAAATGCAACAAATACCATCCAACAGCCACCGAATTCACCTGATTTGGCTCCCTGTGACTTCTTTCTGTTCAATCGAGTTGAAAAACCACTACGGGGGACGCGTTTCAGCATCCGAGAGGAAGTAATGGAAAAATCGCAGGAAGCACTGATGGACATACCGAAAACCGAATATAAAAAATGTTTCGAGGATTGGATCAAGCGCTGGCATAAGTGTGTTGCAGTCGATGGGGATTACTTTGAAGCGGACAATATAGATTTAGATAAATAAACTTGTATATCTAATGCTCTGAATAAATTCCGATCAAGGTGGTATTAGGTTTCCAGTCAGTTTAGTTTCCTGTGAAAAATACGGCCCAGATATTGCGCTCTATTGGAAAAGACTAAGTTGATACTTGACTGAAACAGGGTTTATTACTGGCATTTTATTTTTCCTGGAAAAGAAGAGACGATTAGTTCTATGGGGGTTTACTCCCACTTCACGGAAATCCGTCCAACAATTTGCTGTAAGAGTTCATTAATGGTATTGAGATGGTTTCCTGAGACGGCCACATTGCTACCACCCGCTTCCAGGTATGTCAGCAGTTCCTTTCTTGGTGGAACACTAAATTACAGAGAAGGGGTGAGAACACACTGCCTTGCGGCGTACCTCTGCTGACACATCTTTTAGCAGAAACGGCACCCAGTTTTAAGTTGATAATGTTGCTATATAGCATAAGGCTGATCAAGTCCCCAAGTGAGTCATCTACCTTCAGAGGTCACAGCACAGTCGTGATTGCAAATGTGTTGACGTTGTTAAAGGCGTCCTCTATGTCCAGGAGAGCAACCATTGTGTACTCTCTACAATGTAGGGACTGTGAATACAGTGCCTTTCTTTTACAGTAGACACGTAAAGCCGTAGACAAAAGTTTGGATCCGGACTCCTAACGAAGAGATCAAATATTTTAAATTAAAAATCGTCACGTATGGAACCGCAACTAGAGTCCTCCACCACGATGTCTACGCCGACTTTGTTATGACGGGGGCAAATTCAATCGAAAGGTTATTAGAAGTGCAACCTGAACTTGCAGCACTTCTATCTGTTGCCAATATTCAACTCAAGAAATGGAGTTCCAACTGCTGAGCCCTCCTTGCTAATTTGCCACCAACGGACTGCGAGTTTTCGTTTGTCGACACCGAACACTCAAATTCTGATGTCAAGCTACTTGGCGTGTATTGAATCCATCCAGTGATGTCTTCTCGTTTGGACTAACACGAGCAAATCAGCCAACTCAATCAACAAGACGGAACCTGCTTTCGGAAATCGACCCATTAGGTCTCCTGGCTCCCTTCGTAGTTCTCTGAAAGATATTTTCCAGGAATTAAAACTGGGATGATCCCTTACCACCTTAAATAGCTGCTCTATGGATCAACTATGGGGAAACCCTTCCTTATTTCGAAAAAAACTTCTGTTCCGCGAAATGTGTTGTGATCTGAACAGGACATAGAACTTCACGGGTTTACGGATGCGTTGTCCTTAGCTTACGCCGCCGTGGTATACGCTACAGGTGGAGTTACATAGCTGCGGCAAAAACTAGAGTCGCCGCTTTAAAACCTGTTTCTATTCCGCGTTTAGAACTTTGTGGTACTTTACTGCTATCGAGACTATTAAAACTTGTAGAGAATTCGTTTAATGGACATATCCATTGAAAGTATCGGCGTGGTGTGATTCAGAAATAGTTTTACATTGGCTATCGTCCCCTCTTCGCCGTTGGGAAACCTTTGTTGCCAATCGCACAGCGGTCATCTTAGAAACAATTCCAAGACACTCATAGCATGATTGCGCTTCGCGTGGTGTATCACCTTCGAATCTCGTAAATTACGGTGGAGCCGTCCATCTTGGATGTCGGACGCGAAAGAACGTTGGGTTTATTCCTCCTGGTCTATTGCACCCACAGTCACTGAAATTGAACCTGTCGTAGCCGAAATAAGGCCTCCGTCGAAACATGTATTTGTTACCACGGACGAAAGTAACATCATTCAATTGCTTATCGATAAAATTTCGTCGTGGTGCCGGCTTGTGCGGATAGTCGCATACTGTCTTCGTTTCATCCGGAACTGTGGTTCAAACTACGTCGCTCGTATAACTCGCGGTTTGAAATTCAAGAAGTTCCAAGCTGCGAAAACCGTAATCATCAAATTCGTACAAAAGAAAGCCTATTTCGCAGATATCAAGGACCTTCGAGATACAAAACAACTTTCGACGAAATCAACTTTATTCAAGCATTGGGAATTTTTGGACAGCGATGGGCTTCTGCGCATGAAAGGGCGCATATTGCATATTGGGACTTGCGAAACATTTGCCTTTGTTCGTTACCAATTCTGGATTTCGATTAGCCGTAGGCTAATTCGAAAGGTCATTCACATTTGCAAACCTTGTTTTATGCAGCACAAATGCATCTATAGCCAACTCATAGGAGTTAGCCGACCTTTCTTTAATACGCTGGACCGCTGACAATTAAGCTTTCTTGTAGCCGTAACCCAAGATATTCGAAACCTTACATTGCTCTCTACATTTACATGTCCACGAAGGCTATGCATCTTGAAGTGGTAAGTGATCTCACCACCGACGCATTTCTAGCTGTTCTACAACGCTTTGTATCGCGCCGCGGGAAGTGTACAGCGACAGCTGCACAAATTTCCATGGCGGACGACGATGTCTAAACGAAAAGTATAACGATGTCGTCACTGCATTTCTGGCAAAGGACAACATTGCTTGGCACTTTATCCCACCGTCTGCGCTCAATTTCGGTGGCCTGTGGGAGGCGGACGTTAGAACGGTCATGCTTCACCTCTGCCGAGTTATTGGAGCCACCGTCTTGACATTTGAAAAGCTGACCACAGTAACAAGTCAAATTGAAGCAGTGCTTAAACTCACGACCTCTTTGTTGTTTGTCTGAAACCCATTGGAATCCTCTAACTCCATCCCATTTTCTTATAGGTGAACCACTGACAGCCGTTTCCGAACCAAGCTATCAAGAGAAAAGATAGCACACCGGGTATCTGACAACACTCCAGGAACGTCCCAAGTGGCAGCAAGGACAAATGAGTCTGAAATATTAATCAAGGAACCGAATCTGCCTCCTACTACAATAAATGGATCTTGGGTAAAATCATAGATGTTACTCCTGGATCGGATAACCTCATTCGTGTAGCTACCATCAAAACCAGTGCCCGGTCATTGCTTCGTCCCATATCAAAATTAACTTTTCTACCTTTGTCCCGAAAATCTTTCAGGGCGGCCGGTATGTTTGGGAAGCAGGAACATTTTTTTTTATAATTGGCGCGCGCACAAGGGATTTTGTGTACCCTTAAGATGTTTGCACATAGCATGGGCGAAGGGACATTATGGAGGGGAAAAAGAGAGATACCGATGTGCGTTGGTTTTAAATGTTTGCAAGTTATAGTGACAAGAGCTCGGCAGGGCATTCCATAAGCGAGTTGTACGGCTAAGGAACGAATCACGATATTTCAGAGTACGAGTACGTCCGAAAGTGGGCTTGAGGGTATATTGATAAGCATTCATAGCGAAGACGGGTGTTAGAAGGGGTGGAATTCTACTGGCATTTTCTACGAAGCACTGGTGGTGAAAATAGCGATACAACAAGGTACGACAGAAGACATTACGTATGTGTTTGAATGACTGTGTAATATTGTCATTACCTATGAGTAAGTGCAAAGAGGTTTTAGGAGCACCTGACAGATGTGAGCAGTGTACTCCAATTTCCGGGCGGATGAACGCCTTATATATTGAGGCCAGATCAGAGGGTTTAAAATATTTCTTACATCGCTTGAGGAAACCTGGATATTTCGCAGAGTTTTTGGCTACTTCGAATATGTGGTCACTCCAACGTAGTTAGTTATTGACACACATACCGAGAATGGAAAGTTCTTCGGTTTCAACAATGCAAATGAATTGTGTTTTGGAAGCATTAAATATCACTCTGTTGATAGTTCCCCAATTGGTTATGCTGTTTATATCGGGATCTAATGACCTTAACATACACTGCCGTAGCCGTTCTATAGCCGAAGAGCAGGGACGTGAGCTCGGAAGCGAATATGAAAAGCAGAGAGTACTGTCGTCAGCAAAGGAATATATTGGATTAGAGGTAGCATCGTTGATGAAAATTAAAAAAAGTGTCGGAGACAGAGCAGAACGCTGTGGTACACCAGCATTTATTTTGTGAACATTAGACTTGAAACCATCCAAGACAACTTGAATTGAGCGTTCCGAAAGGTAATTTCTGATCCATTGAAGAAGAGAGTCATCGATCCCAAAAGCACACATTTTCGACAAAAGAGCCTGATGCCAAATTCTGTCAAATGCCGTGGAAATATCAAGTGCAACTATCTTGCTTTCGCCAGATTGATGTACGCTTTGGTTCCACTTTTCGGTGAGATATGCCAATAAATCACCAGTGGACCTGTTGCAATGAACATCGTGCTGCCGATCATTAAAAAGTTTTCGTGTTTCGAGATATTTCATGAGCTGACGGCTTATAAGCGTTTCCGTCACCTTAGAAAGAAGGAACGTAAATACAATGGGTCTGTATGAGGAGAGAGAGGAATATTCGCCCTTTTTAGGGCTGGACAAATGCTGTTTCCATCTGCTCGGAAAGAGTCCTGAAGAGTAGGATTGATGAAAAAGCTTACGCAGTGGTTTTGCCAGCGAGGAAGAACACCTCTTCAGAAGGAGGGGAGTTATACTATCTGGACCAACGGATTTGTGAATGTTAAGATCTTTAAGAAGTCTTGCTACTACACCAGTGCGAAAGTGGATACGTCCCATTGAAGATGCGACGCACTCAAGTGTAGGCGGAGACAATGCACAATTTGGAAGTGTTGAACTGGCCGCAAAGTGTGCAGTAAGTAGGTTGGCCTTGTCCAAAGACCTGGCAGCTGGAATGTCATTGTAAATGAACGTTGGGATGGAGGATGAGGCAGAATTTCTAATATTTTTGACGAACGACCAAAAATTGTTACTACCTTTGGGACATTGTAATATTTTTTGCCTCAATTTTTGGTCTTTGAAATTTCACGCGCTTGAGAAAGACGTTTTCAAAAGCCATACGCCTACGTACGGAGACTCTGCATCTTCATTTACCATTGTGAAATTTTGGGCAGCTAAGCTTAAACGTGGCCATACCATCTTGGGTGACGATGAACGTTTGGGACGGCCAAAAACCACTGATGGTAACCTCGCTTAAGTTTATCAACTGGTTGTAGACAACCGTCGAATTAAAGTTAGAGTGATGACAGGGGCTATCAATATGATTCCGCGCCAAAAACGCGTTTGAAATAACATTTCCACTACCCTTGGCGCAGGTTAGACGCAATAAATCAGAGTTTCGGCGCCGATTAATTTTTGTAGCTGAAACTTGGATACACCATTATACTCGAGAGGCAAAAGCAGTCAAAATAGCGCATTGCGAAGGAGGAATTGACTTCAAAAAGGACAAAGGCTATTCCTTCGGCTGGAAAAGTGATGGCGACTGTTTTCTGGGATGTCCATGGAGTTGTCTTAATCGATTAATTTGAAAAAGTTAAAACTATTACATGAGTATACTATGCATCATTCCTTGAAGATAATACGCCATCCCAAACTTCAGCGGTTGGCATGGCGAAAATTTACGAATTGCGGTTTGAACTGCTTGTTCCCTAGGCTAAAAGTTGCGCTCGGAGGACAGAGAGCTTCATCGAATTATTTGGACGGGTTGATGTCAAAATTTAAACTTGCTGCGTCAGTTAGTTTGTGTTTGACAGCTATTTTTATCAGACTACTCACTAATTTGAGGAGAAAATGGAAAAAAGTGAATTTCGTGTGCTTATTAAGCATTATTTCTTGCGAAAAAAAACCATTACCGAGACCAAGGCTAAGCTTGATAAATGCTCGTACTATGGGGACTCTGCACCATCGATTTCAATGGTAAAAAAGTGGTTTACTGAATTTCGTTGTGGCCGTACAAGCACTGAAGATGCCGAACGTCCTGGACGCCCAGTTGAGGTCTCTACACCCGAAACAATCGAAAAAATTCACAATATGGTGTTGGCCGACCGAAGATTGAAAGTGCGAGAGATTGTGGAAGCCGTAGGGATCTCGCATGGTTCAGTGGTTTCAATTTTGAATGATCACTTGGGCATGAGAAAGCTTTCCGCAAGATGGGTGCCGCGTTTGCTCACAGTCGACCACAAACGCAATCGTGTAACAACTTCACAGGAAGGTTTGGCGTTGTTTAATCGCAATATGGAGGAGTTTTTGCGCCGTTTTGTAACCGTGGACGAAACATGGATCCATCACAACACACCAGAGAACAAACAACAGTCAAAACAGTGGGTTTCTAAGGGTGAATCGGCGCCAAAGAAGGCCAAGGTGGGTTTGTCAGCCAATAAAGTTATGGCGACTGTTTTTTGGGATGCACGCGGGATAATCCACATTGACTACCTTCAAAAGGGAAGAACAATCAATGGGGAATATTATGCCAACTTATTGGACCGATTCAATGACGATTTGAAAAAAAACGACCTCATTTGGCCAAGAAAAAAGTTCTTTTCCACCAAGACAATGCAAGGGTGCACACATGTGCAGTTGCCATGGCAAAAATCCATGAATTGGGCTATGAATTGCTCCCTCATCCACCCTATTCTCCAGATTTGGCTCCGAGCGACTACTTCTTGTTCCCAAACCTGAAGAAATGGCTTGGTGGAAAAAGATTTGACTCCAATGATGAAGTCATCTCGCAAACAAAGGCCTATTTTGAGGACCTCGACAAATCATTTTTTTTGGAAGGGATAAAAAAATTGGAGAAGCGTTGGACAAAGTGTATAGAGCTCAAGGGAGACTACGTTGAAAAATAAAATTATTTTTTTATCAAAAAATCTGTGTTTTAATCCAAAAGTCACTGACTTATTGACCCGCCCTCGTACTTACAAGGCGACAATTTAGAAAGTCCATTTCTAGCTCACCAATTATTGATTACGTCTAGGGCTGCGTGCGGCTCCATTATCTGCATATGCCTAAGCATGAACGTTAGAACTATAGATAGCGTAAGGCATTGAGCCGCCCAAAATGCACTTAGTAAGCATCAACTCCACAAATTGAATACATCGTGTTGGCTAATCATTGCATTGCCGAAAACACCATCAATGTCGAAGAAAATACTCAGCGCGTACTCCTTCTTGGTTTCAATTGTGTCGGCTAGACTTTAAAGCGCAGCCTCGCATGAGTTACTGCATTTCACAACAAAGAAGGGAGTAACTTCTGCTGTGTCTATGAACTCTTTTGTCATTTGACATCTAAAACTACCATCTTTGTACTCATAAAACACAAAAGAATCATCTCTGTGTAAAATGTAAAGGTGATATACCGTGGTAATCAACTTCAATTAGTTACAAGCCACAAGCTAGAAAAACGATATTGCTTTGCAGAAAGTGCACTGGAACGCATCCTAAGAAAGGAAAGTCGCCAAACTGTGACAGTTCTGGATTAAATAAGCAAAGTGCGACTTATTTTAATTTTTATTACTCTCTTTCCTAACGTCATTTCTTCTTGTGTGGCAAAGCTTACCGACTGGTGTACAATTTCAAAGTGCCAACAAAGTCCTGATATTAACATACAAATAGCGATAGACGTACGAGTAATTTGTATATACGAGTAGTTTGGCTCAAGTTACTGAAACTCACAATTACCGACAGCTGACGTAACATTTTAAATATCTGTAGAGTACCTACCGGATACACTACTCGTAGCACACTAATGGAATTCAATCCATCTGAGATTGACAGCGAATACCACCATTCTACAGATAAAGGTCTCCTCAATAGATTCATCAGTAATCCGCCGATGTAAAAGGAACCTACTCTCAACCAAACTCCAAATTCCTGATGTCTTTCAATGTAGAGACAACACAAGTACATGGCGGACGATTCAGATTTCGCAAGTGTCCAAATATGGATTCTCGAGAGGCAAATAACCGCACGACAGCTGTCAGTATCCAGTGCAGGAGGCGTAATGTACATTGAGCAGTTCAATCAATCATAATGTCAACTCATATGTAGAGACATTTTTTTAATGCTTGTTATAAACGCTGTAACAAATTCCATTGGGATTTCCATGATGTGCGCTGGTCGACTGCCCAATGGCTAATCCTGATGGGTTTACTTGATTTGGTTGGGGGCGCGGACGTTAGCCCCTACTGACTTTAAACTGACGATTTAAACTTTGACTTAAAGTTAAGATTAAGGAAATTGGTGATGAGATTAAAATATTCGAAAACGGTGAGTTTTGAGTTGATTGAGTCATTGGAACCATAAGGGGTGCGGTGAGTCGATAGATAGAAGAGACGATGACATCTCATTCTACGAGGATAAGCGTTGAGTTCAATCGACATAGCCCGAGAAAAGTCGATGAATGAACAGAATGCTTGCTACGTTCCTGCCTTCTTCAATGGTTTTCACATTAATAAGATTAAGGCGGTTAAGATAGGATCCCATCGACCCCGGCTTAACCCCACACTAGATATTGCTAAAGGCTCCTACTGGCTGGCATCGGCATATCTTGGCCACGATAATGTAGGCCCTCTCCCTGGTGATAACCTAGAAAGGGTGGTACTGGAAGGTGGAAGCCTAAAAACTGGTCTCATCATCTGGTGCGTCGCTGACACTCATCACATGCTATGGGGTAATACCGATATTGTCAGTGAGCTCACTTTTATAACAAGAAATCGACAGGAAGTGCTAGATATCATTCTTGTCTCCGACAACATTACTCAAATGCTAGCGAATTGGATGGCATCATCTGACCACAGATACATCCAATTCAGCCTGAGGGATGGTCCCCTCCCAGCCAACCAGCACTCCGGAATTGTCGGAAAACTGATTCGCCAAAATACAGAGGAATACTGTCAGAAACTCTAGTCTCTGAACTCTCAAGTCCCCCGCGTGACACCAACGAGCTTGACGTGAAAATCAAGGAATTCCCCCTCTCTCTCAATCAGGTTATGGTTGCTTCCTGCCCTTTTATTCAACTTAGAGGCAAGAAAAAGCCGCACTGGCGGACGTCAGCACTGGGACCGCTTAAAAACGTTCGCAGAAAAATTTTCAACCTAGCAAAAAGCACAAGAAAAGTGACTGACTGGGACTAATAAAAATCCATCAAAATATATAAAAGAGAACTGTGGAAGGCAAAGCGACAATCCTGGACGTCCTTCTGTGACGAAATTACAGAATCCTCTGAGACATCGCGACTAAGAAAAATCCTCTCTACAAATCCTGCGATGCCTTGTTGTTTGAAAAAAAACCGATGGCTCTTGGACAACCTCAAGTGATGAATCACTCAACCTACTACTGGACACTCACTATTCGCTGCCACTAGCAACCCAAACAGGACTACTGCAACAGTGACTAAAATTCATGGTCCGATTACAAGAGACAAGTTGCTTTGGGCGCTGCATAGCTTCAAACCATACAAGTCTGCTGGTTCGGACGGTATAATACCGGCCGAGCTACAGAGGTCCTCAGATATTATTCCTCTTGAAAATTCTAGAACGACTGATTGATATCCATATACGAGCTAAAATTGATCCAATACTTCTGTCAACGGCTCAACTTGCCTACTGTAAAGGAAGGTCGGTGGAAACGGCTCTGCATTCACTGACTAGCCACATCGAACGATTCCTACAATATAGAACGTACACAATGGTCGCTTTCTTGGACACAGAAGGTGCCTTTAACAACGTCAGCACATCCGCAATCACGACTGCGCTGTACACTCTGTAGGTAGACGACTCACTTGGGGAGTTAATCCAAACGGGGTGAGTCTTCTTCTCCCCTTCTCTGGAACTTAGTGGTTAATGAACTGATGATATACCGGGAAGCGGGTGGTAACAGGGTGATTGCCTATGCGAATGGCGTTGCTTTAACCGTCTCATGTAAGCATCTTAATACCATTAAAGAACTCCTTCAGCTAAATCTTAACAGATTAACCCGTTGTGCAGATCGTTGTGGATTGGGAGTAAACCCCCATAAAACTGATCTTTGATCCGTTCGAGGAAATATTGTGTATAACTTAATTCGCGCGGTTTGCTAAGAGATGGCGTAACTTGTATTATTCAATTGTTATTATTCCATTGGAACATGCGTTGGAAAACTACTGTCATGGTACGTCATTTCAGTATATGTCATTCATTTGAAGCGTAAACAACAATAATTTTTTTTCACTCAAATATGTCGAACTTTGTGCCTGAAAAAGTGTTTTTGCGGGGAGCTCTTCTTCATTACTTTAATATGAAGAAAACTGCTGCCGAAAGTCATCGTATTTTGGTGGAAGTTTATGGTGAACATGCGCTAACTGAGCGAACGTGCCAAAAGTGGTTTGCACGATTTAAAAGTGGTGATTTTGGCTTGGAAGACGATGAACGTCCTGGGCAGCCAAAAAAGTTTGAAGATGAAGAACTGAAAGCATTAGTCTAAGAAGAATGTTGTAAAACACAAGAAGAGCTCGCAGAATCTTTGGGTGTCACTCAAGCAGCCATTTCAAAACGTTTAAAAGCAGCTGGATATATTCAAAAGCAAGGAAATTGAGTTCCACATGAACTCAAGCCGAGAGACGTCGAAAGGCGGTTTTGCATGTCCGAAATGCTGCTGGAACGCCACAAAAGGAAGTCATTTTTGCATCGGATTGTTACTGGTGATAAAAAATGGATCCATTACGACAATCCCAAGCGCAAAAAATCATATGTGAAACCCAGCCAACCAGCCAAATCAACGGCAAAGCCGAATATCCATGGCGCGAAGGTAATGCTCTGTATTTGGTGGGATCAGATGGGTGTGCTGTATTGTGAGCTGCTAAAACCGAGTGGACAACGCTACCGAATACAATTAATCCGTTTGAAGAGAGCAGTGGCCGAAAAACGCCCGGAATATGCGACCAGACACGAGGCAATAATTTTCCATCATGACAACGCTCGGCCCTACGTTGCTATTCCGGTTAAGAACTATTTGGAAAACAGTGGATGGGAAGTCTTACCCCACCCGCCTTATAGCCCAGACCTTGCCCCTTCTGACTACCATTTGTTCCGGTCGATGAAGAACGCCCTCACTGAAATACGGTTCACATTAGAGCAGAATATCAAAAATTGGCTTGATTCATTCTTGGCTTCCAAGCCGGCGCAGTTCTTTTGGGATGAGATTAACAAATTGCCAGAAAGATGGGAAAAAATCATAGCTTCAGATGGGATGGGCAATACTTTGAAAAATACTATTGTACATCTATTCCTTAAATAAACGTTCAAATTTGGAAAAAGACTGCACGAATTAAGTTATATACCCAATATAAAATTCCTATTATAGACCCTCCTTCAACAAACGGTACCAGTTCAGTCTTCTACGATGCAGCAAAATACCTGGACCTCATTTTTGACAGAAAACTAAACTGGAAACCTAACATTCAAGAAAGAGTCAAGAAAGCTACAGTAGCCTTTATTCTTTTGCGAAAAAGACATTGGGAACAAATGGGGCCTTAATCCTCGCATAACCCCCTGGCTATACATCTCGGTCATAAGACCGATATCCACCTACGGGTTTGTTGTCTGATTGACGGCCTTAGACAATGCAGTCAACTGCAGTAAACTAAGCAGAGTCCAAAGAACAGCATGTCTATGTGTAAGCGGAGTCCTACGATCTACTCCCTCCGCGGCACTGGATATTCTGTTTCACCTGACACCCTTTGATATCTTCAGCCGGTAAGCCGCCTTAAAGCGACTAAAAAGTAGACCATCAATTTATTTGGACACGGTAATATTCTTAACACACTAGTCCTCACAGAGAACAACGATTACACTATACCCGAACTTTGGTTTGAGATCCTTCTTGGAGGAAGATGCTTTCATGGAGGACAAGTCAATCCACTTTTACACAGATGGCTCTAAAACTGATAGCGAGCTTGGCGGCGCACAGTGCGTCGAGTCAATAGAAAGTGAGGAAAAAAATCAGAAAAACTTAGTTTCCATTTTTTTTTTCATAACGTGTTTTTATTTTAACAAAAAGGGTACAAAAAAAACCCTTTATTATAATTCACCACAAGAGGAATCCTCTTTAGAAATAAACTGGGTGCCGTACGAATTGAAGCCAAGAGACGTCGAACGGCGATTTTGCATGTCCGAAATGTTACTGCAGCGGTATAAAAATAAATCATTTTTGCATCGTATTGTCACTGGTGATGAGAAATGGATTTATTATGATGCGGCGAGCCCGCATAATCGACGCCGAAACGAAATATTCACGTGAATAAGGTCATGCTCTGCATATGGTGGGATCAAAAGGGTGTCGTATACTACGAACTGCTTCCGAGTGGTGAAACCATCAAAGGACCATTATATCGAACCCAACTAATTCGTTTGAAGCGGGCATTAAAAGAAAAAGGGCCAGAATATGAGACCAGGCATGAGTCCGTCATTTTTCATCACGACAACGCTCGGCCACATGTTGCGGTTTCGGTGAAAAACTATTTGGAAAATAGTGCCTTACAGTCCAGACTTGGCACCATCTGACTACCACTTGTTTCGTTCGATGCAGAACGCTCTTACGGGAATACGCTTCAGCTCAGTAGAGGAAATCAAAAATTGGCTCGATACGTTCTTGGGCTCGAAAGACGAGCAATTTTTTTGGTCCGGAATTCATAAATTGTCAGAAAGATGGGGGAAAGTTGTAGCTTCCGATGGACGATACTTTGAATAAAGCATTGTAACTATGTTTTCATAATAAAACTTCAAATTTTGGAAAAAAAAACGCTGGAAACTTACTTGTAGACCCAATAGTATCTTATATTTTCATCAATTCTTTTTTTGTTTGCGCACAATTTTTTTCTGTGATGAAATTAGAGGGTCAGATATTAATAGCAAATAGTTTATTACATCTTGCATGTTGTTAGACCTCGAGGACTTTCTTGTATGATGAAGCCTAGTGCGGCGGAAAATCTTGTGTAAGCCCTCTAGTGTTTCCTCGGATAAGTGTCCAATTAGTAGTTGAAAACTTTTGAGGATATCAAAGCCATGAAAGAAAAGTTTGTGCAATGTACAGAGCATGTAATACCAATCATACAATTCTAAGTATAGGTCTTTAGTTTCGCAAAGTAATAATATTAAACTTTTGAAAAGTCGATTTCTACACCTGCTGAAATTACACGTAAGATAACTGAAAATTTTTCAATCAATCTTTGTTCTATTTTTGTGATTTCCGAACTTCTGCAGGTATTGCCATCATTGGACGATCCAAATCCTTGCCTAGGCAGGCTGGTCGACATTTAACCCCATTCTTGACTTAAATTCCGCCTGAATTCGTTTTTTTCTTCCTTGAATACGGCTTTGTTTGTTGCCCCTTGTACTCGCCATTTTTTAAAAGGTAACACTGGTCAACAAAAAAAATATTTATTTTTTAATCGGAGATAAAATTATGTGATTCGTAATCGTTGGAGTTTATAGAATCAGGAAAACGAAAACACATCGGGATTTTGCGAGAAAACGCTTTTTTGAATTTAAGAATTTAACGAAAAATATTACCGAAAAATGTTATTTCTTGTAAAATTTTGTTGTTTTTTTTTGAAAGCATCTGCATTCTGTTTATAAGAATACCTCGGTGTCTCTGCCAACATTGATGGCTCCCATTTTCCTTGGTACCGTTGCTCTGTTGCAGCAATGTCTTGGTGGAATCTCTAGCTGTGCTCATCGCTTACATCACCCATATTTTCAGGAAAGAAATTGAGATGAGCGTGCAAAAAATGAAGTTTTGGGGACATATTGCATCCCATTTTATGATAAGCATCCACCATTTTCTTTATATCATCTGCATAACCTGGAGTCTTATTGTTACCTAGGAAATTTTCTGCTACTTTCACAAATGAACACCAGGCCTGTTTTTCTAATGAATCCAAAGTAGGAATGAAAGTTAGATCTTTTATAAGCTTTCTAATGTCTGGACCCACAAAA
Source organism: Volucella zonaria (assembly GCA_963966105.1). Classification (NCBI taxonomy): domain Eukaryota; kingdom Metazoa; phylum Arthropoda; class Insecta; order Diptera; family Syrphidae; genus Volucella; species Volucella zonaria. The sequence goes on from OZ014534.1 coordinate 110,587,576, forward strand.
ATACCTTCTTTAGTTTTTGCTTCGCTTAGTAATGGGAACTTTTATTTCAAAAAATTGAAACCAGTTTGGTCTTTCTTCATCGCCTTTGCAAAGTTTTTTTTATAAAACCCAATTTGATATGTAATGGTGGTAGAATAACACGCTGTGGTTCGATCAATGAAGGATTCCTTATATTTTTTTCTCCGCAAATAAAGTTTGTTCTTATGGGCCAATCTACTCCCACAAAGTGCTCTGATTGTGCTCTACTATCCCACTCACATAAAAAAACAACAAAATTTGGTGTAACCTAGTTGTAGTCCATGAAGTAAGTAGAGCAACAACTTTTAAATCCGAATATATCGACCAGTTATATTGTATTATTTATATTCAATTTTTTCCAATATAAATTTCATAACATCGTAGGTTTCTTTTGAATTCACACCATGCGCTAGAGGTATTGAAGGAAACTTATTACCATTATGAAGCAATACAGCATTCAAACTAGCCTTTGATGCGTCGATGAATAGCCGCCATTCTTCGGTTTTGTGCTCATAACCCAGTGACAGCATTAAGCCATTAATATCATTACAATACACTAAGTTATCGGCTTTTGGAAAATAAGGCACAAATTCACTTTGTCGCGTATGGTACTCTGTAAATTTTACCTCAGGCTTGACCAGATTCCACTGCTTTAACCTTGAGCTCAGTATTTCAGACTTTTGTTTTGACAAATCCAAGATGAGATGTGGTGCATCAGAAGATGTAGGGAGCTCAAATTCGGGATCATCCATGATTTCTTCTGAACAATATGACGAACTTATTTCTGTGTCCGAAAGGCGTCCGGAAGGTGGCTTTGGAACTGGCAGAATTTCTGTATGAGGTGCTGGTCTTGTTACAGAAGAAATCCCTTCACATTGGTGCAACGAAAGTAACAATCTGTGTGACTCTGGGGCTCTCTCCATATCATAGGCATTCCAAAAGACATTGCAGAAAATGACCCGTTAAACCAACCAGTTAGCTGTCGGTGACACCTAAGGCAGCAAATGTGTGGTGTCCAGAGTTTATCCTGATGGAGTATTTTTCATCGTTGCCCAGTGTAACCTGTATGCAATGTGTAACATACATTCAAAAGTTCTTATCCAAAGATGAAGAGTTGATAAGCCGCAACGATAGTTGTCTTCTCCAGGAGCTTGCTCGTAACATTTGACTGTGTTCATTTCACTGGGTAATGCACCACAGACATAGCATTTTGAAGAGGAGTTTGTTTCTGACAACACATTACACACACTTCCATCAACCATGGTTAAATGAAATTGAAATGATATTCTAAGGCAGTATCCAGTATCACGAAGCTGATTAATGTTAGCTTGCATAGTGGCCTCCTCTTCTTTCACCAGTCCAGAACTCTCTTTGCGAAATAAAAACTTCAGAGGCCTACAATACAAAGTGGATCCAGGACGATCATTTATCCAGAGAGGTTCACCTGAATCGATGTCAAATGATGCGATTGCGATTAAAAATAAATATTCGTCGGAATTTTCGGGATTTTCAAATCCAATTTTGTACAAACAGTCCCTGCCACAACCGCCAAAGCCCCATTTGCATATCAACTTAGCGTTAGTATTTTTCCTGACACTTACGGACTTGGCTATGTTTTGAACCGTTTTTACCATTACATCTTGGAAATCCACTTCAGCAGATGTTTCTGTGACAATAGATTTTGGCAACATACTCGTTTTCATCTGGCGTAGAGCATAAATGCCGGGAAAACAGTCTTACGTTGCAATGCGTTTACGGTGTTTCGCAAAACTTGATAGCTTCGCTCGGTTAGTTCAAGGTCAAGGTACAGTGCTTCCTCGGGTGACAAAACTTTTTTTTCTTCGGCTAAAAACCTCGAAGACGATGAATTTGCTGCTGAAACTTCTGATACAAACCTAAGCTCCTCAAGAGATTCCGTCTTTAACAGCTCTTCCACTCTCTGTTTCTTAGTTTTTCTGCAACACTCTTGAAAGAGCTTTTTCGGTCTTCCACGTTTATTTTTTAGGTCTTGATTGTTAGACTCTATGCTTATGGAAGAAATGTTGTCTGGAAACGAGTGCTGCAAATCGAGCCAATCCCTGTTTCTTTTTAAAAACCGATTACGGTTCCTTCCGGACTTTTGCCACCGTTTGAACACAAAGTATAAACATGACTTTGCAAATTTTCTTCCTCTTCTGGATCTAAAACAGTCTTAATTATGTTATTCTTAATAAACTGTAATACGACAGCAAATCGGTTGATTGGGTCGGGCGACCATAATTGAAAAAGTTCTTCATTAGTACACATTCTATAAATAGATGGATAAATAAACAGTTGCAAAAAAAACAGTCGCAAGTTGTCGCAGACAATTTTTACCTTGTCGAAATAACCTTACTGTCTTCTTAATTAAACAAGAAAAAAATTCTTAACAGTCAGCAACACTCACTTTAAAATCTCTTTTCAACGGAACTAAAAGTGTCCTAATGGGAGTTGTTTTAAGCTTGATAACAACTGTTGAAAAGTTGCAAGTAAAAACATAAAAAAAAAACAACAAATAACCTCTACTTTTCCAAGTAAGAACTGGTTTATAAGATGATTATTTTACTCTGCCAGTCGAGGCTTCATGTACTGGAGCTAACTGTCATTTTTTAAATAATCAAGTAAGGTAAGGTTTTGTGGTGACCAGACAGCTTGCGGGTAGATTTTACCGCCAATAAAGTCACAGTTAGCTTGTTTGGGAATGTGTAATGCCTTTTGAGTGTTTCGAAATAATATTTTGTAAATCTAATTTTTTGATTTTTTTCCATTGGTCGACGCACTGTGCGGCGGTGTTTTCCCGGGTAAGCTAAATCTAAGCCTCTCTTTCCGTCTTCGAAATTACTGTAGCGTGTTCCAGGGAGAAATTTTGGCGATTAAAGAAGCTCTGCACTAGCTGAAGAAAAACATGTATTCTGCAAAGGATATCCGCATCTTTTTGGGATAGTCAGGCCGCTGTCAAGTTCCTGGACTCGGTCTCATTAAACTCTAAGCCCGCCCTTGAATACCGATCATCGCTTACGGAGATGGGAGAGCAATTCAACCTTCACGCGTGTTGGGTGATGGGCCACAGAGACATTCCAGGGAATTGTAAGGCTGACGAACTCGTCGAAATTGGAACCACTCTACCTATTCCACCGGAAAACGTATATCTCGAAGAGCAAATCGAAGAAAACGGCGCTGGATGCTTTCGATTATCGAGATATGAACACGATAATATGGGGACCACACTTGACCGGCGTACTCTGGAAAGGGGCGAACAAAGGTAATATAGAGGGACCTGGTCGCGGGTTGGTGAATTCTTTGGACCACCGATTTACAAAACCTAGTGCAGAGTTGGCTTTAAGGATTATCCCATCCATACACAAGGTGTTGAGCTCCCTATCACACAAAATGCCGAAGCCGCGAAGAGATTGAACGGAGGAGATAGGTTGATTGTGTTGAAGGTAGAGGAAATTGGTGCCGCTTATGTGAATGGATTGGCATTTGGCGATATTATGGTAAGTGCCAAACAATTTTGGAAGCATCAGACCGAAAAACTATCAACATCTTGTTGAAGGAGTCATGGGGTGAGGAAATGGTTTTGAAAAATTTGTTATGGTCGGCGTAAAGGGAGACAGACGAGTGTTTGATGACACTATCGAGATCATTTATGGTTCATATAAAAAGAAGAGGACCGAAATGGCTGCCTTGTGGAACTCCAGAGTTGGCAAAAATTGAGGCAAGTGGGCTGACCTAAAACGAATACTGTGAAAACGGTTTTCGAGGTAAGACGATATCCATTTTAGCAGTATGGGTTCAAAGCAGGGGGCAGACAATTGGAAGAGTATTAATCGATGAGAGATGTCATCGAAGGCCTTGCTAAAATCGGTTGCAACTACATCGACTTTGTTGCCATTCTCTAGGGCAGAGAGAGCAAAGAATACGAATTCAACGAGATTTGTGGTGGTTGACCTGTCCTGTTGTCTAGGTGAAATAAGTGATTTGCATTTTAAGCTTAAAGCTTCATATAAAATACTTTCGAGGAGTTTGGGTATATGCGAGAGTTTAGTGATGGGACGATAGTTGGTTATTTCATTCTTTGATCCTTTTTTGTGGATAGGGCTTATGAAGGAGGTTTTCCAAACCTGAGAAAATTCTCCTATTGAATGGGATAGACGAAAGAGGCTAGAAAGAGCAAGGGAAAGAGAGGAGGAACATTTTTTTAAAGAAATATGGCAGGAAGGCCACCTGGGCCGGGTGTGAATTAAGGTCATTAAGTTGGAGTAATTTATATTCGATATAAAACGGGTCCAAGGTGTGTGAGAGAAGTGGGCGATTGGAGAAGTTTAGTAAGTAATTAAAATACGTAGGGTGGATCTGGTACAAAGGAGTCGTTAGTGAAGGATTGTTTAAAAAAGGTGACAAATCGATTGGCAATGGTGAGTGGACTGGTTGATGACTTGTTGTTGAACGAGATTGAAGGATGGTATCCATTGGAGTTTCTTTTGTAGTTAATAAATCGGAAAAAGGACTTAGGGTCATTTATAAGATAGAATTGCGCATTGTTAAGGCAGCGCTGGTAAAGATAGTTGGAATAATCGGAAAAGGATCTGGTACGAAAGAAAGCAGCCCATAACTTGTTTCTCTTATTTCGTAAGGAGAGAAGGTTGCAATTATACCAGGGAGGACTAGTAGATGATGTTTTAGGGCGGGAAAACGGAACGTAAAGGGAAAAGAATTAAATATTTCTCTATAAGAAAATGGATAAAGCATCAATTATAGTTAGATTGTGAGAGTTAAAGGGGGATCTGCTGAGACTGTTATTGATTTTGTGAAAGTTTGCTTTATGAAAGTCGTACGATGAGAGAGTTGTGGGGGGAGTGGACTGGACAGAAGGGTTATAAAAAAAACGAGAGAAGAAGGAGAGGGTGTAGTTATCTATTGTTGAGAGAGATAGGGGACAAAGTGAGACTGAGGAGTTAATTGAACTGATGTGAAAATAAGGTCTAATTGCCTGCCCATGTATTGTAGTTGGATGTACCACTGACTTGGCATAGACTTGAGTCTGTTAAGCGATCTAAGAAGGGACATTCCTTATCTGAGTTGGCATTTGCAGCGATGAAAAACTATTAATCATCTGATGGAGTCCATTGTAAGGATATTGTCAGTAGAGTCAGACGGGTCAATTAAATGGTTGATCGCATGGATAGCAAGTTGTTAGTAAGGTTGAGATGGTAGGATGTAGCAACATATAAAGTAAAGGGACTTGAAGAGGAGTGAAATTTTTATTGCGACAATGCTGACTTTAGAGCCTGAAAAAATGGTAATGGGTAATGACAAGTGTTAAGACAGGAGGAATCATCATTTGGGCGGGTAGAATCGTCGACGCTAAAAATATTAAAAGTAGAGAGGTTCTTTATGTCGGGAATCAGATTGGCTTCACACAAATATCAAACGGAAGAGCATGCGATTGACTTAGAACTGCATTGGTTTTAGAGCGAAGACCTCTTGCATTCTGGTAATAAAAAGTAAGAGGGATATTGTGGGGTGGTGGTGTGAGACGGAATGGTTTAAGTGTTGGCAATGGAGGCAAGTTATGGACGAAAAAATTTATCGCGGTCGGCTAGGCTCCGCTGTAGGTGTGAGACTCGCTTATAGTGAACGTAGTGGCCTTAGGTGGGATGTTGGAGCAACATGTCCAGCGACCAAACAAATCTGGCCAAATAGGAAACATCTCAGCGCCATCATTGGCATCATCACTGGACACTGCTTTATATGCAGGAAGGCCAGAAGGCTTAGCGCCTGTACAAACGATTTCTGTAGAAGCTGCATGGATGAGGAGGAGGGAGAGACAATCCTCCACTTACTCTGTAAATGCCAAGCTCTCTCCAAAACAAGAAAACTTCACTTAGGAGCTCTCTTGTATAACGACTTAAGCGATTTAAAGAATATAGACGTTACAAGTCTCCTAGGTTTCATCATAAGCTCAAATTGGTTCAGAGAGTAAGAAGATCATAGATTCACGTGGCATCAGAATGGGCCAATAGGCCTAAGTGCGTTGGGCTTTTCAACAACCACTTTAACCTAAGATAGGCAGGTAAGATCAAAGACAACGACGTTGAATAAACTCGCTGAAAAGCGGATCACTCTTGACTGGATTACTCAAGCAGGTAATGTATTATGGATCGATTTGGCCATGTGAGAGTTCGACAATTCTTTGGACCACCGCTTGATAAAGCCAAGAGATAAATCCGTGTCCTATTGAATGAAACATAACTTTTTTTCGTCTTTCTAGTCTCACTTGAACTCAATGTAGGTACTTCGCTGATTTCATCGTTGAAGCCAGGGTTTGGGAACAGGAAATTGCCACTGGAGGCTATACCGAAGAATATGGTGGATGAGAGAGCAATTTGTAGCGCAATTCCTGAAATTTGGCCATGGTGACTGCGCTTGCACATTGTCTTGATAGAAGAGCACTTTCTTCTATGCCAGATGCTGTCGTTTTCCTTCAATCGCCTTAAACCAAACCAATAAGTTGGCTTGGCGAAGGGTTTTTCCTTTTTAGGAGTAGTCGATGTGGATGATGCCGAGTGCATTACCAAAACCGTGTCACAATGGCGAGTTAAATTTGTCGTTCGCTCTTAATCTAATCGAGTACCTAATGACATCATTTTCAGTAGCAAGTGATGGAAATTTAGCCTTGGTTTAGCTTCTGAGATCCCAATCGTTCTCTATAATCTCGAACACACCGATTCTTAAAATGCTATCCTCATCTGAAGTCAAAAACAATCTAATACGAGTAGTGGTTTCATTTTTTTCTCAGATTGGGATTAAAACATTGGCAAGCACTAAAAATGTAGGTTTAAACCACAGCCACCATGTCGTTCCCTCAAGGGAGCCTACCTCTAACAAGCCAGGATGGAACCGGAGCTCCAGGAGTTCCTGGCTCCCGTGGTGCCAGAATTACGTAAAGCTACCAGTAAGACTGTCATATGCCTCAAAGCAGACTGGACCATGCCAGTTAGCTGCCAGATTCTTTACAGCATCATATTTCTGTCAACTAGAATAGATTAGTTTCTCATTTGTGTCAATAATTCAGAACTTGTAGCAAAGAATCGACCGAAAAAGCTTACGAACCTTCTGTGGTCATTTTCTATTGAATTAGGAGCCCAATTATCTGTTAAAATCACATGTTGCCACATTCCTAAAAGTATCTGCCCAATTAATTTAATAAAAAAGAAAAACACTTCAATTCCAACCTGAAAGTTGGATCCTTCAGATTTTATTAAATTTCCAAAAACACTCATTCAGGATAACGAACCAAAGCAGCTCATCTGAGTGAAGCCTATTATCCCACAAATTCTATTCAAATGGTAATGAATAGGTTTTCGTTCCTTTTTTTTTACTTAAAATTACAACGCAAATCTGCTTTATGTAGAAGATTCATCCATCAGCTTCCTCATCCGTTCACCATTACCAACACCCAAGCATCATTCATTTAATAATCCAGCACAGGAACTTCTCAGGACATAATTGACAACAATGCAGATTACCCTACCATCTAACCGCACCCCTGTCACTAGAAGGAAACGAGGATTTATTTATAATTACACGTCCCTTGTACTTTAATCCAAATCTACCAACACGTACTCCTGATTTATAAGTCTTGGGGTATATGGGTACACCAAATAAGTAAACCAACTTCTCTGCCAAACATCTCTCGACCATGAGATGAAGAAGACTCCTCTCGAAGATTACCAAGGATTTGTGTATCATAATGTTTTTGCCAGCTTCTAAATCCCTATTTAATGTCACATCTCAGCAGACTTGAATACTAAGGCTGATTGTAAGTCCGCATCAATGCCAGAAGCAATTATTTTAATGATCCCAATGCCCGACATCCAAGAAGCACATGAGCTTGGTTCCCTACCCGTTTCTTCTGTCCTGTCTACACATGAGATACTATATACCATTCGGTTTGTCTCTATCTTACTTTCATTATGTTGTGATGTTGAGGATTATGACTCCCGGCCCATGAAGCCATCTCTCTCTCTGCCGTCCTAGTACCGGGCATTCATTAAGTAGAAACTGCAGAACAACGTAACGCATCAACGTACAAATATCTGTAAACATCATCATATCGAAAGGCAACGACAACAGAAGTCTGTCAACAAGGGAAATGAATTTTCGGGCCTATCCCAGAATCAGAGAAACACTTAAAGAGATTAAGTTCTAAATAGCTCCAGGGTATGTAGTTTGTGAATCCACCTCCCCCAATCCCATTCTACTCGTATTCCACGCCAGCTATGACCAACTCCAGTTCTAGTTGAAGAAATAATCATCTTGTGGGCTTCCTAGGGATTTGTCCCAGATGTCGTAAAGTGTTGCCTGAGATTTTGGAGACTCATTCAATTGAACGTTTGCCCATTGGTTAGGGAAATTAACTTAAAGGCTATATACGAGTACTCAAAGGCTGCTCTCCCACACTCAAGGCAAATAAATAATTTGTAGAAAATCTGTAACAAGTTTGTTATAGACGTACATAAGATACAAAACTTACTTTATCCGATTGTAGACTAATAGCTCTGCAATGTCTCTGCCCAGCTGGGAGTACGTTGTCTCGACGAAGACTAAAACTTTGGGATCGATGCGTAGACGGGCTTCAGATCGGTGGTCTGGTGTTTGTGAGGAACCCAAAACATGTTTGTCATTTAACATTCGACAGTGTATCAGCGGTGAGGGTCGTGTATCTCGATGAATGAATCTGAAAAGAGAAAATTAAATTTTAAAATTGGAGAAAATATAATTTCAAATGAAATAGTGGTAGCCTAAGCATATAACCCTGATGTACCCCTCAATAAATCATATTTAAACTAATCGTGTAAAAGTCAAACATGGAAATGTATCTTTGATACCTCTGTCAATTGGCATACGAGTAGGTTTCCTTGTCACTAGGAGCTTAACCTGTTCGAGATTAAAAATAAAAATTCCGTAAAGGTGGTAAAAACTTCTCTGCGCTTTTTTTATTAACCGCTGAAATAAGTTACGCGTAAAATTACATCTTATGCTTGTGTTGTTCGGTAATCTTCCGGAACTTAGAACTATTCTCCAGCCCGCTCTGTTTTGGAAGACTTCGTACTGAGACCAAGAGTTTACTGGCGCCTTTATCCAGTTATTAAGAGTTACCTGGAGGGCTGTTACGAACTTGCTTATGATAGCGCTATCATCGGCGAAATAGAATGAAGTCTTTCCAGACTCGTTAACGTGCTGCTTCGATAGGACGCCTTGCACTACAATTAAAAGTAATGGACTTTGTACACCGCCTTGGTGTACTCCGACTTTAACTTCGATTTTTCCGGTTATTTCCGCTGTGCATTTAAATTTTGTGATAACGTCAACGTACACATCGTGTACCGATTTTATGTACTGGTACGTATCCAGTACATTTTGAGATTTAAGCGTTGTATCTTTGAATTCTATGGAAATCGATGATTATGCGTGTGCTTGAGATCACGTTATAAGTCGACCTGCCAAGTTGAAAGCAGTATTGACTGGTTGACCAGATAGCAATGGTAGTCTTTCCAATTGTTATGTTTCAGCAGCTGTCAATGTTACCAATGACATCCAGCTGTCGAAATATTCATCGTTTTACGCTTGCCGAACGTGCGGAAATTATTAAAAAATATCGAAATTCCGGCTCAGTTGTAAATACGCAACCTGAATTTCGTCGTGAGGTCGGTCGTCATCATGGCTTCAGTGTGCAGACAATTCGTCGCACCGTGGAAAAGTTTGAGCGTGAGTACACTCTTTTGGATCTTAAGCCACCAACCAGATAGAGATTTGTGCCGCCGTAGCGGCCAGTATGGAAGAGGACCCAGAAATGCCAATTCGGCGTCGGGAAGGACTTGTTTTTAACCTCTCACCCTGATAAGTTCATAGTCGATGTGCTTTCTCCTCTAGGCTCGTCAGAAAATTGTTTCATATCACAGTTAGAGAAAAAATTCCTAAAAGAACCATATGGCAATACGAGAAAGTCAATTAGAGCGGACTTAACCCCTTATTTAGGAAATGTTTCCTCGATAACGACGTGGGTGCCGCTGCTGATGTGACCACCGACACTATTCTCCTTGGAATGAGCTCCTTTATCCGTTATCGTATTAAGAGTGTCAGACCAATAGAAAAGGCATGGTATGACTCGAGCTGTAAAGGGCTGTCAGAGTTAGAGAAATGTTTTCTCGGTCCTTCAAGACCAACCCAATCAAAGGAAAACTGAAAAAAGTTTAAACGAGCCAGAAATGTTACAGTCTTTCCCATACGATCAAAAACTGAGATAAAAAATACTACATACAATGTCCCAAAAGTAGTAAAAGTTTTTGGTCGTTCATCAAAAACATTGTGAGCTCATTGGAAAAAGCCAATCTGCTTGCTGCACATTTTGGGGTCAGTTCAACACTTTCAGATTGTCCTTTATCTCCACCTACGCGTGAGTGTACTCAAAGATCTTAGTATCCACAAATCCGCTGGTCCAGATGGTATATCTTCCCTTCTTCTGAAGAGATGTTCTTCCAACCTGGCAAAACCACTGCGTTAGCTTTTTCATCAATCCTACTCTTTATGACTCTTTCCGATAAGATAGTAAACAGCATTAGTCCAGCCCGTTCCCAAAAAAGCCGAATCTTCTCCTATCTCCTCCTATATTCCCATTGCACTTACGTCCCTTCTTTCCAAGGTCATGGAAACGCTGATAAAATGCCAGCTCATGAAATATCTCGAAACACGAAAACTTCTCAATGACCGCCAGTACGGTTTTCGCTGCAACAGGTCCACTGATGATTTGATGGCATGTCTTATCGAAAAGTGGAACCAAAATCTAGAACAATCTGGCGAAAGGACTATAAGTACTTGATATTTCTTAGGTATTTGACAGAGTTTGGCATCAGGCTCTTTTGTCGAAAATGCGTGCATTTGGAATCGACGACTCTCTTTTTCAATGAATTCGAAACTACATTTCGGAGCGTGCAATTCAAGTTGTGTTGGATGGTTTCGAGTCTGATAATCACAAAATAAATGCTGGTGTGCCCCAGGGCTCCATTCTGACTCCGACACTCTTTTTAATTTTCATCAACGATCTCTTGTCTGCTTCTTCTAATCCAATATATTCCTTTGCTGACTTTTCATATTCGTTCCCGAACTCACGTCCCTGCTCTTCGGCTGTAGAATGGGAACGGCAGCATATGTTAAGCTCATTAAATTCTGATATTAGGAGCATAACCAATTGGAGAATTATCAACAGTGTGGAATTTAATGCTTCCAACACACAATGCTGTCTGCTGTCATCAAAGCGAAATCGAAACACGTAGTCATTATCCATGAATGGCACTTGCATCGTTAAAACTGAAAAACTTTCCATTCTCGGTATGCGCGTCAATGACAACTTACGTTGGAATGACCATATTCGATGTCGCCAAAGATGCTGCGAAATGTCTAGGTTTCCTCCAGCGATGTAAGAAATATTTCACACCCTCTGATCTGGTCTCAATATATAAGGCGTTTATAAGCCCGATCTGGTCAGATGCTTCTAAAACCTCTTTGCACTTGCTAGATAGGATACAAAACCGTGAGGTAAAACTTATAGGTGATGACAACAATATTACACAGTCAACCGACACCCTCGATCCAGACGTAATGTCTCTTGCCTCACCTTGTTGTATTGCACCGACCGCTTGAAGCACTGCCAACGAAGCCGAGGCGGCCATTTGTATGTTATAATGTGCTATTTCACACATAATGGCATGAACGTGGCTTCAAAATAAAGCCAGAATCAATTTTATATCTCACACCGTTTTTGTTTTATTTAAATTTTTTTGCTGTCGTTCTTATCTGGTCAACCTTTATTGCATTGTCGACTGTCAGGAATTCTTTCGTATATTTTCATTTTATGTGACATTAGTTTCACCAGCCGCTAGTTGTTACAGTTTCTTGTGTCGCGTTTGCCTTTATACAGGCAGATCAAGAAAGCTCCTATTCGCCTGGTTAGGCCGCCAATTGTCTCTTATCATCAAAATTTTGTACTATATAAATCCAAAACAAGTAATTGCCGCTTATACTTCGGAAGGTACGAGATTTGTAGATTCATTCGGTTCAGTTTCCGTAAAATATGCCGTCCCCTCTTCGAGCGCGACATCGGGAATGGTACAGCACGGAATTTGTTCGTTTAGCAGCGCATTGGAATGCTCTTTCCATTGCAAATTTCGCCGGTCCCCGTACCCGCTTATGACTATTTCAGTACTTTGCTGCCTTTATTCAATTCTGCAGCCTAATGCATGTCGCTTCAAAGAAAATGCAGCCTTGATGAGCTTTACTTCGGACCTCCAATCCTTCGAAACTTTACAATTGTGCGGAACATGACCCTTATCAATTTTGTGGGATACATCCCATGTGTTATGCTAACTGTTGTACAATATTAACGGAGTTCAAGGGCTGATTCGAAGTCAGTATGCAGTAGATATAGCAAAGAGCTGTGCTCTAAGTATTTTCTAAAATGATCTCTAAGGTATTGATAATATTGTTTATGGAAGAGGATGATGAATCATACCGTGTAAATGGATGGAAGTTTCCTCAGGGCTTCTAGCCGAGTTAGTTGGTAAAACTTGTTGTTACTTGTACGGTTAATGATTCTAGAGTTATTTCTTAATCAGAAGTAAAAAACAATCCAACATCTCTTCTCTTTACTAAAGGGTATTTCGACAAGGGTGTAGGATTTATTTTTTTGAATAAAACGAACAATTGTTGAGATACCTCTGAAACCTTTATTGCTTTATGAAGTAGACACATGGGGATTATTTACGGCCGCCTCGGTTCTGCATGCAGACCCTCATCTTTTTCTCGAAATTTTCAATCACTCTTTCACATAATTGGGGGTCTTTCTCGGCGATGGCAGCGTATTTTCATGACCTTGGAAGCATGAAGAGCCAAATCTCTCATCAAAATTCGGTGCAGGGTTTCTGTAAAGAGGGCTAACTCCAGAGAACCCTGACGAATGGAGGTGCTTGGATCGATTCCGACACTTTTCTTTACTGCGGCGATATTGTCCATTGAACGTTCGTGGCAAACACGTTTCAGTGTCTTCCGTCTATTGGAATTATTTGATTATGTTGCGCACACACGTCTCAGAAGGCACATGATTACGTGAATGGTTATAGGAGGCGACTTTAATACATGAACCAGAGAGTGGGGCAGAAGACTCAAAATAACATCAGAGGACATACCCTACTGGAAACATTCGCGCTCCTAACAATATATGTCGTTGGCTCCATCGACGACATAACCTATGCAAGCAACTCTCTTCTAGGTACTGTCAAGTGGAGGGTCAATGAGGAATATTCTGATAGCGATGATCAGGCGATATTAATGTAGATCAAAGAAATGAGACGGACTCATCTCCCAAAACTTACGAGTCTAAAATGGAATGATAGATCTTTTGATAGCAATTCTTTCAAAGAGATGTGGCGAATCTAATATGCTCGAAAATGCTGAGATCCATAGTAGTGCATCTTATCCGGCAAACATCAGCCACTACGTGCAACATTATAAGACAAGTCAGTCCAGAGGAAATTCCACTAATCACCCTGGAGGAGTTGCTAAAGGCATGTAGCAAGATAGACGACAACAAAGCTCTTGGACCTGATGGCATCCCGAACAAAGTAATAAAGGCGGCTGTCAAAAACAGACCGGACCTCTTTATTACAACAATAGAAAAGTGTCTAGATGAAGGAAATTTCCTGGAAGATGGAAAACATAGTAACATAGAGTAGATTTGACAACCTAAACACGACGGAAATAGTCAGACACTAAAAAGAGTGCTAAAAGTAGGTGAAATCACTCTGGGCTGGCAATCACCACCAACCAATAGTTTGATAAACATGGAGCAAAAATGTGAACTCAGGCTTTTACTTAATCGTAAGAGTAATCGCGTAACCCAATTGTAGCAAAATTTAAGAACACTTCCAGCATGGACCTAACTAAGAAAGAGTGATAGGACATGAAGATTTCACAACCTCGATGGAAGGCAACTCTGGAAAGGAACAAAGAGAGGAGATTTTAAAGCTTAAAGGATTGATGGCGTTTCAAAGAAATCTACAAAGCGATGGTCAACCTGCGACATTCTTTGAAAACTATATAGTTGTCAGCCCAATGCATGAAAATATGCTATTAAAGCAGGGCCTTCAATCGCTTCTGACCGGATTTCGGCGAGAAGACGATGATCGGAACTGAGCATAACGATGAGCAGGCATCAATGGCCTATTGTACAATACATTCTCCATATCTGTCCAGATACCACGACTATATATATATTGTGGATATCACTGCTAGCTCTGTGTTCTCAGTAATTAAAGCCTCTAGGGCGATTAAAGAGTAGACTTTAAGTAAACTATGTTGAAACGAAAGTTATCTGTTCACCCAAAAAAATCTATCCCACAACGTTTTCCACTAAGTATCGCTATCGTGCACTTTAATTTCTCGGATTTCACAGTCGTATATGACAGCGTCTTTTGAGACGAACTAAACAGAGCCGTGTTTAATGTTGGCATTCCTGGCAAGTTCACTTGACTGTGCGGGATGACGATGGAGAACGCTCTCTGATCCGTCCAGATCGGTAAGAACTTAACCGAGACCTTTGATGTCAAAAATGTTTTAGATAAGGGAACGTGCTTTCATGTGGCTTCTTTAGCACCATACTTGAGAGAATTGTGGGAAACTCACAAGCCAACTGCGGAGCCACCATCTTTCAAAAGCTAATTCAGTAACCCGTTTAAGCAGACGAATCTGGGATATTGGGAAGAACAAATCTAGCTGTCAATGGAGCGTTTACAACTGTTGAAGCAGAAGCGACGTAGATGGGTTTAACGGCCAACGAAGAAAAAACATAGTATATGCTGTCAAAAAGAGGGACACATAACACCGACGCCTAGGACAAAACGTCATGGTACGGAGCTACAATTTTGAGTGCGGAAATCACGTAAAAATTCAGTCTTGCTAATCGCTGCTTCTTTAGGCTTAGAAAGCAACTGAACTCAGTAGAAAATCTCTCTCTCTGGAGCAACCAAAAGCAATTTTTACAGAACCCTGAACATCTCAGTCCTGCTTTAAGGTGCAGAAGGCTGGATATTGACGAAAGCGAGACAAAAGTTCTTCGGGTAATTTTCGATGTCATTTGCATCAATACGGACTGCTCAGCGAAGCCAACTTCGTCAGAAAAGTTCGAATAACCCGGCGTAGGCCCGAACATTTTTCGACTTCAACCCAGAGGAAGGACGACCTCATCTTAGGGGTGACGCATATAACTGAAAGAAGACCGTAACTAACTTCGTGTGCGCAACTGGAGGTAGCTGGAAAAAGATCGCTGAGGTCTGGTTTAACCCAGATTGTAGTGCGATCTAAGTGTATAGGTGAGGCCCAATGATAAGAAACTGCGTCAGCTAATGGAAATGAGATTCTACGTTAAAATGTTTAACACTTTGGAAATAACCAGGAGCATTATAAGGAGCATTTAACCAACACGAGCAGAAGGTAGAAAAAGATCACTACGATAAAAACAAAGAGATTTGGCAGCTCATGGATATCTAAAAGTCCAGGTGGTAATATGCATTGAGTACAGCCATAAACTTAGGCTCTACGTAGTTGGCTACAGTAATATTGTTACTGATACGCAGAAGGAGTTGATCAACATTTCCAATTTACCAGGAAGGATATGTTTAAGAGAGAATAAAGCCCAACTCCGGTTGATGAAGAAGTCCTCTTGAAAAACAACAAACCTACGGGCTTTGATGGCTTGATTTCTTAACTCTGTAACACTGGCAACAAAGTTTTGACAGTTCCATTGTACAACAGGACATTTGCTTAGCGTAAATATGACCTCTATTTGTATCGTTTTCAGAAAGGCTGGTCATGTAGGTCTTACGGCAGCTAGCGAGTCATCGACTTCCATATTGTACACAGCAGCATTCATCACATTCGTCGAACATTTTAAGGCGATTACCGATCTATGGGATTCGAAAAAGATTGGTTGTCTGCCTCGAACCCACTTCTGAATTTTACCGGACTCCGGTAAGAGGACGCTTGTTCTGGAATTGATAGTACGATGGGTAGGGATTCATATATTTTATTGTCTTAATCAGATTAGTTATTGGGATACGCAGATGTTATAGATACGTCGCATGCAAACATCACCATCAAGAACCTTGAGGTAGTGTACGAATTTATCCAGCTCTGAGCAAGGTTAAATTCCACGAGTAACCCTTACTTCTTTAGGGTGTCAAAACTGGAGTCCTAACTTGAGGGATAAATATCTTGATTATCTTCAAAGGAGACACACGGGGAAGAAGACGCAACTGTGGAGTCTACAAGCTGCATAGAGATGTGGAGATGAAAATCCATCGCCAAGATCTTCTCGTCAATCATGATCTAATAAACCAAAAGGAACTACCCTGAGGCTATAAAGGATGACAAAAGGCTCTAACCCAGTCTATGAACTTTCAAGGATCGCCAGCTTAGCAATATTTCCACGTGTTCAATATTGATTCCCCACAAGTGTCCAGTTTCATAAGTAAATGTTATAAGTTAATGACAACAATAACCCTTAAGTCAATCCGAAAAAATCTCCGGGACATTAATAAATTTTTGTTTTTAGCAAGTCGGCAATAAAAAGCTTTGATCTCAATAAGATTTCCCAACGCTGCTACATCTCCCTAGATGGGATTTGACCTTTTATTAACCCTTTGCCATTCCTTATCTACCCACAAAGTGTTTAGAGTTTATATTTCAAAATATCCGTGTAAATGTTTACAGCCCAGACAGTTATAAATATCTCTCTCAGACCAACAACAACAAGCCCTCTGATGTAACTCATCATGTTGTCGACCATTTCGAAAAAAAAAAAAAAAAAACAAAAACCAAAACAAAACCCTTCGTTTGCATATTCCGCTGGCCTTTATAAACCCTTCCGCTCAGTGCCTATGTTAGTGGCAGTGGTCTGTCATTTTGTCTTCCCTTTTTTCACTTATCTCTTCCCCTTTTAAGAGGGTTACTTATCGTTTTAAGTAACCTGTGTAAGTCCCAAAAATTTATTTGTCAAATTGACCCTCTAAAAGCGAAGCACACAAGCAAAACAGATTTAGATTACGAATTTGAAAATTCGCATTCCTTTGGAATTCCTGCAGATTGGAAAGAGACTCCAACATAGTCGAATGGTAGCTCCGATAGGATTTCCTTTTTACCATGGAGAGTCGGAGTGCTCAGGGTGGTAAAGTATCTCCCCCACTGGCATTTCAAAACGACTAACGAAAGTGACACTAAGAGTACGACATTATGAAACAGAAATTCAATTCTCGCATAAATTTACATTTCGCCTTTAACACTTCCAGCTCTCTAGCTCTCCACCAGCCACCAGCCACCAGCCACCCCACCCCATTCATTCATTTTACACCGTTCAAACATCCGATGGGTACTATAGCTATTCGCTAACCATGTGCACGAACATGAACATGAACATGAACATGACCTACACCCTGTATGTGAAGAAATTCATATTTCAAAAGACCAGCCACTTCAAATTCCGGACACGTACGCTTACGTAGTTTATGAATGAAGCACTCGACTTACCTTGCACGCTTCCATTCAGCAATTCTGAGCAACCGACCGACGACGTGGTTGCGCTGTACGACAATACAAATACGCGTACTTGCGCGCCGCGTACTCCTATATTTTTATTTATTTGACGCCTGTCGCTTGTCGTTGTCGCCTTATACGTCCCTCTCACCCCCCCCCCCCCCGCGGGTTTTGTTTTGTCGTCGTTTTTGGAATGTTGGCAGCGTTACTAATTATTTTGCCGTAAAATTTCAATTTATTATATTTTGTTTAATTTCGAACGACTACTCGTACTCGTACTCGTACTCGTACTCGTATTCGTATCTTGTAATGGATCACGCGTCCGACTCGTTGGCAGTATTGCGATTTGCATCTTATCCGCGCCTTCCCCGTAGTTCACATGGCTCATTCAAAATTTTGCACTCGTGGACGCAATAAAATAAACACGCCAATGAATCTTGGATCTCGAATCTAGAATCAACTACAGTGCACACAGCGATACTAAACGACAAAAACCGAAAACAAAACAGAGAGCGGAGGTGAAGCGCCGAAACGTCGGATAAATATCGTATTTTTGTTTTGTACTCGTATCTTTTCGGAATGTTTTATTACCTGTAATAATGAAATTCAAATGAATTCACGTCCTTCAGATACTGTGTGGGGGTTAGGGGTTCAGAGTGCGGATTGCTACTGTAGGTTTAGACATATTCGTAATTCTAGGGCAAATTATTGAATGAAATTCTTAGAATCGGGGCTGCCATTCTACAATAATAGGTCTAACTGTAAAAATATTTCAATAGCCTTTCGCAAGAATTCCAGGTTAAGATACATACTCGTAGTTGTTGCTGTAATTGCTAGGAATGCCCACTTCTACTAAATGTTTTATAATTTGCACGTGCACGAGGATTCGTAGAACTCCTTCATTGTAGAGCGCCGGAGGCACCGCAGTACATTGGTTTTGAATGTTTTAAGGGTAAGATGCCCTGGGACTGAGTTGAGCCAATGCCTCAAAGTTGTTATTTTTAGTATTGATTGAGGCAAGAAGAGGTTTTTATTAGTGCCTAGAGCAACATGGATTGTATTTAAAGCAATAGATACATCTGTTCCTGTTAACAATTGATGAGCAACTTTTATGTTGGTAGGGTACTGTAGAAATAGGGTAGGCATCACGGAGATGTGTCAACTTGGCGATGCCCAGTTGTGTAGCTGTTTCTACACATCGACTGTGCTTATTTTACCACAAGGAGTAACCAGCGAAACTTATAAACGCAAGTACTAGACAGTGGATGAATTCCCCAGATGGGAACAACGGTGTAGTAAGACTCCGGCATAAAATAAATAAGACCTTATCCGGACTATTCCGACATATTTGGAGCTCTGTCCAATAAGTATTTCCCAGGCTAAGTCGGGGCCTTGGAAAAGAGAAGGTGGCGGATGAGCCCCTAATGGACCAACGGCAGTCCGGCCGGCCCTGCAGGTGGGGGACTGTGCCGCCTTTGTAACCTTCCCAGCCATGGAAAGCAAAAACCCGCAACAACAAGCTTCATATACAGACGGATCTAGTGTTGACAACCCCTGCTAACGAAATAAGAACAACGAACTTCCGATTCGTACGTAGAATGTCAGGTCCCCTAATAAGCCACGTGCAGCGGACCAACTACCGGAGGCCTTGCACTGCTGCAAAGCAGATGTTTCCTCCATCTAAGAAATGCGATGGGATGGACCGAACAAAAAGAGCATGAAAAACAGCGACATTAACTACGGCGATTATTATCGGCGGCAAAAGCAGCGCCTGCTGCGATGCGGATTTGTTGTTAGAGACAAACTTAGGCAAGGAGTCTTGAGTTTCCGGTATGTTAACGAGCCGCTTCGTAACAATCCGAATTAAGGCTAAATTTCTCAACATTAGCCTTATGTGCGCGCACGGCCCCACAGAGGAGAAAGATGATGACACCAAAGGTGGCATGGCGATTTTAATGCAAGGCTAAGAAGAGAGGGCATCTTTGGTAGTACCCTCCGCATAGCCTGCACTATACCACCTCCAATTAAAGCTAATGGGCTTTGCGGCGTGACGAAACATTGTCGTAGATAGCACGCGATACCCGCATCTCGATATTCATAAGGGGACTTACGAGATCTCCTGATTAACCAATCGTTAACCAGATTGACCACATTGCGATCAATGCAAGGCAGTCTTCCAGTAAATATTATGGATGTCCAAACGTTCCGAGGGGTCAATATGGACTCGGGCAATTAATTACTTTGTTGTAGCCAAGGTACGGTTGCGGATATCCCGAATATTGCGTTACTAAGAGGAAGTTTGACGTCGGACGGCCACAATCGCAAGGGGTCGCTAAATCCTTTTCAGATCGAATCTCCCTTAATCTGATAAGAGGTCCTATGTCGCCAGAATCAAGTATTGAAGATTAGTGGCAACATTTCCAAACAGCCATCAGAGATGTCACTTTTGGGTTTCACTTGGCCGCCACAACGAACCACCTGGTTTGACGGCGAGTGGAGCAAAGCCAAAAGCTCTACAAACAGAAGAGGAAATACGATACGAATACTGGCTTGTCAGGAGGAAAAAGAGGCAGCATGAGAAGTGCACGGTCGCGGAAATTGAGCGATGCTACTCCAGGAATGAGATTCGGAAGTTTTGCCAAAAGGTAAAAAAAAAATGTCACGGGCACAATCCCCGAACGGAAGCCTCTAGAAACGAATTGAGAATTTGGAAAGAGAGAAGGAGACAGAATGAACCTTTCAGCTTGGACGATGTAGATCACCAATTCGGTCCACCCTACCTTGATGAAGTGAAAATAGCTATATCTAATGTTAAGTTAAAACTGCTGGAGCGGATGGCCTTACCTCCGAGGCAGGCGATGACTTGGTAAGAAGCTTACATCAACTCATCTGTAGAATATGAAAGAAGATCCTTTGAACTGCGCCAATTACAGAGGCATCAGTGCTCATAACATCGCCTACAGGACCTTATCTGCCGTATTGTTTGAGCGCTGAAGCCGTTCGTCAACAACTTGATTGGTTCATATCACTGTGGTTTTAGGCCAAGAAAGTCCACCACACTACAGCAGATCTTGGAAAAAAAAACCCATGAGCTCCAAACCGATACACACCACCTATTCATCGATTTTAAGGTCGCGTATGACAGCATCTATAGAGGCGAGCTATACAGATCAATGTCTTGTTTTGACATCCCTGCCAAACTCGTCCGTTGTTGCAGGATGACGGTGGAGAATATACCGTATGCTGACCTTTGATGTCATGTGACTTCTTCAACATCATTCTTGAAAGCACAGTGCAGATCTGAAGCGCCAACACAAGAGGCACAATCTTTCAAAAGTTCTTCCAATTTCTCACATACGCCGCACCGAGGATATTGACATAATCGGAAGAAAGCAGCGTGATGTCAGTGACCCTTTGGCGAGTATTGAGGCGGTAACGGCGAAAATGTCAACAAGGGCAATACCAAGCATATGCTGTCAGCAATAAAGAACACCGACGTCTCGGACAGAACGTTTGCCTCGACAATCAATTAACACCCTCGAAAACCGACGTATTGTCTCGTGTCTCACTTTGTTTTATCGCTATTTCCACCACCAGTGCCCCATAGAAATCGCCAGTAGCATTCCACCCCTTCAAACTTTTAACCGTAACACCCGTCTCGCTATGAATGCTCATCAGTATACCCTCAAGCCCATTTTCGGACGTACTCTAAAATATCGTGATTCTTTCCTAAGCCGTACAACTCGCTTATGGAATGCCCTGGCTAGCTCTTTATTTCCTAGTCATTATAGCCTTCAAACATTTAAAACCAACGTTCAGCGGTACCTCTCTTTCCATCCTCCCTGATTTTCCTTCGCCCGCGTTGTGTGCAAACGTTTTAACCGTACTTAATCCCTTGAGCGCGCAAATTATAAAAAAAATTTCAGCTACATTGATGGAGATTTCCATAATGCAACTTTAGGCGTTATCTAAATACGGACGCAGGCGTAGAAGAATCACTATTTTTGTGGATAATAAAGTGCAGGAAGAACAGAAAATTGCTACACCAGAAATAGGCTTTAAGGTAATTTTTTTCCAAAACTCTGGTTTCCTTCTTTACAAGAGGGAGCTACCATATATAGTGTTTAAAGGCATCACCATCCGTTTCTTCAACGAAGCTAAGTTTTTGTCATCTAGGATAACAAAGCTCTCTGGATTAAGCATGTCACATGTCACTTCGGAAATCTCCAAGGTACAGTCGCCTTTCTGGTAGTGTAAAGACGCTTTCAACAATTCATGAGCATTGACAGATAATCCATTGGATTGCAGTTCTTTTGATATCCACATAATAGATTGCACTCTCAAAGCCGTCTTCAATTTAAAAAAAAGCTGTCTTTGGTACAAGGCATACAGAAGTTTGCATCATTGGGCCGACTGTATTTTGACTCTGGTGCTACTCGTATGAAGCAATAATACGCGAACTCCTGTTGCTGTGGAAATATTTAATCGATTTTCCCTGTGACCAGGAATGGTCTGTAGTCGGTCTTCACGGATAGCTCCACAGCCGATTTAGGAATCTTAAATTTCAGTTGTGATTAGGAAAACTTGCACCTGTCTTCCGAGCGGAAATATATGCAACCCATCAGGAATCAATCAACTAAATTGCAATGTAGTGCCAAGTTGTGCTTAAAAATTTGCTCAACCCTTTCATGAGATCGTGAAAATGAGATTATCGATGAACTTGCTAGGCGAGCTCAGAGAAAAGTTTCTTAGGCTCCAACCTGCCTTTGGACCACCTGCTTTAGGACTGACTGCGTCCTCGGTTAGGGCCTCAATTGCAGTTTGGTTTCATATGGGCATAATTTTAGATACCCTAACTTTTTCGGTAAGCACCCAAGTGTGATATGGGCACCTTTACGGTTTGATGTTGGGTTTTGGAAGTCACATGCTTATCGATATTTGCGATCACTATGTTGAGGCTCTTATCGAAGTATAAGGTTTTGGTATGCGGCCATTTACCGCGCAGATCATGTCGAGTTCAGGTATCCCTGAGATCGAGTTGTGTTTCGAGTTTCATCTCTTCTGTTTGTCTCATAATAACCTGACTGTACCCTGAATTGCTACAGTCTTAATATATAAGTGAAGTAGAGTGAGGCCAATGAAAGTTTCTATGGCAGCTGGTGGGCAAGTTCGCATAGCAGCAGCAGAGATATCTATTTATGCGAGTCGCTGAAGACTCAACAGCTATTACTAGCAGTAGACGATGATCAGTCTGACCATCATTGTGTAGGAATATTGGGTGACTTCTGTGAATTTCTTCCATGTTCTATCAACATACTGGCTCTACTGGCTCATATGGCTTTGGTAGTTTTGGTAATTTTGTAATTTGTCTAAAACTACTCCTGGATATTTTACTCTACATATACTCGTAATTGTGCCGTTCAGAGAGATCTGGTCAGGACTCAACTTTCTTCTACGACTGAAGAAAACTTGTACAGCATTTCAGGGGTTGATTAAGACGTTTTCTTAAACGCGAAAATCAGATAATGTGAAATGTTGAACTCGGTTCCAAATTTCCTTTCGCGATGATGACCAAATCATCGGCATAGCCAGTCACTTTGTAGCCTAAATTTTCTCGTTTGACGAGTAATTCTTCGATGACAAGTGACAACAGAAGGGGTGAAAGATCACCTCCTTGTGAGCAGTGTTACTGGTAATGAGTTCCACAAAATAGTAGTATGGACAAAAATGTACGCTCGGATTGCAGGCAGTTGAATCTGGGCCGAATCAGTCCTGCGGTTCTTTGTGAGCTAGCAAAAATCAATCTGATGTGCAGGTACTCAGGCTGACGTGTCTGCATAATGCTATATAAATGTAACAATGACCTAAAGTTGATGAGATTATCAAAAGTCAGACCCGTTATGTGTTTGGAGTAGGTGGAGATATGGTCAGAATATCGATACGTTACGTTTAATTTTCTTCTCGTGTTATAGTCAACACTGCATAAGACTTCCCTACCATACAAAATAATAGGTAAAAGAAGTGCTTTGATCAGCAACATCTTACTTTTAAAGGACACATACCTCCGGGTTGACCACGGAGACGGCTGTATAGCTTGCCGATTCTGGTAACTACATGATCAGTCTAGGTTAAGGTCTCATTAAAGGTTACCCCCAAGTTCCTAGCGGAATGAACATACTCAATAGTTGACAGACCTAATTTAATCGGTGGGAAGTTTGTTGTATCTAATTTCCGTTTGAAAATGCATATGGTTTTTCACTTTCCCGGATTAAGGGACAAGTTATGCTTTAACGCCCACTGCTGAGTAATTTGAAGATCCTTATTAATCTGGTCGACACCATTTCTTATGCTACCTAACGGGCAGTGTAAATACAGTGGAACGTCATCTGCAAACATGTGAATAGAACAATGTTTGACTAGTCGGGGAAGTTCTTTCACATACGAGTATAGTGAAAACAGTATCGGTCCAAGAATGAAACCCTGTGACACCCCTGAAGGAACTGAGAGAAAAGAGGATATCTGGTTTTCCACTGCCACACATTGCTGACGACATATCAAGTATTAGGAGTGCAAGAGCTTAACAGCGAGAGGAGAAAATCCGAAATCGTTTCCTAGCTTTTTAAAGAGAACCAAGCGATCAACCGTGTCGAATGCTTTCGAGAAGTCCAGCAACGTTAAAAAAGTAGCACAGTTTGCCTCCATGGCCCTTCGTATATCATCATAGTAAAAGTGCAGTTTTGCAACTCCTATTCACACGAAATCCCGGGCAGGACTTAAAGTTTGTTACGCATTTAACGGCGGCAGCATTTAAACCGTCAAGATCATCTATGGCTACGATTTTCCCATTCTCACTGGATTTATATGTGAAAACAGAGAACGGCTGTTTTCTTTTCTTCAAACGGACTGCATGCTGTAGAAGAATTCGACTTCTTTGTGACAAGCTCTCGTTCACATACACATTGCTGTTTGAATCGAATCCAAGGTCGTTTAATGAAATTGGTCGCTTTGTTCTTTTCCGAAAATTAGCAAGTGCTTTAAGCATTGCACATTCCTCTCTCATACTGTTGAATTGGAGTATGGCCAGGGGCTCGTCTTTATTATTGCGATGTGCGGTGCGAAATATCTTCTTCAGAGCTGGTGGTGCAGCGTCGATAGTACTGCATAGCTTGTTGAATATACACCCTGAATGACTCAAACTGCAACCAACTTCAGACTGCTATAATTTCCAAACCGTTCATGACAGTGAGCTCAAATTTTGACTCAAGACAGATAATTTTATTATTTACAAGCCTTTTAAACGATTTGCGTCTCAGTTGTGTTGAAAAATTTTTATCCGCGGTGGAATTCAAACGTGATAGTGTGATTGCTTTATATTTGGCTGGAAAACCACAAGTAGCTATCGTTAGAGCCCTCCAGCACCTCAACGTGAATAAATCATTTGTGTGTCGAACCATAGCTCGTTACCGTGATGCTGGCAGCGTTGCAAAACGCCATGGAGGTGGTCATAAAAAAACAGCAACATCGCCAGAAATGGTTCGGAAAGTGAAGGCTCGAATTGAGCGATATCCGCGTCGAAGTGGAAGAAAAATGGATCGTGAGCTCAATATATCGTTGGAATGGATACAACACATACTGAAAAATGAGCTTGGGCTCAAGCCATTGAAATTCCAAAAAGCACACGATCTTACACCGCAATAGAAAAAAGTTAGAGTCGAATGAGTGAACGAGTTGCTACGCTTGCACGAAAGTGGTGAGTTGCCGAATTTGGTTTTTTCCGATGAGTCGCCATTTGTTATCGAGCAATATGTCAACAAACAAAATGACCGAGTTTACTGGCCAGGGAGATCCTTCGAAAATTTACACCTTCGGACGGCCACCAGAAAGCAGGCAGCATGGTGATGGTGATGGTTTGGGCCGCCATAACCGTCGGCGTCAAAATTAATGCGATCGTATACCGTGAAACTGTCTTAGAGGCAGTATTGAAGCCTTGGGCAAACAATCATTTCGGTCGGAGACCGTGGACATTTCAACAAGACTCGGCACCGTCTCACAAAGCGTGCGTCAACCAAAATTGGTTAAAAAAAAATGTTCCACACTTCATTTCTTCGACATAATTGATTGCAAATTCTCCGGATGCAAATCCGTTGGATTTCTCTGTCTGGGGTATTTTGAAGGCGAAGGTTGGCACTAAAAAATACCAAAGTTTGGACCACCTCAAACAAGCACTTCGCCGCAGAGCCACTTGCGTGCAGCGTGCGATGCTTTCTTCGGCCGTCTCAAGGCCATTATTCGCGCCAAAGGTGGACATATTGAAAACTACTGATACAATTTGAGAATTGATGTATTTTCCAACATTTTTTGCTCTGGCACAATAAAATTTATCAAAAAATAAAAAAATTATAGCATTTTAAAAAGTTGGAGTTCGAGTGATTCACCCGCAGATTTTTGTCCGCGAATTTAGGGAGTCCAAAAATAACAGCGTCGGCCAGAAATTCTTTTCTCTCCAGGACATCACAACGCTTCCTTATCTCGGACACCTCCCTCTCAACTATGTTGTCCACAGTGCACTCAATATGATCAGTCCGCTGTGTCAAATTGGATATGGTCAAGCTGGTATTGTTGATGTGTTTAGTTAATTGCTCTTCGATGGCAAGAACCTTAAGCAACAATTCATTCCGAATTTTGTGCATTTCTTCCTTGAAGGTTGCGATTAGAGATTCGGTTTGTTTTGCTAATTCTGCATGAAGAGTTTTTTGAGAGAGCCAAGAGTTTGCGGAGATATTTCGTGAGCGTAGATCCGTTACTAGAGCGCTTGCGGTGGAAGGGGTTTCGATCACTTGTTTCTTCTGTTTAACCTACTTTTTATCAGAAACTCCCGCTTTACCTATGGGTGTGTTGGTTTTGGGCGAATTCTTTGAAAGTGATATCAATAGGCCTTTATTGCAGATAATTTGTTGACCAGTTCTTCACATTTAATTTTAAAGGCGTCCGTGAAGATTTTGCCATTGAATTGATATGAGAAGTGTCGATGCAACAGGCCATCAAAAATTCATTGCGAACTGTGCCGAAGACAAGTCCTTTTAATCTGAAAATGCCTGTGATGCTAATGTCCATAGTATGAAAATTAAGGTGAGGAAAATTCATCAGCGCATCTATCGGCGATAAAGGCGTAGTGAGGAAAGCTACTATGCAGATAATAGAAAATATTTTTTGTGATCTAGCGAAAGCAGGAGCTACATAATCCAAAGGACCCTCCTCGATGACAAGATTTATGATTTGCGCCATACCGTTTGTCACTGCCAGAAAACTGGTAGTTTTCGACTCAACATGTTTACTCGTTGTTTGTTATCGACGAATTCAATTTAGCTTTGTCGGATGATGATGATGATGATGCCTTTTAGCTCTAGATACGAGCTGTAGTGAGTTGTATTACTCGAGTAATTTGCAGATCATCATACTCTTCGAATTGGTGGGGATTCCTCGATAAGCGCGTAGTCAGCGATTTTAACCGTTTCAGTGTATGACACTTATTGCTTTTCATTTCGATGTCTGGATTTTTCCACGGTAAAGTAGCCTCGTATCGCGATCCTTTTCTTGAAATGCATTTGGCGATCAAATCTTCGGCGAGGTATTCGTTTTCTATTTCTTCACTTGCAATCCCGATGGCTTCTAAAGACCAAAATGACGTTATGATGTCGTCGTTTAGAGCTGATAGATGTAGTGTAGTGCTACTATATGGATGATTTCGCAATGAGTGTTGATAGAGAAAAAGAAGGAGAACGAATTGGAACAGAAGCCAGACATATAATGAAGAACGCATGCATGAATCTCAGAAAATGGAACTCGAACAGTGTCCGAGTACGCGAATTATTTTGTTCAGAACAAGTCCCTGCTATACAGAAAGTCTTGGGATTGTCGTGGTTTGTACACAGTGATGAACTTACAGTGCCTTTATATTCCGTTGAATCTTTAATTAATTCTAATTTAACGCAGCAATCGAAACGAACTGTGTTACAAACGATCGCTAGGATTTTCGATCCACTGGGTATACTTGGCCCGGTCGTTATTAAAATGAAAATTCTTTTTCAGTCCATTTGGAAGGCCAAGTTACTTTGTGATGAGCTCCTTACATCTGAGCTTTTGGCTGACTGGCAAGATTGCATGCACAATTTGTTGCAGTTAAAGGAGTATTGCGTTCCTCGTGCCGTTATAACGTTTCCTCCATCATATATCATCCACGTGCACGTATTTGCAGATGCGAGTCTGAAAGCGTACGGAACAGTAGCTTACCTCAAATGTATTAGGTGGTCCACAGGTAAGAGTACTGTTTCATTTCTGTGTGCAAAAAGTAGAGTGGCCCCAGTCAAGCCTGATGGGATTGGAGAACTAACGCTGCCCAAATTGGAGCTAACCGCAGCATTGATAGCCGCTCGATTATGTTTCTACATAAAACATTCCCTGAAGGTTTTTGTGTACAAAGTCTGCCTGTGGACCGATTCAAAGATCGCGCTTAATTGGATTCAAGGAGAGACTGCCCGATGGAAACCCTATGTGCAAAGTCGAGTTGAGGAGATACGCCGTCTTGCGTCGGTTGCAGATTGGAGATATTGCAGTGGCAAAGAAAGTCCCGCTGATTCACGGACCGTCTTGGCTCGAACATAATAAAAGCTATTCAGAGATGAATGTTTCTTCGGCAGCGGACAGCATAGCGCGATTGGCTTTGTTAGTCCCCACTCTCGGACCTACTGGAGCACCACCTGAACCCCTAGTGGTTTACAAAAACTTCAGTTCCTGGATGCGGCTTTTGCGAGTGACAGCTTTTGTTTTCCGCTTCATCAAGCTATGCAAACGAGAGGGTGCACCAGTTTTCACCAATAGTTTATCTGCTGTGGAGCTCGAGATCGCCGAATCATATTGGCTGAGGTACATACAATATGATCTATTTTATAACGAGATTTGATTTTACAGAAAGGTACCAAAATATCTACAACCTCAAAGATCTTTCAACTGTCCCCTTTTTTGGATGAAAATGGACTGATGCGCCTGGGTGGTCGTATTCAATTTTTACCCAATTCGCCAGATTTTAAGCATCCTGTGATATTGCCACCAAATTCGTACCTCGTTTAACTTCTTGTGGATGATTACCATAGAAGAACCTTACATGGGGGTGTCAATGTCGTCTTATCACAACTCAGGGAGCGTTTCTGGATTATAAAAGGACGACAGCTAGTGAAAAAACGTTTTAAAAGGTGTATCGTTTGCCAAAAAGGTGTGGGGCAAGCCAGTCTCCCAGCCATTTGGGCCTCTACCAGCCGAAAGATTGACATTGTCAAGGCCCTTCGATTGTGTTGGCGTCGACTTTGCCGGTCCGCTTTACTATCTAGATAATTCAACGAGTGAGATGAGCAAGAATTATTTTATGATCTTTACGTGCGCTGCTGTTAGATGTGTGCACCTGAAGCTGGTCACGAGTTTGTCAACCGACAGCTGCCTTATGGGATTTAGGCGATTTATAGCTCGAAGAGGTGCTCCACCTACAATCTTCTCCGATAACGCCCGGCCATTTCGCAGAGCTGCTTTCGAGATGGCTGGTATTGACCGCATTCTCGAGGAAGAGCTTCTCCAAGAGTTTTTGGCAAATAAACGAATAAAATGGAATGGTGGGGAGGATTTTAGGAGCGGCTTATTCGCACGATAAAAAACGTTTTGCAAGTCGTCATAGGGAAGGCGAAACTTACGTACGAGCAGCTTAGAACAGTGATTGCTGAAGCAGAAAGTATAGTGAACATCCGTCCCCTTACATATATGAGCAGCGATTCTTCAGATGTCGCTCCTCTTACCCCGGCTCATTTTCTGTTTGGTCACGGGGAATTTGCCAACATTCAACGAGCTGTAAATGAGTCTAGTGACATTCAGAAGCTTTGGAAACAACGACTTAAATATACAAGTATGCTATGGGTTCGATGGCGCACCGAGTATATGCAGCTTCTGCGCTCATATCACCATAGTCAAGGTAACATTTCATTACAGTTAACGAAAAATGATGTTGTTCTAGTGTTTGACTCCGGAAAGCCTCGAATAGCTTGGAGGCTAGCTGTTATAGAAGATGCTTTTTAAGGTCGTGATGGCAAAGTTCGTGCTTGCGGAATACGATACTCTGATGGTACGAGAACTCGAAGACCTGTTCTGCTGCTCTACCCACTGGAAATCTCTCCTAATTCGCCGGCCGGAGGATCTTAAAAATTATTTGAAACTTTCTTTATTTATGTAATTTTCTTAATTTACCCTATGTTATATAAAATCTATTATTGCTATCTCGCTCTATGTTGAGTTCTATTTGTGGAGACTTTTGTAAATTAGAATGATTTGTCATCTACATAGTTCAGTTGTTAGTTAACTCACGGAGAATAAACGTTTAATTTGAATTTGAAGTCTCGGTCTTTCTTTTAGCGCAACCCGGTCCTTTTTTTCAGTCTGAACGCATTTTTTTATTTTAGAAGTAATGCGCATAAGTCTCTGAGAGAGCGTTTCCATTTCGACTAATTTCGCTTGATCAAGTTCTGTTCCAGTAATTTCAATTCTTCACATTTCTGCCCTTAACGGTCCTTATAACAGCTTATAAGTAATTGCTTCTGGGAGATGTGTGCATTTTGTCATCCTATAAATACATTCTGTGGTCCAGTCTTCAACAACATCAATCTCTGCAAGTACCAGGGTCAACAATTTCTGCCCCAGTTTTCCCTATGTCAGTCAAACAAAATACTTAACCTCTGCGTTCCTGGCGAAAACGTCTAGACAGTTTCTACTCTGATAAGATCAGGTTGTTCAAATAGCAACTAGATGATCATCATGACCAGCATGACCGTAACTAAAAAGAAAAACCCTCCCAACAAACCTACTTCATTACAATTAGTCGACGACTAATTGCCTTCATCAGGTCTTTAAAACAAAAAAAAAAAAAAACAACAAAAAAACGAAAAAAAAAAAGACAGACAACTCGCGTGACAGTCTAACCCATCACGCCACATACTATTATATCCTCTGCAGGACACTCAATCACTCAAAATGGCCCATTCAGCCAACACAATTGCCTGAACTTCCTCTTCCACCACCCCTTCACTCGGAGCAATTTACATATTTTTGCATAAAATTTTTGCCCATTAAAACGTAAACAATGACAGAAAAAACTTTAGATTTAGACTTCCATTCCTACGAGTACAACATGCAATGCATTTTCTACGGGGCCAGACCCCAAGGGTCTGGGGTAAGGGTGGCCTGAGAAGACGGACCGGTGACGGTGACGATGATGGTGTTGATGGTGCTTGTGACGGTATGTAGTTGTAGCCATGTCCACAACATGGAAATTCTCTACCGGAACATGCCATTTCAACTGGAGTTCTTCATTTATTATTTCCGCCAGCCTGTCCCATTCAAGATGTCTATCAAGACGGATTTTGTTTTTCCGTTTCATTCATTTTATCTGTCTGCACTATTTCTCCCCTTTTAACCATACCCCCACCACTCCATACTACTACGTACGTACATCCGGGGTTCCTTTCGATTCCGGCTATGGTTTTTATGATGAAAAGGACACAGCAGAAGCAGACGAAGTAACAAAAGAAAAAATTTGATGCATTTTCGTCTACTTTCTGCTGTGGTTAGTCCGATGTCCTTTCAATTTGACGATAAAATGAACAATACCACTGCCAGATACATTCTTCTACTTCCCAAGATACGAGTAGATCGTAGTATACTTCCTCTTTCTCATCCTCTCATACTGTTACAATTCTCTGGCCTCAAAGTTAGCGGTATCATGAGTAATTGAATAAAAAAGGAAAACACCGAAAATAAAAATATGGCCACCATGCAACAACATTCACAATCCTAATTTATATTGCGAAAGTTCAAAAAATTGATATCCTTCCCCATCCGGGTATGACTTTGGGGTAGAGTTGGTTGCGCTTCCTTGAGTCTGAGTGATAGTCCATAAAAGTTGGTTCGAAGGGCATAGCCATTCTTTGAAGGACGACAAAACAACATCGACAACGACAACGACGACGACGACTGCGATGTTGTGGAGGACGAGAGGTTCCCCAATGGAGGGATAAGGCGTCATAGGAAGAGGCAACCGGAGGGGAAAAAAAAAAATTATTTTCCAACGAATGGTTATTTATGTGTTGCATGTGCCAGTATCCGTATTTTCCGTTTCCTTCCGGTTCGAGTGTTGGCTATACAAAACGATGAACGCGACTTTTCCCAAAAATTGGCCTTGTATCGAACGAAGCAACTTGGGATAGATGATAAAAAAGAGAAAGACGAATGAAAAAAAAAAAAAAAAAGAAAAAACTTATTCAAACGAAAATTTATGCATTGAACATTAATTTGAGTGTGAAAAAGATGCTTCGGATCCGCACGATCTACACCGAACCGCGCGCTACTCCCCGCCAGCCCCCTTCATTCCGTTTCCTGTTTGTGCGGCTGGCTTTGCCTTTTGGATTCCCTCCTCCACTGTAGAAAGGATATGTATTCGTTTCGTATGCTCGTATCCAGCTTAATACATGCATAGATAACATCAGAAGCATGGAAACTGTAGAAACGAACAAAAATAGAAAAATCAAAAAGAAAAAAAAAAAAAGAACAGCGAGAATCTCTGAAACCTGATTTGAATATAAAATAGTGTCGAGGGAGCGCAAAAATAAATGAAAAATCTACAAGATACATTTTCACTTTTTGCCTGTAAGTCTACTTGGAGTGTTGTTGCATTGAAAGGGATATACAATGTCGAGTATTTAGAGGGGAGGGGTGGTGCTAAATATTCATCTACGGGTATAAGGCATCATTTCACTTTGAATTGATGGAGCAATTCAATGGCGTTATAGCTAGTTAATAAGTTGTAAAAAGGATTTGCAGCAGAGAATTTCAAGTGATTCCCTCGTGTATGATTGATTTGAAAAAAATCCCATCAACACACTGTATTTGTTGCTTTTGGAATTTTTTATTTTTATTTTTTTTTTCTTTCTTTGTAAATTCATTTTTATTTATTTTCCAATTTTTGCAATTAAATTGGAAAATCCGATTAAGGCTAGATAGTGTGTGTAAGTAGACTTGGTCTGGCCAGAGGGACGATGATGATTTGTATGCTCAGCAGAATATGAAAAAATTAAACAAAAAATACTCGAGCACCTACGAGTAATTCTCGAAATGGGATTTGAGTTATGGTTATTGGAATCTCTGATGTGTAATCAACTAGGTTGCAGATAAAATCGAATGAAATTTGTATTTAGCTGTTAATAAAAATTGAGCGAATTTAATTGTTTATGCTGCGGCATAAAATTTAATCATATTTTCTGGTAGACAGACCATAAAAGGCTGCACTTTGCAGGTGATTTAATGGGTAAGCCTGTAGAATTTGAGTTAAATATTTTATCCGATCAATATTAAAAGCAACGACCATGTCCACCAGCTGACATTGGATTATTTTCTTTAAGCAAAAATTAATAAAAAAATATTTTTAAAAATGAATACCTATATAGAAAAATTTAAGTGTTATCCCACAGGAGAGTTACATTGGTCCTATAGGTTTAACTTTATTTACAAATGATACAAAATCTTTATATCTCAACCTGCGAGCTCAACTCGTCACCAATATTCGATCTGTGCTGGTGCGAACAGAAAAGGAGATGCTGAGCGCAGCGACTTACCACTTTGATCAAAATGTTCAAGGGGGACACCACCGTGTGGGGCTCCCATTGTTCCGATTTGAGTTTTGTTTTTTTTATTGAGTTGGTAAATCTGTTGTTGACATTCCCTCTAAATCTTAGCGTCATAGCTTGACATTTGCAAAAGTTACGTAGCCAAGAGTACATCTATCTCTGTGTGTGTTTCCGATTTTTTATAATTTTAGAAATGGATATAAATTTGCAACAACGAACTTGTATTAAATTTTCCGTAAAAAAAACGGTGTTAATTGTTCATTGCGACTCAAACCAGTTAGACGTGTTTTTCTTGTTCTCCCTATTCACCTGTTCAATTTTCAGTTATAAATCTCGTTAAATTGCGTTTTCCGGTTAATAACCCCCAGTGCTCGAATTCATTATTTTTTTTGTCTACTGGCAGATTTCAGTGCAAATAAAAGCCCCTATCTACAAAAAAAATAAATAAAATAAGAAAATAAATAAATAAATAAAAAAATAACCCGACCTACATCTATACCCTCACTGACCTACACAACCAATTTGAATATGTCTTGCGGAATTGCCAATTGTGTAATCGATGACAGCAATGCTGACTGGGTAGCTTGCAAGGACATTTGTGGGAACGCCTTTCATGCCGTTTGTGTCGGGTTAAATAAAAGAAACACGGTGTTTATTAAAGAATTTTCCGATAACCTACTTTTCTTCTGTGATGAGTGTAAGAGTATCTCACTTTCACAATAAAATGCCTAAGTGATTCAAATGACTCCTACCAGGATGCACTCGCCAAAAAGATTACAGATAAAATTTCGGTAATACAAAACAGTGTTAAAAGTGTTGAAGAGTTACGTAACTCAGTGCAGAACTCAGCCGATGTAATAAAATCAAAAGTAAAGCACATGGACACACAAATTGCTGGTCTTATCGAGTTAGATTCCGGGAGATCCAGGAATGAAGAAACTCCCTTACGTCACCTCGATAAAGTGTTGATTGACATTAAAGCTATGTGTTCTGCGCAGGTTATCTCCAACCAAAAAACCTGCGAGATGATAAACTCCCTGCGTGACGACATAGACATTCATTTTCAGTCCTCGTCACACAAACAACTCTCTCCCAAACACTGTGATTCCATGCTCGAAGTTATCTTCGATAAAGTGAACGATGTCGGCGACGAACTTACTGCGACTCGATCCCTCGTATGCGATATTGAACATCACATCGCAACAATAAACAGCAAAATCGTTGATACACAAAACTTGCCGCAGCCTCACCAGAATGTTCCCTACAATACATCACTCATGGCTGAATTAATGGAACCTGAAGTGGATTCACGCTCACCCCCACATATAAGTCATCTGCGGACGGTTCAACCCACTGATTCCTGCGAAGTTTCTTCTAACTTAACAGAAGAAAATATTTCTATGTCAGCTCCTTCAATCGCTGCCCCACGGAAGCTTATCAGTCATTTTAATTCAACTTGGACACCTTCCGAATTGCAACGTAGACGTGATAAGCTTGCTTCGAAGCATCAATTGGTCACTACGCTTCTTATCAAAGGCGCCCCCCCAAACGCTGATGTTGATTGGATCTCAAATTTCTTCGAAAAGAAATATGGCATTACGATTAGCCACTGCAATTTGCTTCCTACATCTCACCACAGAAGGTTATTCCATAATCCTGCCAGCAACAATTTCAATCTTGGAAAGATGCGTGTCTGCAAATGGTTGGAAAATACGCCCAAGAAGCAGGATAAAGCCAAGCAGTCCGTTATACCTAAACCAACAAATAAGTTAGTAAATAAATCTAATTTGCCAAAACCCACCTCCTCTTCCCACAACAAACCCAGCTCCAATTGGAGTTGTAAAACAACAATTTTTCCTAATATTAAGCCGCCCACCCAAACTCCAACTAACCCTATTCCACCTCAAATCAAGCCCCAACGTCAACGTGTCTCTTTCGACTTAACCCCTACAACTCAAACTCCTGCCACTCAAACTCCCACCATTCAACCCCTAACACACACGCCTTTCCCTAATTTCGACCTCAGAACTGGAGCTAAGTATCCCAATTTCATCAGTTCTCACATTTTAAATCCTATTTCAGAAAAACCAGCCGTTGCGACACCAAACTCATTAACCACTCCCTCTTCTATTGACCCCCTTTCGCCACCCACTGTTAAATTAACGCAGCAAACTAGCGATACCACCGAATGTCGCTATGCGCTCTCTAGACTTAGAGATAAAAAGATATATGAGAATATACGTCTATATCTCGCCTATCTGCACGATAAATCCGACTCGGTGTGCTACGAGGGTAAAACAAAAACAAGCGTCATGGTTTCTATCCAGCAGGAAGGCCTCCCTACAGACGTTACCAGTCTCAGGAAACTTTATATAAACTATCACGAGATTTTCAATACGCCCCCCCAAAAAGTTGCAGACGATCTTGCCGCTCTTCGCCACTATGTACACTCGACCCTAAAAAGTCATGTAAAAACCTCCCTCTCACCTTCTATTACCAGAACGTAAGAGGACTCCGTTCTAAAACCCACGCTGTTTTCCACCAATCTCATGCTCTCCCATTTGATATCTATGCTCTGACCGAAACTAATCTTATCCCCAACATAAAAAACCAGGAGTTATTCCCTCCGTCTTTTAATGTTTTTCGGGATGATGATCGTGCACCCCCCTTGATTGAATCCCCTTGTCGAGGTGCCCTACTGGCTATTCACAACAGCTTGGACTCCTCTCTCGTTGCAACATCATCCTCTCCTAAGCTCGACTTTGTGTCGGTTAAAATAACCCTCGTTCGTAGATGCTTGTGCGTTATGTGTTGTTACATTCTTCCGGCGCAACCTATCGAATCCTACCAACTTGCTATTGCAGCAATTGACAATTTGATCGACTTATCAGAATCGCTTGATGATATCATTATCTTCGGCGATTTTAATCTGCCTCAGCTGAAGTGGACTCCATCTGAAGACCTATCTTAGATCTATTCTTAGATCGGCTAACAGACTCTAGTCTATGCCAAGTCAGTGGCGTTTCCAACTATATGGAAAGGCAATTAGACCTTATCTTCACAACTGATCCCATCAACTCCTCAGTATCGTGTTGTACCCTATCTCTTTCAACTATTGATAACTTTCATCCTCCATTTCTTCTCTCATTTTTCCACAACTCTCCCCTTCAGTCGCCTCCCCCCGCAGTTCTATTTTCTTACAATTTTCACAAAGCTAATTTCCGTAAAATTAATACCTATCTAAGCAGTGCTACTTTTGAGTTTACCAATCTATCTCTGGTTGATGCCCTCTCCATTTTTTACAGAGAAATATTCAAATCCATCTCCCTTTATGTGCCTTACTCCCGTCATAAAACTTCTTCTGCATCCCCTCTTTGGTATAATCGTAGACTTCGCTCTCTACGAAACAAAAGAAACAAGTTATGGGCGGTATTCCTTCGCACCCACTCTTCTTCCGACTATTCAAATTATCTAGGTACATATCTTCATTTCATTGAACTCTATAACTCTCTCTATCAGCGCTACCTGAATAGTGCGCAAACCAATCTCATAAATGACCCCAAGTCCTTTTTTCAATTTGTCAATTGCAAAAGTAAGACTAATGGTTATCCTTCCTCCCTCGCTTTCGAAACCAAAACTTCTTGTGATCCTCCTTCCATCGCCAACTTTTTTGCTACATTTTTCAAGCAATCATTTGCCAACAACTCCTTTGTACTAGATCCCTCTTACTTCAATGATCTACCAAATTTCTCTATTGGTCCCTTTCTCACTCAAAATTTCGATCCTGCAGTTATTGAAGAAAAGTTACAAAATCTTAAAGATGAATTTGTACCTGGCCCAGACGAATCCCCGCCGTATTTCTAAAAAAGTGCTCTTCCAACCTGTCTCTACCCCTTTCCTACCTTTTTCGTCTATCGCTTACACAGGGTGAATTTCCCCAGATTTGGAAGACCTCTTTTATAATCCCAATACACAAAAAGGGATCTAAGCATGAAGTTACCAATTATCGTCCCATTGCTAAACTCTATCATATACCCAAACTCTTTGAAAGCATTTCATACGAAGCTCTAAAAGGTAGATCAACTACCACAAATCTAGTTGAATTCGTGTCTTTTGCTCTCGCAACCTTAGAAAATGGCAAAGAAATCGATGTTATCGCAACAGATTTCACTAAAGCATTTCAAATTGTCTGCTCTCGGCTTTGAGCCGCTCTTTTTAAAATGGATTTCTTCTTACCGGGTAAACCGATATTAGAGTGCTCGGTTTAGATCCGCCCTTTCTGTTCCATTCCTGGCCTCATCTGGAGTTCCACAAGGCAGTCATCTTGGCCCTCTTCTCTTCATTCTTACTATCAACGATGTTGAGAGTGTCATTAAGCACTCCTCCCTCTCCCTTTACGCTGACGACACAAAATTTTTTAAATCTATTTCCTCTCCCCAGGACTCTGCCCTTCTTCAAGAAGACCTTGATCGGTTTTCAATCTGGTGCCTCAAAAACTGCCTAGAACTTAATATAGCCAAATGTCAATTTATAACCTTCTCACGTAAATGCAACCCGTCTCCTCCCCGACTTTATTTTCTCCATGGTCAACCAATTCCCCGGGTTCAGTCTTTCCAAGACCTTGGCATATTATTCAGCCCCCACCAAAATTAAATTAAATTAATGGTGCGCGAACGTTGGAAATGTTGGAAAAGTGTTTCGGCAACGATTCTCTAAAAAAAAACGGTCGTTTACCAGTGGCACGAGCGGTTCAAAAGTGGTCGAGAGTCAATCGAAGATGATGAACGCAAACCGACGAAAACATTGATGAAGTACTCGTAAAAGAAATGTTGGTCAATAACCACAAATTAACCATCAGAGAGATAGCGGAGGACTTGAACATTGCCGTCCAAGACATTTTGGTTAATAATTTGGGTTTCCGTCGAGTAGCAGCAAAGTTGGTGGCAAAAGACCTCAATTTCATGCAAAAAAGAGATGATTTGCGAGGCTGAATCCGATCCCACATTCATCAAAAGGATCATTACTGGAGAGACGAGACGTGGGTTTATGAGTACGACAGGCCATCCAGACATCAGGCAAGTGAATGGCGTTCGTCGTTTTCAGTCCAAAAAGAAGGCAATGCTCACGGTTTTCATGGATTACAAGGGTGTAGTGCATCATGAATTTTTGCCAGAAGGCCAGACAGTAAACAAAGAGTACCATTTGGGCGTTATGAGACGTTTGCGTGAAGCAATTCGCCGAAAAAGACCAGAATTGTGGGCAGAAAACTCGTGGATTTTGCACCGTCGCACAGTGCCATCATTATTCGTAATTTTTTGACGAAAAAGGCAACAAATACCATCCAACAGCCACCGAATTCACCTGATTTGGCTCCCTGTGACTTCTTTCTATTCAATCGAGTTAAAAAAACCACTACGGGGGACGCGTTTCAGCATCCGAGAGGAAGTAATGGAAAAATCGCAGGAAGCACTGATGGACATACCGAAAACTGAATATAAAAAATGTTTCGAGGATTGGATCAAGCGCTGGCATAAGTGTGTTGCAGTCGATGGGGATTACTTTAAAGGGGACTATATAGATTTAGATAAATAAACTTGTATTTAAAAATTTTTTACTAACTTCCGGGAACTTTTTGATCAAAGTGGTATACTGGCCACGAAAATAAACAAGAAAAAGATGAACTAAATTTAGGTCTTTCGAGCAATGTTGTTGTAAGACTTACAAGGGATGTGCCAGAAAATTTAAACTATAAGATATATGCGGATAGCTATTTTACCTTCATTCCACTTTTTGCGTATTTGAAAAGCAAAGGGATATACAGCCTTGGAGCTGTTCGAAGAAACAGACTTCCGAACTCTAAACACGTTTCGGAAAATGATTTAAATTCAAAAGAAAGGCTTTTTTCAGATGAATGTTGCACAGAAATAGATGGGTGCACGGTGACTTATATCATTTGGAAAGACACAAAACCAGTTCATCTCCTGTCGACTTTATATGGTATTGAACCGAAATCTACCATAAGGCGATTCAACAAACAAACCCGTTCAAGTGAAGAAGTTGTATGTTCTAAAATTACAAGAGCTTACAATAAGCACATGGATGGTGTAGACCTGATGGATAGCCATATTGGTAGATATAGCATCCGTATGACTGTAAGAAAGCGATGGCATATGTGGCTTTTCTACCACTTAGTTGACTTGGCAATAATAAACAGCTGGATCACTTATTCCAGTGCCACACAATTCAAAGGTCAAATCGCTATGTCCCAGAAAAATTTTAGAAAAGAAGTAGCAACAACTCTTTGCAATATAGGTCGTATCGATACACCAAAAAAAAGGCCGCCCATCAGCCTCTCAAAACGAATGTAAACAACAAAAAATGTCTGCAGCAACGGATATAAGAAAAGATGGAATAGATCACTGGCCTGAGTGGGAAGAAAAAAGAAAAGGATGTAAACACATTAATTGTAAAGGATATACAATACATTCATCAAATGTAGTAAATGCAAATTGAACTTGTGCCTCAACAAAAATAAAAACTGTTTTTTTCTGTATCATCAACAGTAAAAAAGATTTTTAAAAATGTTCCTTTTAATTTTTTATATTTTTGAATAGTTATAATATATAACTATGAGTTTGAACTATTATTCACTTAATTTAAATTTTTAATCTTTTTCGCTCTATTTTGATAATAGATGGAGTGAAAAGTGACCTCCTTGACTGCCAGAATGCGCTGTTACTGCAAAAAAGGTTATGGTGCCTGGAAGTCCGTTCATATTTAGGCACACATGCCAAATTTCAGTGCGATACTGTCTTTAGTTTTGTTTTGACAGCTGATTGTTAAACATTATTTTTTGAGAGGCAAAACGGCGAAGGAAACAAAAGAAAAGTTGGATAAATATTATGGGGCTAATGCTCCGTCGGATTACACCGTCAAATATTGGTTTCGAGAGTTTCATGGTGGCCGCAACTCCACTACCGATCAAGTCCACAGCGGCAGGCCCTCCGATGCGGTTACAGACGACAATGTCAAAAAATACATGAAATGGTGTTGGTTGACCGGAAAGTAAAGGTGGGCCAGCTAGCAGATACCACAAAGATTTGTACTGAGCGCACACACAATATTTTGGGCAATATTCTGCATATGAAAAAGTTATCCTGCCGCTGGGTGCAGCGAATGCTCACTCTTGACCAAAAACACGAACGCGAAAGCACTTCGAAAGAGTGTTTGGACTTGCTGATGCGGAATCGGGCGGACTTTTGGCGTCGATTGGTAACTGGATTTGAATCCCTCGGACTATTATCTCTTCCCAAACCTCAAAAGATGGCTCATCAATAAAAAATTCAGCTCACGCGAGAAAATCATCGACGCCACGGAGGAGTATTTGCAAAATACTCTGCAAGACCTTCCGGAAAATTACTTTTCGGAAGGGATCAAGAAGTTGGAAAATCGCTGGAATAAGTGTATCAAACTAAAAGAGGACTATATTGAATAATATAAAAAAAACATTTAAAAAAAAAAAAAATTTCATTCCCAAGGAGGTTACTTTTCACTCCATCTAGTATGTCGAATCATATGAGAAAAAGACATAAGACCGATATACCACTGGTATGATGTGTGACTTGCATATTGACAGTGACCTAATCCTCTACCCAACATAAGCACAATATATGACAAATTCTCTACCAATGAAGTTGAAAACACTGTCAATAAGGATATTTGTGACCTTAGGTGGAGAAAAACAAAATACCCTTGGTTGCGTGTCACGCCATAACCGATGGGGTTCCACCGGACCACCACCAGGAAATCTCCGATTTGATGACGAACGTCGACAAGCACATATTCGTACAGCTAAGCAAGAAGCGTACAAAACGGCGCTGCAACGAAGGACGAGAGCAGCCTCTGAGCTCTACGAGCAGAAGACAAGGGAAGCACATTGGCTTCTTTAGAAGAAAAACGAGGACGAGAAGCGCACGATCGAAGATACTGAGAGGTTCTACTCCAGAACGTACGGAAGTTTTACCAACGTATACAAGACTGTAGAGATGAAGGAGGAAACCTTGTAGTAGAGTTACAGTCGGTGCTGAGAATATGGATAAATCTTTTCTGCACACTGTTTAACGGCGAAGAAGCCCAAAATTCAACTTGGACCATGGCCAAAACTTCGGTCCACCTGACCTAAAAGAAGTGAGGAAAGCAATATCTAAGTTGAAAACCAACAAAGCAGATGCACCTGACGGCTTACTAGCTGAGGTATTCAAAGCTGCTGGAAATGGCTTTGTTGAGAGCATACACCAACTCATTTCTCAGATATTGTCAGAAGAGTGTATGCCTGATGAAAGGAATCACAGTATCATTTGCCCTCACCACATCAGCTGCACCAACTATAGAAGTAAAGGTCTCCGCAACATCGCATACGAGTGCTTATCTGCCATATTGTGCGAACGTCTGTAACCCTTCGTCCACAACTTGACTGACCCCTATCAGTGCGATTTCAGATCAGGACCAAAATTTCCACAATCGACCAAATCTTCACACTCCGGCAGATCTGGAAAAAACTCAACAAGTCCAAATCGATAACCGCCATCTTTTTATCGATTTTGAAGATGCATATATACATATGTAGAGCCATGTCTAGTTTTGGCAACCTCGTCCTGACAAACTCGTCCGTTTGTGCAGAGTGGCGATTGAGAATGCTCGCTGTTCCGTCACGGTCGGTGAGGACTTAACCGAGACCTTTGATGTCAAAAAGAGTTTTAGACAAGGTGACGCGCTGTCATGTGACTTCTTTAACAACACAGACTTATAAGCATTGGGCGGAACGGACAGGCGAACGCTGGAGGCACAGTCTTTCAAAAGTCTATGCAACTACTAGCATACACCGATGATATTGACGTCATTGGGAGAACTCTGGGGGCTGTCACCGATGCGTTCGCTAGTATTGAAACGGAAGCTGCCAAAATGGGTTTAGCGGTGAATGAGGGTAAAACCAAGTATATGCTGTCAATAAGAAGGGACACATAACGTCGACGAATTGGACGGAACCTCACAATCGGCAGCTATAACTTCGGGGTAGTAAGGGATTTTGTCTACCTTGGGTTTGCTATAAATTCTGCCAACAGCACGTCAGCAGAAATAAAATGAAGAATTACTCTTGCCAATCGCTGTTTCTTTGGGCTAAGAAACCAATTGAATAGTATCATCCCAGTCCTAGTTTGTGGCGCTGAATCATGGACTCTATCGAAAGTGGATAAGTGAACCCTGAGTCCTTCGAAAAATATTCACACCCGCTTGCGTTGACGGGTTTTGGAGAACATGATTGAATGACGAGCTATACGAGTTGTATAGCAACATCGACCTATTCGATGGCTAGGATATGTGCAGCTAATGCTCCATCCCGTAGAGTCTTCGAATCTTACCCGGAGGGAGAACGCAGTAGAGGAAGACCTCACCTTAAGTGACGCGCGTGAGTTTAAGGGAACCTCAACCGACTTGGAGTGCATAACTGGAGGCAGTTAGCTAAAGACCGGGCTAATCAGAGAGGTTTATTGGTTGAGGCCCAGGCTCACACTGTACTGTAGCGTCGCAGTGTAATTCGCCAAAACGGAAAATCACTTGGCCTGGAAATTGGTGATACAAAATCTCCATCGTTGCCCAAGCTATGTGAGCGATTGTTCCATCCTGCGGGAACCAACAAAGCTCAAGACCCAATTCAACATCTTGCGGGGAAAAAAAACTCGTTTAACATCTGTCTGTAGTGCTCATCAGCTCACGGTGGTGCCATCGGCATCCTTAAAAAAAATAATGGCCAATCACTTCTTCGCTGCCCATGCCAAACAGTCACCTTGAAGGGATGCAATGGCTCTTCGTGGATTTTATATGGATTTTCCGTGCCTTAGAAACGCAAATTTCGTTTATTGACATAACCACTTAAGTGAGAATAGGCTTCGTCGCTCATTATGATTTTGGATACGAAATCATCCTCTTCTTGCACCAGGCTTAACAGAGCATGGGAGTAAGTTAACCTCACTTAACCGTCAGCAGACAACAATTGGTGAACGATTTGCACTTTATAAGGGAACATCTTCAGGTCTTTCACCAAATTCGACGCTACGGACGTCTACTGATGCCAAATGGTATGCATCGACGAGACGATGTTTGTTAACTCTGGGACGTCCTCGGCAACAGCAGTAATACGGTGCCAGCTACTTCTTGCGACATCTCTAGTGGACCCAGTTTGCACGACACGCTTAGCCGCTTAAATGTTCACGCAAATAGTGCAGGATGACCAGGAAAACGACGACGAAATTCACGCTGCGTTAATTCCGCGTTGTTCAGATGTGTTGTGTTGTGTTATTGCTTGTTGCCAACTAATTCTCTATCTGTCTACAACTTATAGTCCAAGAACAATGAAACTTGACGCTACTCGTATTTGCAAATATTATGGCACATTTACATTAAGACATTACTTTTACCCCTCCTTGTACATATGTATGAACTACACACATAGATCAGAATCATAGAGGATCGCCGAGATAGCGCAAACATAAACATCATCAAACATCATATGTTATGCATGTGCAGGCTCGCATAAAATACAAGGTGACTCAAAAGTCGCCACCCGATGTTCTTTGGCTGTATTTTTTTTTTATGAATGAAAAACTTTGGTTTTGCTTTCGAATTATGTTTACTTAATGTCCTAAATTTTTTTCTATTAAGTCGAAAAAATGATATCGGCTAAGTGGCCGCCGCCAGAATTGATGACCATTCGGGCTCGATTTCCGGCATTTTCCATCACTCTTGCCAGAACTTCCGGCGATAGGCCGTCGCATTCTTGACGGATATTCTTTTTGTGGACTTCAAGAGTCTGAAAATTTTCGACATACATAGACTCGTGACTTCACAAAACCCAACAAAAAGAAGTCTGGAACGGTTAAAACAGGCGATCTTGTCGGCGACGGGGAAATGCAGCCCTCAGAATTTCGGTTGTGGCTCGTGCAGTATGCACCGCTGTTCCATCCTGCTGGAATCACATGTTATCCACTGTTCCATCCTGCTGGAATCACATGTTATCCACTCCCAATCCCAAGGAGAAAATCGTTGAGCATGGCTATGTAGCGCTCGACGTCCAAGTAGTTGTTTGGCCCGCGGCGTTTTCATCTTCAAGCACAACTGCGATATTCTCACCAGAACGGCTGGTCCGACGCCGGCCAGAGCTGGCAACATCCCGCCTTGTCCCATGCTCTTCTAGGCGAGCGGCTAAAGATCGTAGTGTTTACCCAGTTGATGTCGGACAAACGTGAAATCAGCGCCAATACCACCAAACAATTATTCCGCAAAAAATTCATAATACGAGGGCGGGTCAATAAGTCCGTGACTTTTGGATTAAAACACAGATTTTTTG
Source organism: Volucella zonaria (assembly GCA_963966105.1). NCBI lineage: Eukaryota > Metazoa > Arthropoda > Insecta > Diptera > Syrphidae > Volucella > Volucella zonaria. The sequence goes on from OZ014534.1 coordinate 110,632,375, forward strand.
ATAAAAAAATAATTTTATTTTTCAGCGTAGTCTCCCTTGAGCTCTATACACTTTGTCCAACGCTTCTCCAATTTTTTTATCCCTTCCAAAAAAAATGATTTGTCGAGGTCCTCAAAATGACGAGATGACTTCATCATTGGAGTCAAATCTTTTTCCACCAAGCCATTTCTTCAGGTTTGGGAACAAGAAGTAGTCACTCGGAGCCAAATCTGGAGAATAGGGTGGATGAGGGAGCAATTCATAGCCCAATTCATGGATTTTTGCCATGGCAACTGCACATGTGTGCACCCTTGCATTGTCTTGGTGGAAAAGAACTTTTTTCTTGGCCAAATGAGGTCGTTTTTTTTTCAAATCGTCATTGAATCGGTCCAATAAGTTGGCATAATATTCCCCATTGATTGTTCTTCCCTTTTGAAGGTAGTCAATGTGGATTATCCCGCGTGCATCCCAAAAAACAGTCGCCATAACTTTATTGGCTGACAAACCCACCTTGGCCTTCTTTGGCGCCGATTCACCCTTAGAAACCCACTGTTTTGACTGTTGTTTGTTCTCTGGTGTGTTGTGATGGATCCATGTTTCGTCCACGGTTACAAAACGGCGCAAAAACTCCTCCATATTGCGATTAAACAACGCCAAACCTTCCTGTGAAGTTGTTACACGATTGCGTTTGTGGTCGACTGTGAGCAAACGCGGCACCCATCTTGCGGAAAGCTTTCTCCTGCCCAAGTGATCATTCAAAATTGAAACCACTGAGCCATGCGAGATCCCTACGGCTTCCACAATCTCTCGCACTTTCAATCTTCGGTCGGCCAACACCATATCGTGAATTTTTTCGATTGTTTCGGGTGTAGAGACCCCAACTGGGCGTCCAGGACGTTCGGCATCTTCAGTGCTTGTACGGCCACAACGAAATTCAGTAAACCACTTTTTTACCATTGAAATCGATGGTGCAGAGTCCTCATAGTATTTATCAAGCTTAGCCTTGGTCTCGGTAATGGTTTTTTTTCGCAAGAAATAATGCTTAATAAGCACACGAAATTCACTTTTTTCCATTTTCTCCTCAAATTAGTGAGTAGTCTGATAAAAATAGCTGTCAAACACAAACTAACTGACGCAGGAAGTTTAAATTTTGACAGGAGTCAACTGACAGATGCCTGTTGACAGGAGCAGTGTTGCTGTTTCAGTAAAGAGGTCAGAAATTCAAAAAGTCACGGACTTATTGATCCGCCCTCGTAATAGCTCGTATTTCGTGTTCTTTAGGAGTATGGCGATTTATGTCTAGTTGACGTATATTTTGTATTGTATCTGTTTACTTCACAAATGTCAAAGTAGAATTGACATTTGCAAAACTTACAGCATCTTCCGATAGAGTGATGACTTTTCCGCCACCTTGTAGAAACAGAGAGAAGGAAAAAACAGCAACAAAACCAGTTTTTGTTTTCAATGCTCACTGGTTTATTATCGGTTTCAATGATCTTCGCTGGTTTGTAATTCGATTTTGTAATTTAAATGTATCTACTAATATCAATTGTTTGGAGTGACGTATAGAAATGAGTGATACCTTCAGTCTTTTATAATTCGACGAGCAAAGGCAAGAAAATGGTAGACTTCACAATCCATTTGTTAAAGGTTGGGACATCTATAATGCTCATGCGCAACTTGGATCCCCCGAAACTATGCAAGGGGAACAGACTTCACGCCAAAAGAATACTAACGAACGTCAAAGAAGCCATAATCTTAAACGGATGTGGATGTTTTCATCATGCGAATTCCGGTGATTCCTTCTAACTTCCCTCTCTAGTTCAAACGACTTCAATTCCCCATTGCCCTCTGCTTCACCATGACCGTCATTAAGTCACGGTACCAGACCCCAAAGACGGGCTGCGTAGACGTTCGAACGCCATGCTTTGCTCACGACCAACTTATACGTCGCCTGTTCGAGAGTTTGGCGCTGCTCGAATCTCATCATGTACGCTAACAAGGACGAAACAAGTAATGTAGTATACAGTTAAGCAGTGGTTTAAAGTTAACTCCATACCGTTCTGTTTGTTTTGACTCCCTCCGGTAAGCAGAGCAGTGAACTTACTTCACTGTCAGCGTCTCTGTTCCCTGAACAATCTACCATGGGTGGTAGTGACGCAACACTTGGAACTAACGAAATAAAAATGCTAATGTAAATTCAATGAAAATCAGTTAAACATTTACATTGGGTTTACCCTTGTAAAACGTGATTATTTCAATATTTATTTATTTTTCTCTATAAGACCTCTAATACTCTTAAAATTACCACTAAACAACTTACAAGATTTTGTCATAGTTGTCATACAAAAATGTTTGCCTTTCGGGCCCCGGTCACGATTGAACACCGTACCGTCCGCTTGAGCAACCAATACTCGTACATGCACTACCACTTGCGCCACGGCTGCTCACTTAAAGTCTTCTTCTTTCAAAGACTATGTAATATTCGTCTTATTGTCAGAGACCTTTAATCAATTATTCACTTTTCCAAGGCGAACGAAGTCGCGGGTATACGCTAGTAAACAATAACATTCCACCTGTTACCTCTTTGAAAAATCTTTTCGGAGTACAGTTAGCAGCCAGTTCAATGTTTTCAGGTTAAGTTACTCGCATATTTCTGACCACACTTTAATGCCAGGCCAATGGCTCATCGTTTGAATAATTTGTAAATGAAATCATTTTATAGTTCATATTCAAATAATTGAAATACGATATCGGTCCTGTGACCCTCTCAGGCCGTGGCACAAATGTGAGCTCAACAAGTTTGAAAATGTTTCTCATAACATTTTCCCAAAATTCTGTTACTATTTCGGCAAATACCACCATAGGAAAAAATTGAGGCGCTCAAAACTATCACTACTTTTTTACATTATTCAGTCGGAAAAAGTTTAACCACAAAGCGGTACCGCCTTGTTTGAATGGCATGTACTGTAGGCCCTATTGATTCGATGAAATGATAAATGACAGTCAAACCAAAAAACATAAGGCGCACCTTGTCCTTAAAGATTTTAATATTAACAAATCCTTGATCCAAAACTGTTGTAACTTGTGTCCCTTATTTCCGAAAATAAGTTGAAACACCGCCAGTTCATGAAATATGAAATAGAGCCGTTTTCGTGAAATCTGTGGCAAGTTAGCTGCGCTTAATAAATCAAATGCATTTGCTTCGAGTTTCGCATCAACCTCTTTTGTCAAAAATGCTTACTGTTGCTAGAATTCCTTACTCAAAATTTAAAGATTGGACTCCGAAGTCCTGTTGAAGGCTATTCCAAATAAAAAAAACGAATTTCGTTAGCTTCGATATGAATGACCAGTGATGACCGGCAAATAGTCGGTGTACCATCGTCTTATGAATTGTGACATTAAATGCTGAGATTATCTGCTATACAGCTTGCTGCATGAATCTCCTTCTGAGGAAACACACGGGGCCGTTATGTCCTTATCAGCGTCGCCAAAGAAGATCATATTTGATGTAAGAAGCTTGGGGTCCTCAGTATCTACCGGAAGATGTATGAGGGGGCGGTGTTTATTCACCTTCTAAAAGAGCATTTTGCAGCACACCTTCCTTGGAAATCGAACCTTCACACTATCGATTGATCGATTGTATGACTCCAAGCTCCTCCCATCCACGATGAATAGGCAGGTAAAAATCACCAAAGTATACCTTCATACTTCGGAGCGTGTTCGCTTAGCATATCTTTTACATCTTTATTTAGAAGATTCTTGGAGCCAATAAAGTTCGGAATCGAGTCTCAACACGATTGATGACAAAACGCCCTACAGCCATTGTGCCCTGATCTGGGCTTAGATCGTTAAGCAGCTCAACTTGTACAGCGGGAAAAGTTAGACACGTAAATAGCATGCCCAAACTTTACCAACAGTGGTCCAAAACAATCCACGCCGACGTGAGCAAAGGGTTGGACACATTGCATTTGGATCTCACTCTTCCAACTGTCCCTCGTATGCTGATTATTGGAGAACGTTTACAGATGTCAGAGAGAATGTAGCTGTTCCCAAGTGAAGATTGGTCTCATGGTGATGCTGTGTAAGTCCTGCCATAAATTCTGTCATACAATTTCCAGCGCTTATCGTTCAAAACTTCTTGCGGGAATAGAACCCTTAACGATTTTTTTAGAATACATGCACTGATCAGTGAAGAATACTAGTCAGTTTGATTTGAGTTTGCAAACTATGTATAAACATGGAGTTGGACGTTAAAAAGAATCGAGTCGCGATAATAGCATTGCATAAGTGCGGAAAGAGTGCTGGCCAAATTTTCGAGTTGCTAAAACCACTCGGAATACCGAGAATATTCGTTTAACGGGCTATTGTCCGCTTCGGCGAATTGTCTGGGGTAGAGGACAGGCCAAGAAGTGGTCGCCCGCGGGTAAATTTTAATACGGGCTATACTTCCAATGCGTAAAAATTGCAATCCCATTTTGTACCCAAATTAGCCTGTATATTCTCTAGTTTCAGTCTGTTATTGATTTTAGTTCGGTGCGGTTTAAAATATTTATAAAATATGAGTCAAGAGGAACGCCGTAAAAAGATCATCGACAAATGGCTTGAAAATACTTCGAGTCCAAACCATTTCATCGCAAAAAATTTAAACATAGCACGCAGTACAGTGGATTCTGTTATTAAACGATATTTGGAGACGTTGACAGTTAAGCGAAAACAGAAAATTGGAGCTAAAAGTAGAGCACATGATACAAATTTGGACAGGAAAATGGTGGGTACCATCGTAAAAAACCGGACTATGTCATCCAGAGATGTTGCTCGGAAATGTAATACCAACCAAACAATGGTACAAAGATCTAAAAAACGTAACGGTCTAAAAACACGGAAAAAACAAAAAAATACCAAAAGCTACTGAAAAGCAAAAAAAAAGTCATAAACACAAGCGCCCGAAAGCTATACGACTTGATCGGCAACAAGAAAACGTGCTTGGTTTTGGATGACGAAACTTATGTCAAAGCCGACTTTACTACTCTTCCAAGTGCGCAGTTTTACAACTCGTTTGAAGCTGAGATTCTTCCGCAATCAACAACATCGATTGGGATGGAAAAATTCGGGTCAAAATATCTCGTTTGGCAGGCCATTTGCCAATGTGTACACAGAAGGTCATCGTTTATTACAACGGGAACAATTAACGGAGAAGTGTACATTAACGAGTGCCTAAAAAAACGGTTGATGTCTTTCTTAAACAAACACGAGGGTTCAACATTATTTTGGCCAGATTTAGCTCCAGCTCACTATGCTCATGCGACGTTGAGCTCTCTTGTTGCTAAAAATGTCGACTTTGTCCCAAAAGACATGAATCCACCCAATGTTCCACAATGCCCCATTGAAAGGTATTGGGCTTTGGCCAAAGCTAAATTGAGGAAAAGTGAGCAGTGTGCAAAGGACGTAAAAGATTTTAGTGCTAAATGGAAAAGAGCATTCAAAAAGATCACGGATGTAACTGTCACCAACCTTATGAAGGACAATCGAAAGAAGTTGAGGAAAAAATGGGAACCCAAATAATTTTTGTATTTTTTGTAATTATGAATGAATTGAATAAAAACAGAGTTTTAAAGCAAATAAAAAAAATGTACATGAATTATGAAAATATTTTTTTTTTTGTACTTTGAAGTTTCCAAATCTTATTCGTTTCAGTGCTTACGTCCACGGAATTGGATATATCAGCTAGAGCCATGTCTAGGCTGATTCGGGATGATCTGCATATGAAAGCCTATCGCCGGTCCACGGGCTATCTTCTAACTACTCAACTAAAAGAAATTAGGCTGGAAAGATGCAAGCGAGTTTTGCAGTGGCACGCGCACAATGGCCATGAAAACATTCTGTTTACGGGTGACAAAATTTTTACAGTGGAAGAAGTTTTCAACAAACAAAATGACAAAATTTGTGCCACTTCATCTAAGGAAGCATCCCGCTTCCGTAATGGTTTGGTGGGGGTATCACACCCATGATGTCACGTCCCTCCATTTCTGTGAAAAAGGCGTAAAAACTGGTGCAAAGGTTTACCAAGAAGATGTGCTAGAGGGTGTTGTGAAGGGTTTGACCAATACCCTTTTCAATGGGTACAGACTAGGCAGGACTAAGTACATGGATTAACGGATGATTTTTCGGTAACATAGCTGGACTTCGAGCAGCATATCATAAATTGGCCTTTTGTGCTCGTCAGCTCATATGCATAGTTTCCTCGTTATCAAGAAGCGGCGAAAAACTAAGAACAGTACCGGGGAGCGTAATCTTTAAATTTTGGATAAGGAATTCTATGCTGCGGTGCGGCAACACGTACATATCGGATCGATGAATCTTTTCTTCAAAGACAAGTACGATTAGAACGATAAATTCAAGTTGTTTTCGGCGGTTGAAAGTTTGATATTCAGAAAATAAATGCCGGTGTACCACAGGGTTCCGTACTGTATCCGACACTCTTTTAAATTTATTTTTATAGGCATGGAGAGACCCAACAATTAGTATATCAAAACCCGTCGTCTATTTCTTCATTTCAGCAGCATACATAGCACACAGCCCTATTAGGCGAGGACTCTTGAAAATGGATCGGACATGATTCTATTTCGAAATCTTGCTATTTCACACTAATTTAAGCAGAGGGACACTTTATGTTGTGATTTCTTCAATCTCGTGTTAAAGCACTTTCTGTTCTGACAGTCAGTATCTTCATTGATAATCCATGTCGACAACGATATAGACGTTGTTGTTCGTTAACAGGGAGCTTCATTTCAAGATTTTTTGGCAAATGAAAATAAGGATTTTGTAATTCAAGTAAGCGACGACAAAAGTACAAAAGTTATCGGTTCAATTTTTCAATTTCAATTCAACGTCAAAACTTTGGGTAACCGCTGACTTTGTAACTCCAAAACGCCTTCATCATATTTAGTCCTCCTGTATTTTAGAAATTTAAAAAAACTACCTCTGACATGTTACCTTTTAAAAGCTTTACATTTGCTATTCAAACACTTTGGATTCCCTTTTTCAATCAAAAGGGTTTTACAAATTTTACAAGACGGCGAGAGGTCAAAGACATAAAATATGTATATTCTTACAGGACACATTTTTATTTTTTTTAAGGAAGAACTTTTCACTCACGGGAGAATAAATATTCTTAAAATTATTAGGGACGTGTGAACATGTTTTTAGAAAATTGGATAGACGGTTTTTGGGTTCAGTGATTACTTAGTTCCATGGGTGGCATACAGCATTTAGTAATGAGACAACATTTGTAATGTATTTGGGCAAGATATAGAACAACTAAAACTATTTTTTTTGAGACGATAAGTGGTAGCCATTTCTTATAGATAATGGCCTCGAATATCCCTTAAGGCATTGAGTGTACTTTCGCTGAGTATGTTTAAATGAAGGTGTGGTTCGAGTCATAGAGACGATATAATAATTAATTTGAATATTGTGCCGAAAGATTAAATACCAAATATACGATTATCATGGCTTACGATGCAGAAATAATTGTATACACCTATTTGCCTTTAGTCTGAGAACTCAAGCTTCCCCAAAACATAAAATCGCTTTATACCACACGCATTCCGGCGGATTTGGAACTGGAGAGCCTACACACTGTGGTAAATCTCAAAAAAAGAACAACGAGTTCCAAGTTGATACTCGCAATCTCCCTATTCCCTTCAAATTCGCATAGGGCGGTACTGATTGCAGCGATGATATGATGCTATAGACGAATTTTGAGGAAACTGACCCAATTGCATTACGTCTCGCTCGAGAATTCGTGAAATTTAAAAAAAAGCAGGGGTTTTCGGCAATGACATCTTCTAGAACAGAATGTTGCAATCACAATATTGAGGTAGTGAACGAACTTAACTTAACTTTGCAGACACTCCGGTGAATATTCGACGAACGATGATAAATTTTTCTTCTGCCGAAACAGAGCGTCCCGAGTTCTTGTTCTGTCCATTGTTCTCTTTTTCTGTTCTTTTTAAAGAAATGACTCAGTCATTCTAAGAATGAGTAATCGTTTCAGTAATAAAGTGCTCGAAGTACCATTACATCAGTGCCTAATGACTACAGCCTAATAAGAGCGTAAGCCAGATATCTACAGAAAAGCTGCCCCGCGGTGTCATCATCACTTTCACAGCAATCGTCACTAGATGTTGAGTCACTTGTTACATATCGTTTTTTGCAGTATAGCAAAAGCAACATTGAGTTATGTTGTGTAAAGGCGTATTTCATCAAAAAACTGACGCATAAGATATTGTCATAGCTGTTTAAGTCCACAGTGCCCTCCCTGGCATCAAGACAATCTTACTAAAAGCTGCATTAAACGGCCATATAATCCAAGGCAACCGTTTCTACTGATAGTTGAGGACTAAAACTCAAGGGATCTAAATAATGCTATACAAAGCTCTGACCTCATCAGTCTTGTTTAAAGAAATCAAACGCTGGACGATGAATAAGACGGCGAAACAGATAGTGAAATTCTTCAGAAGAAAGAGTGCTGCCTGCGAGGAGACCGAACACAGGAGAAAATCCAGTCACGAATTCTACGAGCTATATAAAGAACCCCAGCCACGGGATACACGCAGAAAAGGGAGATTGTACATCCGTTTTAAAGGTCAATTAATTGCAGAGATCGTAAACCTTGATATAGTAGATTGGAAGCAGCGTATCCAACCCAGTAAGGCCATACGTAGTTAGTCAAAATACACAATTTGAAAGCATGTGAAACAGTTTTAACGTGCAACGAACACCAGCAATACTACGCGCCATCATCATTAAGACAGAGCAGGAAAGGTCTGATGTGACGAAAAGTCCCTATTCCGATTGAACCCGATCTTCTGATTGTTCACCGTGGCGATGAACCAACATTTATAGCGAAAAATAGACGGTAAGTGTTAGATATGACCCTGTTGAGTAACTCTGATATCCTGGATGTTATCAAGCCTCTCAACTCGGAAAACTTTACAGCGGAGATAGATCAGAAACATTGTATCATCAACGGACTCAAAATGGCAATCACTACGAAAAAGACTTCAGAGCGGAAAAATACGGACGGTCTTCACACAGGCCTTTAACAAAACATGACCGACGAAAACCAATAAATCCAAGAAGTCCCCACATTGGTGGAGTAAAGACCTACAATGTATAGAAAAGAGGCGAGGAAACTTTTCAATGCCAGTCAGAGAAAATACACGAGCGTAATCTGCAGCGCTAAAAGAAAATAATGGATAACGTTTTGCTCTAATATTGACAGCACAAAAAAGTGTGAAAGACTAAGGAAAGTCGATAGGCTAAGGAACGACGGTAGAACACGAAATCCAACACTGTAGTTTTTGGACAGAATTTCCTGGATGCACTCCCTCTCCAGCATCAGTAATAGATAGTGACATATATCTCCCTAGCTAACACGAACTTGTAGACAGTATAGTAGAAGAAAACAAAACAAGATTCATTCTATGCTTACAAATCTGTTGAACTGCACGGAATCATACCAATCATGCTTCACAAAACAAGAAGGCTCATCAACTATAGCATTAAATATAAATATGTGCCAAAATGCTGGTGTGAAGTGAAAGTGCTCCTCATTCCCAAGGCAGGTATGCCCAGCCATAAGCCTAAAATTGTTTATTCTAAAAACTTTGGAAAAGAACAGGTTGACTCTCATATTCCTATCAAACTACACGCAACAGATGTAGCCTCAAACCAGCATGCCTACACAAAAGGTAAAGGTTTAGAAACGTTTGCCAGTACGATTGAAAAAAGCCTCTACGATAAGGAATACACATTGGCTGTCTTCCTTGACATTAAAGTAACCTTCAATAGTGTTAACATCCGTCAAAATATAAAAAATTCGGCCTTATCCTTCATCTCAACGCTCACTTATGATGACGTTCCTGATGTCAGCTCTTTGGACAAGGCCAATCTGCTTGCAATCACCCGTCTCGCTATGAATGCTCATCAGTATATCCGCAAACCCACTTTCGGATGTACTCTGAAATATCGTGATTCGTTCCTAAGCCGAAAAACTCACTTGTGGAATGCCCTGCCGAGCTCTCTATTTCCTGATCGTTATAACATTCAGACATTTAAAACCAACGTACATCGGTACCTATCCTTCTTACCTCCCTAAATTTCCTTCGCCCGCGTTGTGTGCAAACATTTTAAGGGCACCTTAACCCCTTAATATAACATATATCAGTATGCTCGGCCAGCACGTACATGCTAAAACATCAAGGGACCTCAAATCGTCGCCGAAGTCAACAATTAGGCCCCACTTCTGGCACTTTACAGCGAATTTTAAAAGTTGATCTTCATTTGCACGCCTATAAAATCTAACAATTGAAGCATCTGCGACGTCGTCGATTTATTGTTTGGATGTTGGATCGCCAGGACAATTTGTCATCGAATTTGATCTTTTCCGATGAAGCCCATTTTTGGATGGATTTTTGGCGGCATAATTGGCCCGTATTTCTTCGAAAATGAAGCTGGAGAGACAGCTACAGTGAATGGAGAACGATAACGCAACATGTTGACCGGCTATTTTTCCCCAAAATTGAACGAATTGGGTCTGGACGATCTCTGGTTTCAACAGAATGGAGCCAACTCCCATACAAGCCATCAATCAATCAAAGATATTTGAAGTCCGCATTATTTCGCTTAGAGGCGAAGTTGATGGCCTCAAAGGTCATGCTATTTGACACATTTAGACTTCTTTTTGTGGGGTTATTTGAAGAGTAAAGTCTAGGCCAATGACCCAGCTACAATTCAGGATCTCAAACATAACATCCAAACTGAAATTGCGGTCACTGACCCACTTGTTCTTCAAAAAGTCATCGATAATTTTGACCTTCGCTTGCAACAAAAGCCATGGTGGTCACTTGAACGATGTTGTATTCCATTCATAATTGCCATAGACCGAACTATGACATTAATTTCACAATAAATGTGTGCTAATTTAATGAAAACATCCACACTAGTTGTTGGATCACTCTTTACTTCTATGACCTCTCAGAGCTATTTGCTTTTTCACTTACGTACATCTCTTTTCTAAATAGCAGATGCAACAAGATGGTCTAGACTCACTCAAGCACCAAATAACAACCAACGCGTGACGGAAAGCGGAAACCAAAATTAGCAACTGCAATCCAATTCCTCCGACCGAGCAATCGCATGAACGCATCCACTCCAATTTGACGGCTATTTGACAAGTGACATTTATGCACAGTTCTTGCGTAAAAAGTTTTTGACGTCATTTGAAATCATGAAATGGGGCTTGCTCGTCAATCGGTGTTATTGTAATTGGCCTGCAAAAATGCGGCCACGGGAAAGGCGACAATTTTCGAATATCACACGAAACTTTTTGTATCGTACCGTGAAGTTATTTTGGGATACTGGTGGAATAGTCGACCGTCCAGAATCTGCCCGTCTGCGCACTGTGCGAACGCCACAAGTCATCAAAGCCGTAGCACTTGTTCCCCAAAAGGTTACACAGCATGGTCACAATCGTCCGGGAAACAGAAGTAGGACATATCCCAGCCGTTACACTGGAAGAACTCCAGAGAGCTCTTAACCGAATAGGAGACAAAAATGCGCCTTGACCCGATGGTATTCCACACACAGCATTAAAGGCTGCTGCCAGGATTAAAACCAGATCTTTTCATCGCAGCATTGCAAAAGTGTCTCGAGGAGGGAGTGTTCCCAGAACCGTGGAAGTTGCAACTACCCAAAGGAAATAAACCACCAGGAGAACCATCGTCATATCGCCCAATATGTCTTCTAGACAGAATGGGAAAGATCCTTGATCGTATATATATGACAGAATGCTGACTGTAGCAGAGGAGAAGGGTGCCCTCTCAAACCACCAGTTTGGATTTCGAAAGTCACGCTCTACGGTCGATGCTATTCACACAGTAGTCGACATTGCGTCTGCAGCCATAGAAGGGCGTTCTTGGAGATGGGGTTCAAAAAAGTACTGTGCGGCGGTGACACTAAACGTCAAAAACGCGTTCAACACTGCCGACTGGTCCCAAATAAGGCGATCGATCACTTGCAAGGATGGAAATACCCTACTACCTTCTAAAGATAATCGCCAACCATTTCACGAACAGGAAGTTACGGTATGACACAGATGAAGGGGTTAAATACTACACCATCTCCACTGGGGTACCGCAAGGATCAGTGTTAGGTCCACTCCTGTGGAACCTAATGTACGACGAAGTGTTGCGACTAAGGCTGCCCGAAGGAGTCCGTATCATATGATTCACAGAGTCGAGTCAACCACAAACGCAGCCATTGTTCGGAACAAAAAACAGAAGCCGTTCTTATCACGAGCAGGAAAATCGTGGAATATATCAATACTCAAGTCGGTAACCAGAACATCCGATCCAAGGAAGCGGTAAAGTACCTAGGAGTGATGTTAGACAACCGGCTACGGTTCAAACAACATGCGGACTACGTGAGGGAAAAAGCGTCAGCGCTACAAGCGGCACTCTCCAGAATACTGCCGAATGTTGGCGGACCTGGATACGCAAAAAGGATCCTCCTAGCTAAAGTGATCAGCTCGGCTATTCTATATGCGGCGCACCAGTCTGGGCAGATACGCTGAGAAGGAAAGAAACAGGCCGGTATACCGACTTGTTCCACTAAGGACAATAAGCGGCTGTAGGACGATCTCGGACGAAGCCGCACTTGTCATCGGTGGAATGATTCCCATCGACATCCTCGCGAACGAGATGAGGAGAATTTACCGCAGGAAAACCTCAATGCCAGCTGATGCCAAGGCAATAAGGAGAATGAAAGAGGAAGAAAGGGTACGTTCTATGTTATAGCCCTATGGCAATCTTGATGGGATAATGCCACAAAGGGCAGATCTATGGATGAACAGAGCCCAAGGAAACTGCAACTATCACCTTATGCAGTTCATCTCATGGCGGATACCGCAAGTATCTATACAGATTTGGCCATGACAATGGAGGACGTCAAGCACGCAATTTTCCTTTGCGGACGCTTCGCGGAATGGAGAGCAAATCTACCAGACCCCCCAGAGGTAATTAAGAGAATGGTGGAGTCGGCTAAATATCTGCGGATTTGTAAAAACTGCAGACCGAGCTACGGAGAATAGAAGCCAAAAAAAAAGCGGCAGAACCAGCCGAACAAATAGAAACACCGGAGTACCGTCAATTGCTTGCCAGCGCCACGAAGTAAGAGTGGTAGAAGTGTGCAGGGTGTGGTTTAGGACGTAGACGCCAAGAAAAAGAAGAATAATATCCCGTGAATCTTTCATGCTGGTAACACGAGTTATCAGTATCTTGAAGAAGATTCCACATCCATTGGAGCAAACCATAACAAAAAAAAAGTCATCAAAGCCGTGAAGAATCGAATTTGCCAAAATCAGCTGCCTCGGAGGTTGAATATAAGCAGGGATAGCATGTTGCGCATCTTAAAACGTGCGCTGGGTCTCAAACCAGCGCATGCAAAGCACACACCAGCCACTTGCTCACAGAAGTATTGCAACAGAAACGTAACTCAAAATCGAAGGGCTTGCTTCTTTTTACTAATGAGAAAATTTTAAGAATCCTTCAGCAAATAGAACGATACAGTGTATGCTCTGTCTTCATGACATACGTCTGAACGCGTTCCGAGTATTCAACGTGGCTACCGCCCGATGGTTAAGTAAGGTGTCAAAATCTCGGGGAAAGTGTACGAGTATCAACGTTTTTTAGAGAACGCTGTTTTTTTTTTTTTTTTATAATCACCGCGCTCTCAAGGGGTTTTCGTACCCTTAAAATGTTCATACACAGCGCGGGCGAAGGAAATTTAGGGAAGAAGGAAAGACAGGTACCGATGTACATTGTTTTTAAATGTTTGTAAATTATAACGACCAGGGAACACAGAGATCGGCAGGGCATTCCATAAGCGAGTTGTACAACTTAGGAAAGAATCATAGCGAGACGGGTGTTACGGTTGAAAGTTTGAATGAACGGAATGCTACTGGCAATTTCTGTGGAACACTGGTGGTGCAAATAGCGATAAAACAAAGTGAGACAGGAGACATTAGTTCGGTGTTAGAGTGTGTCAATTGATTGACTGATATTAGGTTCACCAATGAGTTTTATCGCACGGTTTTGAGTCCTATCTAGCAGGTGCAAAGATGTTTTAGGAGCACCTGACCAGATGGGGGCATTGGAGTACATTGGAAGTGTTGAACTGGCCGCAAGCCGATAGACCTAGTCGAAATGACATTATAAATGAGCCTTGCGATGGAGGATAAGGCAGAATTTATAATATTTTCGACGAACGACCAACAATTTTTACTGCCTTTGGGACATTGCAGTATTTTTTGCCTCAGTTTTTGGTCGTATTCGAATTTTACACGCTTGAGAAAGACGTTGCAGTCATTCCTGGCTCGTTTAAACTTTTCTCGGTTTTCCTCTTTTGCGTTGGTCCTGAAGGACTGAAAAAACATTTCTCTAACTCTGACAGCCTCTTTACAGCTGGGGTCGTACCATGCCTTTTCTTTTCATCCGATGAGGGATAAAGTTTCTCATTCCAAAGAGAATGGTGTCTGTGATCATATCAGCAGCGGCATCCACGTCAATATCAAGGAAACATAACGACCAGTTAAAATTCCTAAAGAAGTTGTTAAGTCCGCTCCAATTGGCTTTCTCGTATTGCCATACCATTCTTTTAGGAATCTTTTCTCTAACGGTGTGGTGGGTTTACGAGAATTTAGCTGATATGACACAATGGTCCGACGAGCCTAGAGGGGAGAGCACATGTACGCAGTACTTGTCAGGGTGAGAAGTTAAAAACAAGTCCAGGGTGTTGTCGGTATGACTGTCAACTATTTTCCGCAGCGAAGATCTTAACACAACGTCCTTCGGGTGTTGTCTGTCCAGAATGTCGAAGCCAACCAGAATTGTGTAAATTGAAATCGCCCGTAATCACGATTTCAGTATGAGGATACAGGGATACAATTCTTTGAATGGAGTCAGACAGCGAGTCAAACTCGTGAAAGGTCGAGTTGCTGTCCACTTTGGGGCTTCTGTAAATAAAGCAGTAGCGGATAATTTGCTTACGGAGATGGAATTTTAACCACATGAAATTGAATTCCGGATTGGAACAGGGACTACATTGTGGTGGAATTTGGTAAGCTACATCACTACGCACCACGTAAATGGCGAGACCACGGTGAGAGAAGAATAGGGGCACTAGTTCGTAGCCAGGTAGCTTCAGATCAGAGTGATCTGAGAGGTGTGGGCGGGGATCTACCTGTGTTTCACTAAGTGCCAAAACAGCTGGTCGGTGCTTACAGCCGTGGACGTACGCAGAAAAGTAATTACTTTGGGCCTCTCAAGAAAACACTATTCGTAAATAAACCGTGGACCTATCAGGAAGACTGAGCTCCAGCTCTTAAAGAAAAACCACTCAAATATGGCTCAAAAACCATGTTCCGAGCTTCATTTCCACGGATGATTGGCCATCAATCCACTAGACTACAGGACTGTGGTCCGTTCTAGAGACTATGGTTTGCACTACTCGACATCCAAGTATTGAGTTCATTGAGACGCGCCCTTGTCTGAGCAGAAGAAAATTCTCGAATGCATGAGGTACGTACAGCAATCGATGAGTGACCAGACTAACTTCGCCGTTGCCAGAAAGCAAATATGGGCCATTTCGAATAAGTTGTTCTACAATTTGTAGCCATCCAATAATAGAACCGAAAATATTCATTCGTTTTCATTTTATTAGCCACAAACCGTGTACCAATGACTTCCAAATAAGAAACAAATCGCTTGAGGCAGTCCATGAAAGCATTAGAAGATGAAATCTTTGCTTCCTATACAAGCGACCTCATTTCGTCAGATAAAATTCCTCCGCTCAGATAAAGTAGAACAAAGTTACACACAAAGAATGGGGAGTGAAATCTCATCTCATTTAGACCACCGACTTGCTAATCCCCTCATGGTTGGCATTATTATGGTACAATTTCTGAAAACCACAACGTCATCTGCTATAACACTGAAGTTTCTCTAACAAAAAAAAAAAAAAAATAATTCGTTTAACCAAACTAACATATTAAGCTAAATACCAAACAACAAACAATTATCAAAAAGCAAATACCGCACACGTTGTCCCACAACTACAACAAAACTGGGGGGATATAACCTCCCCTCATATACGCTTCAGCAAAACCTAATATCTCTAGAATGCACAAGTATGCATACGAGTGAGAAAAGCCACTTCAATTAGCAAGGCAAACAAAGTTGCTAAGACCACCTTCACCTACACCCTTCATTTACACATCAGCCCCAACAGACTTACTTGCACTCAATTACTCTCTTTAAACCCAAAATGTAAACACCATCTTGACGTAAGTGTTCACACAATTAAACTTCGCACCACAGATACACCGACACACCGAAGATACGAGCACCTTAGACATTACAATTCAGTCTTCTCCCAGCTACTTTGGGTCTAAAGACCACCACCCACAACACACCACAGGCACCCGCCCCATTAGAAATCGATTAGTTCAATATAAATATGAAAACGAGAAAAAACCGTAAGTGGGAAAAAATCAACCCCGTACGGCCATACAGGACGAAGAAATACAAGCACACAAGCACACAAGCACTCACTACTCTAGTCACAGTGACTGTAGTTGTATAGTACATAGTTAATACTCACCCCACAAAGACGCCCGTATCGAAGTAATGTGTGTAATAGAAAATCGTTACGACGGTTATTGCGAGCAATGCCAGCACACATCGTCGTACATTTATCGCCTTCAATAGTGGTAATCCGATGCAGCAGCGTGTAATTATATTGCAGCATCCAAGCGACGAAGACGATGACGATGCAGACGACGACGACGACGACGACGACGACGATGAAGAGGTGTTGCACATGCCAATACCACTGCCACCATTGGCAGAGCCATTTCCGCAATACTTGCCATTGGAATGATGACCAGAATTCACACAACCACCAGCACCACCACCAGTAACGGCTTGAGCTGGCAGCAGACTTGCCGTCGAAGATGTTACCGATGAAGTCCGTATGTGTGGTGTAATTCCTCCTCCTCCTCCTCCGCCAGATTCACAGTCATATGAGTGGAAGCCTCCCAAACTACCGCCAACACCACTGGCGCCCCCTAATAGGGGTGAGCTTTGATCGTCATAGCTATGCGCTGACTGGTATTGGTAAGGAGGATACTGACTGCTGTCAGATTTTTCATATTTTCGAGATTTCCCAGGTATTACTGTCGAATTCGATGGCTGATGTGATGTCAGGCGTGTACCACTATTCGTACTTGCACCACCACTACTACTTGTGCCAAGCTCCTCCGTCGTCCTTTTCCTCTTGCTCTTTTGTGTGCCGACGGCAGCAGCGGCGTTGGCGGTGGTCATAGTGCTGCTCGTGGTGGTTGCTGTTGGATATTTTAACAACGGTGATGCTGTTGGTGATGATGATGATGATGATGATGATGATGATGATGATGATAGTGTCTCTCCGGCCGAGGAGGAAGTTTGCTGATGCTGATTATGTTGTTGGCTATTGGAATCCCATAATGGAGACTTTTCGGAAATCGTCATGCTGACAGTGGGTCTTTTCAACAATTCTTTACACTGGAACACCGCTTAATTTGGCTATATACTCGTATATCGTATTTCTTCTACTTTCCCACTCTCTATCTCTCTCTCTCTTTGGCTCGTTTTTGACCGTACTTTTGACAGATATTTTTGAATTTTTATGGCACCAACAATTTCTACTTGATTCACTTTTTTGCTTTTCAAATTTTTTATCAGTTATCGGTTAACCAGTTATCGACTATCAACTATCAACTATCAACTATCGACTATCGACTATCACTTGTGCGTTAGTTTCTCTCGTGTCTGTCTCTTTATCGTTACCCCTTTTTGTTTGTTTATTACTTTAATTCTTAATTAAGTACGGCACAATTAACTTAAAGCTTTTATCTAACACTAATGTATCTAGAACTAGTTTAAATATTTTATTTAAAAAAATAATAACTTCTTTCAAAAAATAACTCGAAGAAAAAATCCGTAGTACTTCCGGTCCGTTCAGGCAACTAGCGAAGGTAAATGAACTTTTCTTTCTCTTTTTTGTTTCTTTTTTTTTTTTTCCAAAAAAAAACGTCAAAATGAAACGTCAAAAAATTAAATCGTATCACTTGTTTGTGGATTGGTATTAGATGCGTCTAATCGCCATTTGATATGTTTCCAAATTTTAATGTAACCAACAGTTTTTGAACGCGCTATTGCCATTTTCTTGTCTATTGACGTTTGACGTTTGAATGTGGCGTTTTTTCGATGTTACTGGCCTGTCACTTGGTATGCATTTTCGTTCAGATATTTGACGTTTACTGATCGTTTGCACTGTCGACATTGAGAGCAGTGTTCTCGTTTAGTGTAAAGGAGAAATCCGCGTCGAGACGTCTTAGTCGCGGCAGCTCAACGCACAAACTGTTCGCTGTTGTACTGTGTTCCGTTGACAGTTCTCAGCTAATCAGCTGATTTGTTGGGTTTTTATCTGGAAATAGAAAATGAAAATGTTGATTAATCAAATTGAGACGTTTTGGTGTTGTAAGTGTACAGGTTTAGCTGATAAGTTTGCAAGTGCTAATTTGTGGTTTGGGTTATCAGTTGTGATAGCTCCTGGAATTAAAATTAAATTCAATTTGAGGTCATAAATGATGCCAAGAAGAAATTGGACTTTATTTTTAATTCCTTAGGGTAGATTAGAAGTGTTATGTAGTGGAGCTGATAGTGGCACCCATGTACGGGTAGTTGTTGCTTTAGGCCGTTAAAGTGACCATGCTAATTGTGATGATCTAATCGGAGTAGGAATATAAAGTCAAGTCAAACCGTATTTACATAATTTTTTTTTTTGAGTATACAGTATTTATCTGAACTAGGCCTACGACTACTGTTTACATTATCGGTGATAATTTAAAGGGGGAACATGACAAACGGTGACATTCGTTTCTTCATACATAAATCAACCCATATTTCTCTGAAGCGCGATGTTTTTTTCTATGTTTTTCCTCAGACCCAAATTCGTGAAACCGCCCATGAAGAAACGAAATTCCTCAGTGAAGATCAGTGATATAGCAAACAAAACTATTAACACCTTTCGAATGACGGAATATTGTTGAATTTTTGAAGCAGAATGCCTTCAAGTCTATTGTCTGCTCGGTCTTAATTTTTTCGTGTGCGCAGAGATTAAACCGATCAATTTGTATGACGAAATTGCGGTTTATAAATAACAAAATATCACAAGTTCGCAGGGGTACAAGTTGTCACAACATTCTTATCAGATACTGCGCAAATAATGGTTCTTCCTGTCAACCTTCCGTTTTATTGTAGAATTCAGATATTTTTTTTTTAAATTCTTGTTTATGACGGGAGTTTGCAATATTTAGAAAAAAAGAAGACAGAGACAAGGGGCATATCCTAAAGCTCGCAAGCAGGGTAATGCCGGGCGAGGTATCTGGATAACTCGTAACAATAGTACCATCATGTACGAGTGCAAAAATAAACACCAGTTGAAACTGTCGATTAGATAAGATTGATTATTTTTATTACTTCGAAAGTATTACATTCTCCTGGTTTGTACATAAACACAGCATTAAACATAAATTGTTTGATATATCGATTTCATATAAGAAGATATAAACGATACATGCGTAGCAGTCTGGGGTGGATAAACGCCTAGTCTATCGTTCATTATGTAATTTTGTGGGTAGTGAAATTGAATCTTCAATTTTACGCCGATTTCAAGCGACAGAAGATTTATCTTTAGCAGATTGGAAATGCAACAAACTACTTTTTCTGCTTTTCGAACTTGGCGGAGACTTGAACCCAGACCTAGTTGCGTAGTAGCCGACGAACTTAACCACAGTGCTACACTACCACCGAACAAAATTACATCGTCCCTGATAAATTTGGCTGCGTATCAATAAAGAGTCGTAGTAGCGCGAAATGCTCGAGAGTGGATACATAGATGTTTTTTTAACCTCCTCCGGCAAAAGTGCTAGTTTTTTGCTCATCTACTAATAACTACTTCGTTTTTATACAGTAAACGGACAGTGAACTTTGCCGGCATTGCCCACATACATACACGAATCTATAAAGTATCTGCATGATGTCACACTCGTCTTTAATCAACACCAGGCCAAACCAAGTTCGAAACCAAATCGCTGAATTCGAATTGGCCTAAAATCAACACGAATATACTATAGCAAGAGCTTTTGACAAAAAGCAGCAAACTAAGCAAGAAAAAGAGACTGAAATCCTTTCCATTGCAAACGTGCCAAAAACCAACTCACTCTGACAATCTATATCTCCTAACTCTTCGTGCAGAACTAGCAAAACATGCAGAGTCTTTCCAAGAGGAGATGGACAAAATCCGCATTGAAATGCTTCGTAAGGTCCACAATCCAACTAACTCTGACAACCTATTCCCACTAGCCTTCAACTCCGTCGAGAGACTCTTCTTGCAGAACTAGCAAAACATGCGGAGTCTTTGATGGCGACGTTCCAAGAGGAGATGGACAAAATTCGCACTGCAATTTACTGAGCATATCAACAATTTCAGTTTGGCAATATCGAGTTTGACACTACGAACTGATCATATTGAGTGCAATATTGACAATGTACGAGTGGTTAAGGAGGAGTTGACTGAGTTAAGGAAACGTTGTGGAGCAGAAAGAATTCCTAACTGACGCTGTAATTGTTGGAATCTTGAAGTTTGTGGAGGAAAATTTATACGATGCTTTCAGCAAGCTCTGCAGTGCCAGCGGTGACGTCGCATCCGCAACTCTGAAGGACATCTGTCGTACCACAAATCGGAATAACAAAGACGAGCCCCAGTCGTATTTTAGAAACATCCAATGCGAATATTTACGGTCTGACGTTTGACGTCTGTAAACCAACAGGTGGCATTCCTGCAAGATGATTTGAATGCACTTTGCGACGGTCATGTCCCACTAAAGCCTAAAACCATTACAAGTACTTAGGTCTCCGCCCTGGTTAAATAATAAAACACTTGGACTTATTCAAGAGCGAAATAAGCTGGACGAATTCTATTATACCTATCGTGCCATTCGCAAACTTGTAGTAGGTACTCCGAATCAAAACTGCAAAACGAGTAGTCTGTGAATATTTGTTGAATCCGGACAATCAGTCTCCAAAAGCTCTCTGGCAAAACTAACGAAAGGTCGAAAATGGCAAACAACGGCTGCAGGTACCTACCGAAATAGATTGTAACCAGCTTAACTCTCAACTCACATCTCTATTACTTGGGCGAAGAAAGTGTTACTGAACCACTTTTTAATTTTATTCACCTTGCTGATGAAGACGTAGCTTTAGCTGTGCTTGGAGTCAAATCCAAACGCACCAGGCTTGGCCTTGTGCTATCTTACTTAATGGCTCACCAACAATATGTGCCCGCGGTTAACCACATGTAATCTTTTCTTGTGGCTTTTTCGGGGGTGCCACAGGGATCCATCCTCGGACCTTTATGGTTTTCGTTATATGTGAACGAGCTTCGTTGACTTCCTAATTACTGCTAGGTCCATATATTTGCAGACGACTGCGACGTTCAGCTATATTTGTCCCGTCCGGTTTCGTTTTGACTGAATTTGACTCAAACCTTCTCGAGATAGGCAGACAGACGGACAGATACAGAACAAAATAGTTCCTGTATGGGATTTTCGAAAACTCGGTAACTACGAGTATATAACAATTCTGCCCAATCTCCTCGTGGTAGCCACCGGGATTGGTTTCGTCGAACGGACTTTGTTTGTCAAACTTACAAACCTGAAAGTTGAGAACAAAAAACAACAATTCAATGTTCTGTTAGAAATCACTGAACGTTAAATGGAGGAAGGTGGTATTTCAACGTATTTGGAGCTGAGGTCAATAAATATTGGAGAGGTCTAGTCAATTTATGGAAAAGGCGTCAGATGAACTCTAAATGGTATAAGTCAACGGCAGCTCTGCCATTCTCAAGAGCTCTGGAGCTCTGGAAAGCACTTAGCCCTAAGAGTTGTGGGAGGAGTATACTACCCGATCACAAAAAATCTTCCCGAAGCAACCATTAGACCCGGGCAATAAGGAGAGATTTGTTGTTGACAGCAACATTTGCATATGCACATGAAATGTTTGGACTTAGTACAGCCGAACTATCCGAGGTCATAGATTGCTAGGAAGCAGATAACACCGCCATTCAACACAGCGTATGCATGTGACACATATAACATATGGTGACTGCTACAGAGAACAACGTCTGTTTGGATGCTAATTTGTTGTAAGTGGCAGACTACGACAGCCTAGGGCATTCGAGCGAACGCATTATAATAATTCGCGTCACGGTCACACAGAAAAACAAAACGGTATTGCCAATGAATGCATCCTTACAACCTCTATTAAGTGCTGAAGGTCAATGGCATCGATGCCAAGAAGCCGTCAGCAATGCCGCAAATAATGTGCTGGAGTACAGGCAGGCACAAATACTCGTATGTTGGTAAAGTACTCGCCTGTGAAGCGGAGCTGCATAAAAAGGCGGGAGCAGCTCGTGAGCTCTGCGAGTATAAGAAGAGGGAAGAACATCAGTCTTTCCAGCGAAAAGCGAGCGATTAAGTGAATTGAAAAGTCCCACTCCAGGAAGTTTTACCAACAAGTAAAAAGAACGCGTCAAGCCAGCGGGCCCTGAACAAATTCTGTCGAGATGAGCCAGCATAAAGTCTCTAGTGTGGATAATGAAAAAATATGGGTGGCCTAAACTCCGTGTCCGGCAGAAAAAACTATGAAAGGGCAGATTTTTGATACTTGTCCAAAATCAAATAAAAAAAGCAAAATAGCAAAACTTAATGTGTTAGCAAAGCTGACCGAACAGGACGGACTATGTACTTGCAGTGCTTTGGCAACTGGAGATGACTAGGTAGGAAGTACGCACAAAGTCCTTTCCATGATTAGGTCGGAGGAAATTATGTCTGGTGAATGGAACCTCAGCCACGTCTTAACATCGCGTAAAAGATCTTGTCCGCTGTATTTTATGAATTCTTGAAACTATTGAATAACTACAACTAGTCAAAGAAAAGAAGCTCACCACCTATTTGCCGGTTTCAAGACTACAAATGACAGCATCTATAGAGACGAGCCTCACAGATCCATGACTAGGTTTGGCATTCCTGCTAAACTGATCAAATTATGTAGAATGACGATGGAAAACGCTTGCTGTTCTGTGGAAGCCAAAAAAAATCTCTCCGAGATCTTTGGAGTCAAATAAAGGAGCTGTCACGAAACTTCTTTAGACAAAATCAGAGGCACGATTTTCCAACAGCCTGTCTAACTATGTATTTAGAAACGCTGATATTTATATCATTGGTAGAAAGCAGCGTGCTGTCACTTGTGCGTTTGCCAGTAATGACCAGAAAATGGATTCCGAACCAAATACATACTGCCAGCAAGACAGTTTGCACAACATCCGCCAATCGGCCGCAACATTTCAGTAGATAGCAATAATTTTGAGGTAGTTAAGGCAGCTTCCTCAGCGACTGTTGTTATTGCCAGCTGTACTATACGAGTACTCATAAGTCCGCCGGTCTCATCTCCATTTTTGGAGCTGAGTTTTGCCGTGACATACTCGTACATGTTCCAACCACCGGAACTGCAACTTTTGCTCGTTACGGCACAGGTTTCAGCCGGATCTTCTGCGTGGGGAAAGCCACCACCAGAGAGTCTTAATGTGGAAACCATGCATTAACCGACTTTCATCTACCAGAACTTCGACGTTTGCTGGTTTGACACCGGTTATATCCGACCGTCGTGTGCGGGTAAAACCACAGCTAGTTTTTTGCCTATCTATCGCCTTTTTTGGTTGGAGCATAGCGTGCTAAAAAAATCCATCGACAGAGTATGTTGGAAGAATATGGTGCAGTTTCAGCACCAAGAGCCTGATTATTTCCTCTGGGTGTCACTTCCGCCGCTCTGATTGTCTTCTCTGTCGCCGGTGGTGGAATTAAACTTTTGGCACTCGTGCCTTCGAATGCACTTACTACATGGGTTTTACTTATGTCTTCTTCTCGTCTTCGGTTGCTACTTAGATGGCAGTCTTTCACAGTATGCCCCTTCTAGAGCCCGTTCGACCGTCGAAAACAGAATTCTGACCAACCACCTGCATATTCTGGTGGGGTTTAACCGTAACAAGCAGAATATCTCTGGTATCTCACCATAATTCCAGCATAATCTACCGAACGTGTCCTTGAAAAAGCAGAGGAGAAATCGAAATCATGTGATCTAGCGACTCCTGGAGGTGATTTGCTTAGTATTTTAGTTTGGCACTCCGGAATTCATGCTTCGGTCGCTATAGAGAAGAGCACAGTCGAATACGACCTGGAGTAAGATTGTAAGAACGATGGGAGAAAAAAAATTAAATAAAGCAACAACGGTGTGAGATATACAATTGACTCTGGCTTTATTTTGAAGCTACGTTGTGCCATTAGGTGTGGAATAGCACTCATTCAAATGGCCGCCTCGGCTACGATGGCAATGCTTCAAGGGTTCGGTCCAATTTTTGACGACTCGGTCCAATATGCACGGCGTTATTCCAATAGCGTGTCGAATGTTGGTCATGAGCTCATCCGAAATGGTTGGCTTGTTACCGTAGATTAAGGACTTGACGTAGATCCAGAGAAAATAATCGAGTGATATCAATTTGACTGATCGCGGCGGCCAATTGATGAACGCTCGCCGTGAGATGACCCAGTCGCTAAATCTCTCCTTCACTACTTCGAGCGTTGCGTCGCTTGTATGGCATGTAGCGCCATCTTGTTCGAACCACAGCTCGGATATACAGATGTTTTCGAGCTCTGACCACAGAAAGTTGGTTAACATTGCTCTATATCTGAGACCGTTGACGGTGACGTGTCTGCTTCCTCATTTCGAAAGAAATAGGGTCCGATGATGCCGCCATGCCATAAATCGCACCAAATAGTCAATCTTTGTGGATGCATTGTTCGCTCCAATAATGGTAATTTTGCTTGTTGACATATCCGCAGAGTCAAAAATGGGCCTTGTCCGAGAAAATGATTTTTTGAGCAAAATCCGGGTCTCCGGCCAACATTTCCAGCGCCCAATTAACGATATCATGGCGTTGTCTATGGTAGTCTAGTTGCTACTGCGGCTACGTTTTCTTCATTTCGCACCAATCTGTGTGGTTGACTGCTTAAGACTCAAAACCAAAAGAGTGTGCTCACGCTCAAACTCTACCACGGTGCGACGAATTGCGCTGCGGTTGACGAAATTCACGTCGCGTATTTACAACTGAGCCGGAATTTCGTTATTTTTGAATAATTTCCGCAAGTTCGACAAGCGTGAAACGATGCATGATGGAATGGCAAACCCTACTCAATATTTTGACAGCTGGATGTCATTGGTAACTTTGACAACTGCTGAAACATAACAATTCAAAAAGCTGTATTGCTATCTGGTCACCCTATATTTCACTTTTAGTTTGAACGTCTTTAGCGCTTAGTTCGACGTCTCACTTGGATTCTTTTCGTAACCTTAGAATTCTTGGCTTCAATGCCTTCCTATCATGACAAGGCAGCCAAAGAAAGGAAGTAAGCCGTATGGTGATATATAACACCGAACAAGGATGGGAAAAGTCATAAAGTTGTGGCAAACGGGCACTACATACTACTACAAATGAATTATTGTCAGCACTGATGACATAGTCCAGAAGACATTTCAGCACAACATACCAGAGATTCAGTTTAACAGTTCAAGGTGTTATTAAGTATGTGAATTGAGGGACGCTGTTGCCTCATGACCAGATTTTCAGCGAAAAAGTTTACCGTCAAGAGCTAGGATCCGCCTCATTCTCCAAATTTAACAGCTTTCCACTTGTTCTGTAGTTTGCAAAACTTCCTTGAGTTAGAAGCTGATAGTAGAGGTTACCTGATGTTAAGAATTTTGTTGCAGAAAACATTCGTGTTTTGGACTCAGAGGCTCTGACTAAAGTCTCGCATTGTCCTTAAATTAGACTACGCTTCTTAGGGCTCGCAATTTTCAAAGTTGTTTCTTCATCAAGAATAGATTTTCGAAAAATCAGACATTAGTTCAGTGCATTTCTATGTAAAAAGAGTTTCGTTTAATGCCGTTGCCAAGTCTGTTAAGATTTCCACTCCATTGAAATTCAATCGATCAGATTGCATTGCTTATATCTTACAAATTAATTGCGAATGTATGCACTCAAGAGAAGCACTATACAATCTCCGATTATAACAGAGAATGAAAATCAATTCCGCAGTTAACAATCTCATTAACGAAACCTACACGAAACGTTCCAATTGAGTTTGCCTTTTTTCTTGACTACAAGATTTCATCACTCCTAACATGCACACCAATTTCAGCTCGTTATTTATCTACTTAGCCTTATTTGACTACGAAAACTAGCTCTGAATTATTCGCTTCATGAATTATGACACAACCAAATAAGGTCATAAAACCAAGACTTGTATCTAAAGTTGCTTGGCATTTTCTCTCACACGTGTCAGCCTTAATTGATCGAAGACCTTTTTCAGAAAAGTTTGCTATACTTGTATGTATCTTGTCTAATGTATCCAAACACTTGTCCTCTGTCAACGACAGCCGTAATTTCAATTTCCCAGCATTGTACTCAACAAATTAATCTTTTTCTCTCGTTCACCTTTGAGGAATCATCCACATTTGTAAGTTTGCAAAAGTGACCTATAAACCTGGTATGACCGTCACCCAAGAAATGCAATGGGATGGACCAGATAGAAGACAATCAAAAGCCGCCAAGCTATTGGTGACAATACATGTTAAGTCTTAACTCACCAACATCAGCCTTACATGGGCCTATGTCCCAAAGTAAAAGGAAAAAACCGACGCTATCGGTAGGCTTCTCCGGATTTGGAGAGTGAACCTGGAGGGAGAACATATACGTACTTGTATATGGAAACGGACAGGGGCTGATTAATGATTCCATTATCCACATAGCTTTCTGGGTACAGCTCATGCAGATTCCGGTGGTGTTTTCTCTTCATCATTCCTTGCACACAGGACCTGATATCCGATGTACGATAGTGTTTTCTTAAGCAAAAAAAAAAAAAAACCAAACCAGCTAAGAATTCTTGTTTACCACTTAAGGGCTAGGATCAATCTTGTTGTACAATGTGTAATACAGGCATCGCGGTTAATAATCAACGACAACGTCAATCTGTCAATATCTAAGCTGGGAAAGGAAAAACACCGACCTACTGCATACTGGTAGACCCCCGAAATCGCAGAACTAAGAGCGGTATACCACTGAGCAAGGAGAACTTACCAGTGTTCAGAATTTCGGGATGCCAATCACCAACAAGCAAGAAGCCGACTGAAAAAATAACTATTAAGTCCAGCAACGACTTTGGGAACAACTTAATCAAGGTGTATGGGGTAAAGCTCATCAAATTGTATCACCTAGGTCGAAAGACTCCCGCATGCAATCTGTCAACATGCCCTATGTCCTCGCCAAGATTCGTGTTTGAAGGATATAAAAACATGTGCAACAAAAAAATCACCGGGACTAGATGGTATTCCGAATAAAGCCTTAAAGACCGCTACTAAGACACGACCGGACTTACTCGTATTTGCCGAAATGTTTAACGCATGTCTTCAAGAAAGCGTTTTCCTGAACTTTTGGAAGCGCCAACGCTTATTGCTACCAATATTGGCAAAGAGAAAAGGGAATCCGAGCAATCCCTTGCCTTTTCATCCTAAATGTTCGCTAGACACCGTTGGATAGATCCTAGAGTGGATCATCTACAATCGACTCTTGCCAGCAACTGAAACAGTAGGAGATCTATCGGAGCACCAATATGACTTTCGTAAGTCACATTCAAGAATGGACGCAATTAACGCGGTAATAACTACAGCTCGTTACATGGGAGGCGCTGGATAGGGGGTACTGGTTTTGAAGAACTAACTTAATTCGGGAATTGGGAACGAATAATGAAGCCAGTTTGAAATACCGGACTATCTCCGTAAAATGAAAACGAGCTTCACGAATAGAATCCTTTTCTACGACCCCAAGGATGGAGCTAAATCGTATGGAGTTTCTGGCGGTGCACCTACAGATTCCATGCGAAGCGTCGATCATCGGATTTGCTGAGGACACTGCCGTTCTTTTTGTTAGACTTGGGAATCTTTTTTTTTAAAGGCTTATCTGCAGGTGATCATTTATACATTTGTTGTTTACTATTTATCCATCAACAGAAATAGAAGTGTAGAGTATAATTGGATTACATTTGCATTAGTCTTTGGAAATTTTCATTTTGTTGACTCTGAGGAAGACTGTTCAGGATACTAGGAATGAGGTACATCAGTTGCCTGAAGTTTGGAAGGCAAACTCCGTCTGCCCGTCTTCTCGTATTAAGTTGATGGCTAATTGGTACTCGGAAAGTGTGGTTTCTTCGCGATATCAGTCTAATGCCCCGATCATGCAAGGCTTTGTGCGTTTGTGATGCACCTGTCAACCGCAGCCTAGATTCTACAAGAGCGTGATATACTTGTTTTTGCACGTGAGTGGTCGCTTTATATTGTAAGCAAGCTAATGCAAACAGAGAACTCCGCAGCGTGTTACGTAAACCATTGATATGTGGTTCCCAGAGGAAATGGCTGTCTATAGTGATTCCGAGGTATTTGTAGGTATCCACTAACTGTATTACTTCAGCTCTTAATGGAATGGCACTATTGAAGTTTTTGACCCCTATTTATGTCGCTAGGTAGCGTTGGCTTCGAATGTCCATAAGCTTGGTTTTCGACCCATTGGTAACAGGGCCATTATCATGACACCATCTCTCCGCTTCTGCAAAGTCACTTTGCACTTTACTTGTTGCCTCTTCTATGGACTTGGATACTACGATTGCCATGTCATCTTCATACGCGAATGGTTGACTCATCTTGAAATAATTTAGCATTGAATTCGTAAACAGAATAAACAGCAGAGGGCCAAGTTTAGACCCTTGTGGATCACCGTGCTGCACTTCGTTTTCATTACTTTTTCATCAATCCTACTCTTTAGAACTCTTTCCAAGCAGATGGAAAACAGCATTTGTCCAGCCCGTCCCTAAAAAAGGCGAATCTTCCTCTCTCTCCTCCTACAGACCCATTGCACTTACGTCCCTTGTTTCCAAGATCATGGAAACGCTGATAAACCGTCAGCTCATAAAATATCTTGAAACACGAAAACTTTCAATGACCAGTTGTACGGTTTTCGTTGTAACAGGTCCACTGGTGATTTAATGGCCTGTCTCACCGACAACGGGAACCAAAGCATACATCAGTCTGGCGAAAGCAAGTTAGTTGCAATTAATATTTCTAAGAATTTGGCATCAGGCTCTTTTGTCGAAAATGCGTGCTTTTGGGATATATGACTCTCTTCTTCAATGGATCAGAAATTACCTTTCAGAACGTTAAATTCAAGTTGTCTTGGATGGTTTCAAGTCTGATATTCACAAAATAAATGCTGGTGTGCCCCAGGGCTCCGTTTTGTCTCCAACTCTCTTTTTAATTTTCATCAACGATACAATATACCACTTGATCAAACTTGAACAACCACCGTGTTGCGCTCCCATTGCTCCGATTTGAGTTCTGTTTGTTTTGTTAAGTTGGTAAATCTGTTGTTGACATTCCCTCTACATCTTAGCGTCATAGCTTGACATTTGCAAAAGTTACGTAGCCAAGAGTACATCTATCTCTGTGTGTGTTGGCGATTTTTTACAATTTTAGAAATGGATTTCAATTTGCAACAACGAACTTGTATTAAATTTTCCGTAAAAAAACGGATTTAATGGTGCGCGGACTTTGGAAATGTTGGAGAAGTGTTTCGGCAACGATTCTCTAAAGAAAACGGTGGTTTACCAGTTGCACGAGCGGTTCAACAGTGGTCGGGAGTCAATCGAAGATGATGAACGCAGTGGCAGACCATCGACATCGAAAACCGACGAAAACATTGATGAAGTACGAGTAAAAGAAATGTTGGTCAATAACCACAAATTAACCATCAGAGATATAGCGGAGGACTTGAACATTGCCTATGGATCCGTCCAAGACATTTTGGTTAATAATTTGGGTTTCCGTCGTGTGGCAGCAAAGACCTCAATTTGATGCAAAACAGAGACCGTGTTGACGTCGCAAAAGAGATGATTTGCGAGGCTGAATCCGATTCCACATTCATCAAAAGGATCATTACTGGAGACGAGACGTGGGTTTATGAGTACGACACGCCATCCAGACATCAGGCAAGTGAATGGCGTTCACCAAATGAGCCGAGACCAAAAAAACCACGTCGTTTTCAGTCAAAAAAGAAGGCAATGCTCACGGTTTTCATGGATTACAATGGTGTAGTGCATCATGAATTTTTGTCAGAAAGCCAGACAATAAACAAAGAGTATTATTTGGGCGTTATGAGACGTTTGTGTGAAGCAATTCGCCGAAATAGACCAGAAAACTGACGGACATACCGAAAACCGAATATAAAAAATTTTTCGAGGATTGGATCAAGCGCTGGCATAAGTGTGTTGCAGTCGATGGGTATTACTATGAAGGGAAAAATATAGATTTAGATGAATAAACTGGGAACTTTTTTATGGTATTCCTTCACTGACGACAGAACCCTATGCTTTTCTTTTTCGTTCCCGGACTCACGTCCTTGCTCTTCGGCTGTAGAACGGGAACGGCAGCGTATGTTAAGCTCATTAAATTCTGATATTAACAGCATAACTAAATGTGGAACCACCAACCGAGTAGAATTTAATGCTTCCAAAACACAATGCTGGCTTCTGTCATTAAAGCGAAATTTAAACACCCAGCCATTATCCATGAATAACACTTGCATCGTCGAAACCGATAAACTTTCCATTCTCGGTAAGTGTGTCAATGAAAACTTACGTTGGAATGACCACATATTCGGTGTCGTCAAAAATGCTGCGAAATGTCTAGGTGTCCTCAAGCGATGTAAGAAATATTTTACCCTCTTTGATCTGGCCTCAATATATAAGGCATTCATCCGTCCGAAATTGGAATACAATTCCCACATCTGGTCGGGTGCGCCCAAAACATCTCTGCACCTGCTAGATAGGATCCAAAACCGTGCAATAAAACTCATAGCTGATGCCAATATCACTCAAACAATGGACAGCATTGAACACCGTAAGGCCTGGTGTCTCACTCTGTTTTATCGCTATTTTCATCACCAGTTCTCCATAGAAATCGCCAGTAGCATTCCGCCTCTTCAAACCTTTTACCGTAACACCCGTCTCGCTATGAATGCTCATCAGTATACCCTCAACCCCGCTTTCGGACGTACTCTAAAATATCGTGATTCGTTCCTAAGGCGTACAACTCGCTTATGGAATGCCCTGCCTAGCTCCTTATTTCCTAGTCATTATAACCTTCAAACATTTAAAACCAACGTTCACCGGTACCTCTCTTTCTTTAATCCCTGACTTTCTTTCGCCGCGCTGTGTGCAAACATTTTAAGGGTACTAAAAAAATAATCCCTTGAGCGTGCTCAAATTATAAAAAAAAAAAAAAACTGTAACAGTGTTTTATTTTTACACGACAGGCCCTGTCTCGCAGATAGTGTACCACCAATTCTGGCAGTTTTCCTCTGATTCCGACGTTTTGTAACGCATCGATTAGCTTATTGTGGTCAAGAGTAGTGATGGCATTTGCTTAGACTTGAGTTGACTAAATCTGCAAAGTCGGTTTGTACTTTTCCCTTTTTGGAATCCGTACTGACGTTTGCTGATTATTTGATGACGAATTTCCATATACGGTCAACTACAATGTGTTCCACTACAGTAACGTTGCAGTTTTCGAACTTCCCTTGTAGATTGGTCCTTTTTTAGCCTCTTTGGTACTGTTGACGTATCGAAACTCAGGTTCACAAGTTTCGTCATTATCGGAGCAAAGATATCGTCATTTGTTTTCAAATCACTGGCTCTGATTCCATCTGCTCCAGGCGCCTTATTTATGTTTAAGTGGTTCAATAGATTCATAATCTCTGCGGCATTCTATTTGGCTCAAATATATTGGGTTGCGTAGTGTTGAATTTTGATGGGTGGATGTTACCATACTGCATGAGTGGATGAGAGATACTGCTTGCAGCGAGAAGAGTTTGCTAGAAGTGTAGCGCTACTTGAACTCAGTGAAAAATGATTTCATCAATAGACGGCTTACTTCTTACGAACTTTAGTTCATAATACTCGCTCCTACTTTTTGACATTTTCTTGTTGACCTGATTGCGTAATATTTTGTACTCTGCTGCATATGTTAAGTTGTTCCGAGGCGGCGAGGCCTATCTCTTTAGTTACAGCGCTGTATGACGTACCTGGTAACCCATGCGGTATTTTTTTGGGCGAGTTCTTTCTTTCCTATGCCGCTCATTTTCGCAACTAGCGAATTGAAGTGCGCTTCGACATTTGTTTCTTCTAAAACTGTAGTCCAATTCGTAGCTCTTCCTAGTTCATCCACTTGGCTCGTACTTACTACTGAAACAAGGGGTGTACTGTTATTATTATTGGGACAAACGATAGAAAATGGACACATCATTTTGTACCAGTGATAGATGTATGGATTCAATAGAATCACAAACCGAAACAAACTTCTAACTGAGCCAGTTATTGAAACGACGTGACTCTGTCAGAGAGTATCTGCTTAATCAACAATTCAAAAACTTTCAGACTGTCCATATTGTGAAACTGTCCCGGAATAGATGGAACACGTCCTTTTTCATCGTCCGCGATTCGAAACCGAGAGGATAGACCTGTGGGATCAAAAAACGAGGAAAGCTAGTAATGAAGCGACCGTAGGTGGTTAGAGCGTGAACTTAAAGCGAACATGAGAATAATTGGATCGTATAGAGTAAGCTAAGTCTTCAAGTCAACCCCCGCGAAATAATGCCTTACGATGATCCACGGAGGCCACAAATCAGCCTGCTCAGGTGGAGGTGGTTTTAGGGGTGTGAAACTAGCACTACTGATGGGCAATTGGCATGTTCTGGAACATTATCTAGGGTGTCTTTCTCAGGAAAAGACTAAAAGCGCTCATCACACTTATACTAGCTAATATCGACTGCCATCAAAGACCTATTCCACGCTCAAAGGATAATAAAAATCAAAACCCCCAAGTCAAACAACCACATCATTAGAGTTAAGAAAACAAGGCCAGGGGTACCTAGGCCATCGGAACGAACTTTTCGATTTAAGTCAACACGAACCATGCAAGAAATGAATCAACATTTACATACATAGATCATTGTTGCAAGATGTTTGTATCCTCCTTGAGGGTGAATACTCTTCCAAATCCACCACCCTCCAAAAAAAAAAAAGAAAAATATTCTCAAGTCAAAAAGTTACCCTAATTACTCGTAACTTCTCCGGAAGTTCGTTTCTAAACCCGGGCATCCAACTACAATAAATACATTTGCAAGTTACCAAGAGAATCCTTATCCACGTTCCTACACCCAATTACCCACCCTCTTGTCCATTTCCAATTCTGTGGAATCTAATTTAGAATTCATGTCTCACTAAATCATCAAAAAATTCAATTCGTGCTCTTCTTCACTTTTCTGCTTACCATTTCGAACATGGAAAGTTGAAACGAGCCCAAATAACAAGCCCACACTTCCTAAAAAAATCCATCAATCTTCATTCAACAAACACAAATTGCATTTTCACCTTTCGAAAAGAAAACAACAGACAGGTTGATTGTTGGTGGCTTGTTGGTCGACCCAACAAACAATTGCATAATCAAAACTTACAATTGTCATAAAATGCACACACTCTTCCCGGCCGTGTCGTATTTTTCTGTCATCGAATTTATCGTGAAGACGATAAACAGAGGTTACATGGTGGACAGGCAGTTACACCTTCCGTTCCCTTAAATTTTTTTAGCGGAAACAATGAATTTATTCACCAAACCCATTCACTAGTACGTTCTTTGGGTTATTTCAAAAATATTCATGTTATCGAAGTGTTATCGATTTCATGTTTTCTAATATCAATTGTTGTTATTGGTTGGATGGATAGGGCAGAAACACTTGTTATCTGTTGAAGTGACCTCATTGATGCAGATCGATACACGAAATTTTTGTGCGTCGTTGTTGTGACTGTGGAACGTATCACATACCCGATAACACGTCGCTGTTATCGATGTTTAAAGTAACGACTTTATCTGGGCAAATGCTGTCTCGTGATATGAGAAAACGATGAGCTTAGTCTGTCATGCTGTCGAGCTTTGACAGGCCTATTTGCTTTTTATTATCAAGGGGTTTGGGGCTGCACCCTACTCAATAGGTTCACAGAGCATTTTCGGGACTGAAGCGTGGGCAAAGATTTATATTTGAATTTCCAATTCGTCATCATCGTCGTTTTGAGGGTGAAATCCATCAAATGACGGAAACGTTAAATGGGAAAACGAAAATGGGAACTCTCTTAAGTGCTGTCATAAAACAACAAAAACAACGAAGGAGAAAACCTTTAAAACAAAGATCAAGACGAAACTGAGTAAAGGGAACGGCTTGGCGCTCATTAATTCAAGAGGTGGGCTTGAGAAACGCGTGGGCATACCTTTTACCCATTCCACAAGATGGAATAACAACCTAAACCAGTGGCTGGTCACATGATCCGACGACGATATGTGGAGTCCCATACACACACCTTGTGAGTGCTCTTTCTCGGTTCGATGGTCATCAGAGGACCAGATGCGCGTAGGCTGTTACGAGTATTTAACCTAACCACGATAATTGTTTTGATTATTCTCTGCTGATAGGTGTAGATACGAGTACGTTGCGTATGAAAACGAGTCCGGCCTGTATCTGTATGAGTACCTTTGTGTGCATTTTAGGGGGAGATACGAGTATCTCTAAAATGGGGCAATCAATTGCGTAGTAAAGGGAGCCGGATTTGGAGGCAGAGTGGAAGATGGACTCGGAGATTGGATGATTGTTTGGTTAAGATGATGGACATCCGAATGGAGCAACTGATAAATCGCTGAATATGCACCTGAAGCAATTCCAATTAAATCCGGAATGTACGAATAGATAGTTTCGTAGATAGGCTTTCGATGGCGTTAAGCTAGAGGTTGATAGAGGCCATTGTGATGTGTTGACGTATTTATGTTCAATTGAGAATCAACCAAGCGGTAAGCTGTTGATACAATGCAAATGAGTTGCTCTATGCTAATTGAGGACAAATTCCTATTGGCCCATTGTCAGAAGGTGAGCGGATGGCGCTTGATAATCAAAATTGCTTTAGGGATCTTAATAGCCTGTCTAGCCAAAGGCAAATTATTTCAATTGAGAAACTTGAGGAATTATAAAAAGAATGCCCGTGAGATACAGATATTATCTGAATTTCACAGACAAAATCACATAAACAGAGCTTTTTTACTGGGGAAAATATTCCCCCAATGACTACCAAATGACTGTAGCCATAAGTAATGAATTTTGGAAATCTCATAAGCGGCTAAGAGTCACTGCAGTTGAAAATGCGTAGGGCGCGGGCGTACCCTTCATCACAAAACAGAATAATTGCTGATTAGCCTGAGGGCTGGTGGGCTGCGAAACAAAGGCCTGAACAATGGTGGGACAATTTGTTATTAGCTTTTAACTGGCAATTTGGCTCTGTTCAGAAGATTCTTCACAGACGACCACGAAATTAAAAATTCTAGTGGAAAGCACTCTGTTTCTTAACTCAGAAACAGAATCCGAGACCTTTAGGAATTCAGTATAAGGGTTATCTACAAACTTGTTATCTTTTATCACCAGGGGCTGCCTATTCCCTGAAAATCGCAGATTAACCGAAACATTAATGCCTAATCCACTGAGTAAAGAAGTGAAATACCCAATCATGCAGTCCTGTGCCATGACTGAAGAAACTCCCGACGATGAAGAGGGCAGTTCCTATGAATTATTAGGCGGAGCTGGAGATATTTGGGCCACATTTCCGATGAAGGATAACACTCAAGCATGTAATGGGAGCTCAAAGACTCGTAAACCACAGAAGCTCCCAGCCAAAAAAAGTTACGAAATTAAGACAACAATTGACTGACACATTCTCTCAGGAGGTTACCGGCTAGAAACTACTGCCGGAGGATTTTATGTCAGGCTATAGCTACATCCAACTCAGAATCGGATGTGAGGTTTCGGCCTTTTTGCAGTAGGGGAATTCGCAAAAAAAAATCAACAGGCCGTGCTTTAAGGAGGAGCTCGGCAAGCCCATCAAAACTTACAACCAAACAGAAGGTAGAGGAAGCTGAAGGGGCAGATACTGAATGGTTTCCTTACCAAATGTGTTGAGCTGATGCAGGAAAATTGAATCTAGATAACCTGTTTCATGGTGGACCACATATTTGAAGCGACTACGTAAGAAAACCAGATAACTTCTAAGCAAGTCGTAAGGTGCTTTCGAAAACGTCACTTTTGACGACATGTGGAACTCGGCCAGACAACACGTAGACGAATCACCAGTTTTGTGGATAAAATCATTGCTGGTGGATAGGACATTGATTGCAAATGCTGGCTGCGGCAAATATGTGTAAACAGGGTTGCCCGCAAGGCGGCGTTTTTTCACCACTGCTATGGTGCATGCTGGTCCACCCACTGCTCAACGCGCTCAATAGTTCTAACATCTATGCACAAGCATACGCGGATGATGTCGCTGTA
This sequence comes from Volucella zonaria, assembly GCA_963966105.1. Lineage (NCBI taxonomy): Eukaryota > Metazoa > Arthropoda > Insecta > Diptera > Syrphidae > Volucella > Volucella zonaria. Next base: position 110,669,155 of record OZ014534.1, read on the forward strand.
CTGTCTGTTGGATCGTGTCTCGCCACTGTCTGCTCTAAAGCGCAGGCAGCCCTAGACATGTTCGACGACTGGTGCATTAGTCTTTACGAGAAGGTGGAAGCTGCCTGGTCTAACTCATCTAGTCCTTAAAGGCATCACCATTCAATTCTCCAAAGAAACTAAGTATGTTCCTTGGGTGTCATCCTGGATAACAAATTTCTATGGACTCAACATGTTACGTCTAAGGCGCTCTCGGCCTTCTGGCAGTGTAGAGGAGCGATCGGCAAGAGATGGGGCCTGTCACCGAGAAGGGTCCTTTGGATCTATACGGCTATGATAAGGTCAATTATATCCTATGCGTAGGTTGCCTGGTGGAATGAGCTCTCGCGAAAATACGTGATTGCTGCTTTTACCATACTCCAAAGAACGGTTTGCCTCGGATGCATGGGGGTTTTCCCCAGCACTCCTGGCTCTGCTCTAGACACATTGATGAATTTCCCTCCAATTGACATTCATATCACGGACTGCACTCTCAAAGCCATCATCTTTCTAAAAAGAAGTGATCTTTGGTACAATACGCACTGGAGCTTTGATGACCTTGCGCGTCGGGTGTCTTACGGCTCTTGAGGACAGGCCGTCCGATGCAATCACACCAGAAATCCTGTTGCGGAAAAAATACGAAATCGATTTTCCCTGTGCCCGGGACTGGTTTCGGCCAGAAACTGAGCCAGGAAAGGAATATAGTCTTCTTCACGGACGGCTCTAAAACTAATATAGGATGTGGCGCTGCTGTCTTTCTGGAGGACGACAACGTTGGATTTCACTTCACGTTAGGAAAGCTCGCATCTGTCTTCCAAGAGGAGATTTATGCAATCCTGATGGCAGTGAACTATATTGCGGAGAACCGGTGGAGGCGGCGAAGCATTCGCATCTGTAGCGATAGCCAAGATTCGCTTAGAATCTAGCTGAACCCACTTACGACTTCCAAATTAGTTCAAGAATGCAAGAGATCACTGAATGTAGTCGGAATACTAAATTCAGTGAATCTTGTCTGGGTTCCAGGTAAGAATGGGGGAAATGTAATCGCCGATGAACTTGTCAGACAAGGTTCAAAGGAGAGTTTTTCAGGGCCCAAACCTACGTTGGGTCTGCCTGCGTTCTCGGTTAAGGCTTCCATTGTCAGTTGGGTCTCATATAAGCACCAACTGCAGATGGCGTAGCTCTCCGGGATGCAGACAGGCCAAATAAACGAATACTTTCCGACGTCTCTAAGCAGTCAGCGGCCTTTCTGCTGTCTTTCAGCAGGAAAGACTGCAGGTTGATTACTGGCGTCGTGACAGGGCACTACACTTTTGAAAATCACTCAAATGTGCTGGGCATAAGTGACACAACATCCTGCGATGTTTTCTGTGAAAGTGATGACTACACTCCGGAGCACTATCTCTGTGAATGTCCGGCTTACCCTCGCATCAGGTTGCAGGTACTCGGCGCTGACGTGATGGGAGCTGGTACTGTTAGCAACTTGTCACTGAAGCGCTTACTCATCTTCGTAAGACTGAAAGATTACTTTGCAAAGAGTACAATGGACTAATTCTTTATCTAGTTGTACTGTTGGGACAGAAAAAAAAAGGTCGCTTAAGACTAATTTGGAAAAAGACTGGAATCTTTACAGACCCAAGCAAAAAGAATATAAGAACCTCATTCGGATTTCGAAGAGTGCCTCTTATAAAACGCTAAAAGATTAAAACGCTTGGTTAACTGGCAGGGTGGTGAAAGAGCTCACAATAAACAAATCAGTCAGACTGGGAATACTAAGATGATCTGATGGCACCTACCCGAAAGCAGAATACTCTCATTGTTTCTCATTGCCCACGAGTAGCGAGCAGAACCAACAGACACTAGAGAACCAGGCAACCAGATGGCATTTCATTACACCCAGCGCTACACAGCGTGGCCTGTGGGAGGCTACGGTGAAGTCTGTAAAGCGACAATTATGTTAGTTCACCTTGTTATAGGACAACATTTGTATTACTCGTACAACCAGCTCCATACTTTAGCAGTACGTATCGAGGCGTGCCTCATTTCGCACCCGCTTATGCCATTGCACTATGATCCAGATGATAAATTTGCTTTAACACTAGGAGATTTCCTTACTGGAGCCTCCCTCCTGGTAGTTCCAGAGCCAAGTCTCCTTGAAGAGCACTCTAACCGTCCTTAGCAATGCAAATAGATCCATCAACACTTCTGGCAACGTTGGAGTGACGAACACTTATAAGCCTACAGTTCGTCGATGCTGATTCGTCAAACAAAATCATCTTCAGGGGGTCATTTTCATCTTGATTGGTTTGTTAATCCTCCAAGTTGTCGAATTTGGGGTTCAGAAAATCCACGAACGATGATGACCCAGTTTTTGTGCCTAATCTGCAAGTTATGGAACTGAACAGCATGTGGTTTCAACAAGACGGCGCCATATGCCATTCAGCCCAAGAAACAATTCAATTACTGCATAAGTCATTTCCTGATCGCGTAATTTCACATTTTGGTGATTAGAATTGGCTGCCCAGATCATGGGATTTAACGCCGCTGGACTTTTTCCTTTAGGGTCTAACCAGCACCGCTCAACTCAACGTTGCCGGACAGAAAGCAACCAGTTTTCCATATCTAGAAAATATGGACTCAAAAACTGGTGGTACCAACCGGGATGTGGGCAGCAGCTGCAACGTTAATTTAAAGAAGCAATGTCTTCAGCACAAAAACCAAGGTAAGACTGTTCCTATTAAACGTGAAAGCAGTGCCACTTTACCACCCAACATCTTACAGTCTTTTTTGGCCAAACTGTATATCGACCGACCATCTACAGGCGATAACGTACCCAGAAGCAATAGAAGTTACAATACGGAGGAGCGGGCCGTCCTGGGTAGACATTAAAAGTGGCACAGTTGCTGAGCAATCCAGATCTTTTAAGAAGGAATTCAAGTATGTTACAGAACTCAGACGGTGGCAGTTGGCAAAGTTAAAGGTTTTGAGCAACTTTTTTACCATTTTGCGGGAGATCCCCGGACCACCTCCCATCACAAGCGACGTTGGCTGGCACTAAGGCCACGTCAAACTTATCGCTTGTGGCAATCAAAGATCTCTTAATCTTTTTACAAAAGCCATAGGTGGTTTAGGAGAGATTTGGCCAGGTGCAAAACTCGAGGTCGTGTCTAAGGAGGATATCCCTAATAGACCTAGAACTCACACCTGGATCCCAGCTGAACCCTTCTCCCCGAAAAGCATTCTGGAGATAATCAGACTCAGTAACCCGGCCCTTCCGATTCATGACTGGAAAGTTCATGACCAGAAGAAGTAAGGGGCTCTTATAGATGAGCGTTGATTATGATTAATAAGGGATCCCTTAACCCTCTGGTGCAGACTAAAGGCATGATTCGGTTCGGTTTCGAGTCAATTCACCTAAGGATCTATAAAAAGAATGAGCTCGATGCTGACAAGCTACCTCCTCCTCCTTTAACTGAAACTTCAAATACAACCTTAGATCTTGGTTTCTCCAGATTAATCTCCATCATTCAAAAAAGATACTCATTCTGCGTCTTTCCAAAAGCGCAGAAGACATTATCCTAATCTAGGTACCATGGATCGGAGAAGGCGTGGTTCGTCCATTTAAGACACTTCTATACGCTCCGCTCTATTCAAGAGACAAAGGTAAGATTAGAACTTGCATAATAGTGAAACGTAGCCTTAATGTATTTGTACTTCCTAATCTCAGCGACTCCGACTTAACCATTGCCAGACTAGAGACTGCCAAAGGAACCTACTGGCAGGTATCGACATATCTTGGCCACGATCATATGGGCCCTCTCCCTGATGGTAACTTAGAAAAGGTAGTGCTGAAAGCTGGAAGGCTAAAAACTTGCCTCATCCTCGGGTGCGACGCTCATCACACGCTATGGGGCAGTAGCGACATCAAAAATAGAAGTGAGTAACTTTTTGATTATATTGTAAGTGCTAGCCTTCAACATTGGCAATGAGCCCGCTTTTATAACAAGAAACCGACAGGAAGTGCTAGATATCACTCTTGTCTCCGACAGCATCACACAAATGCTTGTTAACTGGATGGAATCGTCTTAACACTCATTTTCAGACCACAAATACATCCAATTTAGCCTGAGGGATGGTCTCCTCCCAGCCAACCAGCATTCCGGAATTATAGGAAAACTTATTGAAAAAAACCGATGGCTCTTGGACAACCTCAAGTGATGAAGCACTCTACTTGCTACTGGACACCCACTTTCCAGGTAGATCGCTATCCGCGGCCAGTAGCAACCCAAACAGGACACGCTAATATTCTTAACACACTAGAGATCCTCACAGAGAACATTTATATAACCCAACCGAACTTTGGTTTGACAAAGACTTTCATGTAAACTTCCCCTCTAGATCCTTCTGGGTGAAATATGCTTTCATGGATGACAAGTCAATCCACTTCTACACAGATGGATCTAAAACCGATAGCGGGGTTGGTGACGGTATTGGAAGATTTCTGTCTTCCAAATCACTGTAGCGTGTTGCAGGCGGAAATTTTGGTGATTAAAAAGGCTCTGTCCTGGCTCACAAAAACGTGATATCTGCAGAGGATATACAAATCTTTTCGGATAGTCTGGCCGCTATCAAGTCCCCATGGCAGGGCAGTTCAACCTTCACCGTTGTTGGGTGCCGGTCCACAGAGACATTCCAGGGAACTGTATGACTGATGAACTCGCCAAAATTGGAACCACTCTAGTTAATTAATATTAAAGCTGGATGCTAACAAAAGAACAGACCTTAGATGGACTGTTGGATCAACCTGTCTAGCAATCAAACAGATCTGGCCAAATCTGCCAAAAGAGTCTGATCCTTCTAAATAGGAAACATCTCAGCGCCATCATAGGTGTCATCACTGGACATTGCCTCATAGGCAAGCATGCAAGAAGGCTTGATCTTTTTACAAATGATTTCTGTAGAAGCTGCATGGACAAGGAAGAAGAGGAGACAATCCTCCACCTATTCTGTACATGTCCAGCTCTATCACAGAGAAGAAAGCTTCACTTAGAGGCTTTCTTCTACAATGACTTAAATGATCTAAAGAATATACTCGTAGACGTTAAGTCTCCTTCATTATAAGCTCAAATTGGTTCCATGAGTAAGAGGGTCACAGATCCCCGTGGCATCACAGTGGGCCAATAGACCTAAGTGGGTTGGTCTGTTGGAAAGACCTTTTACCTACCTACAGAGCTCAGAACCAGGGGTCAGAGGACCTAAGTAAAAAGTAAAGTAGGGTGTTCCTTTTTGAAGGTAGTAACCACCAAGATTCGCCTTCATTAGAAAATTCTGCGGCTCTGATGCGACACTAGCAGAAAACACAGTTCTGAGGTTAATTCTCCGACGTAGGCAAGGAGTACTGTGCTTGTCTTGACTTGAGAATATCAGACAACCCTTTGAAGTATGATGTTAAAAATAGATCGCCAGCTGAACTGTGAAAAGACGTCAATTTCCCGGAACCCATTACATATGTAGGGTAGGTACATTAAGCTAACCACGAATTAGTGTATATTGTTTCATTTCAGCTTTGATAACTATAATACAAGGCGTTTGCACGCGAGCTATTGACGAAGAAACGTCCTTCTAAAGCAGGCAAAAGGGCGTGTTTTGCCCCATCGCAATGGCAATTCCCTCACTATGATTGCCTAGAGAGGACCACTTATGTAAATAACACTGCAGCTGATTTCATATCGTCTTCCTGAATAATTTAACGAATGACTGAATGAAAATGCTACCAAAACGTGTCCTTTTTATAACTGATTCACGTGGTATCAATCTGTGCCATGACCTCAACAAAAAAAAAAAAAAAAAAAACATAAAAAGGTTCCACTCCACTGCTCTCCCTATAGAAGAAGACAAAACTCCTTTTCATCGTACGTCGTACATAACGACGGAAGGGGGTTGCTAAGAAATTTCTTTAGTTCAGTGACTTCTCACGAAGGATCAAGTGCGATATCATTAAGATGATTAATTATTTTCTTTCTCTGGGGTTATTATAGCGTGCTCCTGCCGGTGCTGGTGCTGGTGCTGGTGCTGCTGCTGCTGTTGTGCTGCTGGATTTCATGGTTCAATGACCCAAAAGTAGAATTTACCCGAACACAATGGAACGTATAAGTGTATTTGACGGGACGACGTGCTTTTATAAATGTTTATTGCTCATGGAACGGGACGAGTGCTTTGAGAAAAGCCCAACTGATTAAGGAAATCGTCATATTTCTCCTTTTTCTATTAATTCAATCATCTGAGCTTAAGTGGGTCATGGTTGACCCTGGAGCGTGTGTAATTATTAAAAAAAGAAAAACAAATTAATTGGAAAAGATACGCGTAAACCCTGATACCGTTAGTGATGTAAATATTTAATTTTGAACAGACAAGTTGATTTAAGAATGAATACTTTCAACTACTGATAGCGCAGAGGTTATCTTCTGCAAGCGCAAAAAATGCTCAATCTACGCGTATGCTACTACGACTAGTTGCTGACGCTCGTTGTAAGACAGTTTTTTATGAGCAATTGTGTCAAGGACTCTTCTTGATAAGTTGTGGTGCGTGCTTTGGACTGTGAATTTGATGAAAGCGCAAAATGATGTTAGCGCCACATATACTTGAACTGCTGACATTGATATCATGACAGGAAATAGAGTGTATCACTAAATAGACCATAGAAAAAAGCACAACAATTGGCGGCGAAATATTTTCGTGGACCGGGCTGGGAACATCGCCCTTACTGAAACTACACAAACAAATTTTGGATCACACTCCAGTTGACAGCCACGTAATCACAATCACGTTCTCGTATGTGTCTCGGTCGATAGAAGGCAGGTGGTTTTCGGCTTCTAGATCACAACAGTAGAGAAAATTGAGGGATACGTATACTAGCCCACATATTCCGTGGATATGACGAATAAAAACGCAATTAAAGCACTCAACGAAAGGTAACCCGCATCGGGAATCGGCTGCGTCTAAGTGATAATGATTCTACCAACTCACGAAGGGTTAAAGGGTGTTTTTTGATAAACTGATAAATCTGCTACTAGGAGTTAGTTTCAAACCGTGCAGTAATTTTTGATAGTTCTTTGACGTGGGTGCAGTGTTCTTGGACAAACCATCTTGAACAGACTTATACCAGAAGAACGGTTCGGTATCATTCAAACTTATTTTTAAAATCGGTCTTCAATTACGTTGAAGAGCGTAAAGAAAGTTACGTGTGTTGTTTTTAGTCCTCATAATCGACCAAGCCTGCTTTTCGTCGAGCCGTGGATACATTTTCTACCACATACACTCTACGTACATGATGTAAAGGCAACATCGCGTCTACTTTGTGCATACAGATGAAACTGGAGCCACTGTGAGTGAATTGTTTCGGAAGATTTGGAGTTGTCCAGAAGACTGGTCAGTCATCTAAAAATAAACTGGCCCACATTAAATACATTTCAATGCGGCTGTCTTAATGAAAGGTCATCAAAAATAACCCTGCTCGGAAAACTGGTGATTGCACTACAACCTACAACCTGGATCGGACCAGCAGCGTAACAACCAAATTCGTAGCATTTCTTTTATGTATAATTAACGCGCGCTCAAGGGGCTATTGGTAACCTTGAAATGATTGCACACAGCGCTGACGAAAGAAACATAGGGAGGAAGAAAAGGGAAGAACCGACGTACATTGGTCTTAAATGTTTGAAAGTTACAACGACTAGAAAATAGAGAGCTCGGGAGGTCATTCCATAAGCGAGTTGTACGGCTTAGGACAGAATCACGATATTTTAGATTATATACGTCCGGGCTTGGGGTATACTGCTGACGATTTATAGCGACAGTTAAAATTTTAAATGGGCGCAATTCTACTGGCAATTTTGCTGGAGCACTGGTATGGTAGGGCTAGAACAAATTGAGGCAAGCAAGTTATGTCGCTGTTCAAGCGTGTCAATTGAGTGTGCAATATTGGCGTCACCTACGAGTCTTGAATCTTATTTCGAAAGTCCAAAGAGCTCTTGGGGCACCCAATCAGATGTGGACATTGTACTCCAATTTCGAGTGGATAAATGCCTTACCTATTGATGGCCTGATTAGAGCTGGTGAAGTATTTTTTACATCGCTTGCGGAAAACTGAATATTTCGCAGCATTTTTGGTGACATCGAGTATGTGGTCCTTTCAACGTATGTTGCCATTGACACGCGTTACGAGAATGAAAAGTTTTGCGGTTTCGACGATGCAAGTGCCATTCGTGGATAATGGCTGCGTGTTTAAATTTCGCTTTAACAACAGAAGACAGCATTGTGTGGCCGTGGCTCAAGTGGTAGTGTATTGGCTTCCCAATTGGCAGTGAGATGAATGGTCGCCAAAAATACAACAACAAGCCAATTAACACTAATAATTTAGTCTCCCCATGGAGCGAAATAATCACTGAGCCCAAACAAGTTTCTCTCTCTCCCTCTCTCTCTCTCTATGCAATTTTCCAAAAACATAACACGTGCTCCGGCATTTTAGGAGTGTTAAAAAAATGTGTTTTGGAGGTATTAAATTCCACTCTATTGATTGTTCCCCAATTGGTGATATGCTGTTTATATCGGAATTCAATAAGCTTAACATACGCTGTAGTTCCCGTTCTACTGCCGAAGAGCAGGGATGTGAGTCCGGAAACGAATATGAAGCGCAGAGAGTACTGTCGTCAGCAAAGGAATATATTGGGTTAGAAGTAGCAGACAAGGGATCATTGATGAAAATTAAAAAGAGTGTCGGAGATAGAATGGAGCCCTGGGGCACACCAGCTATTATTTTGTGAATATAAGACTTGACAACTTGAATTGAACGATCCGAAAGGCAATTTCTAATCCATTGAAGAAGAGAGTCGTCGGTCCCAAAAGCACGCATTTTAGACAAAAGAGCCTGATGCCGAACTCTGTCAAATGCCTTAGAAATATCAAGTGCAACTATCTTGCTTTCGCTTCTCGGTGAGACATATCATCAAATCACCAATGGACCTGTTGCTACGAAAACCGTACTGGCAGTTGTTGAGAAGTTTTTGTGTTTCGAGATATTCCATGAGCTGACGGTTTATCTGCGTTTCCATGTCCTTGGAAAGAAGAGACGTGAGCGCAATGGGTCTATAGGAGGAAAGGGAAGAAGATTCGCCTTTTTTAGGGACGGGCTGAACGGGCTGCTGTTTTCCATCTCCTCGGAGAGATTGGGATTGACGAAAAAGCTAACGAAGTGATTTTGCCAGCGTGGAAGAACACCTCTTCAGAAGAAAGGGAGATATACGAGTACTATCTGGACCAGTAGATTTATGAATGTTGAGATCTTTAAGTACTCTTGCTACTAGTGCTTACCCAGCCTCCCAGTGGTGGTCCCCGGTAACAGCATGAGCAAACCCTTATGCATGCGGGTTAAAATATAAAGTGTATGCTTGATCAGTAGAGTAATACTAGCCTTCGCCGTCACAGGCCGATCTTAGTGCAAAGTAATGCAAAGCTAGACAAGAAGATCTTTGGTAATACGAGGGTAGTCCCAGAAGTACCCGACCTGACGTATAGATTGCTGTTGTTGTTTAAAAAGAATGACTATTGCAGAAGGTACCAACCTTATAAAGTTGAATTTGAAGTTTGACGACGCTATGTTGTTTAGTATATGTTCGGCAGCCATAAATAGTGAACGCTAGCAATGAATTTTTAAATATGGGAAAAATTGGTCATCGTTATGTGACACAATACTTTCATTTGAAAGGCCTCAATCTAACCAACATCAAAACGGAACTGGATTCTATTCTGGGGGAGTCTGCTCCTTCGTGTACAACAGATATGGTAGGTATTTCAAAAAGCGCTGTACATTGCATGTTGATTAAAAATTAGACAAGAGAAAGCAGCGTTTGCAAGACGGGTGCCGCGATCAATCGAATGTTTGACGAAATTTCACAGCAATAAAGCTGTGGGTCCATGGGTCCATCACTTCACACCCGAGACGAAGGAACAGTCAAACCAATGGACTCAATGGGTAGAATCGGTTCCAAAGAAGACGAAGACATTTTCACCTGCAGACAAGGTCATGGCGTCAGTTTTTTGGGATGTGCATGGGATAATTTTCAATTATCTTCAGAAAGGAAAAACAATCAACGGCGTGTATTATGCGAACTTATTGCAGCGTTTGAAAGATGAAATAAAGGAAACACGGCCGCATTTGGTGAAGAAAAAAGTTTTAGTTCATCAAGACAGTGCACCTGTTCACTCATCCGTCATCGCGGTGGCCAAATTCAATGAGTTAAAGTTCAAATTGCTTCCTCATGCACCGTATTCGCCAGATTTGGCCCCCTCGGATCATTTTCTCTTTCCAAATTTGAAAAAAGCTACTGAACATCGCTGGGAATAGTGTATTGAACTAAAAGGAGACTACGTAGAGATATACCCTTGTAAGTTCGGAAAATACAGCCTCCACGACATCATCTGTGGAAACGGGTACAGTCTTATTAATTATGGGGCGGGACCTAATGTAACTACTCGTATAGTCAGTTTGCACATATTGATACCCATGAAGGGACCTGGCTGACTCATGAGCCAAACTGATTATATTGCGATCGACACAAGGTACTCCTCCACTGGTTTGGATATCTGTTCATTCCGAGCAGTTACTATCGATTCGAACCATTATCTTGTTGCGTACAAGTTACGGATGCGGATATCCGTAACAGCCCAAAGTCTTCGAACTATTGTAAAGAAATTCAACATGGAACTGACAAAATAACTAGAGACCACAGGGCCTTTTCCTATCATGTAGAAGACCAGCAGGATCACTGCTTAAGAGCAATAACAGAAGCCGCTTCTAATGTGCTGGGTTTCAACCCTCCTCACAAAAGGAATTTCTCGTTCGATTACGAATGCAGATAGGCAAATACAGAAAAATAGCGGATGTACGGAGGGGCCTTGTATAAAAGAACGATAGGGGCTCGACAGCTCTACGAGCAGAAAAGAAGGGAAAAACATAGCTTCCTCAGATGAAGAAAGAAAAAACACGAAAAGCGCTCGATCGAGGCCTTAACGTACTACCAGAAGAATGAACAGAATGAAGAACAGAAATCTGCAAGGATGGAGAAAGAAACCTCATAGCAAAACCACAGTCGGTGCTGAAAAACTAGAAAGATTATTTCAGCTGACTCTCAATGAATGGACAATTCAACCTGAACGAAAACTGACAACATTTCCGTCCATCCGACTAAGATGAAGTCAGGGCAGCAATTTTCAAGCTTAAGTTTAACAAGTCCTAGACTCGTTGGTTTAATTACTGAGCACTTTTAAGCAGAAAGTGATGATATACATCAACTCATCTCTACAAAAGTATGCCGGACGCATGGAACCTGAGGGAGGACCCTTGAAATGGGCTAACTACAAAAGGATAAGTGTTCTCAATGTTGCAAAACAATCCTGTCTGCCGTATTATAATACTATAAATGCCTAAAACCGTTTGTAGACTATCTAATCGGCCCCTATCAGTTTGGTTTTAAACCAGGAAGTTCAACATACTACCTCGATCAAAAAGTTTGAAATACAAGTTTATTCATCTAAATCTATATTTTTCTCTTCATAGTAATACCCATCGACTGCAACACACTTATGCCAGCGCTTGATCCAATCCTCGAAACATTTTTTATATTCGGTTTTCGGTATGTCCATCAGTGATTCCTGCGATTTTTCCATTACTTCCTCTCGGCTGCTGAAACGCGTTCCCCGTAGTGCTTTTTTAACTCGATTGAATAGAAAGAAGTCACCAGGGAGCCAAATCAGGTGAATTCGGTGGCTGTTGGATGGTATTTGTTGCATTTTTGTCAAAAAATTACGATTAATGATGGCACTGTGTGACGATGCAAAATCCACGAGTTTTCTGCCCACAATTCTGGTCTCTTTCGGCGAATTGCTTCACGCAAACGTCTCATAACGCCCAAATAGTACTCTTTGTTTACTGTCTGGCCTTCTGGCAAAAATTCATGATGTACTACACCGTTGTAATCCATGAAAACCGTGAGCATTGCCTTCTTTTTTGACTGAAAACGACGTGGTTTTTTTGGTCTCGGCTCATTTGGTGAATGCCATTCACTTGCCTGATGTCTTGATTGTGTGTCATACTCATAAACCCACGAATCGTCTCCAGTAATGATTTTTTTGATGAATGTGGGATCGGATTCAGCCTCGCAAATCATCTCTTTTTTGCATGAAATTGAAGTCTTTTGGCACCAACTTTACTGCTACACGACGGAAACTCAAATCATTAACCAAAATGTCTTGGACGGATCCATAGGCAATGTTCAAGTCCTCCGCTATCTCTCTGATGGTTAATTTGTTAATCATTTCTTCTACTCGTACTTCATCAGTGTTTTCGTCGGTTTTCGATGTCGATGGTCTGCCACTGCGTTCATCATCTTCGATTGACTCACGACCACTTTTGAACCGCTCGTGCCACTGGTAAACGACCGTCTTCTTTAGAGAATTGTTACCGAAACACTTTTCCAACATTTCCAACGTTCGCGCACCATTAAATCCGTTTTTTTACGCAAAATTTAATACTCGTACAAGTTCGTTGTTGCAAATTTAAATCCATTTCTAAAATTGTAAAAAATCGCCAACACACACACGATTAGACTTGGCTACGTAAATTTTACAAATGTCAAGCTATGATTCTAAGATTTAGAGGGAATGTCAACAACAGATTTACCAACTTAACAAAAAAAACAGAACTCAGATCGGAACAATGGGAGTGCCACACGGTGGTGTCCCCCGGGAACTTTTTGATCAAGGTGGTAGACCAAACTTTCACATTACGGCAGGTCTTGGAAAAAAACCCAGGAGTTCCAAATCGATACACAAAACCTCTTCTCATATGACAGCATCTATAGAGACGATCTTTACCTAGTCCTGACATAAATTTTGTTACACAATTTCCAGCGCTTATCCTTCAAAACTTCTTGCGTTAACTTTTTCTTTTTAGAATACCTGCACGGATCAGTGAAGAATACGAGTACTTGTCAGTTTGGTTTCAGTTTGCAAACTTTTAACATGGAGTAGGGCGTTAAGAGAATCGAGTCGCTGTAATAGAGTTGCATAAGTGCGGAAAGAGTGCTGGCCAAATTTCCGAGTTTCTAAAACCACTCGGAATATCGAGAATATTCGTTTAACGGGCTATTGAACGCTTCGCCGAATTGTCTGGAGTAGATGACAGGCCAAGAAGTGGTCGCCCGCGGGTAGTCCGTACTAATGCGGTAGTAAAGGCAGTGCGTGAACGAATTCGGAGAAATCCACTTAGGAAGCAGAAGATCATGTCCAAGGAATCTGATTTAGCAGCCAGATCCATGTCTAGGCTTATTCGGGATGTTCTGCAAATGAAAACCTATCATCAGTCCACGGGTCATCTTCTAACTCCTCAAATAAAAAAAAATTAGGCTGGAAAGATGCAAGCGATTTTTGCAGTGGCACACGGACAATGGCCATGAAAACATTCTGTTTAGGGATGAGAAAATTTTTACCGTGGAAGTTTTCAACAAACAAGATTTATGTCACTTCATCTAAGGAAGCATCCCGCTTCCGTAATGGTTTGGTGGGGGTATCACATCCATGGTGTCACATCCCTCCATTTCTGTGAAAAAGGCGTAAAAACTAGTGCAAAGGTTTACCAAGAAGATGTGCTAGACCAATACCCTTTTCAATGGATACAGATAGATCTTCCAACAGGACTCTGCTCCACCGCACAAAGCCAAAACCACGCAGGAGTGGGTCAGAGTCAAAATTCCTGGCTTTATAGCAGCAGAAGATCGGGTGCCGGGGAGTCCAGATCCGAATCCACTGGATTATGGTTTGCAAGACTAACCACAGAAATTTGGAAAGCCTTAAAAAAACATTATCCAGAGCAGGGTCCACGATCTCCATAACGTACGTGCCGCTATATGTAGTCCAATGGCCACACCGTTTGGAAGCTTGTTAAAAGGCAGTCATTTCGAGGGAATCAAATATTTCTTAATAATCAGTATTGTGGTCTAATACGAGGGTTGTCTGAAAAGTTTCCGACCGAACAATGAGACACTTTTTTTTATTTTCCTACATACGAGTAGTCTTCTTCTAACTCTACACACTTTTCGCAGCGATGCTCCCATCACTCTAACCCGTCCAAATAGTACTTGGCGTTTTTCTCTGCAAAATAATTGTTCACGAAGGTGATTGCCGCCTCATTTGACGAAAATCTCTGTCCTCAGAGCGCAGTTTTTAGATGAGGGAACAAAAAGAAGTTGCTTGGGGCTAGATCTGGTGAATAAGGCTGATGGTCAAGCAGTTCAAACCGTAATTCATGGATTTTCGCCATGGCAACCGCTGAGTTGTGAGACGACGCGTTGTCTTGGTGAAACAAGATTTTCTGTTTCTGCAAATGTTGCCGTTTTTCCGCGATTTCTGCCTTCAGCTTGGCAAGTAATGATGCGTAGTATGCTCCGGTAATGATTTTTCCTTTTTGAAGATAATCGATTAAGATAACTCCTTTACTATCCCAAAAAACAGTCGCCATCACTTTCCCAGCCGAAAAAACAGTTTTTGCCCTTTGCCGTCCACTGTTTTGACTGAATTTTTGTTTCGGGCGTATAATGGTGTATCCAAGTTTCATCTACAGTAATTAATCGGCGCCAAAACTTGGATTTATTGTGATTAAACTGCGCCAACAGAGAAAGGAAATGTTCATTCGAACACGTTTTTGGTCTAACGTAAGCAAACGCGGCACCCAACGCGCGGACAGCTTTCTCATGCCTAAGCCTTGATTTAATATGTAACAAACACGTTTTTTGGACATTTTCTATCTATAGAGACGACCTATACATAATCATGTCCAATTTTGGCATCCCTACCGAGCCCATTCGACTATGGAGAATGCACGCTGCTCTGTCGAAGTTGGTAATGAAACAGTCTAGTTCATTATTTGTATACGTAGACGATATTGACATTATTGGAAGAACACGCTGCCATTGAAAATTTACAACTATTGACCCAGAAGAGCGCCTAGGACAAAACCTGGCGATAGGCAGCTCCAACTGTGGGGTGGTAAAAAACAACGAAACCAGCGCGGATATCACTCTTTGCTGGGCTTTATTCATGACTCTGATCAGCACAGTCCTGCTTTAGAGCGAAGAAGCCTGGACACTGACGAAAGTGGATGAAAATCTCCGGCATTTCGATACAATAGTTCTTCGTTCCAAGAGTTTCCTCACGCTTTTTGCATTTGTGTGATCCAAGTACTCTGAAGAAGGGCCGAAACTCTTCTTCGAACCTCTCAAAGTGGAGATTCTATTGCTTTTTGGATGAGACTTTCAGAACGAAACAAGAACTGCCGCATTTTTTTTTTGTCACAAAATCGCACTGACTGCCATGGAATTAAGGAACACTGCGTTGTAGGCTGTCTAGAACATTCTCTTACAGTGTCATAGTTTGCGATATTTCTTTCACTAATCGGAGTTCTTGCTTAAGCGATTTTTTTGTTTTTTAATTCGAAAATTTGTCCCAGAATTTTGCCGACGTTTCAGCTTGCCATAGCAAGTGTACGTGCCTGTGGCCCAGAATTGACCACAAACAGGAAGCGGTAAAACACAAATGAATTCAAACTACGCATGTTCCTTCATGATATGGACAAATTACAACTAAATTGACTAATCACAAATTATTACCCTATTTTGTTTGTTCATCTAGAAAACGATTCTCAACCCCTGCCACGCATATATCAAGATATCCGCCCCGAAAGTCGTAAAAAACAAAATATCTCAATGTCCCTCTTGTCTACCTCAATTAATTTTCAAAACAAAAACAACTAAATATATGCACGTACATATGTATACGAGTATGCGTATCAACCACACTCAGAGCTGGTAATTCATTTAAAAAGCAAATACATTCCCTCTTAATTAGTTTCGCCACATTGCGATCAAATAGAGGAGGGAATAGTGAAGATAGGAAGAGCCAGAGCGAACAAACACAAGAAGCAACTCCCCGAACGACATGCTAATTTCTGACACTTGACCCAGATTATTTACCCAGTCAGCCCTAATGGGCAATACACAGAGCAAAATCATGCTACAGATCAGACAAAGAAACATAACATACCCGTATATGTGCATGGTCCTCAAGTGAGCTATAACATCATCATCGTCCTCATAATCGTCGCCATCAATTTGGGCAATTTAACCGAATGAATAATTAACTTATGAGCGCTTTTACAGTTGGCATGAAACGATGACAAATGAAAGGGGGAAGGGGGTGTAACCCTGTCGCCCACTCCATCCTATCGCCTCATTTTCAACAGACACACATTCGAAACAACAGCCAAATGAGCAAAATGAATCGAGAAAATCCTCAATATCACTCAAATGGTCTTCTTTCCTTGCAACATGTCAATCTGATTAAAGTCAAAAACTCACACTCAAACTTACACTCAAACCCTCACTCAGTCAGACGTAGTCGTAGTAGCAGAGCACTAGTAGAGGGATTCCTATGGTGCTCTGGGATTTATGAGGAATTAACCCGAGTTTTATAGGCAAAGACCCATTAGGAACGCAACCCTTGGGTTGCCAACAAATAGGACCGAAACTTATTACCTCTTGGTATCTCTGAAATACCCCCCCCCCCCCCTACTAAACCGCATGATTCGTGTGACACTCATATAAACAATCCGAAGAGGGACTCCTCTGGTACTGAGTACAGCAATCGCAGTGATTTATGTTGCTCCCAAGTGAATATATTTCATTTGTGTCAACAGAAAACGCCGAAAAAAGAAAAGACGAACCAACGAAGCAAAACAAAAGCCAGATTGTCATAGGCGATGAATGGAGTGGAACAACAAAAAAAAAAAAAAAAAAAAACCAAAATTGTAACGCACTCGTAAATAAGCCAAGGAAAAGGAATTTGGTATTCAAAAGAGGGGTGAGATTGGGGGGGTTCAACCAGCAGCATCCAAACATCCAACCAACTCCATCATGGGATAGACTAACATATGGGCTGCGAGAACGCCTATGACTACGTTCGACTACCCTGACTACCGACTACGACCACGAGATGATAAAGTCGTTAGTTCTCATTGTCGTTGGTTGTACGACGAGTAAGTATCTCATCCATTGATGCGGCTGTAGAAACGAATACAAATACGAATACGGCTACGAGTACGACTATGAGTACGAGTACGAGTACGGGTACGGGTACGGGTACTACGAGAGTAGTACAACAAAACTTTACTGTTGTTCACGGATGATCTCTGCACTGCGCCTGGCTTCAATGGTTTTAAGGCTGCCTAGAAACGTGTGACAATGCTGATGGCTAAAGGGTACTACTACTACTACTACTACTCGTACTACTATCAGAGAGTATCTATAGATACTCCCTCTGACGCTGACGTTGACGCTTAACACTTAAGCTGATGTTGATGTATTCGTATCTCATGACACTCAGTCGACCGTGCGGCGTGCTGAAATGAATGAGTTATTTCCGGATTCGATTCTAATTCATTTTTACGATGCGACCTGGTCCATTATACTCGCACTACTCGTACCATAGTACTCCTACCAGTATACCTACATACCATATGCAGACGTGCCAAGGTCTATTATCGTGGATTTTAATTCTTTTTATGTGTCCTCCCCATTGGGTCGTCAATCTAGTGAGAAGCCATCAAATCTATGCTCACATGGATATACATTAGATACACGAGATACACGAGATACTCGTATACGAGTAGGTACCAGCGTGCGGGGTGGTTAAATCAATGTTTGGGACAATCTGAAGTGACATTTGAATAGTGTGGTAGCGTAGGTGTTGTTTGATGTACGTTTGATGGAGCAGCGATATCTGTGATATTGGTTTGCACTTGTACCTCGCATGGGACGTGGGATAGAATGAACGAAAGGATTCATGTGTGTGTGTGTACATTTGTGCACCACTTAAAGCCAACTCCATACGAGTATCTACGGTACATACACGTCCGTCCAATATGCAATGGAATGCTTCATTTAATAACTGGTTAGAGGATTAGGTATGCCAATGGAAATGCACATCAATGTGGATTGCAATTTAATTGTCGTCAATCGTTTATGGCTCATTAATGTTTAAATGTCCTTTTCATCGGCTAAACGGGCACATGGTAAAGCAAAAATAACTCCTCATGGTTTGGAATTTCTCGCCATAGGTTTTATAGGTCTGGCTGCCCAGCAAAGAGGTTTAAGTATATTTTTTATTGAAGTGTATATTTCAGGCGAGTGGGTCAGGACCACATCATTGTCTGTTGGGTTTACTAAGGAAACTTCGGTATCCTGAACTCCGCTGGTCAGCACTTTCTTAATTTTCCCAGGTGAGGAAGAAGAAAATCAATATGGAACGGTGTGTGCTGTGTGTCTTGTGATAAAAGGTCTTACTCTATCAAATGATCAAGAGCGTGAACCTTATCTGGAAAAAAAAAACAATCTAGTCTAAGTAATACAGTGGGAGTGGGTTATCATTTGCCACTTGAATTGCCAATATAGGGAGGCTCTGAAACTTTACCTTTTCCCTTACCATCAGACCAGCGTCCTTTAAAGAATTTGATTCTAAGCCACTTCTATTTTTTATTCTACATTGGAGCATGGAAATTCCTTTTTTCTTCTGCTAAATTTGAGTCGGGTCCAGATACACTCTTAGATAGAGTTCCATTCTGTTGTTACTATTGAAGAGGAGCAGTCGAAAGACCAAACTTACGGTGAAATCGCAAGAATTAACTCTTATCTCTTGTTCATCAACTTCAGCTACAAGAACAATTGGCACCATCAATGTTCAGAGTGGGAAGCTTTATCTTTCGAGGTTGCAGTTTCGATCTAAGATGTGTAAACAAGTGTGCAGAACTCTTCGCACTACAGTCTCATTGTTGTCGAATCAATCTCTCCAGTTTTTGATCAATCGTTTGACTTCTTATTCGCCCACCGCCGATGACGGATCCAAACTATACATGAAGACCTTGAAACAAAGCGTGGCGTAATTGCTATACCTCCTTCTTTTCTTTGGCTGTCTTATCGGGGCAGGAAGGCTTAAGAGTCAGAGATCCTAAGGTTCTGAAAAGAAACCAGATGAGACGTCGAACTAAGCGCCAAAGACGTCCAAACTACACGTAGAACAATTAAAAGCATGGAGGTGACCCAAGGAATTATACTCCAGGTGGTACTCGGAAAAGCGACAATTCACCTGCAGTCTTCTCGACTACGGCCGGGGCACGGATTCTGGAGCACCCAAAACACACAGCCGATTTAAGCGCTGACCCAGTAGTTGTTGAATCACATGATTCCGATGAATCCTGCGGCTCTTTCTGAGACACGTTCGTTAGATTGAGCTGTAGCGATGGAGAGAGTACCGAAGAGGCCCTGTCTGTTACAGGTCTACTCCACCAGAATAGTGGTTGGGCAGAGTGCTATTTTTAACGGCTTGTCTCGAGCAACCGGAAAAGTGGAATGGGCTCCAGTCGGGACATACTCTGCAGGACTACTGTCTAAGTTGCAGCCAAAGAGGAAAAGTCTCATTACCTCAGCGATGGAAGAAAAACAGGTTGATGAAAGTGACACCCACTGAAATCGACCGACCTCTCGGATCTGGAACGGGCCAATCTTTTTTTTATCCCGAACAGGGCCAAGAAGAAGAAAGTTTCCGGCACTACCTATGTCGATGGATCTTTCCGCCCACAATGCCCGAATGAAACCAACAAAGACTGCAGTTCTGGTGGACAAAAATCGCATTGAGCAGTAAAACCCATCGACGACAACAAAACCAGTGGTGGTTTCAAACGCACACGATGTAGAGATAAGGACGGTGCTACAGCCAGCGAATGTTGCAGCTAAGGTCGACGGAAGTCGGCTAATCCGGTGAAATTTCCTCTGAGATCCGGCTGAAACCGGTGCTAGAACCAGCACAAGTTGCAATTTTCGTGGATGAAACTTGGAGGTCACCGGTCCATTCAATATGACCCAGCCATCTCACACGTTAGATCTGTAGACGTTCGATCAGCCTGTACAATTCGTGGTTGAATCTCGTCCTTCATTCCCCTTCAATACAAACTGGACCGACAATCTTTCTCCCAAAACGGGGAAGTGCTTCTTCATCTGCTTTCGACAAGGTTCAAGCCTCTGCGCCATAGAGCAGAACCGGAATTTAAACAAAACAACAGCGGTGTAAGATAGGAAATTGAGTCTGGCTTTATTTTAAAGCTACGTTCATGCCATTATGTATTATTTAAATGGCCGCCTCGGTTTCGCTGGCAGTGCTTCAAGCGGTCGGTCGAATATGTACGGCGTTATTCCGGCAATAGCGCGTCAAATGTTGTCCTCGAGCTCGTCCAAAGTGGTTGGCTTGTTAACGTAGACTAAGGACTTGACGTAACCAGAGAAAATAATCAAGTGGTATCAAATGAGATACCCAGTCGCCAAATTTTTCTGTCACATCTTCGAGCGTTACGTCGCATGTATGGCATGTAGCGCCATCTTGTTGGAACCACAACTCGGATATATCGATGTTGTCGAGCTCTGGCCACAGAAAGTCGGTTAACATTGCTCTATACTTGAAACCTCCTTCCTCATTTCGAAAGAAAAAGGTCCGATGATGCGGACATGCCATAAACCGAACCAAACAGTCAATCTTTGTGGATGAATTGTTGCTTGGCCGAACACTTGGGGATTATGCTCGCTCCAATAATGGCAATTTTGCTTGTTGAAATAGTCGCTGAGCCAAAAATGGGCCTCGTCTGAGAAGATGATTTTTTGGCCAAAATCCGGGTCTCCGGCCAACATTTCCAACGCCCAATTAGCGAACTCATGGCGTTGTCTATGGTAGTTTGGTTTCAGTTCTTGCATCAGCATAATCTTATATGGATGTAGGCCCAAATCCAACCGCAAAATAAGCCGGGTTGAGTCTCTGGCGATGCCTAATTCAGCTAATCGACGCCGAATCGACATTTCTGGGTCTTCTTCGATACTGGCCGCTACGGCGGCTATGTTTTCTGCATTTCGCACCAATCTGTATTCGGTTAGTGGCTTAAGATTCAAAAGAGTGTACTCACGCGAGTGCGACGAATTGTCCTTAACTACATCGGAATTATAACTGACAATGGTGACGTTCTGGCCAAGCTATCGGTGGTCTGAGTCCTTTTCTAATGACAGCATGAACTTTGTTTTGCTCTCGTTTAGCGTTTGGCACATTTTGGCTGCTTCCGTCTCAATATTCACGAAAGATTCATTGACGGGTCGCTGTGTTCGTCCAATCACATCAATGTCAGCCGCGTCCGAAAGTAATCGCGGAGATCGCGTCTCTTTTGTTGGCTTTTGCGTGATTTTAAAAAGACACATTTCTGTCATTTCTTGACATTGAAGGTCTGGGCTAATCCATTGCTGACTTTGATACATCACCGAGAATTCTCCATAGCCGTCCGGCACAACTTGACAAGTTTGCCAGGGATATCACAACTAGATATGACGTTGTATAACTCGTCCCCACGATGTTATATGCGGGCTTAAAATCAACAAATAGATGCGTTTAACGGCCCCCTATTAAACTAAAACAAGGACTAAAGAACAAAAAAGATCAGGGCCGGGAAAGGTTATAATTGAGGGCGTTTTTGACCGTACTCCTGTTGTAAGGGAAATCGAACACGTAGCATACGGCACAATAGTTCGTTAAAACCATATGCCATTCGGTGGTTATTTGGACGAAAAAGAGGAACAGCCCTTAAACTGCGGGGGGTGATATTAAAACAAAAATCTGATCCAGCAGTGAGGGCCAGTCGATGGTGCCAGCTAAGAATTGGTGTATAAAGAGAATATCGGCGGACTCGGGACGTTTTTCCAGAGATAGTAGAGCCAGCAATTTGAATTGGTCATCATAGGGCGGAAAGATGTAGTGATCAGCTTATGGGAGCCTAGAATATGGTTTCTACAGTAAGGGGGACATACCTGGTAAGCATATTCGAGAAATGGCCTAACAAAGGTGATGTACATTGATTTTGTGACGTAATAGTCAGAAAATTCTTTGGACCATCGTTTAGCAAAGCAAAACCCGGAGTTAGCTCTGCTAATTAATGAATCACAGACAAGGCCCACGCCCCGCATTGAAGTGATTGAAGCTACAGCTGGAGTTGATATATAGTATGGTAAATTCGATCAGGAAGTGTTGAACGTTTCTGGGAGCATGAGATGTGGCACCATATTGAGAACCTATAGAGATCTTCTTGTAGAGGTTGAGAATCAGAGAATTTAGAAATTTGCCTATAGGTTTTCATATCACCGGCATAGACAGATATGTATGTGCGAGTTCTTATTTACAAAATCTTTATTACTCAAAATGAAAATTAATGGGCCAAGGTGACTGCCTTGTGGAACACCCGAAGTGGCTTTAATTGGTTCAGATAAATGAGAACGAAAATGGACTAGGTACTAGCGTTCTTCCAAGGAGGATTTGAACCAAGAAATCATCCCAAGTTGAAAATCAAATGTATTGAGTTTGAAAAGCGATTTAATCGAAGGCCTTGCTAAAATCAGTAGCAATCACATCCACTGCTTTCCCTTGCTCTAGGACGTACAATGTATTGTATAAACGAACTCAATAAGGTTGGTAGTGCTGTATCTGCCTTTAAGAAATCCATGTTGGTTCGGTACAAGTTGAATGTGAAGGTGATGGTAAGTGTCGATCTGAAATTCCTGGATCTTTTCTAAGATCTGCCGTTTAATAGTCTGAAACTGCTCTGATTTGGACCAACCAGATTGTACAGAAATGGTTTTAGACGACCACAGAAAAAATCCTACGAGTATAACGTAGGCGATGTTTCTGATATTTATTCTTATGAGCTGGTGCAGTCTCCTTTCTTGTGGATCGGACAAACGATGCTGAGATTATATGGTTCGTGCATGCTTTCCTCCGACCATATCTTATAGATGAACTGAAACATATTTCCAATCAGGTAATCTCGAGACGCTTGAAATAGCAAACTAAGCAGTGTGTCTGCGCCAGCAGCTCTATTAGACTCTAGCTTCGATATCGCTAATTTAACTTCGTTTAGGTAAAGAGGATTGAATCTGGCACTCTGCATGAAATGATCGTTTTATTCTCAGCACCGACGCTACTACTTGTTCATGTTCATATTTGCAGGCTTTCATTCTGTCTGTGCAACACTGGCATGTTCATTTTATTCTTTGATACAACTTTCGAATGCCATTTTTGCAGTAACATTGCTTACGAGCAGCCCTTGTCTTTCGATGAGGTGCTGCTTTATATGCTTATTGTTTGGCTATATGTATTGTACCTGTTTACATATACATCGTCAAACCAGACATTTCTTTAAGACCAACTATTTCAGAAGCAGCTTCTCTAATGGCTTGTTGATAACACTCTCACTGGTGTCCTGCTGTTAGTGTATAGGGACTACAATTTTAGACAGTCTCTTGCGATTCCAGCATTTCAACGCCGGACTTTGATTGACACTGATGCACCTGTGATATTCGCATTCGTACCGTGTTTGCAACAAGGTAATGATCTGAGTAGATGTTGGCTCTCCAGACATCCAGAATGCTGGAGCAGTGTCTGGTGTCGATCACAATGTGATCAATGTGGTTGACGGTCGATTGGTAAGGCGATGGACAAGTCCCTTTAGCGATGTTGAGATTCTGAAAGCCTGAATCCATTTTCGGATGCGGTGTAATGCAGGCAGTGTTCTCCGATGACCTGCTCAAAGAAGGCTTCCTTACTCAGTCTTGCGTCAAGATGTCCCAGCACAATTTTTGTGTCATATCAGGGGGACTGAGTATATGTATGTTTGGTCTAAGAGGTCGTAGAAGTTATCTTTGATGCTATAATCCTTATCCACCCTAGAGGCATGTACGCAAATCAGGCCCTGATGTGAATTGTTAGGAGCTGTTCTTTTACATGCCAAATCGGACTCGAATAGTAAGTCCACATCCAAATAAGCGTCATCTTTTTTGTAGCAGTCACTTCAGTAGATGTCGTAGTTTTTCATTCCCTTTTTGCCGGGTCTACCCCTTCACAATTATTCAATTGCTGTAATATCTGCTTTATAGCAGTTTAGGGCCTTGGCGAGTTGTTCGGCAGCAAGTAGTCACTTAAGTGTCCTAGCATTTCATGTGTATAGCAGAAATGTTGGTACAATTTAAACATTTCCTGAGGTTGCCAATTGTTGGTTGTCTCTGAACTTGTTCTCTTTTTTGCACTGTGGGAAAGTTAACCCCAACAAAGTCTGGTTCGGTGCCTGTAGCCTCGTTGATATTATGGGAGCCGCCCATGGTCTACTCAGATTTTTTGGGCCCCGGCACAATTATGTTAGCTCTGGTCTCCAAATATGTCGAAGTACACATAAATGGGGCTGTTCATCGAGTAGTGGGATGGTGGTTCTTTTGGCACTTTATCACTGAAGCGATGACTCATCTTTCTAAGAAGGACTGAAAAATTGCATTGAAAGGGACATGGCAGTACGTCGAACTAACTTGAAAGCACTCCATATTATGTATGGCTGCAGCAAAACACACATAACGCCGTCAAAAGATATCTAAAAATCAGCATAATACCCGCCCCCCCCATAAGTCTGATTTCCGATTTAATCGGAAGAGGCCACCTTGATTGTCACTCAAGTAAGACTTGTAAGACTTCTGTATCTCATTTCATTGAATTGAAAGAGTTCCGAATCTTCGATTGTCTATAAGAACATTGCGCTGCCTCGGACAATAAGTCGACGTTAATGGCTGTTTTATTTTAATCCTTCTACTGACTCACATGTCTCACATTCTATGCCAAAGGGGTTGCTTAGAGTGAGATGGATTAAAATGCCCCCAAATGGATAACACCATGAACTAATCTCAACGCCCCTCCTTCCGTGAGTTATGGCTCCGATTTTAATACTTCCCAAGGTTCTACCCCGTCTGTCGTTTGCATTCTGGTTCCAATAAATACAAAATTTCGAGAATAATTGCCGCAATTAACCTTCAGTGTCAAGTGATGTTTTAATTAGGGAATTAATTTGTGTGGGGACTACAATTCTCCATAAGTTCCACTCGATTCTCGGCCTTTGACCATGGAAAAGCGATTTTTCCCTAACTAAACGACTATGGTCGAGGGCTATGAAATTGGAAATCTCACACTCGATTACCAGTCTCGAAAGCTGATGATACTCGTTCATAGTGACACAAATGCGAGTACAATGGAGATGTCATTTTCACACATCACATTGGGAAGTGACACCAATCGACCAACGACCAACGACCAACGACCAACGACCAACGACCGAGGACCGAGGACCGACCAACCGAACGAAAGACCGCCCGCCCCGAACCAAATCGACTAATGCGATTGCGTTCAAACAATCTACGAAAATTTAATCAAACGATTCAATCTATTTTGACTGTCATAGATGTTGTGATACAATGACGACAACGATCATCATCATCACGACTGACGCTGATGGCAATGATGATTACAATTGACAAAGTATTTGGGAGTTTTGTGCTGATGTTGCTTTTAGTTATTTGCTGGTATCCGTATCTATATCTGTATCTGTATCTATATCTACTGTTACTATTGCCATTGAATTGATGTTGATGTCCCCTCTTATATTTGTTATTTTGTAGGATGTGGGATGTGTGAGATATTCATTTAACAATGCGTGACAATAGATACATACGAGTATTGCGGCACGGGACCACAATTTAATTGAAGTTTCCAAACTCTTTCGTGTATCTTAAAATGAAAGAAATCACTTCGGAGACAACGCAATCAAAACCCGACAATACGGCTCATAAATAACAAAACAGACAGCCATACAAATAGACAAGCATACAGTGCGTTGAGGGGGGGCCGAAGAGGCCGACAAAAACAGAGATAGTGTGTGTTGAACAATTGTTTGATGTGTTGATTAAAATTGAAATGAAATTGAGAAGGCACTCGTATCGCATGAAAAACGTTTGGTTGTACTTGAATCAAGGGGGAGGAGGAAACGGACGCAAGTGCTGAATTGGTGTTTAATTTCGGCAGAGATAGGGACGGTGAGGGAGTGTGAAAAGTAGAGTGGTACATTCATGGTCAAAGAATTTATGAAACTTTTGGAAGAAAACCTTGAAATGGTTGAAGGTAAATGGTGCAAGAGTGGGGTATGAAACTGATTCCCTATCTTGGAGTGTCTGATGAAATTTAATCAACTGACACTAGCAGATCTACACAGTCGATTACTTTTGGGTAAAATTAAAACAAAAAGAGAATCCAGTGGCTGACCCATTTTACCTTCTCTCGCTACCTCATTGGAGGCTGCCAAATCAGTACTTTGTTCCCCGAATAACACACCAAGTGAGGGTTATGAAAAAGAGCTAAAGGCGATACAGATTAACTTGCAAAATTTAGGTGGGGGCTGAGGCCCCCATTTATTTGGCTCAATGCAAGCATAACCTAACTCAAAAACTAGGACTAAAAACTAACAGAAAGTCTTAAGAGCTAGGAACCAAGTGAATTTTTTTTTTTTTTTTTAAAAAGAACTTAACACTCAAGAGGGTATTACTACTCTTAAAATGCCGGAGCACGTGTTAAGGTTTTCGGAAAATTGGATAGAGAGAGAGAGAGAAAGATTTTTGGGCTCAGTGGTTATTTCGCTCCATGGGTGGAATCCAACATTTAATGGGGAGACTAAATTACTAGTGTAAATTGGACTTGATGTTTATCTCACAAGATTTTATGTAGTTGCCTGAAAAAAAGTCTTTCGGTCGCGGATGGTATTGAATCCCGAACCGTCCGATTGGGAAGCCAACACGCTACCACTTGAGCTACGGCCACCACCAGTACAACACATGAAATTGCCAGTAGCATTCCGCCCCTTCTAACTTTTAACCGCAACCATCCCTCTCGCTATGAATTCTCATCAGCCCATTTTTGGATGTACTCTAAAATACCGTGATTCGTTCCTAAGCCGTACCACTCGCTTATGGAATGCCCTGCCGAGCTCTTAATTTCCTAGTCATTATAACATTCAGACATTTAAAACCAACATACATCGACATCTTTCTTTCATCCATTTTAAGGGTACTAATAACGCCTTGAGCACGCGCTTATATAAAAAATGCTAATTTAAAACATGTGTGCTACCAACCTACTCGTATATATGCGCCTTTCCTTCCTCGGTTTTCACAAGTCGTACCTGTAAAAAAAAGAGAGGAATTCATTAATTTATCTCGGTATGAAAGTGTATAGGTATATCTAGTTCATATTTAATTTTAATATTAGAACAATGGAACAGCTATATGATTTTGCTTTTGCTTTAACTATCTCTACCGATTCAACAAACTGAAATTCCAAGCAAATACGCCCTATATTCAGTTACCACGAGATTGGCTTTTTCATCAGTTATCAGACATCAGCCAACCGGCCACAAACCGAAGGAACTAGATGCCAGGCCCCTGGTAATAGACACCAGGTATAAGGCATCAAACACTAAACACTAACCGACCCATCACAAATCGTCTGGTTAAGTTGAAAACTAAAAAGAAACCAATGCAATACAGAGGCAATCCTAGACAACACCATTGCCTACACAGCACAAATGACAATAAGTTGGCAACTAAAACTATCTTACAATCGATAATATTAACCCGACAACAACAACCAGAGTTATCTTAAAGAACGAACCCCCACCCAGGAGTCAGAAAAAGTTTCAAGAGTAGCAAGTCCTTTAACTGCCAAAGCAGCGTATGAAGAATAACTCGCGAAGTAGCTGCAACACTGTAAAGCAGGAGTCATCAGCATTATCTCGCAGTACCTTCTATTCCAGATACAATAAGGAGATGATTTAAATTTCTCAGAAAAGCTGGGTAGTCATAGTCCTACTCCAAACAAACGTGTAAAGCAGAAAATAAAATCTCAAATTTGGTTTGCCGACGATGCGAATTTTGATCCAACACTGGTGCCGCTGTCTATGAGCCAGCGACGAAAACCCTGGCAGAGAAGTCCAGAAATCCATACTGTTGAACCATATTTATGGAGCTACATAAACCCTTTCAGACAAGTGATTAGCACAACTCAAAATAAATGAACAAAAATCCAGCAGTACAGTGTAATCTTGTCCTAGCTTGTTGCATACTAAGACCACAGGACCGAACCATCAATGTTCCAAGTGGTATCAATTTTTTTTCTGTTGGAACAAGGCAATTAGACAAAGAACTAGTGCATGCTACTCCTTGTATTAGGGCAGATATCATGTTTCTGTTTCAGCCTTTACACTTTTTAATCAATAAAAGCTACAACGTGGCGCAAAATTAATCATCCAATTTTGTTTTTGAATTACTTTTTTACTAAATAAAAAAAAAATGATTTTGAGTGATGGAAACCTTTATCTGAACCTTTAGAATTGTTTTTGTTGCTGGGTCTACAAGTAAGTTTCCAGCGTTTTTTTCCAAAATTTGAAGTTTTATTATGAAAACAATGCTTTATTCAAAGTATCGTCCATCGGAAGCTACAACTTTCCCCCATCTTTCTGGCAATTTATGAATTCCGGACCAAAAAAATTTCTCGTCTTTCGAGCCCAAGAACGTATCGAGCCAATTTTTGATTACTGAGCTGAAGCGTATTCCCGTAAGAGCGTTCTGCATCGAACGAAACAAGTGGTAGTCAGATGGTGCCAAGTCTGGACTGTAAGGCACTATTTTCCAAATAGTTTTTCACCGAAACCGCAACATGTGGCCGAGCGTTGTCGTGATGAAAAATGACGGACTCATGCCTGGTCTCATATTCTGGCCGTTTTTCATTTAATGCCCGCTTCAAACGAATTAGTTGGGTTCGATATAATGGTCCTTTGATGGTTTCACCACTCGGAAGCAGTTCCCAGTATACGACACCCTTTTGATCCCACCATATGCAGAGCATGACCTTATTCACGTGAATATTTCGTTTCGGCGTCGATTGGGCGGGCTCGACGGGCTTTGTGTACGATTTTCTGCGTTTAGAATTATCGTAATAAATCCATTTCTCATCACCAGTGACAATACGATGCAAAAATGATTTATTTTTATACCGCTGCAGTAACATTTCGGACATGCAAAATCGCCGTTCGACGTCTCTTGGCTTCAATTCGTACGGCACCCAGTTTCCAACCTTTTGAATGAATCCCAGTGCTTTTAGGCGCAGGGAAACGGCTTGTTGCGTGACGCCCAATAATGCAGCAAGTTCTTCTTGAATCTGACACGGATCCTCATCCAGTAAAGCGTCCAATTCCTCGTCTTCAAAACTTTTCGGCTTTCCGGGGCGATCTTTGTCTTCAACTCCAAAATCACCACTTTTGAACCGTTTGAACCACTCGCGGGACGTCGAGTCACCAATACATTCCGCCCCATAAATTTCCGAAAGCAAACGATAGGCCTCAGCCGCACTTTTCTTCATATTAAAGAATAAAAGCAGCGCTTCCCGCAAATGACGTTTATTTGGCTGGAAACTTGCCATGATTTTGCTCGATAAAATGTACGACACCGATAGAACTGCTCAAATATAACGCTGCAAAGTTGTTGACAGCTACAAAACCTACAAATAAAACACATGGGGCCTGACATTTCTGCCCGGGATCCACTGGTGGCGCCATCTCTGACAAACGCTGGAAACTTACTTGTAGACCCAATAAGTGGAAAAGATGATATCCGCCAAGTAACTGCCGCCAGTGTTGATACACATTTGTGCCCGTTTTATCGCATTTTCTATAACTTTCCACCAGATTTTCGGTAATAACTGTACGCATTCCAGTCGTATATTCTCCTTAAGAGCTGCGATTGTCTGAGGCTTGTTGGTATAAACCCACAACTTCAAGTAGCCCCAAAGAAAGAAGTCTGGGATGGTTAAATCGGTGGATCTTGCTGGCCATGCCAAATCGCCAAAACGTGAGATTACGCGACCAGGAAACGCTTCCTTCACAATATTCATTGTGGCTCGTGCTGTGTTTGCGGTTGCACCGTCGTGTTGAAACCACATATTCACCAAACCCCGCTCATCCAATTCCGGCAGTAAGGAGTCGTTTATCATGGCCCTGTAGCGTTCGCCAATAACAGTACAAAAAAATACATCCCAATCTCTCCTCCCGCGTGAACGCCGCACCACATAGTGGCTTTGAGTGGATGTAATGGCTCTTCGTGCATCACACGCGGATTTTCAGTGCCCCAGAAACGAAGATTTTGCTTATTGACGTAACTGCTTAAGTGGAAATGCGCCCAGTCGCTCATGATGATTTTCGACACAAAATCGTTCTCTTCCTTGTTGAGTTTGAGGATGGTTTCACAGTAATTCACACGCGACTGACGGTCAGGAGACATTAACTGATGCACTGTTTGCACTTTGTACGGGAACATGTGTAAGTCTTTCACTAAAATTCGCTGTAGGGTCCTTCTTGTGGAGCCCAGTTGCGTGGCCCGTCGTCTGGTTGATGTTTCTTCGTTCTCAGCAACATCGGCTGCCACAGCCGCGATATTCTCGGCCATTGCCATTAATGTGTTTGTTCGATTTTGCGATTCGGCATCTGGCAAAAATTCAAATTGTGTGCTATCAATTAGTTCATACCAACAATGCAAAAGTGTCTATGTAGAAGAAAGAACCTTTCCCGAAAAATGGAAAATACAGCATTTGGTTCTGCTACTAAAAGGAAAGAGGCCACCGTAGGCGCCATATTCCTGCCGTTCAATATGCCTCCTTGGATACTATGTGATTCTCGAGACGATAATTTAAAATGGACTGCTAGCAGTAGCAGAAGGGAAAGGTGGCCTCGCCAACAACCAATTTGGCTTCAGAAAAGACCGTTCAACTGTTGATGGCCATACGAGCGGTAATTGATATCGCAAAGGGTGCCATCCACAGTTATGGAACTTAATGCATAACAGAGTCTTATGGCTAACGCTGTCCAGAAGAGTGATGGTAATTGGATTTACCGACGACATTGCCGTCCTCACAGTAGTCAAACAGATCTATGAAGTGGAATTAGCCACAAAGGAAGCAATCACTCAACTAAAAGATTGGCTTATCTTCGCCAGATTAGAGCTGGCCATCATAACAGGTCGGAAAACCATTCACCAATTTTCAGATCTGTAACCAAACCATCACGTCCAAAGAAACAATTAAGTACCTTGGAGCTATGTGTGACAACTAAAAGCAGTACAAAAAGCACTTGGGTATATATTTTCGGAAAAGCCACTAAAGTAACAGAGTAACAACAGCAATGCTTCTGTAAGCCACCTCAGTTTGGGCAGATGCACTAAGAAGACACAAACTCTGCGCGCCTTCGTTATAGCTGGAATGGTTCACAATGACATCCTTGCAGCGAGACGCTCACAATATATTACACTTGTATGTTCCATTTACTGGAATGTCAC
Source organism: Volucella zonaria (assembly GCA_963966105.1). Lineage (NCBI taxonomy): Eukaryota > Metazoa > Arthropoda > Insecta > Diptera > Syrphidae > Volucella > Volucella zonaria. The sequence goes on from OZ014534.1 coordinate 110,700,603, forward strand.
AGTCGTTCGTAGCAAGATGTATAAACCAGCACCCACCACCACATCAGCGCCGAGCCACCAACAGATATCATGCTCTGCAGTGTCGTCAGCACTTTCACAGCAAGTGTCACAGTATGTTGTGTCATTTATGCCTGTCGTACTTACTTCTTACCAAAAGGGTAGTTCCCCGTTATGACCTCACTTACTAGTGTTAGTATTTTCTGTTGAGAGACAGCAGGAAAGCACCGATTCATCACAATGTAGCTAATTGACATCAGGATTGCCTATATCTCCGAGTAGAGGACAAATGGCAAGTATTCCTTAAATTACGTTGTTGTCCTCCGACAAGATGTCAGTGCCTAATCTTGGACAGATTTTGGAGCCATCCCTGAAAACTCGACTACATTCGTAGACTTTCTAGAGAAAGCCCTATGCAGCCGAGACAGATTCCTCCTAAAAGCCTGGTAAAATCAGCAGTGGGATAATTTCGCATCGGATATAATCGGCATTTTCATACTCCTATAAAGGGACCCTCCTAGATGGCAAGCCCCAATAACTTGCCCAAGACTCAAATACTTAGCTTCGTTGGATAGTGATAGTTCAGACCGGTCAGCTTCATTATTCTCGTAAAGAGAACAACCTCAGTTTTGACTTACGACTGACGAAAGCCCAGGCTACATAATAAAGCATGATCCGACAGACACTACAGCTACATCGTCTGCGTATGCCTGAGCATATACAATAGAACCATTAAAAGCGTTAAGCATTGAGTCGACCAACACGCACCATAGTTGTGGAGCAACCCGAGCAACAGTCTCTTATCCACAAAATTAGAGATTAGCCTATGCCTTGCTGTATGGCCATCATCAGCGGTTAGCTGGTTTATACCTTTTCATGGCATAAATGAATATATGGCATCGGTCAGGCGACTTGAAGACGCAAAAGAAAGCAACAGCCTATTGGACGACCTTATCCGTCACCACAACCGGTGGCAGCTACGACGTGTTGTGTTACTCATCTTATTTGCAGCTCCAATGTTATGAGCTGGTTGTGAGTCGGATCACAACTCGACAGTCGGTCAACTCTCGGAGGCAATCCTACCTGATAACGAGCCTCTCCACGAAAACCCCCTAGCTAACGATAATCTAACTTATACCTAGGAGGAGCTAGACAAGTAACGCACCGACCTAGCAGAGCATATCGCCTCTCTCCCCTTCCTTAAGTCGCCATTATTCGGTGTACTGCTTTTCGGCATCGATTGTATCCATGTCCGCAATTACAGGGTTAAAACGGAAGAGTTGCTGAGCACCGGTGAAGTACCCGTGGTAAATGAGCCGCTTTTCCCTCGCACCACGGTGACGGTGGTATCCTTAATACCGAAATGCGATCTCTATTTTGGACTAACCCTTTAGCGTCAATGTGGAGAAATACTTCCAGCGGTGTAAAACCAGATTGAAGTGTATCCTCGTGATAAACCCCAAAGATCAGGCTGTTATCGCTCGTCATTGCTCTTGCGACGTGCCTTCGAATCACCCTAATTAAGAAATTGTCAATATTATTTAGTCTAGCTCCCTAGTAAAGGACTTTCTTGGGATAATATTTTATTTCCTGAGACTCTGGTGTGGTGCACAAACAAAGACAGGTTCTAAGACGCTGTCTCTCAAACACACAAATCATTTCCATGTAAGACCACGCTACATTAACCACACCGGACAACCGTAAGCGATGATTGGCCTGATTAGGGCCAAGCAGCATATGACTCTCACCCTGGAATGCAGCTAACTGCTTTGAGACAGTTTGCTTGTCAAAAACAAAGGGTTCTTGACCCCAGCCAGACAAGCATCTATGTCTTTATCAAAATATAAATACTTACCAAGCCAGTTACCAAGATACTTAACCGTGCTTCTCACCGATAGTGGTAGTCCATGCTGCCCAATGATGGCCGAATTTTTCCCGTTATTTCTGGTATCCAAAGAGGCCCTTCTCAATCGAGTTCTAAATAAGGTTGCTTCTGAGTTCTGGAAATTAATTTTCAATTTTCAATCATCGCAATACTCCTTAATATGATCGAAGTCACGTTGCAAAAGGGTGTTAATGACTTCGATTTCTGGGCCTGATCTGTACGCCACTAAGTTATCTGCAGACGCTATAGTGTGATCACTCGTGTAAATATTGAAGAGTTTCGGAGAAATAACCGACTCCTGTTGTAAGCTATTTTTAATGTTAAAAACGGTACTCGAAATCATGTTGCCAAATTTGACAACGAACTTCTTTCCCATAAGCATATCGCAAATCAAATATAGCAAAGGTGCCCGCATGCCCATTCTGGTTGGCTTGTAGAAAAGCCCCTCTAACTATATGGTGTCAACGACCTTCTCCAAATCAACCAGACAAGCACCCGCACACTGGTTCTTACATTTGTTCCGCTGTATGTCGGAGATCAGTTTCGACGCCGTGTCATGCCGCGCTCTAAAACCAAACTGATTGTCCGGGATGATATTGTTATCCTAAACCCATTTCAATAGATCTGATTTGCCTCTTCTAAAGACTTTGACCAGCCCGCTGGTTTCATCGAATGTATCGATCTTTTCGCAAAGGTTTTTATAAGAGCTGCTTTTTGAAATCCCATATTCCATTGCCACAAAAGATTCCAGCCTTCCTAAGTGAATTGTTTTGAAGCCGCTGCAAATCTGCATTCCATCATAGAACGGTGAAGGAGTTCTGCAGGAGTTTTTTTCTGACTAAACACGACAATGCAAAATATTTGGTAAGGACACGGTTCAGATTCTAAACAGCTTCTCTACTTTCTGTCGCATTCTGAATTTAGGCGGAGCATTGATGGACTTGCCGACCCAGTGAACTAGCATCCGATTCTAAATTCGATTTGCATATGGTCTGTACTCCTGTACTCTTACGGTAATCATAAGATAGATACCAGAACACGAAAGCTTCAAGAGTACCGATGAAAAGTCGACTCATATTGAAGTCAATATGATAGGTCCGATCATCGAACCGTGTGGAACCCCCTCCGAATATTCTCCAACCAGCCACAACAAATGCCTCAACTAACCCGAAACGAACTTCATCCATTTATCTCTCAAACATCTGTTAGTCACTTTGTCACTTAAGAGAAACGACTTCAAAAATAACTTCAAACGACATCTGCCTGCAGTTTGTGTCTTCTCCATAACACAAGAAGGTTTCTTAATTTCTCCCCACCGAGGACTCGTTGTTGGTCTCCATTGTTGAAGACTTCAACAAGTTTCTTATCCCTGCCAATTAATGGCGGACTTCCCCCCCACCCGGTTCCGGTCTGCCCTTTCAATTTTCTGTTCAACTAAAATGCACATGCAAAGTGTTAACATTCCGATTGCATGACACTTTAGATAAATTAATCATTCGTCGGCAAGGAAAAGCAGCCAAAGCAACAGCAACACGAAAAGCACAAAACGAAGCTATTGCAAGTGAGCAGATGGAGAAGGGGAGCGAAAAAAAGCAGAGAGAAAACAGAAGAATTACACATTTTCCACATTTCATTAAACGGGAACAAATTACTCCGCTGATTTGAGTGCACGCACCCGCTGTGGCACACTGTAGGAGTTGAGTCGACTCGTCATGTGGTGAGCGGGATGCAACTTATGGAAGGGTGGAAGGTGGGCAACCTAGCTTAACACAGAGTAGGTACCTACTCTTATCTGACATTATTACATCGAGTATCTACCTCGTATCTAGATACGCGTTCACTCGCATGAACACATTACAGTTGTTGCACTTTTTATCTGCTGCGTTTTGCTGTGAACAGCGCGTATTCTTTGCAGTTGAACGCTTCGCCTGATGCCGCCAACATGCAAGACGAGACACTAACACAACCATCCGGTTTGTGTAGTGTAATATTCGTACATTCACGGGCACATGGCATAAGGCGATGGCCTAGATATAGTCGAATGCATATCCATACTCAGCAGAGAGAGACGGACGTGCAGGCAGCATTTGTTGGACGGGTTGATGTGTTTATTCGAGATAATCAAGTTTACGGGTGTCCGGGTGTCCGGGTGTACTCGTATTTAGAACAGTGTGTACACTGTACACTGTACACTCTACACGGTGTCGCTGTTAATCGCTCATTTTACAGCAATCAAGCGAATGACAAAAAATTAAATGCAACGACGATGATTTATGATGCCGCGCCGACCGGTGTGAAACTCACTCAGTAATCCCCTTACTTCTCCTGGACTAGAATTTTTTAGAGATTCCCCCAGTGAAGACAGACGGCAAGGCAAGGCGAAGCTCCATGAGACAACAGAAAGTATCCCATCTGGTATTTTCGAATTGCATCTGACACGGTTGAGATGAGATGTACTCGTAATTGAAATGACTTTGGGGTGGGCGGAAGCGGCCGCGACAGCAAGATGCTGCCCCTTTACTTTGCTGGTGGTTCTCAAATGGATCGTCCTGGGTAGTGGGTGTCTAGACATTTGTTTAGTCTCGTTATGTTTGCAGACACGATTTTGTATACTCCTACCTAGCCAGGTGAAAGATACACACAGAGATACCTGTTTAGATACGTAAGACAAATGAGGTGTGTATCTTATCGGACACTGATTTCGGAAGGTGTTGTAATTTATCATGTAACAATGGAGGTCTTTGTTAAAGCAGGCATGCGACTTAGTCAAAGTTTGTATATGCTCATTGGACGTAATGCATTGTGTTGCGGGCAATCTGGATAGAATCTTTAGCGCTTAAGGTACACTTAAATGGATGAGGGAATGTCTATTCATGTTTCCAAATGTAATGTAAAGCTTCACACAATGTACGAAGGAATGAATGGATTTTACTTGTAAAGGTTATCAATAGTTGGTGCCTATCGTACATAGAAATGCTTATCAGATTCAACATTCTATTGGGATATACGAGTACATACAATAGATATGGTATTGAGATATGCGGTTTACAAGGCAAGGAAACGAATGGAGAAAACGTTAACGATGGTTACTGGTGACTTTAAAGCACTTTGTGATATGAATCCGGTTCGTGGAAATGAGTTCCTCCCCAAGATAAGCAGCCGCTTCAAGTTGCTTTCTGGATATGGTTATCTGTTTACGGTTTATTGACATTGTTATGGGGTGCGATTTTATTGATTTATGAATAAATGTTGTACTAGAACAAAGGCTCAATTCATAAGTAGCTAATTTAGGGGTCCTGGACTACGATTCAAGTATTGTAGTTGCATAGTCGCCCCAGTTCTGAAAGTTACGTCAAGGTTTGTGAACTAGAGATGGTAGCGGATGAGCATAAATCGGGTCAAAGGCACTACTTACATGGGCCAACTGACACCGGCGAAGCTGACCCCTTCTATCATACTCGTATCTAAGAGGTGTTAAGAAGGGCCGGTCCTCTACGATATGGGGCACGAGTGAATTTCCCGGAAGTGTAAATAAAAATATTACATGACATGCGAATGATATAGTTGTTTTAGACCAATGACACTGGAAAAAAAGCAAACAATTTTCCAACCACCCGCAGCCGAATAACTTGCGGAGACCGTAGACATAAGCAGATGCAATAGCAATACAAGAAGTGCGATGTAATGGACCCAAGAAGGAGGAAAAACTGCGAATCATACTGCGTTCATTCCTAACCAGAAGACAAGTAGCGGCTATCTGGAGGCGGATTTGTTATTAGAGTCAGACTAAGGTATGAAGTCTTGAGTTTCAGGCATATTATGCACACGCCCCAACAGAGGAATAAGACAATGGCACAAAGAACTGATTTTACGGGCTCCTAGATAAGACATATATAGTACAGAACGTCCTAGGGCGAAATATCATCGTAGCAAGTACGCGACTTGATAAGAGAATCTGGCGATCTCATGGTCAATCTACTAAATTCATCACATTCATTTAATTCAAAGCACAATTCTGGATGTCCGAATGCTTAAAAGGGTAAACTTTAGCTCAAACGACTACCATGTGGCGGCCAAGGTACGAATCCAGATATTGTCTGAGAAAAGTTTTTGCAATACATATCTTCAAAGCTGCTAAAGAGAGTAAATAAATTGAGGAAGCTTGACGTTGGAAGACTGTAATTGCTAGAAACCGCTACAGCCTTTGCTGATCAGGTGGTCCTCAACCTCGCCCGACATCCCGCGCCGCCGGCATCTTAGTGGCAAAGCTGCTAACAAGCCATCAGAGATGCCATATCTCCGTACCGGGGATGGTTTACCGTTGAATGCTGACTGGCGCAAACAGAAGGCATACAGAGCAGCGTTGCGGCTCATCGGGTCTACGCGTAAAAAAGGAAAAAATGAACACAGGCTTCTCAGAAGGAAGAAAAAAGAGTTCGAGAGGCGCTAGGAAATTGAGAGATGCTTTACCAGGAAAGACGTTTGGAAATTTTATCAGAAGGTCCAAGCAAGATACTAAAGGGTGTTCGTCGAAAAATAAAAAAAAGTCCACAAAAGATTGACCAACAAAGTAAAATGTCGACTTTCCAAAAAAAAATTTTGCCGAAATATCGAGGTCGGTCGTCATCTTGGTTTCAGTGTGCAGGCAATTCTTCGCACCGTAGAAAAGTTTGAGAGTGAGTACACTTTTTTGGATCTTAAGGCACCAGCTAGACAGAGATTGGCGCGAAAGAAAACATAGCCGCAGTAGCGGCCAACATCGAAGAAGACCCAGAAAGGTCGATTCGGCGCCGATCAGCTGAATTGGGCATCGCCACAGAGTCAACGTAGGAATTGAAACCGGGCCACCATAGACAACGCCATGAGTTCGCTAACTGGACGCTGCAAATGTTGCCCGGAGATCCGGATTTTGGTCAAAAAATCATCTTCTCGGACGAGGCCAATTTTTGGCTCAGCGGCTATGTCAACAAGCAAAATTACGGTGATTGGAGCGAACACAATTCACAAGTGTTCGGCCAAGCGTCAATGCATAGACAAAGATTGACTGTTTGGTGCGGTTTAAAGTATGGCGACATCATTGAACCTAATTTATTTCGAAATGAGGAAGGCGAGACAGTTACCGTCAATGGTCCCAGGTATACAGCGATGTTAACCGACTTTCTGCAGTCAGAGCTCGACAACATCGATATATCCGAGCTGTGGTTCCAACAAGACCGCGCTACATGCCATAAAGCAACCCAACGCTCGATTTTGTGAAGGAGAAATTTGGCGACTGGGTTATCTCAAGGCAAGCGTTCATCAATTGGCCGCTAGGATCATGCGATTTGACACCACTCGATTATTTTCTCTGAGGCTACATTAAGTCCTTGGTCTACGCGAACAAGCCAATCACTTTAGACGAGCTAGAGGCCAACATTCGGCACGCTATTGCTGGAATAATGCCACATATATTGGAGCGGCCGCTTGAAGCACTGCCAGCGAAGCCTAGGCGGTCAATTGAATGATGTGCTATTCCACACTCGTATCTGATCACCCTATAGACTGATCATCCTATAAAATATAAGAGGAAACATAAAATCGGTGTTTAGTTAAGATTTATACCATCAGGCAGAAAACAAAGCTTTCATTGGTTCGACGAGGCTTTAAAAGGCAAATTCCGTTCACTTTGCTGAATTTATCATATGAGACGCAGAAATTATTAAGAGTTATTTTCCACAAAAATAGGTTGAAAAACTGAGAGATTTACTACGGCGATTGTTATCAACCGTATAAGCAGCGTCTATTTGAATGCGGATTAGTTGTTAGAGGCAGACTTAGGCATGAAGTTTTGAATTTCCGGCATAATAACGAGCGCCACGTAAAAATCCGTACAAAGGTTAAGTTTGCGAACATTAGCCTTATATGTGCACACGGCCCCACAGAGGAGAAAGACAACGACGCCAAAGATGGCTTCTACGAGCTCTTGGGAAAGGCCTACGAGCAGTGCTCTAGCTATGGCATTAAAGTTGTCCTTGGCGAATTTAACGAACAATATCACCTAACCGATTTCGGCTAATCGACCCTGCGAAGGGGCGAAACATTGTCGTAGCTAGCACGAGTTTCCACATCTCGATATTCATAAAGGGACTAGGAGAATTCCGTAATTCCTCAATCAACCGTCAAACAGATTGACATTCCGAGGGACCAACATTGACTCGGACTGTTGCCTTGTTGTAGTCAAGGCACGGTTGCGGATATCCCGAACATCGCAAAAGCCAAGCTAATAATGTAAGAAAGGTCGAAGTCGAACGGCTACAACCTCAAGATATCGCCAAATCCTTTTCCGATCGATAATCTCTTAAGAGGCATCAAGTATCGAAAACCAGTGAAAGCCATCAGAGATGCTGCCTTTGATACCCTGGGTTGCACCACCGCTGGCGACCATAATAAAACCGACGACGAGTGCCGGCAAGCACATACACAAGCTGCCCACGACCTCTACAAGAAGAAGAGGAGAGACAAACACCGACTTCTCAGTAGGAAAAAGAAGGAGCATGAGAAACGCGCGGTCGAGGAAATTAAGAGTTACTACTCTAGGAATGAGATTCGGAAGTTTTTACCAGAAGATATTGGGTGCGGTTTTTTTTTTCAAAATTTGAACGTTTATTTAAGAAAAACATGTACAATAGTATTATTCAAAGTATTGCCCATCTGAAGCTATGACTTTTTCCCATCTTGTTAGCAATTTGTGGATCCCATCCCAAAAGAACTGCGCCGGCTTTGGCAGCCAAGAATGAATCAAGCCAATTTTTGATATTCTGCTCCGATGTGAACCGTATTTCAGTGAGGGCGTTCTGCATCGAGCGGAACAGATGGTAGTCAGAAGAGGCAAGGTCTGGGCTATAGGGCGGGTGGGGTAAGACTTCCCATCCACTGTTTTCCAAATAGTTCTCAACCGGAATAGCAACGTGGGGCCGAGCGTTGTCATGATGGAAAATTATTGCCTCGTGTCTGGTCGCATATTCCGGGCGTTTTTCGGCCACTGCTCTCTTCAAACGGATTAATTGTGTTCGGTAGCGTTGTCCATTGATGGTTTCACCCGGTTTTAGCAGCTCATAATACAGCACACCCATCTGATCCCACCAAATACAGAGCATTACCTTCGCGCCATGGATATTCGGCTTTGCCGTTGATTTGGCTGGTTGGCCGGGTTTCACATATGATTTTTTGTGCTTGGGGTTGTCGCAATGGATCCATTTTTCATCGCCAGTAACAATCCGATGCAAAAATGACTTCCTTTTGTGGCGTTCCAGCAGCATTTCGGACATGCAAAACCGCCTTTCGACGTCTCTCGGCTTGAGTTCATGAGGAACCCTATTTCCTTGCTTTTGAATATATCCAGCTGCTTTTAAACGTTTTGAAATGACTGCTTGAGTGACATCCAAAGATTCTGCGAGCTCTTCTTGTGTTTGGCAACAATCTGCATGGAGTAATGCTTAAAGATCTTCATCTTCAAACTTTTTTGGCTGCCTCGGACGTTCATCGTCTTCCAAGCCAAAATCACCACTTTTAAATCGTGCAAACCACTTTTGGCACGTTCGCTCAACTAGCGCATGTTCACCATAAACTTCCACCAAAATACGATGACTTTCGGCAGCAGTTTTCTTCATGAAGAAGAACTCCCCGCAAAAGCACTTTTTCAGGCACAAAGTTCGACATATTTGAGTTAAAAAAAAATTATTGTTGTTTACGCTTCAAATGAATGACATATACTGTAATGACGTACAATGACAGTAGCTTTCCAACGCATGTTCCAATGGAATAATACAAGTTACGCCATCTCTTGGCAAACCGCACGACCCCATACAAAAACATGCCACGGACACAAACCCCGGACCGAAGACAGTAGACGCGAACAAAGGAACATCGTAGTAATCGACGCAGACGATTTGGAAAGAGCATTTCTGTAGATTGTATTACGGCGATGAAGAACCAAATACCGCTGTCGAGCAGAATGAACCTACCAACTTGGAGATGTAGATCAACAATTCTATACACCAGACCTGGATGAAGTGAAGATAGCCATATCTAAGCTTAAGTCCAACAAAACTACTGGAGCGGACGGGCTCACAGCCGAGCTCTTCAAAGCGGCAGCCGATGACTTGGTATGGAGCATACACCAGCTCATCTGTAAAATATGGCCTGACGAAAGTATTTCCGATGAATAGAACCTCAGCATTATTTGTCCGATCCTCAACAAAGGAGACGCTCTGAACTGTGCCAACTACACAGACATCAGTCTTCTTAACATCGGCTACAAGATCCTATCTGCCGTACTGAGTTACCGCCTGAAGCCGTTGGTCAATGACCTGATTGGTCCATATTAGTGTGGCTTTAAGCCAGGAACGTCCACCATTCACCAAATATTCACGCTACTGCAGTTCTGGTAAAAAAAAACCCATGAGCTCCATTTTGATACACATTACCTACTCGTATTCACCGATTTTAAGGCCCCGTATGACAGCATCTATTGAGACGAGTTATACAGAGGAATCTCTGCTTTTGGGATCCCCGGCCAACTCGTCCGTTTGCGCAGGATGTCGATGGAGAATGCGCGCTGCTCCAGCAAGGTCGGTAAAGAACTCATCGAGCTCTTTGATATCAAAAAATGATTTAGACAAGGCGATACGATGTCACGCGATTTCTTTAACATCATTCTTGAAAGAATAGTGCAAAACTCACACGCTAATACAACAGGCACAATCTTTCAAAAGTTCGTCCAATTACTCGCATACGCCGATGATATTGACATAATTGGAAGAAAGCAGTGCGATGTCAGTGACGCTTTCGTGAGTATTGAGACGGATATAAATTTGAGGTACTTAAGGTACAACACTAGCGCTGATCAAGATCAAGCAAAGAATAACTCTTGCCAATCGCTACTACTTTGGGCTAAGAAGGCAATTGAATAGCAAAGCGCTCTCTCGAACAATAAAATGGACCCTATATAAGACCTTAATAGTCTCAGACCTGCCCTTGCGGCAGGCATGGACTTTGCCAAAAATGGATGAGGGTACTCTAGCCTGTTTTGAGAGGAAAATTCTTCGGATGTCTGCGTAGCCGGTGACTAGAGAAGGAGATACTATAACATACAGGCTGTACACCGACATCGACTTAGCGAGAAGAGTGAAGGTCCAACGATTGAGATGGCTGAGCCATATAGACCGGATGAAAATCAATGCTCCGGTCCAAGAAGTCTTCGAATCCGCCCCCAAGGGACAGTGCAGTGCAGGAAGCTCGCGGCTCAGATGACGCACGCAAGTGGAAAGGGGTTTCAACCAACTGGATGCAGTTGGCTAAAGGACGAGCTGACTGAAGACGCTGGTTGATTGAGGTCTAGGTCCACCCGGGACTGTGCCACTACCTTAAATAAGTAAGTAAATAATTTTCCACAGATGGTTATTTGCAAAAACTACTAAAAGATGAAATTTAGAAAAACCGATGTCTGAAAAGCTTACTAAATTTCATGAAGTTTCTGGTATTGCCCTCTTCATGCTTAGGTTTTTTTCAAAAGGTGGCTTATCGTCCTGCTCTTAGCATTTTAGACATACTTTTTTTTTTAAATAACCATCTACACAGATGGTCGTACACTTTTCTTTTGGTACGTGCTTAATACAGAACCGAAATCTTTCAAAATTCACTTCTGAAACAAGATCATCATGAGCTTCCAAAGGTGGGTTAGCAGAATGAAAGTAAGATGCTGAGCCAAGACTCTATGTTAGAGCAGGAAAAACATCAACACACCGGTGGGCACTTTGAGATGCGTTGGACGAATTATTTGCACTCATATCGGCTACAAGTATAAAAATGTAGGCCGTACATCCAAAAAATGCGCCACCGATTTTTGGCTTCCTTTTGTAGTCTGTCTTCGTACCTTCTTCGCTTGCGAAGATCCAGTGCACCGGCTGAGGCTTTTTTTTCGTCTTATAACGATTGATGTAGATTTCTGTATTGTTCTAGTCGCCTTGAAGCTTAACACCTATACAAGTTCTATCGAATGCAGGTTTCTGGAATGAACCAATAATTGTGTAATGTTATTTTAAAATGAGCTATAGATATGCTCAAGGATGACTGTATACGATTACAGCTGGATCTTGGGCGAAATGTTTCAAAATAAGCATAAGGTACACACCAAACACTTTAATTCTGATTTAAAAATCAATACTTGACCAGTCAATGACCACTGCTTTCCCAGTACAACATGTGGCATGAATCTTCCAATTTTGCTAAAGATTCATCAAGGAACTGAACTATTTTAACTTTTCTATCATGGCAACGGACAAACTATATCAAAACTGCAATCGACCATGTACATACCATATGTCTACCTCTGTATCCCCTTCTGCAACATTCAATTGTGCAAGTATCACGAAATTCCAAAAATAAAACTTCTTCCTTTTTCTCTATTCCGTTGTGTTCATTTGCCCTCAATTGTCCTCACTCTAAACTTTCCGACTCATCCTAACCCAGAAGCCAATAAAAAATTGTTTGAACGATAAAACAAATTATGAGTGACATAACAACAATACAACAACACAACAACACAACGACACAACAATACAAACTACGTACATAATCGACCTAATTCTCCCATTTCTGAAGGACCTTTGGTTGGTGTATCCATATGACAGAACTTCCCTAACTTCCAGAACACACATATCTACTTGTATACACAATGCAGTGCTTTCTCCCGTTTCAAGGGAAGAAAACCCGAAGTACTAAATGAGCATATCTTCCTTTTGGTACAGAAATGTGTTACGTTACGTTCCTTCAGAGGAACCAGCCAAAGTCTATACGAGTACAGGGGTGAGAGCATTCTTGAGAAACTTTTTGAACTTCCGGCAATTCTGAGCACAGTCGTCAAGTACCAGGCACAAGCACCCAATTCCACATTACATCTCCCACCATAGTCCACAAACAACTCTTCGGTATCCTTCAAGTTCCTACTGCGCTTACATAGCTTTAGACAGAATACTGGCGAAAACAGCAACGACGACAACAACGACACTGATAGCGATGGCATTAAGCAACAGCGCCACCAGCTACCAGCTATCATCCGAAATAACAGAACCAGCACCAAGAATCTGCCCGTACCGCACCCGTAATAACGCAAAACAATTCAAACTTGAGTAACTAACTTTCTTCAGAAAACGGTTTCCAAATTCTTCAAGAGTTTGCTTACGAGTTTTGAGGTTGTTTTTTCTTATTTTTTTCCACCCCCCCCCCCCCCCCACTACTCAGTTTTCCCTTTCTCCGTGCAACTTGTGATGTGGTACGATCCTGTGCGCCCTGTTTCAACGGCCCTGCATTTTTTGCTGACTTTTTGCCTGTCAAACGTTTCCTTGGAAAGGAAACACGACAGCGCAGGAATTTAATAGGTCCTACGAAATGAAATTGTTAAATGCCTGATGGTGGGTTGGTGAATAAAAATTGGAGGGGATTGAGGGGTGTTGTAACGAAAAGGGTGTTAGTGCGTGGCATTTAATCTTCGAGAATTGCCAAAATAAGATGTAGCATGTGGTCTGACAAGGTGTAAAAATCCCTTAAGGTAGAGATGATAATTGCCTAAGATGGCGGCGGTGGCAGGCTAGGTTCGAAGATGAATCTTTCGACGTTGGATTCGGAGTAGTGATGTCGGGAGTTTTACGTCTTCTCTTGTAATAATGATTCTCTTGTGATGGATGTTCTTAACCTGAATGGGTCGATTTTAGAGAGGGAGAGGAAGCAATGAAGTTGTTCAGGCGATTGTCTGCAAATACCCGTCAAAAGATTTTATTAAAGATTTTTAGAGATGGATACTACTCCTGTCAGGCATCATCGTCCTGAAGATACAGATACAATTACTTTTATAAGATTTGAGAGTCGAAATATCTTAAAAAGATGTCAACTGGCCATTGCCAACCCACAGCTGAGTAGAGTCTGAAGTACAATTTCACTTTACAAGCCATCCGTCAAGGTATCGTGCGGGAGGCCAGTTTGCGACACAAACTTTCTGGCAAACTTGTGTGACACCAGGACTAGGATAAAATCGAGCTTAAACAGAGCCAGTGTGTACTCCAAATCACCCCTCAATGGCCGGTTAATCAAATGACGACCTATTGACCGAGGTCACTAGCTAGCCTTTTTTTTCTCGGAATAAAGCATTCGAAGAACATTGTACTCTTTGTATGTACCTTTTACTGGTATTTCACAGTCTTTCGTAGAAAGATGAATAAACGCTTCAATGATAAAGTACCTACAGCACCGGCACCAAGTATCATGCATGCAGCCTGATATGTGCGTAGGCCGGACACTCAAAGAGATAGTGCTTTGTGGTTTCGTCATCACTCTGATCACAAGTGCCGCAGGATATTGAGCCACTTATGTCTAGCAGACATAGGTGCTTAGTAACAGCGTACGGCCCGCTTACGACACCAGTAAGCAATCTGCAAACTTTCCGTCTGAGGGACAGCAGCAATGTCGCTGAATTCTTAGAAATGTAGGGAAGCATTCGTTAGATCTGCCGGCATCATGCTATTTGCAGTTGTGCTCACATGAAACCTAACGATCAACAGAAACTCTAACCGAGAACAAAGGGTCCTCAGCTTTGGTTAATTCATCTGCGCAAACAAGACTCAGTACATTCAGTCTACAGACTGCGTTCAGAGAAGCTTCTCGAGAAACATTCCCGAACTAGTTTGGAAGTGGTGATAAGCACAGATTGGTTGTCGCTGCAGGCGCTGATCTTGATAGTTCACTGCCATCAGGATTGCGAATATCTCCGCTTAGAAGACGCACATATTCCTCTCATAGAACAAATGCTAAACAACGTAGCGTCGTCAAACTCAAAATCTAAGCTTTATAAGATTGGTGCTTTATCCAATAGCCGTTCTTTTTAAATAAAAACCGCCATCTATACATCAGGTCGAGTACTTCTGGGGCTACCCTCGTAACAAAAGCATTTGATTCTGTTGATCACAATTAATGTTGCCAAAATTAGAAAAAGCAGGCATAAGAGGACTTGTACTTGATTGGTTCGCATCCTATCTAGATGGCAGGAAACAATGAATCAAAGTAGGTGCTCAGTAGAGTGAAATAGGGCACATTCAAATTGGAGATCCAAAAGGATCTGTGATTGGTCCTACATTGTTCTTAATTTACATTAAATCCATTTTTAACTTAAACTTTAAGGGATTTCTTACCGAGCTTGCAGTAGTGGTGGCGGGTGTAAAAAGTGGTTGCCCGCAAGCCGGCCTGGTCTGACTCATCTAGTGCTTAAAGGCATCACCATCCAATTCCCAACAGAAGCTAAATACATGGGTGTCATCCTGGATAGCAAATTTCTCTGGACCAAACATATTCCGTCGAAAACATCTAAGGCGCTGTCGTCCTTCTGGCAGCACAGAGGAGCGATCGACAAGACATGGGGCCTGTCACCGCGAAGGGTCCCTTGGATCTACATGGCTATGATAAGGCTCATGCGTCGGTTGTCTGGTAGAATAAGCTCTCGCGAAAATACGTGATTGCTGCTTTTACCAAACCCCAAAGAACGGTTTATCTCGGATGCATGGGGGCTTTCCCCAGCACTCCTGGCTCCGCTCTAGACGCATTGATGAATCTCCCTCCCTTTGATATTCATATCATGGACTGCACTTTCAAAGCCATCCTCCGTTTAAAAAGAAGTGGTCCAAAGACCACACGCAGTGGAGCTTTGAATACCTTGGGCGTCGGCTGTCTTACGACTCTGGTCTTATGGACATGCCGCCCGATGACGTGACACTAGAACTCCTGTTGCGGAAAATATACGAAATCGACTTTCTCTGTGCCCGTAACTGGTTTCGGCCAGAATCTGAGCCAGAAAAGGAATATAGGATGTGGCGCTGGTGTCTTTCTGGAGGACGACATCATTAGATTTCACTTCACGTTAGGACAGAGTATATTGCGGAGAACCGGTGGAGCGGGCAAAGCATTTTAATCTGTAGCGACGGCTAAGCTTCGCTTCCAAGCTAGTCGAAGAATGCAAGAGATCTCTGAACGCATTCGGAAGGCTAAATTCAGTGATCCTTGTCTGAGTCCCAAATCACAATGGGATCGCGGGAAATGGAATTGCCGATGAAGTTGCCAGACAAAGTTCAGAGGAAGACCCGAACCTACGTTGGGTCTGCCTGCGTCCTCGGTTAAGGCTTCCATTAACAGTTGGGTCTCATGTGAGCACAAAGAGAGGCATAGCTCCCCAGGCAGACCCAACGAATGCTTCCCGATGTCTCTAGCAAGTCAGCGGCCTTTCTGCTGTCCTTCAGCAGTAAAGACTGCAAGTTGATTACTGGCGTAATCATTTTTCGCAGATTACCCTAGGTCTGTTTCATTGAAACCAACACTTACTTTGCGGCGCCACAGGAATCGTAGTATTACCCAATCTAAAATATAATAACTACAACATTATCTGTTAGGGAGGTACAGATAGGAATACAATTCAACCCTTAAGGATAGTATGGGATAAACAATGCTTAGGGTACAGTTCTGAAATGTTAAATATGAAGAAATAGAACATAAAAATATTAGAAAACCGGGCATTATAAGGATGTTCCCGATCCTGTTTTGGTGGGCTCATTTATGAAATATTCTAGTCCATACGACGCTAACAAACCTTTGTAATTAGAAACGGCATAACAACTTTCCGATGTTGAAATCGTCTTACTATACCAGGTCTATAGGGATCTCCAACACTAAGTCAGGGTGTTGGAAAAGAGTTGGTGGCGGATGAGCCCTTAATAAGGGCCAACGGCAGCACCCACATCCCCGAAGTTGATTAATGGCTCCGGAATTTGGTTCGGCCCGTTTTGTCTTAGGGGTTCCAAAAAGCCCCTTGCCCTCCAGGCTGGATATTGTGCGTGGAGTTAACTGCCCAACCATATAAAAATGTAAATGTCAGGAAATGACCAATAGCCTCGGATAAGGACGAATTCACTGTTGACGACCCTGCATTACGCACAAAGGGCAACGACTTTCGGATCTGCACGTGGAATGTTCGGACCTTGAACAGACCGCGTGCAGCCGAACAATTAGCGGAGGCCCTAGAATACTGCAAAGCAGATATCACCGCCATCCAGGTAGTTCGGTGGGATGGGCAGGCAAAAGAAAGATGAAAAACTGTGATGTTTACTACGGTGACTGCTATAGGGAACGTAAGCAGGATGCGAATTTGTTGTGAGCGGCAGACTTAGGCAAGAAGCCTTGAGCTTTCGACACGTGTGTGAACGCCTTATAACAATCCGTACCAAAAAAAAATTCGCTAGCATCAGCCTTATATGCGCTCACGACCCAACGAAGGAAAAGGACGATCCTAACAAAGACAGTTTCTACGAACTGCTACATAAAACCTACGAGCAATGTTTGATGTATGACGTTAAAATCGTCTTAGGCGACTTTAATGCCAAAATTGGAAAGGAGGACATCTTTGGTAGCACAATCGGAAGACATAGCCTACATGATACCAAGTCTGGAAACGGACATAGGCCAATCGATTTCATTGCGAAACGTAACGTTACTATAGCAAGCACACGGTTTTCTCACCTCAATATTCACAAGGGAACATGGCAGACACCAAATCAGCAAACTGTCAACCAAACTGAGCATGCTGCGATCGACATAAAGCACTCCTCAAGTATTTTAGATGTCCGGACATTCCGAGCGGCCAACATAGACTCGGACCACTACCTAGTTGCAGCTAGGGTACGTCTATGAACATCTCAGACACCACAACAACAGGGAAATACTATGAGGGGATTTAACGTTGAGCGATTGCAATCGCAACAAGCTGCCAGCACCTTTGCCGATCCCATATCCCTCAACTTCTCGAGAAGTCCTTTGCAGGCAGCATCAAGTTCTGAAGACCAGTAACTTAGATGCCGAGAAGCCACCAGAAATGCCGCAACTGAGGTGCTGAGTATCACCCACCCGCCTCCACGAAACCCCTGGTTTGATGAAGAGTGCCGGTAAGAACATGCAGCAAAACAACAGGCCTACAAAACGGCATTGCACAACAGGCGAAGAGCGGCTCGTGAGCTCTACGACCAAAAAAGGGGGGAAGAACATTGGCTTCTTCGGAGAAAAAAGAAAAAGCAGGAGAAGCGCGCGATGTGCGCGATCGAGGATGTACGAGGGGCGTTCAAGATATTCTCGGTATCGGGGTGAAGCTGTGGTTGCATATATAAATTGACTTATTTATCAAGTAATGCTATTATTTTAGTGCATTCATGTAAAATTCCATATAAATGTGATTATTAATTCGCGTTTGATCTCTAGTTAAATCATAATGGCAACTGAGGCGATGATGGTGAAAATTGAGCATCGCGCTGTAATTAAATTTCTCACTAAGCAAGGAAAAAGTCAAAAAACTATTCATGAAGAGATGGTGGCTGTTTACCAGGGTTCCGCACCTTCATTATCAACTGTGCAAAAGTGGTCAAGTGAGTTCAAGAGAGGCAGAGAGAGCACTGAAGACGACCCCTGCTCCGGCGCCCCGGCTACTGCTTGTACGGGAGAAAGCATCAAAGAAGTCGAAAAACTTGTTCTTGAGGATGCCCGAATAAAGGTGAAAATGATGGCAGAGATCACCAAGCTTTCAATTGGTACCATTCACACCATTCTTCATGAACATCTTAACCTTTCAAAGGTCAGTGCAAGGGGGGTGCCACGAATGCTCACAGCGCCTCAGATAAAAAGTGAGAATCGCATGCTGTAGAGAGCTTTTGGAGATGTGTAGTGAGAACGCGGACGGTGTTATGGATCGAATTGTTACTGGGGACGAAACATGGGTCCACCACTATGACCCTGAAAGCAAACAAGAGTCCATGCAGTGGCATAAAAAAGGAACAGACCCCCCGAAGAAGTTCAAAGTCACTCCGTCTGCCGGGAAGCTCATGGCCACAGTTTTTTGGGACTCAAAGGGAATCTTGCTCATTGAGTACAAAAAAAAAGGTGAAACCATCAACGTCACATTCTACGCTTCCACTTTGCATAATTTGCGGGAGGAAATTAAAAAGAAAAGACGGGGTAAACTCGCAGCGGGTGTGTTGCTTCTTCATGACAACGCTCCTGTTCACACGGCGCGAGTTTCCAAGGCTGCTGCGCGAGATTGTGGTTTCGAAGAAATCCAACACCCACCCTATAGTCCAGACCTTGCCCCTAGTGATTATTTCCTGTTTCCGGATTTGAAAAAATGTCTTCGTGGAAAAAGATTTTCGGATGATGAAGAACTCAAGTCGGTATTTTGCAGAGAAAGAGGAAATTTATTATTTTGAGGGTTTAAAAAAGCTTATCTCAAGATGTAACAAATGCATTGATGTTAGGGGAGATCATATTGAAAAATAAAAACAATTTAAATTGAATTCGCATTTTCCTTCATATCGATACCGAGAATATATTGAACGCCCCTCGTATATACTCGTAGGTGCTACGCCAGGAAAAATGTTCGGAAGTTTTATCAAAAGGTAAAAAGAACGTGTCAGGGTAATAAGACCCGAACGGAAACCTGTAGAGATGAACAAGGACACCTTGTAGTAGAGTCACAGTCGGTGCTGAGAATATGGAAAAACTATTTCTGCAGACTGCTAAACGGTGAAGACGACACAAATTCTATTGTCAGAGAGAGCGAAACTTTCAATATTGACGATGCAAGTTATGAATTACGCCCACCCGACCAAATTGAAGTGAGGATAGCAATATCTAAACTGAAGTCGAACAAGGCTGCCGGACCGGATGGCTTGCCTGCCGAACTATTTAAGGCATCAGGAGATGGTAGAGAGCATACACCTGGTCTATGAGAATTGAAATGATGAGAATGCTGAGACTAAATTATTTTATATGGATGGCAGCTGTCGAGTTTAGATAAACTCAATTATCGGCGTAGGACGAGAAAACAAGACCAAGGTGCCTGCCTAAATTGGTAGTATTTCCACTTAGTTGAAAAAAGGCGGAGTCAGAGAGGCAATCGATAAAAAAGAGTTCTTTATCTGAAGTAGGGTTCGTAGCAAGAAATAAGTCTCGTCATCAGAATGTACCCATTGAAGGTGAGGAAACTATTACCATATCTGCGGGGCCTACAATATCTAGTATATTTTTATTAATTGGAATCGAGATCTCCACTTGTCCTATGACTTCCACTAGGTTTTCTTCACTGTTTTAGAGAACTTGCGTTTCGGGCTTAAAGCCAGCTGCGACTGGTATACATTTCTTGAAGAATATTCGGACATTGTTACTATCGCGGGACTTTTCGATATCCTTGAGCTGGAATATTGCGTATTTACCTTTCTTTTAGCGCAGGGTCTTCTTTTCTTGCCTTCTTTTTTCACAGCTTGTAGGTGCTAAGGCTTCAGGGATTCAATTTATTCTTTTGAAGGGTTTGCTGTTTTTTCTCGTTGCATACATAGTCGAGCTCTGAGTTTGGCTGCAACGAGAAAGTGCTCCGAGTAGACATTTGCTCCTTGGAATATTTAAAATGCTGGATGACCCCCGTTTAGCTATTAGCACATGACACTATTTGGGTGGCAATTCAACTATCTGGAGAGCGCCAGCGTGCTGGAAACTAAGTGCTACAATACTTATCTCACTGTATTACAGAATTTCAATATTTTAGTATTCATTTTATTTTCAGAAAATATAATTCATTTGCAGAAAATATAATTCTTCATCTTAGCTGAAGTTTAAAATTCAAAATAGACCTAAATTTAAAGAATTTAAAAATGTTCATTAATAATTTGCGTACGATACTTATATTGAGTTTTAATATAGCTCACCAGCATGGACCAATTCTGACCATTCAGAATAGCATGCACTTCATTAAGCGATAAACAGCCTTTTCCCCACTGAGTACGTCGAATAGTTTTAAGGGTTGGATGTAATTTTGGTGGGGGCGAAAGCCCCCATTTATTCGGCTTAATACAAGCTATAACTTAAAATTAAACTTAAACTAAAACTTATAACTAAGGTTGGTTATTGTGGTGAAGGAGAACCGATTTGAGGTAGGAAGTGGTGCGGTGGAAGTCAAAGACGCTAGGGTTTGAATTAATTTTTCGTAGCATGCGGGAGATTGGTTCGTTCGCGCCATAGGTGGTGTGGTGGGTTGGGAGATAGAAGAGACGAGGGGTACGTAGATTACGAGGGTTAGAGTTGAGGAAAATAGAATTGTGAAGGGACGTGCATTCAACCTGACCTGAAAGAAGTCGATGAATGAAGAGAAAGTCGGCTGCATCTCGGCGTTCCTCAAGGGTGTTTAGGTTAATAAGGTTGAGACGGTTTTGATAGGGGGGCAGAGTAAAAGAATCATCCCAGGGCAAACCTCGAAGAGCAAATCGAAGAAAACGGCGCTGGATGCTTTCGATTCTCGAGATATGAACGCGATGATATGGGGACCATACTTGACTGGCGTACTCTAGGAGGGGACGAACAAAGGTAATATAGAGGGACCTGGTCACGTATGGGTTGGTGAATTCTTTGGACCATCGTTTTACAAAACCTAGTGCAGAGTTGGCTTTAAGGATTATCCCATCCATATGCAAACGGAAGTTGAGCTCCCTATCACACAAAATGCCGAGGTCGCGAAGAGATTCAACGGAGGAGATAGGTTGGTTGTGGAGAAGGTAGAGTCGGGGAGGAGATTTGAGCCGCTTATGTGAAAAGGTGATGGATTGGCATTTGGTGATATTAAGTTCCAAACAATTTTTGAGGCACCAGATCGAAAAACTATCAAGGTCTTGTTGAAGAAGGAAGGAGTCATGGGGAGAGGAAATGGTTTTGAAAAATTTGGTATCGTCGGCGTAAAGGGAGACGGACGAGTATTTGATGATCCTATCGAGATCATTTATGGTTAATATAAAGAGAAGGGGACCGAGATGGCTACCTTGAGGAACTCCAGAGGTGGCCAAAAATGGAGCGGAGTGGGCTGACCTAAAACGAACACTGTAAAAACGGTTTTCGAGGTAAGAGGATATCCATTTTAACAGTATGGGTTCAAAGCCGAGGGCAGACAATTTGAAGATTATTAATCGATGAGAGATTTTATCGAAGGCTTTGCTAAAATCGGTTGCAACTACATCGACTTCGTTGCCGTTCTCTAGGGCAGAGATGGCAAAGGATACGAATTCAACGAGATTTGTGGTGGTTGACCTACCCTTTAGGAAGCCGTGTTGTCTAGGGGAAATAAGTGATTTGCATTGGAAGCTTAGAGCTTCATACAAAATACTTTCGAGGAGTTTGGGTATATGGGAGAGTTTAGCGATTGGACGATAGTTTGTTATTTCGTTCTTTGATCCCTTTTTGTGGATTGGGGTTATAAAGGAGGTTTTCCAAACCTGAGGAAATTCTCCTTGTGAAAGGGATAGACGAAAGAGATCAGAAAGGGCAAGGGAAAGAGACGAAGAACATTTTTTAAGAAATATGGCAGGGAGGCCATCTGGACCGGGTGCAAATTCGTCATTGAGTTGGTGTAACTTATATTCGATATAGGAGGGGTCCAAGATGTGACAGAGAAGTGGGCCGTTGGAGAAGTTCAGTAGGTAACGAAAATAGGATGGATCTGGTACAAAGGAGTCGTTGGTAAAGGATTGTTTAAAGAAGCTGGCAAATAGGTTGGCAATGGTGAGTGGATCGGTTGATGACTTGTTGTTGAAAGAGAGGGAAGGAGGGTAACCATCGGACTTTCTTTGTAGTTAACAAATTGGTAAAAGGACTTAGGGTCATTTATAAGGTTGACTTGCGCATTGTTAAGGTAACGCTGGTAAAGGGAATCGTAAAGTTCGGTGAAATGAAGATAAGCACCAAGATAGTTGGAATAGTCGGACAAGGATCTGGTACGCAGGAAAACAGCCCATAACTTGTTTCTCTTGTTTCGTAAGGAACGAAGCTTGCGATTATACCAGGGAGGACTAGTAGATGATGTTTTAAGGCGGGAAAACGGAACGTAAAGGCTGAAAGAATTAAATATTTCTTTATAAAAAATGGATAAGGCATCATTTACGCTTAGGTTGTGAAAGTTAAAGGGGGATCTGCTAAGATAGTCACTGATTTTGTGAAAGTTTGCTTTGTGGAAGTCATAGGATGAGAGAGTTGTGGGAGGAGTGGACTGGAGAGAAGAGTTATGAAAAAATGAAAGTAGAAGGGGGGGGTGGTAGTTGTCGATTGTGGAGAGAGATAGGGGACAAAGTGAGACTGAGGAGTTGATTGAATCTGTTGTGAAAATAAGGTCCAATTGCCTGCCCATATAGTTGGATACACCACTGACTTGGCATAGACTTGAGTCTGTTAAGCGATCTAAGAAGAGACATTCCTTAGCTGAGTTGGCATTTGAAGCGATGAAGAACGATTGATCGTCTGATGGAATCCACTGTAGCTGAGGAAGATTAAAGTCGCCGAAAACTAAGATATCGTCAGTAGAGTCAGACAGGTCAATTAAATAGTCGATCGCATCGACAACAAGTTGGTAAGATTCGGTAGGTTGAGCTGGCAGGATGTAGCAACATAAAACGTAAAGGGACTTGAAGGGGAGTGATATTTTTATAGCGACAAAGTCGACTTTAGAGGATGAAGACATGGTAATGGGGGAAGAGTTAAGGCTGTTGTGGATCGCCAGTAGGACGCCTCGACAGGGGGAATCATCATGTGGGCGGGTAGGATCATCGTCGCGAAAAACATTAAAAGTAGGGGGGAACAATTCCTGGTTCTTTATGTCGGGAATCAAATTAGTTTCGGTCAAGGGAAGAGAATGCGATTGACGTAGGACAGCATTGGTTTTAGAGCGAAGACCTCTTACATTCTGGTAGTAAAATGTAAGAGGGATGTTGTGGGGTGGAGATGTATGGCGGGATGGTTTAAGTGCTGACAAGGAAGGCACGTTATGGACGAAAAAATTTATCGTGGTCAGCTCGGCTTCGCTGTAGGTGTGAGACTCGTTTAGAGTGAACGTAGTGGCCGAAAGCAGCAAGGTCGTCTGCTACTTTCTGAGGGGACATGCTAAAAATCTCGTGGTACCTGACATAAAGGTTCCTGAGACTGATAGGGTCGGTAGGGGGGCCTTCCTGCTGGATGGATACCATGACGCTGGTTTTGGTCTTCCCTTCGTAGCAGACCGAGTCCGATTTGTCGTGTAGATAGGCGAGAAAGAGACGAATGTTTTCATATATCTTTCTCTCTCTAAGCCTAGAGAGTGCATAGCGACTTTCTGTAGTTCCATTGGTTTGCTGGGTTAGTTTAACTGTGGGGGGAAAAAGAGGATCAAGAATAGGGGCAGTGGAGGAGGGAGATGGAGATTCGTGGTTGGATATGGAGTTAGGCGCCGGATGAGATGTTGGGTTTAGGGTATAGGAGTTAATAAAATTAGGGTACTTAGCCCCAGTTTGTAGGTCGAAGTTAGGAAATGAGTTGTTTGCTGGGATCGGTGGTGTAGAAGATTGAGAAGGGATAATATGGGTGGTTGGGGTTAAGTTGAAAGAGACGCGTTGGCGCGGGGGCTTGGGTGGAACATTGGAAATTAGCGGATTAGAGGATTGGTGTGTAAGGGCTTTGTGTCGGATAAGTGAGGAGGGGGGACTAAAATCGGGGAACAAATTCGTTTTGAAGCTCCAGTTGGGATCGGGATTAGAGCTTCGTTTTTTATTAGCGTGCTTTTTAGTTGGAGCGGGGTTTGGGAGCGGTCTTTTTTTAAGCTTATCGTTACGTTTATTTTTAAAATTTTGGTTGTCGTCGACACGTGGGTTTTCTCGTTCCTCAGAGCATTTGGTGATACTTATCTTCCCAGGTTTAGTGGCCTTACCAGGGGAAGTGGGGAATAACCATGAATATTTGGTTGGGATGCTGATTTTGAAGCTGCAGGAACTATTGGAGTCAGCAGGGGAAATCATCTCGCACTCGCTAATGGTGATGGCATAATTTCGGTGAAAGAAATTCCGCACCCAACTAACATCAGCGTGTTGAGGAGCCCCTTCAACGTAGAATGCTGTATGGTTTCCCTCTTTCAACTTTTCGAGTCGGCTTTTCCATTCGGAGGGGGTCCATGAAGTTCCGAATTGTTTGAGCAGTTTTCGTGGGGCGGGGGCGGGCGGGATAGGCAGCGCGGTTTCGGTTTCCGTTGTTAGGGCGGCGGGAGGAGTATTTGAAAATGACTCCATGTCTACTAATTCATTATGAATTGAGACATTGTACGGGGAACTAGCTTGAAGTTGAATTTGATAGGGGATTCCATCGATTTTGTGGGAAGCCAATCTCACTTCTTTACCGATTTCGGCAACGGTCAAACGAGTTGCTATGAGTTCCTCGCTGACGTCTATTATTTTTAGGGTTAAGTCATCGAGCGTAGAGTCTGATGGATGCGGGGTGGGATGTATTGTTTTGGAGGATGATTGAAAAAGCAAGTCGAGATCAGTACGGAGAAGATTGATAGAGTCGTTTATGTGTGTGAGTACGTTGGATTTAAGGAGGTTGGCAAAATTTGTTTTGAGGAATGCTTTTAATCCATCCAAGTGATATTTGATCACTTCGCTCTCGTTGTCGTGATGAGATTGATTTTTGGATAGATTGTGGATCGCTGTCAGTTGTTTTTCTATCATTCTTCCTGTGGACTTGTAAGCTTCCACGTTACTGTCAATGCAGTTTACTGAGTCTTCAATCTTCTCTATTCTGTCGAGAATAGTTCTGCTAATATGATTGTTTTCGGTTAGCATCGCATTGATAGACTCGTTATTGCATTTAATTGCCAGCATAACATGAGCCAAGGTGATCTCTTTGCACTCGTCGCAGTAAAAATTGAAGAGACTGCAATACTCCTTGAGGTAGGTAATGGATCTCCGGGTAAGTCCGATGCATATGGCATGGAATGATTTTCCGCAAAGACCATTGCAGGCTACCCATTCCGCGTTGGGGTCAACAATTGAGCACAAAACACTAGCACAGCACTTTTCCATTGTTTATTTTTATTTGGGCTACGAAAACTTATTGACGCAATTAATTTTTGTTAGGGTTATTTATTTATTATTTTTTTTAGTTTTGTTTTGTTTTTTTTTTTTTTTTTTTTTTTTTTTGGGGGGTACAAAACTGGCACAGGTGAAACTAGGTCGACGAACAAAGACGGGAAATATAGTGAAATTTACTGATTCGGCAGTTTACGGGGTTTTGAAGGAAAGCGGAAAAGTAACAGAATTCGGTATACAAGAGAAAACACGTCCGCACAGGTTGACAGTCAAACTGAAAATCCTAAGAAATGTGATGTATCCTCCCTCATTCGTTGGTTGCAGAGCTTACATATACTCCTCAATGTGACGGGTTCGGTGTAATATATAATTCAAGTGAAGAAGCTGACCTCTCACCTTAAAAATAGTTAAAGTGGTATCTATCCAGGAGTCACCATGAAAGTAGTTGTTTTCCTTTGGGTTGTGTTGAAGAGTACGATACATGCTACTTGTTTGACTTTGTTGTACCCGTTCTGCGAATTGAATGTGCTATCCGTTAACTTATCCCAAAGTAACTGAAAGTTATTTCCTCAGGATGATGAACCATTGTACACTTCACATAGTCTCGATCATTCCCTCAGGCACTGTGCCTTACTCCGTTGCGGGTTGCTTGGAGAGCCTGTAATACGGAAGCGCCACAACTCTCGACATGAAGCTCAAATGGATGCTAAGTAAGTGTAAACATATGCAGCGGCAAGACTCCCGTTTCTAGTTGCAGCATATAATTTGGTGTATTCTGGGGTAGCCTGAATGTTTCTTAAAAGTTTTTCTCCACACCTGCGATGCATAGCACAAGACAGATGTTGCCTCCGCTTATCTGTCTTGTACAAGGTGGCGGAAAAGTTGTCGCCTGATGTTCTCTGGCTCTAATTTTTTTTATGAATGAAAAACTTTTGCTCTGCTTTTGGATCATGTTTATTTAATGTCGAGAAAATGATATCGGTTAAGTGGCCGCCGCCAGAATTGATGACCATTCGGGCCCGGTTCTCGGATTCTTGACGGATATTCTCTTTGAGGGCTTCAAGGGTCTGGGGCTTGTTGACGTAGACTTGTGACTTCAAAAAAACCCCACAAAAAGAAGTCTGGAACGGTTAAATCAGGCGATCTTGCAGGCCAGTGCAAATCGCCAAAACGAGAAATTCGGCCATCCGAAAATGCAGCCTTCAGAATTTCGGTTGTGGCTTGTGCAATATGCGCCGCTGCTCCATCCTGTTGGAACCACATATTCTCCAGTTCCAATTCATCCAATTGAGGAAGGGGAAACTCGTTGAGCGTGGTTCTGTAGCGCTCGTCGTCCACAATTGTCATTTGGCCCGCGGCGTTTTCGAAAAAATGCAGTAACTTTAAGCGGATGTAATGGCTTTGGTCTGAGTTACCTGCGGACCTTCGATGCCCCAGAAGCGATAATTTTGCTTATTTACATATTCACATAGATGGAAATGGGCCTTGTCTCCCTTGTGGTCAAGATTCAGGATGGCTTGAGCGTAGGTTACACAGGCTTGGCGGTCAACAGCTAATACCTGATGCACTGTCTGCAGTTTGTAAGGGAACATCTTACAGCCTTTCCCCAAGACCGCCGATTGATGATTAATTGCGTGGCACATCGCCTGGTCGATACTGCGGGGTCGTCTGCGATATCTTCAACCACAGCTGCGATACTCTCCGCAGAACGGCTGGGGCCGGCCAGCATCTCGTGTTGCCCCATACTCTTCTAGGCGAGCGAAAAAACGTAGTGTTTGTCCACTTGCCGTTGGACGACCGTGAAATACGCGCCGAATTTCACACTGCACCAACACCACCGACGAATTATTCCGCTCAAAAATCGTAACAATTATTCCATGTTCTTTAGGAGTATAGCGATTCATGTCTTGCTGACGTGTGTTTTGTATCTGTTTACTTCACAAGTGTCAAAGTAGAATTGACATTTGCCGCCATTTGTAAAAATTATAGCACCCTCCGACTTTTGCGCCAGTTAGTACGAGTATTTAAGATGATGTTCTTCTTCCCTAAGAAAAGTATCTTTCAGTTGATGGCTGTTTTGGCTTCTTTTAATTTCCACCGTAGATGATTTTTGAAATTCAGTTTGGGACTACGCTCGTACTATCTCCAATCTAATGTTTTTCTCTTCTTGCGTAAGTTCCTGTTCCATTCCGGTAGATCATTGTTTTGGACTCACTGATGTTAACTTTTAGATTTCATGTGGTGAAGTAGAGGTGAAATTGGTTGACCATTATTTACATCATGTCTTGAGTTTCAGCCAGCAGGACAATGCGTCCGCCTACGAGGGTCCTTTTATGTTGAAGCCGTTAAATACGATCTTCTCAGAGGGAGCTATGATGACAGGTCATCCAAAAAAATTGAGAAAAGAAGTGGACCCAATAAACACCCCTGGTTTACTCCCATTTCAGATCTGAACAAGTTTGACATATTTTTTACCATTCCATAGTTGTCCTCGTACATACTTTGGATCACCTTGAGCAGTTTCGTGGAAACTCCTAGATTGCTGACTTTGTAGACGAGGGCGTTCCTATGAACTGAATCGAATGCAGTTGTTGTAAGTCAGATTCTGCTGGCGAGCACAAATATGTGGTCGATAGTTGAGTATCAAGGTTAGTGTTTTCCCCATAGAGGGGTGCATACAAGATTTGATTTAAGCTGGGTTGAGGGTTAAGCAATTGTTGGAAGTGTGCAGCTTTAATCTGGGAAGCTCGTGCAAATACCGCACCATTCAACTTTCTCGCAACCCTCCAAAGGCATCCTCTGTAAGTGGGCCGTGTATCTTCTTTGTTTTGCAGTTGGATTTGTACTCCGTAATTGTGAGATTGTACCTGGCTCTGGAGGAGTCTGACGTTCTTACCACCCGTGACTTACACTTGATACCCTGATCGGCCTGAGCTCCGAATATGTCGAAGTAGTCCTACCAATTTGATTTTGCGCTTCTGTTTGAAGCTGTGATGCAACTGTTGACTCCATCTAGGGAGTTCGTCCAATGTCATGTCTATAATGCTGCTATTCTTGTGTCTTGTCCGAATCCAGATGGACACCAACAATGCCCGATAACTAGAACTTAGAGGTAAGATAAGACCAATTGATGTGTAGATATCAGTACAAACTCGATGCGAGTTCATAATTAAGCCAAGATTTGCCATGATGCTTACGACCGGATCGAGGAAGATCAACGGAAATTATCAAACGAGGGCTAAAAGAATTTACCTCTTAGCTAATCCTTGCTTTATGAGCACCAACTTAAGGAAGCTGTAACAAAAGATACCAAAAAGATGATTTCTTTCTTCATTCCTTCTACCAAAGAAGCGTCCGTTTTTATTGTGCAACTTAAAATTCACTTTCAACATCACAGCACGACCCATGAAACATCCCTTAAGCCGCCTTCAAAGGGATTCTTTTAAGGAAAGGACCTTTACCACAAGGTATCCTTAATGAACTCGTATAAAGGAAGATACACGATCAATTGTCTATTACAAGAAACCATTTTGTTTCTCTAATCATTCGTATGCAAATGTGAATGCCATGTAATAATGGTTAACTAAACCGTTTTTCCTCTGTTATCTGGGATTCGTTTTAACCACAAGAACCTTTGGAAACAAAACAAAAAAAAAAAAACAAAAAAAAAAACAAAAAAAAAACAAAAAAAAAACCAACATAAACGGCCATTATCCTTTAAAAGCTTTTCTCCTTGATGTTTCCCAAAACCAACAATCTCTCTGCACAAAAACAAAAAAAAAAGGAAAAAAGCAGAAAATGGGGGCAAAAAAAAAATCCGAAAACTAAACAAAACAAACAATCACACCCATCTAACAGTCCTTATACTACCTAATAACAGTTAAGCAAGGAAAACTCACCTCCACACCCTCCACCCACCCGGTGAAATCAGCCGAGGAAAAGCCAAAAATGAAGAAAAAAAACAAAAAAAAATTGTATAAACCCTCATCTCGTCGTCGAAAGCCATGTCCATTTCACTTTAACGTTCTGTATGCCATTTCAATTGGATTGACGTCACACACAGCCATGCATGCAATGATGAGGATAAATAAAACAGCAGGGCTAGAGACAGAAATAGGGACAGAGGGCTTCGTTTTGCAGCATCTTATACATGTCGTTATCCTACCACCGACCGACCGAAGGATGAAACCAAACCATGAGGATGTACGAGTAGTATACATCGAGGACATTGAAAATGATAAGCACGACGATGACGATGACGGCGACAGGGACGTTTATCGATGATGACGTAAAGCCAAAGCCAAAGCCAAAAACCGATACAAAAAGCCAGAAACGAATGTCAGCACATAGTGTAGATGAAAGACAGAGCTGCCCTCACTTTTATGCACTACACCAAAGACCATCCCCAAGACCTTGCGACCTTATTGTTTTACGTTGTTTGCCCTTAGTGGACACTCTTGCTGGAACTGATGGTTGGATGGCATTCGTGATTTCCTAGGGACTGCGAGTAGGTCAGGGAAATGGATACCTTTGTCCACTAGAGCGTAGATCCTATCGAACAAAAAAAAACTAAATCTAGGGTGTCGGATTGAAAGACAACGATAGTGCATCCAAAGGACAATTGGGTCAGCGATAGAGTGGCAAAGGATGTAATGCCAAAAATGTCTTTGTTAGTCTCCTTCATCCACAAAATATGCTTATCTGTGCACACTATACCCTCCAACTCGTTCTCATATAGTCGTATACCTAAAGTGCTCTTGCCACTGAGATATGGTGTATGCATTCAGTTTTTGCTTCCGCTCTTCTTGCCGCACATCCTACTACCATCCTGTTTTGTCTGCTACACTACATCTCCTGTTCTTGCCACGTCTGATAGTGATGATTTTGAGCTTGTGACGGTTGTGATGATGATGATGGCCTTGCCTTGCCTAGTGAAATTATTATGATTCTGGATTTTCGAAAACTTCTCGACTGTGAGACTATTGGTACTCGTACATCCTTATGTACTGTTAAATTCATTAAATAAATTTCAAATTGTTGCATTGACTCTGAATGCGGTCGAATGCTGCTGTGAGCTGCTGTGAGTTGCTGAAGAATAACGAAGCTGAGGCTAAAGTTGAAGCAAACTTTCGTTTACCAAGGATTCTTACGAATTGTGGCTTTTGGGTATATTCATTTTGTGGTGGGTGACAGTGCTTGGTGAAGGAATCTTCTGCTTGTCTTGTCTTCTCTCCGGTACTAATGGATGCAAAAATATGATTTCGGCATAACTAATTAGTGAGAATTATCTGGGAATCTGAATAGAAATCTGAGTGGGAATTTGAGAACACCATAGACATGTGCAGTTTTAGCGTTGGGATTTAGAGAGGATTTTGTGTAGAGGATTTTCTGATTTGGCATCTATTGTTGTCTAGGAAATTGTTTCTTAAAGATTCGACAGAGAAGATCCTTGCTGATTTTGTTAAGGAGACCTTGTGGTCGTACCATTGGGTTAGTGGTTGCCGGTAAGCAAGCAAATGAACATTTTGCTAAAAAATAAGCCTCGGGCAAGGTCAAGGATGGTGGTAGAGCCGATCATCTAGCACACATTACCAATTATCTTGATACGTTGTGACAATTTCTAATTATCCTCGTAGATGACATTGGTTTTGCGGCGGGGTAAGGCCAAACGACGATGGATGCTGGAATTCTTATCACAATTTGTCCGCAACTCACATCAAAGAAAATAATCCGGTGGTGTGAAATCAAATGATCTTGGAGGACAATTCACAAGTCCATTAGGAGAAATGATGATCCTTCAATTAATTGACTGTGGTGCACGCTGTGTGGTAAGAGTATGTCTACTGTCTTGTTGAGGTTTTTACACATTAATTCGTCTGGAACACGAAGAAGTCAGTAATCATGGATCATTAGCACCTTCCATTGATTGTAACATTCTGGCCGGTATCATTTTTGAAGGAATATGAAAAATGGTTACCACCAGCCTATAGAGCACACTAAAGAGTGTCTTTTTTGTAGATGCTTCTGGATTTTCTTCACTCTAAATGCGGCAATTTTACTTGTATTGGTGGAAAAGAAGATCAAGAGCAATATCGTTTTAGGCGGAACCTATGACACCCATGATGGCTAAGGGGCTTCAATTGTAGAACAAGCCGGAAATTGTAAACCAAGACCCTTCCGCAAAGTTCTCCATAAAGTTAATGGATACAGTTCCGATTGCCGTGCAAGACGGGAAATCGACTCGTTCAAGTCATCTTCAACAGCAACAGCTTCTCCGGTGCGCACTGTACGATGGGTCTGTGGATGCGTGTTATCCGTGTAATCCATGATTATTTAAATTACTTGCTCTGATGGACGTTTATGTCGACGTAATGCACGGTAAGTTTCGCGAACTGAATAACGATTTCCTAAATAAATTTGCACAATTTGCTTGCGTTGTAATTGCACAAATTTGCGCCCAATTAAAAAAAAACAAAAACAAACCTCTACGCACCCATTATCACACACAGGAAATTAAAATAAATTGATGGCGCCGTAGCCCACTGCGGACTACTTCCTACATGGTCTTCCAATAGGGACTTCCGAACTTTGATAGTTGATAGCTGTTGAAGCTGCATCTGTCAAATTGGCTGCCATTTATTCAGTCTGCTTTGCCAAATCACCATAGACGGACATAGCGTTCAACAACACGTGCAAATGGTAAAATTGTTTTATCAAAATGGGTGTTCTGTTCGAGCAACATTCCGCAAACTTCGCCCGTTTTACGGCCGCCCTAATCTTCATACCGAGAGGCTATACGCGGTGTGGTGGATAAATTTGAGCCCACTAGTTCAGTAAACGATAAACCAAAACCCGTACGTCGAAGAAACTCAAGATCTGCTGAAAACATCGCCGCTGTCCGTGAGAGAGTGCAGGAGAATCCGAGACAGTCGCTCACAGGAACTCGACCTTTCGCAGACCACAACTTGGCGAATTTCGCGTCGTGACCTGGGCCTGCACCCGTACAAAATTCAACTGACACAAGAGCTGAAGGTAAACGACTATAGACAAGGACGTGTGTTCGCTGAATGAGCTCTGGAGCAGTTGGAAACTGACCCTAATTTTCGATGAAACAGTGACAGCATTGCCGATGGCGTCTTCAAAAATATACGGCCAAATCACTCCTTCCGCGTGAACACCGCACCATACAGTAGCTTTGAGTGGATGTAATGGCTCTTCGTGCATCACACGCGGATTTTCAGTGCCCCAGAAACGTAGATTTTGCTTATTGACGTAACCGCTTAAGTGGAATTGCGCCTCGTCGCTCATGATGATTTTCGACACAAAATCGTGTCCGCTTCATCGTTGAGATTGAGGATGACTTTACAGTAATTCACACGCGACTGACGGTCAGGAGGTATTAACTGTTTGCACTTTGTACGCGAACATGTGTAAGTCTTCCACTAAAATTCACTGTAGGGTCCGTCTGGTAATGACCAATTGCGTGGCCCGTGGTCTGGTTGACGTTTCTTCTTTCTCAGCAACATTGGAAGCCACAGCCGCAATATTCTCGACCGAATGGGTACGTCAACAAACAAAATTGTCTAATTTGGGACCATACCAAACCACATGAGATCCAAGAGCGTCCAATGCATCCCGCAAAAGTCACGGTTTGGTGTGGATTTTGGACTGGCGGCGTCATCTGTCCATATTTCTTTGAGAACGACGTTGGCCAGGCCATCACTGTCAACGGAGAGCGCTATAGGTCGATGATTACCAACTTCTTTTGGTCTGATTTGGATGATATGGACACCAACGACATGTGGTTTCAACAGAACGGCGCTTCGTGCTATACAGCTCACGCCACATTGGAATTTCTGCATTAGTGATTCAAGGGCATGGTCATCTCACGTGGAGGTGATGTGAACTAGCCACCGAAATCGTGCGAATTGACCCCGTTGGACTTTTTCTTGTGGGGTTTTCTGAAGTCGTAGATCTATGCGAATAAGCCACAGACCACAGCGGCCCTCAAACCCAACATAACTCATGCCAACGGTTAAATTCAGCCTGATTTATGCGCCAGAGTCATGGAAAATTGGACATTTCGGATGCGCGCCATCCAGAGAACCCGCGGCGGACATTTGAACGATGTTATATTCCATCCATAATGGCATCGATAGGCCTTCCAAACGAATAAAAAATTTCGATGATATCTCACACACACTTTGTTTTATTTAAATTTAAAGATAGGAAGCGCTTAATGAAAGTATTCCCACGATGAATGTTTTCACTTTAAGTTTGCTACAGTCTGACAGCCGTGATGGCGTCAGAAATTCATTTTTCTGTCTTTTAGTGCAAAGCCTGGGGATTGAACCCCACACTTTTTGACATAAAAATGTACAATTTAATCAATGTGCACACATCCACCACCAGGTGTAGCGGCGTGCGAAATTAAAAAGCATTAAAAAAAATTAGAGCACTCGGTACAAAAGTATTCATGAGAACTACTGTGGGCTTTATGCACTTCGCACTTCACAGATTGGTGAAGCAAAGGACTATGTGCTCATATGTTATATGAAGCAATAGATCTAAGCAATGAAGTAATGTAGGCTTTTGCTTTATCATCCGCGAGCAAGCTCTTAATACCATTGTAGTCAGCCTACACTTTCGACAAAGGTTTTGTATAGGAAGCACAGTTTTAAGAAAGGAAATGCCTCT
The DNA here is from genome assembly GCA_963966105.1 of Volucella zonaria. Classification (NCBI taxonomy): domain Eukaryota; kingdom Metazoa; phylum Arthropoda; class Insecta; order Diptera; family Syrphidae; genus Volucella; species Volucella zonaria. The sequence goes on from OZ014534.1 coordinate 110,735,160, forward strand.
ACAAAAAAACTAGGTGTATTCAGTGTACTTTGGCTTTCAGCAACTTTGAAACTACACTCCGTCGCGAGGAAAACACTTCCAAGTATCATTGATCAATAACTGCGATTGGTGAATAGCCCCGGGAAAAAAGATATTTACAGGTTGTCCACCAAACTCTGTTATAATTTGTGCAAGTTTTCTCTTAATATTGGCCGTGTAGAACTCAAATATTTATTCCAAAAACTGTAACGTGACACAAAAGTTAACCAAGAAGTTGGTTCACCCAATATTGAGAAAACCGAAGGGCATAGTAGCTAATCCATACGGAAACTGCAGTGTCCTATTACTTGGATTAGGCAAGCAGCGCAACAATCAAGTTCGTAGCGAAGTGCTTCCTCTATATCCTAGTGGTGGTCACCAGTAACTGCATGAGTAAACCTGAACTTATGCAGACTAAAATGGCAAGGGAATGCCCGGCCAGTAAGATTATACTGGCCTACGCCGTCATAGGGTTCACAACGAAAGATTACATTATTTGACGAACCACCTAATGCCTCGGATAGAAATGGACTCACTGTTGATGACCCTACCAAATGTTTAAAGGACAACAATTTGCACGTGGAAAGTTCGAACCCACGTGCCGCCGAACAATTAGCAGAGGCTCTTGACTGCTATCACGCAGATATGTATCACCGCCATCCAGGAAGTGCGACGAAAAACTATGATATCTACGAGTACTATGGTGATTGGTATCGGGGGAAAAAACAGCGCTTATTCCGATGCGGATTTGGCCTATGTGGCAGACTTTGGCAAGAAGTCTTGAGCTTCCGGCACGTGACCGAACGTCTTATGACAATCCGCGTCAAGGCTAAATTCGCTAACATAAGTCTAATATGCGTCCATGCCTCTACAAGGACGACGCCGCCAAAGAATGTTTCTATGAGCTCCTCGACAAGAAATATGAACGATGTCCGAAGTATGACACAACGACAGGATAGGAAAGAAGGACATCGTTGGTAGGACAGTTAATAAGCATAGCCTACATTGCCTTTGCGGCGGGACGAAATATCGCTATGAGAAGCACACGGTTACCTCATCTCAACATATACAAGGGGACATGGCGGTTGCCGGATCATCAAACGCTAAATCAAATAGAACACATTGTAATAGACTTAGGCATCCCTCCAGTATTCTGGACGTCCAAACATTGACTCGGATCACCACTTTGTTGTAGCCAAGGTAAGAATACGGACTTCCCAAGAGCCGCAACAAAGAGGATCTACTGTGAGAAGAAAAACCTTAATCGCAAAAGAGCGCCATAATCTTCGTCAAACGCGTATCCCGAAATCTCTCAACTACTCCTATGCCGCCAGCATCAAGTACCGAAGACCAATGGCAGCGCTGCCAACTTGCCATTAGAGACGCCGCAACAAATGTGCGACCACTACCAAAAAATCTTTGGTTTAATGAAAACTGCCGTGAAGCACACGCAGCTAAACAAGAAACCTACAAAGCGGCGCTGCAGCGAAGGACGAGAGCTCTTTTCTTCTCCAAAAAAAGAAAAAAGGCAACGAGAAGCGCACGATCGAGGTTATTGAGAGGTTGTAGTCCAGGAAAAACATACGAAAGTTTTACCTATAGGTAAAAGGAACGTGTTGAGGCAAGAAGATCCGTACAGGAGCCTGTAGAGATGAAGAAAGAAATTTTGTAGTAGAGACACTATTGGTGCTGAGAATATGGAAAACATTCCCCTGTCAGGTAGAATAGACCAGACCTGACCAGAACAAAGTAAGGATAGCAATATCTAAGCTTAAATCCAACAAATCAGCCGAGCCTGACTGTCTACCGGCTAAGGTATCCAAAGCTACTGGAAATAACTTTGTGGAAAGCATGAACCAGCTTATTTCTTAGATCTGGTCAGAAGAGTGTTTGCCTGATTAATGGAATCTCAGTACCGTTTGCCCGATCCACAGAACAGGAGACCCTCTCAACTGCGCCAACTATGGAGGTATAAGTCTCCTCGTCTGAAACCCTGCGCCAAAAACCTGTTTGGTCTCTATCCGTGCGGTTTCAGACCACGAAAGTCCACAATAGACCAAATCTTTACACTCCTGAAAAAAAGCCCAAGAACTCCAAATCTATACCCACCATCACTTCATCGATTGTAAAGCCGCATATGACAGCATTTAGAGAGACGAGCTATATAGAGCCATGTCCAGTTCGTCTGTGCAGAATGACTTTTGAGAATGCTCGTAACTCCGCTAATATCGGTAACGACTTGAAAGAATTGTACGGGACTCATGTGCCAACACAAGAGGCACAATCTTTCAAAAGTCCGTTCAATTGCTCTCATTCGCCAATGCGTCACTGGTGTGTTTGCTAATATTGAAACGGAAGCTGCCAAAAAGGCTTAACGGTAAATAAGGGCAAGACCATGCATATGCTGTCACCGAATTAGACAGAACGTCACAATAGACAGCTATAATTTCCAGGAAATAAAGGACTTTGTCTACCTTGGCTCTGCTATGACCCAACAACACTTCGGCAGAAATAAAACGAAGATTCACTCTTGCCAATCGCTGTTTCTTTGGGCTGAGAAGCCGGAAAACTAAGGAAACTCAATATATGTAAGAGCTTGATCATCTTAGTCCTGCTTTATGGCGCTGAAGCATGGACCCTATCGAAAACGGATAAAGATATCCTTAGTCGTTTCGATAGAAAAATCCTTCGAAAAATAATCGGTTCAGTTTGTGTTGACGGGCTTTGGAGAAGTAGACTTAACGACGAACTATACGAGCTTGTCAGAAAACTGCGCATCAGTCACCTGAGATGGCTAGGACATGTAGAGCGAATGGACACCGATGTTTCGGACTACAGAGTCTTCGAATCTAACCCGGAGGGACAACCCAGTAAAGGAAGACCTCAGATTAGGTAAAGCACACAAGTAGACGGGGTCTTCAACCGACTTGAAGTGCACAACTGGAGGCAGTTAGCTACAGACCGGGTTAACTGTAGACACTTGTTAGTTGAGGTCCAGATTTCCCTCGAACTGTAGAGCCAACTAAGTAAGTAAGTAAGTATCGCACATGCGGTTTACTCTCCAGAAGGGTAATAAGTATCGGAAAAATCTAGAGACGAGCATACAATCAAGTTTAGAATAAGAACCAATGGGCACCAGAGTGATGGACGGAAATTTATATTACTTTCTGGTCCTCTGTCGTTGTGTCCACCAATTCGAAAAACCAACTATTAAACGAATTTAGTTCTATCTTAAGCCATTTTAGAAATGGTTACGTAATGGCTAAGTGCAGCTCAGCTGTGACTTAGTGTCTTTTAAGAGCCCCCTAAATATCGACTCCATTCTAGCTAGTGGATATTCTATCCCAGAAGATTTTGAAGTGCAAGAGCCCTGTCCTTTTCGCAGGGATACGAGAAAAGGAACAACAGAAAGCGGTACACTTAGTGAAGTCACTAGACCCTAGTGGCTCTAGATTGCTGGAATGCAGGCGTCCCTACCAGGGATACAAAACCGTGACATTTATTATGGTGCACGTTGTAGAGAACAATTAACGTATTGAGAATTAGATTTGCCGTCAAGCGAAGACTTAGGCACGAAGTTGTCTTAAAGATTTTAATGAGAAGAAAAAGGAATAGATTGAACGGTATCCCATCTGAAAATTGCTTCAAGTTAGTGAAGTTATCGGAAAGGTGAAATCATCGCTGCTGGCACAGGTTTCTCAGTCCTTAACATTCACAAAGGATGAATACATCGTTAGGCAGATGGATTACATTGCGGTAAACGCAAGACAGACCTTCAGTGTTCTGGTAGTCTAAGTATTGGAAATAACCAATCTTGATTCGCACCGATATCCCGGACCCCAGAATACCGGAAAACTCGTTAAAGACGTTTAAACAAGTGCCCCAAGAGCTTTAGGGAAGTTCTGTATTTCCAGCATTGCTATCGGTACCCCATCAGAAACTCCGTCTATTGTTTGGCGAAGACTGCCCACATACCTAGAAAAGGGAAGAGTATGAGGCAAACGCTACCAGAAAGATCAAGAGCTCTACAAGCACAGATCACACAAGGATAGCATATGGGCTCCCTTCCGAGATATTTAAAACAAACGCATATAATTAATTACTGCATTACAACCTCAACATTTCCGCAATTCTTGAAAATTTCTAAGGTTATCCCTATCCTAAAAAGACTTACGCTTCAACTTTAAATGACTTTAGACCAATATTCACATTGCCATGCTAGTCGAAGGTTTTTGAGAGGCTTATTGCCAAGCAAATACAATGCAAAACCACTTATCAGCCAATTCCTTGCTGAGCCCTTTTCAGTCAGGCTTTAGAACTAATCATAGCTGCTCCACAGCAGTTGTACCTATACATTTTCTGGATGACAATGACATTCTCTGCTGGGAGTTGAAACATCTTTTTGGTTTTAGTGAGAGGAGTACACAGATGATAAAAAGCTTCTTGTCAGGTACAATAGAACACAAAAGGTCCTTAATGGCGAAATATTTTACCAGCTGAAGACTTTGAAAGAAGGTGTTCCTCAGGGATCTATCTTAGGACTTCTTATGTTTTATATGTTCATAAATGACTTGCCAACGAAATGTGAATATGCTTCAATGCTTCAATTCGATTCCTAATTTTTGGCTTTGTAATAATAAATAAAGAAATATGGGCCCATGATCCCACCAGCACATAAAGCGCACCAAAACAGTGAGTTTTAATGGTTGAAGGGCGTCTCGGTAAAGGCTTCTGGGTTTTCTCCACTCCAAATTCGGCAATTTTGCTTGTTTCCATATCCAGTTAACCAAAAATGGCCCTCATGGGAGAGCAAAATTTTGCGTTGAAAATGAGGATCAAGCTGAATCATGTTTTCGGCCCATTCACAGAACCTGCGACGGGTATCATGGTCACGCGGTTTCAACTCTTGCACAAGCTGGATGTTATAAGCTTTTAAGCCAAGATCTTTCCGTAAAGTCTTCCACAAAGTGGATGGGCATAGCTCCAATTGCTGTGCATGATGGCGAATCGACTCATTTGGATTCTCCTCAACACTGCGCTCCACAGCGGCAATAACTTCTTCTGTTCGCACTGTTTGTCGCCTTGGGGAGCGTATTATCCATTAGAGTCTATGTGGTGCGAAAACGATTCATCGTGTTCTGAATAACTTGCTCAGATGGACGATTATGTCGACCGTAAAATGGACTTATCGTACGCTATAAATTTGGCGAACCGAACCACGGTTTTCAAAATAATCAAAATCAACTTTCAACTGTCAAATTGACAATCTGTAGAAACAGTGTTGCCAGCTTAAAAACCAAACCTCTAAAAAAAACACCAGGTCATTTGTAAACCATGTGACAAGAAAATACCACCGATGAACAAGATCTTAGAATCGTGTGCCCGGCGCTTACTACAGAGACATCAATCTCCTCAATATCGATAGCCTGATAAGTGCTTATCTTTGCCTAATAGATCTTCATAAATCCATCAAATGTTGGCTTCGCAATCCGCAGACCAGTAGAAGATAAGATGGTAGAACGATTGTGGTTTCATAAGAGTCGATCGATATTGACATAGCCACTATCGTTGATGTCAAAAATATGATTACATGGTGACGCGCTGCCATGTGATTCCTCCGTGATCATATTTAAAAAGATTATTTGGAACTCAGAGGTAAAGATCATTCAAAAGTTTGTATAACTGCTTGCATATGTTGATGGTATTGACATTAGTAAAAGAAATCAGTGGACCGTCACAGATACTTTTGCGGCTTTTGAGAGAGAAGTGCAGGAATGGATTTAGCAATGAAAGATATGTGTCATCGGCAAGAAAGAACACCAACGGCTACAACCGAAATGCATAACTCATAGGTTTCGGTATAAACTCAAACAACGATACAACAGTAGAAGTCTTGTGACGAGTTAGTTACTCTTGTCTTGGTTTTGGTTACACGAGAGGAAAATTTATTTTTCGGGAAATATTCGGTTCCCTTTGAATAAACGATATTCGAAAGAGAAGCCATAGTAACGAGCCCTTTGGGCTATGCAGAAAAGAAGACTTAGATTCCGCCTAGCCGGCGATACTAAGACTTGACTCATCAGAAATGCTACGTTGTGAAGAATATTCTGTTGCATTCTACACTACCACCTCCATCAAGTTATCAAGTCGGTTTCGATACTTTTCAAATAAAAAATCAGTTTCATCAGATCCACGCAAACTAAGAACGACGTCTACCTTCAACACCGTGCGCGTTTCTCTTCTAATGCCGGATTTTGTTTTTAACTATTGTAGAACCTATAGTAGTTCCATGTAATTCTTAGCTTCTAATAATTAAATTAATTTGTATAAAAAAACATTATAGCTGTTAAGGTAGCTAAAGATTGCCAAGGTCTTGCTACAAGATGCATCATTGCATAAACACCTCTAATCGGTGATACTGTATCTCCGACTAGCGGGAGACTATGTAATGAACATTCCAGTCAGGCTGTCGACCTTAATGTTTATTACAAGTTAAGACTTATTAGGAGCGTGCACTAGTAATAACAAATCTCGTATCGAAATTCCTAATACTACCTGGGCTTGAGACGTATCGCTGCAAAGCTTCTGCCGAAGGACTTTCCAGCAAAGGGCATTGCAAAAGACATGTTTTCCCAGGCTGGTGCCTACTGAACATTCATCAAACGTAATCGTATCATTACTGGTGGCGAAAGGTGGATTTATGAGTACGACAAGCACATCATTTGAAAAATAAATTCCGCAAAATTTTAAACAAGGTGACATGCTACCTTTACTGAAATTTCTTAGTCCTTCGTAGAAAGATGAGTAAACGCTTCAGTGATAAGGTGCATTGGCACATCAGCGCCGAGTATCTGCAGCCTGATGCGAGCGCATGAGTCAGCCCAGTCAGCTTCCTCCATCTCCTAAAAAGAACAACCAGCGACCACGTCGACGTGATCCGACAGAAGGGAACGCTACGTTAATGGCTGAGCATATTGTATTGTATTTGTATTGTATTTGTACGAGGTCGGGTCAATAAGTCCGTGACTTTTGGATTAAAACACAGATTTTTTGATAAAAAAATTATTTTATTTTTCAACGTAGTCTCCCTTGAGCTCTATACACTTTGTCCAACGCTTCTCCAATTTTTTTATCCCTTCCAAAAAAAATGATTTGTCGAGGTCCTCAAAATGACGAGATGACTTCATCATTGGAGTCAAATCTTTTTCCACCAAGCCATTTCTTCAGGTTTGGGAACAAGAAGTAGTCGCTCGGAGCCAAATCTGGAGAATAGGGTGGATGAGGGAGCAATTCATAGCCCAATTCATGGATTTTTGCCATGGCAACTGCACATGTGTGCACCCTTGCATTGTCTTGGTGGAAAAGAACTTTTTTCTTGGTCAAATCGTCATTGAATCGGTCCAATAAGTTGGCATAATATTCCCCATTGATTGTTCTTCCCTTTTGAAGGTAGTCAATGTGGATTATCCCGCGTGCATCCCAAAAAACAGTCGCCATAACTTTATTGGCTGACAAACCCACCTTGGCCTTCTTTGGCGCCGATTCACCCTTAGAAACCCACTGTTTTGACTGTTGTTTGTTCTCTGGTGTGTTGTGATGGATCCATGTTTCGTCCACGGTTACAAAACGGCGCAAAAACTCCTCCATATTGCGATTAAACAACGCCAAACCTTCCTGTGAAGTTGTTACACGATTGCGTTTGTGGTCGACTGTGAGCAAACGCGGCACATATCTTGCGGAAAGCTTTCTCATGCCCAAGTGATCATTCAAAATTGAAACCACTGAGCCATGCGAGATCCCTACGGCTTCCACAATCTCTCGCACTTTCAATCTTCGGTCGGCCAACACCATATCGTGAATTTTTTCGATTGTTTCGGGTGTAGAGACCTCAACTGGGCGTCCAGGACGTTCGGCATCTTCAGTGCTTGTACGGCCACAACGAAATTCAGTAAACCACTTTTTTACCATTGAAATGGATGGTGCAGAGTCCCCATAGTATTTATCAAGCTTAGCCTTGGTCTCGGTAATGGTTTTTTTTCGCAAGAAATAATGCTTAATAAGCACACGAAATTCACTTTTTTCCATTTTCTCCTCAAATTAGTGAGTAGTCTGATAAAAATAGCTGTCAAACACAAACTAACTGACGCAGCAAGTTTAAATTTTGACAGGAGTCAACTGACAAATGCCTGTTGACAGGAGCAGTGTTGCTGTTTCAGTAAAGAGGTCAGAAATTCAAAAAGTCATGGACTTATTGACCCGCCCTCGTACTTAGATTAAAATTACATTAATACTACAAGATAGGATATCTTTTAAAAGCACAGTTTTCCAGACGTTACAGATTATACGATATATTAACAATTAAGATACATTTTGAGAACAATTAAGATAATAAAAAAAAAATAAAATAAAAGGGATAAATAAAGAGAGATAAAAGTAAATAAATAAATAAATAAAAATTATATTATAACTATTACATTAAATAAGAAGAAAAGTCATATCTAAGTTAGGATGCGGTTATCGGAAAGATGAAGGAAAAGCTTTTTCTGAAAGACGGCATATGAGTTGATTGCCTGCAATTCATATGGAAGATAATTCCAGGCGCGAATTGCAAATACAAAAAAGGATCGCTCTCCAATGCAATGTGTGAATGAAGGTATAATTAGTTTTTTACCTCTATTAGATTGTGCAAAATGAAGGATTTCAAAAAGATAACTATGAGACTTAGTTTGTATAATTTTAAATAGTTTTAATAATTGCGAAAGTTTAAATACAGATTAAGATTCAGACCGTAAATTGAGGATGCAAAACTGGACACACTACTGAACCTAGGAATATTATAAATAAAACGGATACAGTCGTTAAACGCAACCTTTAGTCTATTCATACAAACAGAGTCAAGACAAGGGAACACAGAACAATTAAACAAAATGTAAGTCATTATAAGCGTTTTAACTAATCTTGTTTTTACGAGGTGATGCAAGTAGTTCGTCGAGTATCGCAATCTGCGGAGTCCACCATAAACTTTTTTCAGCGTGTCTTTTATAGCATCACAACAGGTAAGTGAAGAGTTAATATGGAAACCAAGGTATTTAGCAGAATTTACAACTTTAACGGGGTTGCCATCAAGGACAACAGGTGAAAAATCAGTTGAACAAAAGTCATTATTTGAAAAAAAAAACAATACAAACTGTCTTGTCGGGGTTCAACTTCAATTTGTTACCTTTTGACCAGTAGGATATGTTATCAAGATCTTCATTCACTCTGGCAAACACAATCTTCTATAAGACCAATAGGACGCGAAGAATATATAATCACATCATCAGCGTACATGTGAATTTTGCAATTCTTAACAATACCTGAAATTTCATTGTTAAAAAGGGAGAACAGAAGTGGTCCCAAAACAGACCCTTGCGGAACGCCTTCGTGAATGATTTTAGAGTTTGAGTAACCAAGCTCTGTGGCGACCGACTGTACTCTATCCCTTAGGTAACAGCTTAATAGCTTTGTGGAAGAGTTTGAAAAATTAAAGCTATTTTTAACCTTTGTTAGTAATAAATAGTGATCAATACAGTCGAAGGCTTTGGAAAAGTCTAGAAGAACTGCTATACAGATATCGTTACGATCTAAAGCAGATCGAATATCAGTAGTCACTTTTAGAACAGCAGATTCACAACTGTGTTTGCTTCGAAAACCGGATTGCCATTTCGAGAGCTTATTATTATCATCCAGGAATTTCTGTAATTGGAGAGATAAAACCTTTTCAAAAGCTTTTGACAAGAAACACAATATACTAATTGGTCTGTAGTCGGCAGGACATTTTGGACTAGTCTTTTTGGGTACAGGAATAATTTTAGCTATTTTCCAACTATCTGGGAACTGGGAGCTGTATATACCGTAATTAAATATATGATGAATGTAGCAAATGACATGAAGTAGTATAAGCTTAAGAAATCGAGGTGATATATCATAAGGTCCTGTGGCATTAGATTTAACAATGTATTACATCGAGTTCAGTAATACATTGAAAACCGAAATTAGGACACAATTCAGGAGAACATAGATCTAGGTTAAGAGGAGAGGGATCAGGAGGATCCGGAGAAAAAAAACGCACTCATTTCAATCGGAGATAATGAACACATGGATATTTTATTATCAGTCACTACACCCAGACCTTTCAGATTCTTCCACAGTTGTTAGACCCTAATTTAGGATCAAGTTTCTTTAAAAAATAAGACCTTTTACAGTTACGGATACGAGTTGTAACTTCGTTGCGTATAATACAGTATTGTTGTCTATTTTCCAGTGTAGGATTTCGTTTGAATTTCTTAAAAATACGCTCACGCTCAGTAATCTTACGTTGAATTTCGTTATTATACCAGGGACAAGAACAAGACTTAACACGCTTGGTTAAAACTGGAACAAAATTATTATATAAGGAGTTGACTAGATTATTAAAGATTTCAACCTTTTCACTAATTTTGGCCGTTAGATATATACGAGTATCATGCCAATTTAAACTACTCGTATAAAGCGTCCGCGTGAGCTCTATAAGATTGATGTCCTTAAACGATCTAAAACTAAAGGTATTATCACAGTTGTATCTATATATATTAAAGTCAAAAGAACAGAAAATCATATCATGAATGAATTCGCTTGCCAGTTTAATTTGGTCAAAACATAAAACACTCGACGCACAATTAGTGAGAAACATATCAAGTAACGAGGGATTATTCGTAGACTTAAAACAGGTGGGATAACGAGAATTCACTACTGACAACCCTAATTTATCACAGAAATAATGAAATTGACTATTTATATTATTGCACTTTAAAATGTTGACATTAAAATCACCACCTACCAAAATTTTCCTGTATTTTAGATGTAGTTTTAGTAATGTGTCTTGCAGTTCCGCTAAATTTTCCTCAATGAAACAGTGAGGGGGCGAATACACTACAACAAGGAGCATTTTATCATGTGCAGAACTGACTTCTAAACAGTAAAATTGTATAATAGACTTAGAAGACTCATACACAAATTTTGGTTTAAAAGAGTTTTTGGCATAAATACACACCCCACCACAAACCCTTTTTTTTACGGTCATTTCTAAACAAAGCAAAATTAGGTATTTTCACCATTTTCGACAGTATATCACAGTTAAGCCAAGATTCAGAAACCATTAAAATGTCAATCTTAGAAGCATAGACGTCAGAGTACTTGACAGCGTTAAGTACAATACACCATTGCAGAGGAGTTCAAGAATTGCTCAACCTTAGGTGTTAAGACTGCATTCGGCAATATAAGGCAAACATTTGGTTTTTCAGATCGCCCCTCAGATGTTGGTGTAAAACTCTCCAGCCATCCAAAGTCACAGACACCTTTCTTCTTAATTCATGGTTCCTGTATGGATACGAGGGGCGTTCAATATATCTCGGTATCGATATGAAGGAAAATGCGAATTCAATTTAAATTGTTTTTATTTTTCAATATGATCTCCCCTAACATCAATGCATTTGTTACATCTTGAGATAAGCTTTTTTAAACCCTCAAAATAATAAATTTCCTCTTTCTCTGCAAAATACCGACTTGAGTTCTTCATCATCCGAAAATCTTTTTCCACGAAGACATTTTTTCAAATCCGGAAACAGGAAATAATCACTAGGGGCAAGGTCTGGATTATAGGGTGGGTGTTGGATTTCTTCGAAACCACAATCTCGCGCAGCAGCCTTGGAAACTCGCGCCGTGTGAACAGGAGCGTTGTCATGAAGAAGCAACACACCCGCTGCGAGTTTACCCCGTCTTTTCTTTTTAATTTCCTCCCGCAAATTATGCAAAGTGGAAGCGTAGGATGTGACGTTGATGGTTTCACCTTTTTTTTTTGTACTCAATGAGCAAGATTCCCTTTGAGTCCCAAAAAACTGTGGCCATGAGCTCTCGGGCAGACGGAGTGACTTTGAACTTCTTCGGGGGGTCTGTTCCTTTTTTATGCCACTGCATGGACTCTTGTTTGCTTTCAGGGTCATAGTGGTGGACCCATGTTTCGTCCCCAGTAACAATTCGATCCATAACACCGTCCGCGTTCTCACTACACATCTCCAAAAGCTCTCTACAGCATGCGATTCTCACTTTTTATCTGAGGCGCTGTGAGCATTCGTGGCACCCACCTTGCACTGACCTTTGAAAGGTTAAGATGGTCATGAAGAATGGTGTGAATGGTACCAATTGAAAGCTTGGTGATCTCTGCCATCATTTTCACCTTTATTCGGGCATCCTCAAGAACAAGTTTTTCGACTTCTTTGATGCTTTCTCCCATACAAGCAGTAGCCGGGGCGCCGGAGCGGGGGTCGTCCTCAATGCTCTCTCTGCCTCTCTTGAACTCACTTGACCACTTTTGCACAGTTGATAATGAAGGTGCGGAACCCTGGTAAACAGCCACCATCTCTTCATGAATAGTTTTTTGACTTTTTCCTTGCTTAGTGAGAAATTTAATTACAGCGCGATGCTCAATTTTCACCATCATCGCCTCAGTTGCCATTATGATTCTGTTTAACTAGAGATAAAACGCGAATTAATAATCACATTTATATGAAATTTTACATGAATGCACTAAAATAATAGTATTACTTGATAAATAAGTCAATTTATATATGCAACCACAGCTTCACCCCGATACCGAGAATATCTTGAACGCCCCTCGTACTATAAAAGGCTTCGTATTTAAGCGAGACGGCTCTTATTAGCTGTCGTATGGAGATAAAGTTCAAATTCGCCCTAAGCACAGGGACACCAGTCATATACAGGGTGCGTCATCTTTTATGTCGGTATGTAAACTTTGGATAACTTCGAGATTCATCAACCGATTAACTTGAGCAGATATGTACAATTTTAACCAGGAATCGGTTCACACCGAAACAACGCGCAGAAATAGTGACGCTATACATAGAAAATAGTCGTTCAGATGTGTTAACTCATCAACGTGCATATTGTCGAAAATATCGTGACCAACAAGCACAGTCTGACAACACTATTCGTCGTTTGGTGTCGAATTTTGTTGAGCACAGGACAGTAGGAGATCGTCGACAAGCCGTTCATTAACGCCCAAGACGTTCTAATGAACTGGTTGCAGCGGTAAGAGAAAGTGTTGCCGAGAACCTACACATGTCGTATCGCCACCTACACATATCTGACGCCATTAATGAAAAAAATTTCCACATTTGGGGAACGGAGAATCCACACGAGATCCGTGAAACACAATTGCATGACCAAAAAGTGATTGTTTGGGCCGGCGTTTGCGCCAAAACCATCATTGGGCCAATTTTCTTCAGAAAAACAGTCGATGGGAATCGATATTGGCGGTTGTTGGCTCATTATGTCTGCCCACAAATGTGTGAAAAATGTCTGGACGGTTACTGGTTTCAGCAAGACGGTACGCCATGCCACACTGCAAATCAAACAATGCAGTTCCTGCAACGAAAATTCCCTGGGCGTGTGCTGTTAAAAAATGGCGGCATTGACTGGCCATCCAAGATCTCCAGATTTGACCCTACCGGACTTTTTTTTATGGGGTTATTTGAAAAGCGAAGTCTACACCAGCAGGCCTCAGACCATTGACGAGCTCAAGGCAAACATTTGTGCTGAAATCATGCCGCCCAAGAAGCTGGAAAAAGTGATGGAAAACGCAACAAAAAAGGGCACATTTTGCTTTGGTCAACAAAGGCGGCCACTGGATTGAAGTTGTATTCAACAACTAGTCCAAATAAATTGTAAAGGACTAAATTAAATAAAAATACTTCATATATGGAAATCGGTTGTTTTTTTGTTGTCTCTTATTCAATATTCACATACCGACATAAAAGATGGCGCATATATGCGTTCTTAATGGTCTCGACAGAAGCCTAAGTCCACAGCGGAAGCAAAGTCGTCCTTGTTTTCCCGATCCTTTCTCTCTCAGTGAGGAAACATTTTTCATTTTTAGGTGTCAAGTCTAAGGCTGTATATATGAAGACGCATAGGCACGCAAAAAACGGGTGGCAAGATAGCAATGAAAGTTTTTTTTAATTGTTATTCGTATGTTTCGGCAGCTGTCAAAGTTACCAGTGACATCCAGCTGTCAAAATATTCAGTAAGGTTTGGCATTTCATGATGCATCGTTCTAAGCTTGCCGAACGTGCGGAAATACGTTGTAAATACGCGTCGTGAATCTTGTCGTGAGGTCGGTCGTCATCATGGCTTCAGTATGCAGACAATTCGTCGTACCGTGAAAAATTTTGAGCGTAAGCCACTAACCAGACAGAGATTGGTGCAAAATGAAGAAAACATAGCGGTCAGTATCGAAGAAGACCCAGAAATATCGATTCGGCGCCGATCAATTGAATTGGGCATCGCCAGAGAGTCAACCCGTCTTATTTTGCGGTTGGATTTGGGCCCAAATCCATATAGGATTGAGCTGACGCAAGAAATGAAGTCGTGTGACTATAGACAAAGCCGGGGGTTCGCTAATTGGGCGGGAGATCCAGATTTTATTCAAAAAATCATCTTTTTGGACGAGGCCCATTTTCAACTCAGCGACTATTTCAACAAGCAAAATTGCCATTATTGGAGCGAATACAATCCACAAGTGTTCGGCCAAGCAACAATGCATCCACAAAGATTGACTGTGTAGTGCGGTTTATGGCATGGTTGTGGCATCATCGGACCTTATTTCTTTTGAAATGAGGAAGGATACACGTTACCGTCAATGGTCTCAGGTATTGAGTGATGTTAATCAACTATCTGTGGTCAGAGCTCGACAACATCGACTTTGGCGACTGGGTCATTTTATGGTGAGCGTTCATCAATTGGCCGCTACAATTATGCGATTTGACACTACTCGATTATTTTCTCTGGAACTATGTCAAGTCCTTAGGCTACGCTAACAAGCCAACCACTATAGACGAGCTCGAGGTCAACATTCGGCACGCTATCGCCGGAATAACGCCGTGCATATTGGACCGAGTCGTCAAAAATTGGACCGACCGCTTGAAGTATTGCCAGCAAAGCCGAGGCGCCCATTGAATGATGTGTTATTCCATACATAATGGCATGAACGTAGCTTCAAAATAAAGCCAGAATCAATTTTATATCTCACGCCGTGGTTGCTTTATTTAATTTGTTTTCCCTATCGTTCTTATCTAGTCACCCTATATTATCCGATTCCCTGAATCAGCCCCTGGATAGCGCGCGTTAGTTTCTTCAAACGAGTAGGCTTATCCGTTCAGAAGCTGCATGGGGTCTTCACCTAAGAGTTCCATCTTCTATATCGCAGCCCCTCGTTTGAGTGCAAAAATTCCCTGCTTTAGCTAGCTCCCTTATTCTTCTCACTCAGCGTCGTTCAGACTGTTGTCATTGAAGTTAAAAAATTTCCAAGGCCCCAACGTGACTGATGTATTGGAAAGCTATTAACTGGATAAACTGACGGACTTCAGGTGGGGACGTTTTCAGAGCAACAACGTCGACAATGACCAAGTTGTTGGATCAATTGTTTCAGCCCAATTGTTGCTTCCCGTTAGATGTTTCATTTCTTGCTGGGTACCAGGCAAGCTTTCTTGTTCTTGTTATTTAACCAGAATTCCATCTTCATCCAATTAGACAAATATATGAAATAACAGCACGTTTCAATGCACATACATATTTGTCTACTAAACCCAGTTTGTTTGTGGTAAATAAGAGATGAAGTGCTCTCCGAAAGAATGCTAAAATTCACATTCAAATTCAAATTCAAATTCAAATTCAGATTCATTCTATTTCTAAAAGAATAAATTAAAACTTAATCACCAGAAAATGAAGAAAACATCAAAAGATTACTCGTATCTAGTATCTAGGCATCTGTGCTTCTTCCTTATTGATGATTTTGCATATTCACAAATGACCTGTGCTTTATGTTTTCACTCAAACATTTTCAAAATTTATTCGCCTGCATATAGATTTCATATCCGTTCATACTGTCTATCGCATTCGCCACGTTTGTCAAATATTTCCTCCTTCCTATTGCAACTGAAGGATACTTTTGAACAAAATCAAATACAGAGATACTCCAGTTTATGTTCAGAGTGCCGAAGGATACCCTATTTTCACTCAAGTCGAACTGTGATTTCACTTAAGGTCAGCAGCAATAAAGTTGTGAACTGCCAATCCGTGAATCTGCGCTACTTACAGAATGAAGATACAGCACTTTGGACTAAAAAAAAATGGAGCCTCCATCCTTTATTTCGAAACTTTTGTTTCCAAAATCAATAGATCCATACCCTATGGGATTGGGCATAAGCATAATCATATAGATTCCACTGGTACCGCAGCCGAGCAGCATTCTCCTCTCAATATTTGAATTTAGCATATAAAGAAGAAATTTCATGCACGTGAAGCCAGGGTTATCTAAAATTTCCTCCGCTGGGAATTGAGTTCTTGTTTTCTGTCCTGGAGGAGGAGGAGGATGCTCCGCAACCAAGCTACCATAGTAGTTGTGCGAGTATTTGAGGAAAAATTGTATAGCACATCCATGAGGAAGCACCTCTTTGGGGTGGAAAATTTGATTTTCCATTTCTTTGGCAAATTCAATTTATAACGTGCATTCGACTTTGCAAGGTGAGGAGTTTTATGTGTCGCATGGTTCCGTATGTGGTTCGATATACGCGGATATATGGTTTTTGTTCCACGATTGCAACCACATCTGTAAGTCTTGAAACAGAAGAAGTGACATTTTAGGTAGGTACACCTCTGAGGTTGGATGTGATGTGTGTAAGTAATGCATTGGCGGCACCGATAGTAATTTAACTTAAAAGGGAGCGACTTGAATCCTTAAAAGGTTTTAGCTTCCATCATACGGTTGAGATACAATTAATGTAATTGATGACATGAAAGCAAAATTGTTTATTCACAAAGTGAACTTTTATACTTGATTTTGTCATGAAAATAGTATTAGAGGGTTGAGATATTAAATACCTTAGCTGGGTTCCTTCGAAAAAAAAAAATTTAACAAATTCTCAGACTCCTCGGACTTCAACTTACCTGAAAAGAAAGAAGAAAATGACATGTTAGTTCAAATATATAAGAGTTTAAAAATAAAAAAAAGACCGATACAAGTATCATAATTCCAAAAATGACTAAAAGATTTCGAAGGCGATAGTCTTTCCCACACTGGTTAGCAATATTCTTCGCTATCCAGGAAAGGCACCCAGCAATCAAAAGCCCTAAACCCATTTCATCAACCCCGAACATGCATGACAGACTCCTGGAATGGATTGTAGATTAATCAAGGTCTTGAACACAAGGACAAAAATACCAAAATCTTTTTGGCGGAATCATTATTGAACATGCATTCAACATACCAAAGCAGCAGTTCTTAACTTGTTTAAGCAGAAGTCACGTTTTGAAAACTCATAGAGGAACAACTCCGAATTCTCTGATCTTCGTCTTGGGCCTGGCACAAGTATCAGCTAGGCCAACAAGCCAAGAACTCTCTATTAGGAGTCCCTTGGTATGTGAAGATCCAGGAGTTTTCTATGATCACTCCACGACGAATCTCTAAAAGTGCATAAAATGAGGATTGAGGAAAGTGGTGGATTTTTTTAGACGCTGAAACCTTATTTGATAGTAAAAAATAGTATGGGCTAACAAAGAGGGTCGAATAGCGCTACCTTCAGGACCACACAAGGCAACATTGAGTATGTCCTGAAGACACTGTCAACTGGAACCCTCAATCATTTGATTCACGCTAACGTTTCAAGAGGTGGGAATGGCACAACAAACTCTCAAGACAAGGGATTACTTCCTATGTACCAGACAATATCAATTATAGTCAAGGATCAGCAATCTACAGTGATTGCTAACTCAAATGTACTCTATTCTGTAAAGAAACATTGTGTGGATCTACCTATAGTTATTCAAGAACTGAGACTTGAAGTTCCTATTCTCCGGAGCGATTTTGTTCATTTACTCGATGTAGCTCAGACCACTATGCTGAAAACTTGTTATATCTTTCAGGATTACAACCAGCTTAGAGAGTTCATTTACCGGCTTAACATTTTTTTGGGTTAGGTAGAATCATGAATGCGACCTACGGCAGATATATACATCGATAGTTCCGACTAGATATAATATAATAATAAATATAATGGTAATAATAATAATATAGAAAAATATATCATGTGCAATCCTCGGGTAGAACATCATTCATCTATACTTAGTTGATGATTTTTAGTATGCTTCCAAAGAGTCCATTTTTAGTAGCTCTACAAGCTACTCCATTTCCATTTTTAGTAGCTCTACAAGCATGCCATAATAGCCCTCAACAGACAACCACTTTGCAGCTGCTGGATATACTACTTAGGAACACTAGTCTCCAAATTCCGATGTCTAGGATTTTCCAACTATAATGTAGGGTCAGTATTACTTATTCGAAGTCAGCTGTCGATTGCATGACAATTAATTTTTTTTTATAATTTCCGCGCGCTCGAGGAATTTACTAAGTACCCTTAAAATGTTTGCACACAACGAGGGTGAAGGAAAATCGGAGAGGATAGAAAGAGAGGCACCGGCGAACGTTGGTTTTAAATGCTTGAAGATTATAATGACTAGAAAATAAAGAGCCCTTCCTACATTCCATAAGCGAGTTGTACAGCTTAGGAACGAATCACGACATTTTAGAGTACGTCCGAAAGTGGGCTTGAGGGTATAATGATGAGCATTCATAGCGAGACGGGTGTTACGGCCAAAAGTTTGAAGGGGCGGAATGCTACTGGCTACTTCTATGGAGCACTGGTGGTGGAAATAGCGATAAAAAAAAGCGAGGCAGGAGACATTACGTCGGTGTTCGAGGGTATCAATTGATTGACTGATATTAGTATCATGTTTGAGTCATATCGCACGGTTTTGAATCTTATTGAGCAGGTGCAGAGATGTTCTAGGCGCAACCGACCAGATGTGGGCATTGTACTCCAATTTTGGGCGGATAAATACCTTAAACATATATTGAGGGCAGATCAGAGGGGGTAAAGTATTTCTTACACTGCTTGAGGAAACCTAGACATTTCGCAACATTTTCGACGACACCGAATATGTGGTCATTCCAACGTAAGTTTTCATTGACACACTTACTGAAAATGGAAAGTTTATCGGTTTCGACGATGCAAGTGTTATTCATGGATAATGGCTGGGTGTTTAAATTTCGCTTTACCGACAGCAGACAGCACTGTGTTTTGGAAACATTAAGTTCTACTCTGTTAGTGGTTCCCCAATCAGTTGTGCTGTTAATATCACAGTTTAATGAGCATAACATACGAACAAAGACGTGAGTCCCGGAGCGAATATGAAACGCAGAGAGTACTGTCGTCAGCAAAAGAATATTTGGATTAGAAGTAGCAGACAAGAGATCTTTGAAGAAAATTGAAAAGAGTGTCGGAGACAGAACGGAGCCCTGGGGCACACCAGCATTTATTTTGTGAATATCAAACTTGAAACCATCAAAGACAACTTGAACTGAACGTTCCAAAAGGTAATTTCTAGTTCATTGAAGAAAGAGTCATCGATTCCAACAGCACGTATTTTCGACAAAAGAGCCTGACACCAAACTCTGTCGAATGCCTTAGAAATATCAACTGCAACTATCTTGCTTTCACCAGACTGATGTACACTTTGGTTCCACTTCTGGATGGGACATGCCATCAGACCACCAGTGGACCTGTTGCTACGAAAACCGTCTTGCCGGTCATTGAAAAGTTTTCGTGTTTCGAGATATTTCATGAGCTGACGGTTTATTAGCGTGGCATAGAAACGCTGGAAAGAAGGGACGTAAGTGCAATGGGTCTGTAGGAGGAGAGAGAAGAAGATTCGCCTTTTTTAGGGACGGGCTGGACAAATGCTGTTTTCCATCTGCTCGGAAAGGGTCCTAAAGAGTAGGATTGATGAAAAAGCTTACGCAGTGGTTTCGCCAGAGAGGAAGAACACCTCTTCAGAAGTAAGGGAGATATACCATCTGGACCAGCGGATTTGTCTTCAAGAACTCTTGGTACTACACGAGTGCGAAAGTGGATTTGTCCCATTGAAGATTCGACGCACTCAAGTGCGGAGACAAAGCACAATCTGGGAGCGTTGAGCTGGCCGCAAAGTGTACAGCAAGCAGATTGCCTTTGTCCAAAAAGCTGGCAGCTAGAATCTCATTGTAAATAAGCGTTGGGATAGAGGATGAGGCAGAATTTCTAATATTTTTGACCTTTAGGACATTGCCGTATTATGTGAACGCATATCATATCAGTATGGCTCTAGGCCGGAAAGTCCACCATCGACCAAATATTCACACTACGGCAGATCTTGCAAAAAACCCATGAGCTCCAAATCGATACACACTACCTACTTGTAGTCATCGGTTTTAAGGCCACGTATGACAGCATCTATAGAGACGAGCTATACAGAGCAATGTCTAGCGTTGGCATCTTTGGCAAACTCGTCCATTTGTGCAGGATGACGATAGAGAATGCACGCTGCTCCATCAGTAAAGAACTCACCCAGATCTTGATGTCAAAAAAGGATTTAGACAAGGCGATACAATGTCAGGCGATTTCTTTAACATCATTCTTGAAGAAATTGTGCAAAACTCACGCGCCAACCAACTCGAGAGGCACATATTGACATGTCAGTGGCGCTTTCGCGAGTATTGCGGAGGGAGTGGAGAACATGAGCTTACCAGTCAATGAAGTATATGCCGTCAACCAGAAAAGACACCCAACACCGACGTCTTGGACAGAGCGTCACCCTCGACAGATATAACCTTAAGGCAGTTAAGAACTTTGTCTACCTGGGCTCCGTTATCAATTCAGACAACGTCACCATCGCTGAGATCAAACGAAGTTATTCTTATTGCCAATCGCTGCTTCTTTGGTCTAAGAAGGCAATTGACTAGCAAAGCCCTCTCTCGAACAACAAAAGTAATCCTACATAGTCCCAGTCCTGCTCTATGGCGCAGAGGCATGGACTTTTTCAAAAATGGATGAGGGTGCTCTTGGCTGCTTTGAGAGGAAAATTGTTCGGGTGATTTTCAGTCCCGTCTGCATAGACGGTGAGTGGAAGAGGAGATAGATGGCAGGTCCGAAAAGTCTTCGAATTCATCCTCAAGGGACAGCGTATTAGAGGAATTCCGTGACTCAGGTGGCGCACGCAAGTGGAAGGGGACCTCAGCCAACTTAGCGTGCGAAACCGTAGGCAGCTAGCTAAAGATCGAGCTGGCTGGTGGAGACGCTTGTTGGTTGAGGCCCAGGTCCACCCGACCTGATCCTAAACTAGTGTTATTTTTGTGGAGGCTTTCGTTTATTTCACTGCGCAATTCCAGAACAGCGTCTTCAGTAGATCTGCCTTCGCGGAAACCAAACTATTGGTTTTTGAAAAATGAGCATAACAGCGGAAGTCTATGGTTGCAAAAGTAGGTATCGACTTGGGATAAATTAAAGATTTTCCTCTCAACGGTCCGTAATAAGACGAACTTACTTTCCAGGACGTAAACTTCAATACCCTTCGAGCACCAGTGCACGCAGAAGAGAATCTTCTTTTCGGAACTACGAGCAATGATACGTACAATTTCCACCGAATATGGCCTCACTAACGAGCTTGTCCAAGGGAAAGTATGCCAAGTGCTAAATGAGTTCCGTCAGTTTTAAATCAATTCCCGCCCCGAAACAAGATACGCGTATTGTTGTTTATTTCGCGGTAAATTTTTATTAATTAAAAAAAATTAATCAAACAAACAAGGGCGAATGGATATTCGATTGCTGTTGCTGCTTTTGTTTTTGTGTTTTTATGTTTTTGTTGCTGCTACCGTACGTGCTTCTTCCGGGGGAAAGCTTTTCTGTTTACTGCTCAATCCGCAGATTTTTGAACGACTTAATTTGGATGGCGAATAAAGGGAAAAGAAAAACTCATTTCTCCACGGAATGCAAATTTCCATGTGTACATACGTTAACACAATGTCCTTGCTGCTGTTGATGTGGATGTAGCTATGGCTGTGGCTGTGGCTGTGGCTTATCCCTTTAGGCGAGATGGCTACTTCATTACGTATGCGTCAATGCAAATAAATTGCATTAAAATGTATCTCATTAATACAGTTCACTTACAGCAACAGACCTGAAGTTCATGGTATACTCGTACACATACTCTTACCATCACCTCGCAGTCCGGTCGGCAAAGCCTTCCGCTTTAAACCATCAGTTCTCAACCCCGAGCCTTAAATTTCCAACCCTCAACCGTCAACCCTTGGTACGTGTAAAGGTTTAAGTGCTGCAATCCGATTCTGTGCTTTGGGGCACGCTAATTGGTTGACATTTATTACGGTTTATTACAACGGAGTTAATGGCTTGTTCATATGTGTATGTACATCCCAACACACAGGGTGGACACACAATAACATTTCCCATTTAAAATTATTCACCAAAGTTTTATTATTGCTGCCGCTCTATTGTCCAAGGATCATTTGTTCTCTGTGATGCTGCTGTTGTTCTTGTTGGTGTTGTGTAATTTATCCAAGTGCAGCAACTGCAGTAGTGTATATCATTCAGTCCAGAATCATGGTCCATTTATTTGAGAAAACACTGTAGAGCCGCTTTCAACTTGTTGATGGGTGGGTTAATAAATTTGGTTTCATTTGTGGCTACTCATGATGTGGTAAGGATTTGCTTTATGTCCCCTTCAAGGATATGCTTTATTGGACTCTTCAGGATCACAGAGAATAAGGAAAAGGATAAGATGAGTTGTAAACACTTTAGTTGATTCTCTCTACTGAATTCCTTTCTATTTCATGAGCTTCCGTCGAGGAATGCACTAACAATTACGAGTATTCCACATGAGTAAACATTCATCGGAAAAGGTACGAATATTTGAAATCCACTCCTTCCAGGGATGTTATTGTGTATAACTGGATTATTAGCTGTGAGGAATACAAGTCGTTGCATTACCCTTTAATACAGTTGATTACCCTTTCAGTAGAACGCCAGTGGCATGTAGTACCTACTCGTAGCCTTTGGCTGTAACCAAGCATAAAATTGCCTGCAGTTCTTGAGAGTTACTTCAAGCATAAAAGTTACTACCTTTTGAGAGGTAGAAGCAATAAAACGGGTCACGGCACGGCACTCTCTGTCATATAATCCTGCGATTGACTATACTCGTACTTCCCACATTGGTGGTGATGTTCTTAAGTTCTATTACTAGAGGGTGCACCATGAAGCTTTGATGGGTTGGAGTTGATTATTAGCTGTTAACGCAATAGGTGAGGAACTGAAGTGGCAATAAAATAAAAGTAAGCATCCAGGCAAGTGGACCTTGAGTACTTGTAGCAGGAGGTTTTATGAGCTAGACTATTCTTCTCACAGATGTGATAACATTCTTAACTGAAGTGCTTTGGTAGTTTGGGTCTTTGTTGTAAGTCTTTTAGTGCGCTCGCCGTCTATTTTGTGTGAACGGACATGTGAAGGTCTGCTAGGTCCGCCCTCGAGAAACGAATGATGTCAATGTCTATAAACTCAGTTTTATGGTGATTTTGAAGTGAGCGGAAAAAGTGAAGCCTCAGGAGATTTTGACATTAATAGGCCACATCGAGCTGCCTAAGGTGTGGCCTCTCGATTCTGTCTTAGAAAAATATATGGTAGCATTTAGGTTTTTTTATTACTTTCTTTTTTTAATGTTATCATCAGAGGCTGAGTTGTCAGTTGCGTGCCTATCGCTTCACATTCTAGCTGTTTTCTGATTTTTACGTCCTTTATTCTACTATTGTAATTGGGATCTTTACTTGCGGTCCTCTGAAGCTAGATGTAGATACTCTTTGCCATTTACCACCCTTCAGAGTTTTCCTATCAAAATTGTCAAGACTGCGTTTGATCTGATTGGTACTATATTCTTTTTTCAGTTGGTTATTTGTAACTTTGTCAAGAGAATTCGCTATTTTTAGTGTTTACTGTTAAGTGAAGTGTAGACTTTGTAGCGATATTGTTGTGCAGCACTCATCAGTACTTTTGGGAAACTTAATGGAAGGATGTTGGGGCACATTTGGAGAGGATAAGTTTAGAATATGCGCAACAATTTAGTGAACTCTGCACTAGACTATGCTGAGCAATTATAAATAATAATGGGGACTGGATTTTCTACCAATATAATTGCGCAACTCGTTTTGCTATATACTTTATTAAAAATTGATTCTTTAGAGGCACGTTTTTTTTAAACACACTGTACTTAGGAATTTCAAGACTTACTAGTTAGTAGTGGGAATAAGGACTTATTAAATAGGTAATCTGGCTCTCGAGTTTTTATAAGGTTATGCAAAAGACTTAGCGATTTGTATTTTTGTAGGCTGGGGAAGGAGCAACCAGTTATTTGCTTAGAAAAGTGAGAGATGAGAGATACGAGTATGATCGCGCTGTCGGATGTTGAAAATGTATCTCGCTGTTGTTGAGGAAAATAGAATTGTGAAGGGAGTCGATGAATGAAGAGATAGTCGGCTGCATCTCTGCGTTCCTCAAGGGTGTTTAGGCTAATCAGATTGGGACGGTTTTGATAGGGGGGCAGAGCAAAAGGATCGTCCCAGGGCAAACCTCGAAGAGCAAATCGAAGAAAACGGCGCTGGATGCTCTCGATTCTCGAGATATGAACGCGATGATATGGGGATCATACTTGATTGGCGTACTCTAGGAGGGGGCGAGGGGGTTGGTGAATTCTTTGGACCATCGTTTTACAAAACCTAGTGCATCCATATGTAAACGGAAGTTGGGCTGTCTATCACACAAAATGTCGAGGTTGCGAAGAGATTCAAAGGAGATATGGGCAGAGGAAATGGTTTTAAAAAATTTGTTGTTGTTGTTGTTGTTGTTGTTGGTGTTGTTGTTGTTGTTGTTGTTGTTGTTGTTGTCGCATGACAGCGCATCTTCTTGTCTAAATCGTATCAAAGTTCTCGATGAGTTCTTTACCTACTTTGATCGAGTAGCGTGCATTCTCCATCGTGATCCTGCAAAAGCGGATGATGCCAAAACTAGACTCGTCTCGTCTTCATAATTGCTGTCATACGTGGCCTTAAAATAAATACGTGGTCTTCTTCTTGGGGGTCGAGCGAACAGCGCTGAGATTCCATTCATCAGGCTACTTTCGTCCGACCATATTTTACTGATGAGTTGGTGTATGCTCCTTACCAAATCATCGCCTCCCGCTTTGAGGAGCTCGGCAGTCAGGACGTCCGCTTCAGCAGCTTGGTTGGACTTAATAGATATCTTCACTTCATCAAATTCGGGTGGACGAAATTGTTGGTCTACATCATCCAGGTTGAAAGGTTCATTCTGCCTTACAGCGGTGTTTGGTGCATCATCGCCGTTATCCAGTCTCTGGAAATGCATCGACTGCGACTCTACTACTAAGTTCCCTTGTTCGTGTCTACGGGCTTCGTTTCGTGGTTTGTGTCCGTGGCATGTGTTTTTTTTACCTATTCGTAAAAGTTCCTAGTATTCATTTCTGGAGTAGCTCCTTCTTTTTCCTCCTAAGAAGCCTGTGTTCGTCGCTCGTACTCTGCTCGTATAGTGCCGATTTGTATGTATTTTTCTTAGCTTGCAGGCTATCGTCATCAAACCAAGGGTTCCGTTGTGGGGGTCGAGTGAAACTCAGCACATCAGAGGCGACATCTCAGACGACTTTTTGGCAATGTTGCCACTGGTCTGTGATACTTGATTCTGGCGGCATATGATCCCTTAAGAGATTAAGGTAGACTGCGAAAAGGATCTTTTACAATTGTAGCCGTCCGATGTCAAACTTCCTCATAGTATTAGCTTGACTTTGCGATGTATGGACATTCGCAACCATTCCTTGTCTACAACAAGGTATTGATCCGAGTTGATGTCGGCCCCTCGGAATATTCGGATATCCATAATACTGTAGGAGTACCTAGCGTCAATTGCAATGTGGTCAATCTGGCTGATGGTTGATTGATCTCCAAGTCCCCTTATGAATATCGAGATCCTGGAATCCTGTGCTAACTACGATAATTTTTCGCTGCGCTGCGAAGGCGTCGTATTTCTCCTCTGTGGAAGTGTGCTATGCATGTTGGCAAATTTAGCCTTAATACTGCTTGTTACGCGGCGCTCGTTAACATGCCAATAACCCAAGACTTCTTGCTTAAATCTGCTTCTAACAACAACTCCGCATCCAAATAGGCGATGTCGCAGTTTCTCATCCTTTTTTTGTCCGGCCCATCCCATCGTATTTATTGGATAGCGGTAACATCTACTTTGCACCAGTACAGGGCTTCCGCTAGTTGTTCGGTTGCACGTGGCCTGTTAATGACCTAACATTCCACTTGCAGATCCGTAGTACGTTGTCCCTGTTTTGTCTGCAGCGGTTGTCAACAATCGGTCCGTATCCGAGACTTATTGTTGCCTCGTAACGTAGTTTTTTTTTGATGACCCGGCACAACCCTCAACCTGGTGGGCCAGTTCCACTATAAATACCTCAAGGACGAGTGATCGGTTAGACCGAAGCCAGTATCCCGTGCAGTGACGGTGACAGAGAAAATGAGCTCTGTCCACGCTCATCATCACTCTAGCTTCTACATATGTCTTCGTCATTGAAATTTAGCTTCATTGTGCAATTCATATTCATATGAAAGTTATTACCGGGTTTGGCTTTTGTCTTACTCTGACCAAAGCTTCCGAAATATGTCACAGGTGGTAGTGGGTTCCGTTCGGTAGTGGCTTTCATTCGGATCTTAGGAGTATTTTCCAAACATTTTTAAAAATCACCGCTTTGATCCACTGAGGTGTCCGATAGGGATATATATATTGCTTACCCTCTTCTTGCCAGTTCATCAGCCGTTTCATTCCCTGCTATGTCTTACACGGATTCCAGGAAGCTGTATTGTGGGTGGGCCAAAATCCTTGTTGCTTTGAGAGCAGCTCACTGGCTTGGACTTTATTTCAGTAGCGGGAATTGTGTTTGTAACTCTCTGAGTACGGTGGTGCAGGATAGTATCGTCATTGAGAACGACATGCAGGACCCTTGCGTTATTGCGTTGTATATATTAAATTCCCCTAAGGATAGAGCACCATTGACATTAATCTATAATTGTTCCCAAATATTAAGTACTCTCTTCTACTTTAAATCGTATTCCCTCAAGTTCAGATTTACCCCAAGACCGTATTGCTTTGTTCTCATGTTCAATGTTTGTAGAGAACTTCATGGCATGGCATGCAATTACTTTAACTCCTTTGATTTTGACTTCCATAGGTAATTCATTAATCACGAGGACTCTAAATAAAGGGAGCGTGACTCCTCCTTATTTACCTCTAGAGCTAGACAAATATCAGTATTTGCGCTGGGTCTATTAATAGACTGATTGATGAATTACGAAGTACGAGTACCAATTTGATGAATAAATTGTTCGATCTCAAAAAATAAAATGACGTGCATGCCGAAATCAATATTAAAATTACATGACTGGCCACGCAGTCCTTATATTTATTATTCTGGAACTTCAAACCTATCCATATTTCGATTCACTACAATCTACTCTAGATTTAATCTACGTTTTGGGTTCTATTTCCTACCGTTCTTGTCGTTTGTTGTTACCAAATATAATTGGAGAGTTGCCTTCCTGCTTTTTGGTATTCGTACTACTACAGGGAGCATTGGAAAATATATCCTTTCATGAGACTTACATAAATCCTAAACCAGAATGATTTGGTTTACAAGAACGGTTGGGTTTTATCTAACTGGTTTCTATTGCAGGTCATCAAACGGCTATGCCAGAAGTGGAAAATACTCTCACGACGGTGTAGACATGTAACCGCCATTTGTTTGAAAACTTTGTTTGGTTTGTTGGTATTGTGCGGTGGAAAGTCTTTTTTTTGTTGCAAATTTAATAAAACAATTTCTCAGAGCTACTAACTCGTATTTTACCTTGATTTCTCACAAAACATGGGTGCTAAACAGGCAAAAATCGATGACGAGTACTTAATACAAACGCCAAAGCAACCGCAGCCGTTTACTGTGGAAACTGATTTTGAAGACTTGGACTATGTTTTGGATCCAAGGTCAGCGCACATTTGCTGGAAACAACTGAACGAAGTCGTTGAAGCACGAGAGGTAGAAGTATATCAACAGATGATAGCTGTACCTGCGATTTCTGGTGATAACCCCCTAAATGATCCTAATTCATCGAGTGTATTTTTTAAATCGCACCCCACTCATATTCGACGATGGATACGAAACTCTGAATTTGGATGTCACATTCTCTCACCTCTTTGTAGAGAGTAAGATCACCTCTCCAACACCGTCCGAACAACCAAAGCAACAACCCCATGCGAAATCACCGATCAACGTGATCCACGATCTCCCTCGATCGGTGCCGATCGCACCCCAATTGTCTTCCCAGACAATGCTATCCTCGATGAAGAGGATATGATAGCATCCACCCTAAGTGCCTTACAACTCAATCTCAAAACCGGAAACATTCCAAAGAACAAGCTCCTCGAAAACGAATCGGTCACACGAACGATCTACGAAGATCGTGTCTTCTAGACCCCGCCAAAGACTAAACAAAAAATCGCACTCGACTCGCCAGTGAACGGAACACGTACACCACTTGGTTGTGTTAAGAATTATTCCCAACTCCGACCTAGATCGGTAGAGGTTTCAGGGAAATCCATCAAATCCCGATTGCCGTTGACCAGCTTCGATGGTATCCTGCACAAGACAACGCCTATCAAGAGAACTCTTTCGAATTTTAATCCTCAATGTGTGTAGATTTGGTCTTGATTTTGTTGTATGTCAATTTATTGTTTCCCGTGGCAAAACGAACAGAAAATACATTTACGCCGTCCGGTGCATGCCGCTGATTGAATCTACAAACCTCAAGGGTAACTATGGACCTATGTTGTTTCGTTCTGTAACATTTTCGTTTCATCTCAGTTTGCCGTCAATGTAAAAGCCTAACGCTATTCGAGAAACACACAGGCTTATCGTTTAGATTGATTGGATGATTGGGATAATGCCATGTGTCTTGATTTTTTTCTGTGCAGAGAACCAGCTTCGTTTTTGCCGAGCCTACATTAACATGACCAAGAGGAGAGCTTAGTTAAGGCTTATTGGGTAATGGCGAGTGCTTGTAGGTGCTTGGCCGTCTGCGCAAGTTTCCACACTACATCTCGCGTCTTTTAATTTGAAACTTTTTGGGTATTTGGTTTACCTCTTGTAAAGCTGCGAACAACTCTGATATTTAGAGTGAAGTGGATCAAGCAGAGGACGGTGTCATTTACGCCCTTGAATAGAGTTGATGATCGTGGAGGTGTCAGCTTTATTGAAAGCTTCCTCAATATCACAGAACGCCATCATTGCATGCTTCTTTAAAGGTAGTGATCTTGTGGTTTACAACGGCATATACTTCATTGACTGGTAAGTCCATCTTCTCCATTCCCGCCGCAATACTCGCGAAAGCGCCACTGACATGTCAATATGTGCCTCTCGAGTTGGTTGGCGCGTGAGTTTTGCACAATTTCTTCAAGAATGATGTTAAAGAAATCGCATGACATCGTATCGCCTTGTCTAAATCCTTTTTTGACATCAAGGTCTTGGTGAGTTCTTTACTGATGGAGCAGCGTGCATACTCTATCGTCATCCTGCACAAATATACGAGTTTGGGAAAGATGCCAGCGCTAGACATTGCTCTGTATAGCTCGTCTCTATAGATGCTGTCATACTCGTACGTGGCCTTAAAACCGATGAATACAAGTAGGGAGTGTGTATTGATTTGGAGCTCATGGGTTTTTTTCAAGATCTGCCGTAGTGTGAATATTTGGTCGATGGTGGACTTTCTGGCCTAAAGCCACACTGATATTGACCAAACAGGTTGTTGACATACGGCTTTAGGAGTTCACAATACGGCAGATAGAATCATTGCGGCGATGTTAAGAAGACTGATGCCCCTGTAGTTGGTGTTCAGAGGGTCTCCTTTCGAAAGGATCGGACAAACAATGATGAGGCTCCATTCATCGAGAATACTTTACAGACGAGTTGGTGTAAGCTTCTTATCAAGTCATCGCCTGCTGCTTTGAAGAGCTCGGTGGTCAGGCTGTTCGCTCCAGCAGCTTTGTTGGACTTAAACTTAGATATACAATAACTATCTTCACTTCATCCAGGTCGGGTGGAAGGAATTGTTGGTCTACATCGTCCAGGTTAAAAGGTTCATTCTGCCTGGCAGCGGTATTTGGTTCGTCATCGCCGTTATATTGTACATTCCACAGAAATGTTTTTTTCCAAATAATCAGCATCGACTGCGACTCTAATACGATGTTCCCTTGTTCGTCTATACAGGCTTCGGCTCGGTGTTTGAGTTCGTAGCATGTTTTCTTTACCTTTTGCTAAATTCCAAATCTCTTTCCTGAAGTACCATCTCTCAATTTCCACGACCGCGCGCTCTCTTCTTTTGTGCTCGTAGAGCTCGTGAGCAGCTCTGGTCTTTCTATGCAGTGCAACTTTGTATGCATCTTGTTTACCAGCATGTGCTTGCGGGCACTCGTCGTGTCAAACCAGGGGTTTCGTTGTGGTGGCCGAGTGCTCTCGGCCACCGAGATCTCTTATACCTTTTTGGCAGTGTTGCCACTGATCTTCATTACTTTATGCTGGCGGCATGGGACCTCGTGAGAACTTATGGGACTCTCGACCGGAAAAGGTTTTGGAGATCTCTTGAGATTGTAGCCGTCCGACGTTAAACATCCTCACAATATTAGATTGCCTTTGCGACGTTCGGGATATCCCTAACCGTACTTTGGCTACATGGTAATGGTCAAAGTCGATGTTTGTCCATCGGAACGTTCGAATATCCTTAATACTGAAGGAATTTCTTGCGCTGATAACAATGTGGTTAATCTGGCTGACGGTTGATTGATCAGTCCAAGTCCACTTATGATTATCCAGATTCCACAATAGCGTGCTAGCTATGACAATGTTTCGCCCCTTCGTAAAGTCGAATAGCATGAACCCGTTACACAGGCGGTGTCGTGCAGGCTATTCTTTCAGACAGTAACTACCAAAGATACACTCTCTTTCTAGCTTTACATTAAAATCGCCGGGGACAATTTGAATGTCATAGCTAGGGAATGGTTCGTAAATCTTGTCCAAGAGCTCGTAGAAGCTATTTTTGGTGTTGCAATCTTTCTGATCTGTGGGGGCTGTGCGCATATAAGGCTAATGTTGACAAATTTAGCTTTAGTACGTGTCGTAACCGTGCCGAAAACTCAACACTCTCTAACTCTAGCTCTAACAACAAATCCGCACCCAAATAGGCGCGGCTTTTGGCGGCGATAATAATCGCCGTAGCAAATGTTTGCACTCGTGTAGCAGCAAGAGTATTTAATTCTTAATATTCACAAATCCGCTGGTCCAGATGGTATATCTCCACTTCTTCTGAAGAGGTGTTCTACCACGCAGGCAATACTAAACTATTTCAACAATCCTACACTTTTGGACTCTTTCCAAGCAGATGGAAAACAGCATTTGTCCAGCTTGTCCCCAAAAAAGACGAATCATCTTCAGACCCATTACACTAACGTCCCTTCTTTAAAAGGTCAGGGAAATGCTGATAAACCGCATGAAACATGGACAAACAAGTACGGTTTCCATAGAAACAGGTCCACTGGTAATTTGATGGCATGTCTCACTGAAAACTGAAACGGAAGTGTACATCAATCTAGCGAAAATAAGATAGTTGCACTTGATATTTCTAAGGCATTTGACAGAGCTTGGCATCAGGGTCTTTTGTCTTCTTCAATGGATGAGAAATTACCTTTCGCAACGTTCAATTCAAGTTATCTTGGAAGGTTTCAAGTCTGAGATCCACAAAATAAATGCTGGTGTGCCCCACGGCTCGGCTCTGACTCCTGCACTTTTTTGAATTTTTATCAACGATCTCTTGTCTGCTACTTCTGACGATAGTCATCTTTGCTGCCGATAGTACTCTCTGCTTTTCATATTCGTTTTCGGACTCACATCGCTGCTATTCGGCTGTAGAATGGGAACGGCAGCGTAGGTTAAGCTGCCGATATAAGTAGCATTACTAATTGGAGACCCCCAACCCTGTGGAATTTAATGCATCTAAAACACAATGCTGTCTGCTGTTGTGAAACCGAAATCAAAACATTCGGCCATTATCCATGAATGGCACTTGCATGGTCGGAACCGAAAAACTTTCCATTCTCAATATACGTGTCAATGACAACTTTGGAATGACCACATATTCGGTGTCGTCAAAAATGCTGCGAAATGTTCAGCTTTCCTCAAACGATGTAAGAAATATTTCACCGCCTCTGATCTGCCCTCAATCTATAAAGCGTTCATTTGCCCAAATTTGGACTACAATGCCCACTTCTCGTCAGGTGCTCCTATAACATCTCTGCACCTGCTTGTCACGATTCAAAAGTGTTCGATAAGACTCATAGGTGACAACTTCGAACACCGACGAAATGTCTCCTGTTTCAGTTTCTCCAACCACCAGCGCTCCAAATTGCCAGTGGCATTTCGCACCTTCAAACTTTAAATCCTAACACCCTTCTGGCTAGAATGTTCAACAGTTTACCCTCAAGCCCACCCTTGAACGTACTATGAAATATCGTGATTCTTTCCTCGGATCTATTAGTCGCTTATGGTGCTCGTATGTCCCGCCGAGCTCTTTATTTTCTAGTCATTATAACTTGCAAACATTTAAAACCAACGTGCATTGGCATTCCTCTTTCTTTCGTCCACGCAGGTACGTAAAAGCATTTTACGAGGGTTGCCTGAAAAGTTTCTGACTGCAATGTAAAGATAGCGGCACTCGTCAATGAAAGAACTACGCAAATCAAAAATGAGTTGGACTCTGTGTATGAGGACTCTGCACCATCATTTACCACAGTGAAATTTTGGGCAGCAGAATTTAAACGTGGCCGTAACAGCTTGGGAGATGATGAACGTTCGGGGCATCCAAAAACTGCAACCACTGACGATAACATTGCTAGAGTTCACCAAATGGTGTTAGACGACCGCCGAATTAAAGTGAGAGAGATAGTAGAGGTTATATATTAAATCAAGATTTAGGCATGAGAAAGCTGTCCGCGCGTTGGTGCCGCGTTTGCTTTCGTTAGACCAAAAACGTGTTCGAATGAACATTCCCAACGCTCTGTTAGCGCAGTTTAGGTGCAATAAATCCGAGTTTTGGCGCCGATTAATTACTGTAGAACTGTAGATGAAACTTGGATACACCATTATATGCCCGAAACAAAAATTCAGTTAAAACAGTGGACTGCAAAGGGCAAAAACTGTTTTTTCGGCTGGGAAAGTGATGGTGACGGTTTTTTTTGGGATAGTAAAGGAGTTATCTTAACCGATTATCTTCGAAAAGGAAAAACCATTACATGAGCATACTACGCATCATTACTTGACAAGCTGAAGGCAGAAATTGCGGAAAAACGGCCATGGCGAATGGCCATGGCGAACGGCCGGTTGTCATGGCGAAAATCCATGAATTACGGTTTGAATTGCTTGACCATCCGCCTTACTCACCAGATCTAGCCCCAAGCGACTTCTTTTTGTCCCCTCATCTAAAAACTGCGCTCGGAGGACAGAGATTTTCGTCAAATGAGGAGACAATCACCTTCGTGGACAAGGTTCCTATTGCTTCGTAGCTCAGTTACTTCGGCGGCATCATCATATCTATTGGAAAAAAAACTGTGCAGTGTTAAGGAATTTTCAGCAATCAGTTGCAAATGACAATCGGAGTGCCACAAGGTTTAATATTGCGACCAACCTTATTTTTAATATTTGTTAACTCATTGTTTTACCAACGCCTCTAATGACTAATGACTAGTCTAATCTTTGACTCAGCAGTTCAACTACAAACTGACTTATCTGCGGCAATGGTTAGCCAAACATAAATTACTAATAAGCAATAAAACAAAACTTGTGACATGTGGTTTAGAAAACCTCTGTCCACTTGACTGTGATGTTATCTTTCTAATTAGCTCATGCTCAAAATTATAACTACCAAGAAGATTTAGTGTGCGGCTTAAATTGTTTTAAAATTGAAGGTGTTGAGAGTTTCAAATATCTAAGTGTGGTAATAGATAAGAACGCTGAAAAATTAAAGTACAATGTACAATGTCTTCGAAAACCTCATTGGCCAAAAAGTAATTTATTAATGAGTTATTCGGGACTTGTACAGTCCAAACTTCAATACGGTATTACAAGTTGGGGTGGAACATACAATAGTACAACTGAAATGGTATATGTCCGAGAGTATCGCCCAAAAACACGCTGCAAGAATCATTTGTAAAGGAAACAATCTTACCAAAAGTTTGCCACTGTCTTGTAGTCTACGTGTACTTCCAATAAAACATCTTTACATCCTTAAGGATCTAAAAGATTTCTTTTTTTCATGCAAAGGGGATACAGTGGTATTCTTAGAAACTCAAATACATACACATAGCCTTAGGATAAATGACATGGCATTAGTTAACATTCCGATTTCAAAAAAAAAAAAATCCCATTGTTTGAAATTCCATGCTGCGGCAGCAGCCAGGCTTCCCAATAAGATGCCAATCGAAATTAAATTGATAGTAAAACCCGCTTTATTTTTCATTGAAGTACAAAAAATTTCTCCTTTCTCTCTCTCTTCCTATTCACTTTACGAGTTTCATTTACATTCCCCCATAAAACTTTCCTCATCGTTGTGTTTGTTGTTTTTGAAAAAATTAATTCAATCTCCGCTGACTGTTAATATGGAGTTCCAATTACGTGTCTCATGTTTTAAGCTGAATGTTAAATAAAACGCTTCCCTCGTCTGGCTTAGCAAATGACGTCGCGGTGCGATCGATTATTAAAATTTTGTCAAATGCACGCACGGGACTAAAAATATGCTACCTCAATGCACGTAGCTTCAATTTATCTAAATTGGGCTATAGCAACTATACAGGGTGACTTACTCGAACTTCAACTTTTTAAAATGCTAAAATAATTTTGTGCCAAAGCAAAAAATGTTGGAAAATACATCAATTTTCAAATTGTATCAGTAGTTTTCAATATGTCCACCTTTGGCGCGAATAATGGCCTTGAGACGGCCGAAGAAAGCATCGCACTGTGGTATTTTGGCCCATTCACGGCGAAGTGCTTGGGAAATTTTCTGAATAAATTCCGAAAACTTTTTGATCAAGGTGGTATTTTAGAGTACGTCCGAAGGGGGGCTTGAGGGTATACTGATGAGCATTCATAGCGGGGCGGGTGTTATGGTTAAAAGCTAGAAGGAGTAGAATGCTACTAGCAATTTCGGAGGAGCACTGGTGGTGAAAATAGCGATACAACAAGATGAGACAGGAGACAGTACGTCTGTGTTCGAGGGTGCTGAATGACTGTGTGATATTTTCATCATCTATGAGTTTTACCGCACGGTTTTGGATCCTATCTAGTAAGTGCAATGAGGTTTTAGGAGCACCTGCCCAGATGTGGACATTGTAATCCAATTTCGGGCGTATAAACGACTTATATTGGGTGTATAAATAAATTCGTTTTTTTTTAAATTTGAACGTTTATTTAAGGAAAAGATGTACAATAGTATTATTCAAAGTATTGCCCATCTGAAGCTATGACTTTTTCCCATCTTTCTGGCAATTTGTGGATCCCATTCCAAAAGAACTGCGCCGGCTTGACAGCCAAGAATGAATCAAGCCAATTTTTGATATTCTGCTCTGATGTGAACCGTATTTCAGTGAGGGCGTTCTGCATCGACCGGAACAAATGGCAGTCAGAGGGGGCAAGGTCTGGGCTATAAGGCGGGTGAGGTAAGACTTCCCATCCACTGTTTTCCAAATAGTTCTTAACCGGAATAGCAACGTGGGGCCGAGCGTTGTCATGATGGAAAATTATTGCATCGTGTCTGGTCGCATATTCCGGGCGTTTTTCGGCCACTGCTCTCTCCAAACGGATTAATTGTGTTCGGTAGCGTTGTCCATTGATGGTTTCACCCGGTTTTAGCAGCTCGTAATACAGCACACCCATCTGATCCCACCAAATACAGAGCATTACCTTCGCGCTATGGATATTCGGCTTTGCGTTGATTTGGCTGGTTGGCCGGGTTTCACATACGAGTATGATTTTTTGCGCTTGGCGTTGTCGTAATGGATCCATTTTTCATCACCAGTAACAATCCAATGCAAAAATGACTTCCTTTTGTGGCGTTCCAGCAGCATTTCGGACATGCAAAACCGCCTTTCGACGTCTCTCGGCTTGAGTTCATGTGGAACTCAATTTCCTTATGAATATATCCAGTTGCTTTTAAACGTTTTGAAATGGCTGCTTGAGTGACATCCAAAGATTCTGCGAGCTCTTCTTGTGTTTGGCAACAATCTTCATAGAGTAATGCTTCCAGTTCTTCATCTTCAAACTTTTTTGGCTGCCCAGGACGTTCATTGGCTTGGTCTTCCAAGCCAAAATCACCACTTTTAAATCGTGCAAACCACTTTTGGCACGTTCGCTCAGCTAGCGCATGTTCACCATAAACTTCCACCAAAATACGATGACTTTCGGCAGCAGTTTTCTTCATATTAAAGTAATGAAGAAGAACTCCCCGCAAAAATACTTCTTTAGGCATAAAGTTCTACATATTTGAGTGAAAAAAATTATTGTTGTTTACGCTTGAAATGAATGACATATACTGAAATGACGTACAATGACAGTAGCTTTCCAACGCATGTTCCAATGAAATAATAACAATAGAATAATACAAGTTACGCCATCTCTTAACAAGCCGCAGGAATTAAGTTATAGACCCAATATATGGAAGCCAGAGCATAGGGTGTGAAATATTTCTTACATCGCTTGGAGAAACGTAGACATTTCGCAGCAGTTTTGGCGACATCGAGTATGTGGTCATTCCAACGTAAGTTGTCATTGAACACACATACCGAGAATGGAAAGTTTTTCGGTTTCAACGATGCAAGTGCCATTCATGGATAATGGCTGGGTATTTAAATTTCGCTTTGACAACACGACGACGACGTGCGAGAAAATGATTTTTTGACCAAAATTCGGATCTCTGGCCAACATTTCCAGTGCCCAATTAGCGATCTCACGGCTTTGTCTATAGTCATCCGGCTTCAATTCTTACATCAGTGCAATCTTATATGGATGTAGGTCCAAATGCGACCGCAAAATAAGCCGAGTTAACTCCCTGGCGATGTCTGATCCAGCTGATCGGCGTCTAATCTGGGTCTTCTTCGATACTGGCCGCTAAGGCGGCTATGTTTTTTTCAGTTCGCACCAATCTTTGTCTGGTTGGTGGCTTAAGGTGGGGGCTAGGTATTAATTTTTTTTTTTTTGAATTTTTTTTTGTAATTGAATGCATAATATCTTAAGAATATTGTGTAAAAATTTCAAGTCGATTGGAGCAAAATTGACGAAGTTAATTAAAAAAATAAAAGTTGCGGATGATCTTGAAAAACATTATAAGGATAATTGATTTCTTACTCACTCACCAAATCACTTAAGTGGAACCTCTGTCACCGTTGAAATTGCAGCTTATGTGGCAGCCAGTGTCTTCAATGAAGGCTATTTTGCTTTACTAACCTTCATGCAAGACATGGGAATGTAGTAGCTCATGACTGGGCGCGATCAACTGACTGCATACGTATAAGCCGAGCAGAGCAGGAAGCTGAAAGACAAACTAAAGAAGGTAGGATTCGCCGTAGACAGGAGCAAAAATGTGCTTTAGACATCATGGATGGCAGCAACATCCTTTATGGACCTGGCATTGATGATTCAGTGAGGTAAGCCGATAAAATTCGCTTATGAACGTTTTATACCAGAGTTTTTAGTGTTCAAAACTTTAAAGCGTTTTCCCCACAACTCACGTTTTCAAAGTCGGTGCCCCTCATAACTTCAAAAGTACTGCACCGATCCTTTTGAAATTTTGAACACTGTTTCTGTACATAATTTACGAGGTAACGCTGGAGAGGTTTTTTCAAATTTGTTAATAATTTTTATTTTATTTTTATTTTACAATAACAAATCAGCCAATTTTTTTTCGCAAAAAATCGCGTTTTTCCCTTCAAAGTGTTCCAAAAAAGTGGAAAATTGGAATTTCGAAAAACCCTCCGAGCTTTACCTGGGGAAAACTATTATCTGACGAATGAACTTTAATTTTTTGATTTCAGATGATCCAGCACCAAGTTATGAGGGGCACCGCAATTCTACTTTTTTGCGAGACACGGCCGAATAATTGCTGCCATTGCCTTATTTCTTTAATATTTGTTCGTGAAAATTTTATACAATATTCTTCGAATGTCATACTTTAATGTACTATTGGTTTTAACCCTAGATGGTTGTTCTTCGAATTTTTTTCAAAACTTGTTTTTTTCATATTTGCGCATTTTGTTTTGGGCTGATTTTCGGTACAACTCCAATCGTCCTTAAGCTGTTGAAGTGTGCTGATCAGTAGCTGGGTTGGTCTTTGTGAAGCACGAGTTCTCGGAAATTTCGTAGTCGATTCGACGAGTAACCACTTTTACGTAACTTATTCAATTTTTTTATAGTTTCTTAGAACTAAAATATTTCCTTATTAAGAATGAGCATTAAGGAGTTTCTACGGGATGATGAAATTGCAAATTTTCTTGCATTAAGTGATGAAATTCAATTTAGTGAAGCTGAGGAAAGCGTACAAAACGATGAGGATACAGCTGAAGAAAATATTTTCGAAAGTGAAGATTCTTCGGAAGATTGTTCAGATGAAGACAATATACCGCTTAGAATTTACAAAGAAAGACCCGTATTATATCATTTTCAAAATCTATACTACGTGGCAAAAATCGTCACAAGTGGTCAAAAAAAAAAGGCAAAATCTCATCGTCATGGACAAAATATTGTACACCAAAATCGTGCACCAACTCGAGCTTGCAGAAACATTATTAAACCGTTGGATGTTTTTAAACTATTTCTAACAGATGAAATGATTGAGGAAATGGTTAAATGGACTAATGCAGAAATTCGATGTCGCAGTGAATCTGGAGAAAATCAAACCGACTAAGGACTGAAACGAATAAAATCTGTAAATTTTAATAGGGGCTATACTTCCAATGCGTAAAAATTGTAATCCCATTTTGTACCCAAATTAGCCTGTATATTCTCTAGTTTCAGTTTGTTTGATTTTAGTTCGGTGCGGTTTAAAATATTTATAAAATATGAGTCAAGAGGAACGCCGTAAAAAGATCATCGACAAATGGCTTGAAAATACTTCGCGTCCAAACCATTTCATCGCAAAAAATTTAAACATAGCACGCAGTACAGTGGATTCTGTTATTAAACGATATTTGGAGACGTTGACAGTTAAGCGAAAACAGAAAAGTGGAGCTAAAAGTGGAGCACATGATACAAATTTGGACAGGAAAATAGTGGGTACCATCGTAAAAAACCGGACTATGTCATCCAGAGATGTTGCTCGGAAATGTAATACCAACCAAACAATGGTACAAAGATCTACAAAACGTAAAGGTCTAAAAATACGGAAAAAAAAACAAAAAATACCAAAAGTTACTGAAAAGCAAAAAAAAGTCATAAAAACACGAGCCCGAAAGCTATACGAGTTGATCGGCAACAAGAAAGCGTACTTGATTTTGGATGACGAAACTTATGTTAAAGCCGACTTTACTGCTCTTCCAGGTGCGCAGTTTTACAACTCGATTGAAGCTGAGATTCTTCCGCAATCAACAACATCGATTGGGATGGAAAAATTCGGGTCAAAATATTTCCTTTGGCAGGCCATTTGCCAATGTGTACACAGAAGGTCATCGTTTATTATTGGGTGTACAAGTAAGTTTCCAGCGTTTGTCAGAGATGGCGCCACCAGTGGATCCCGGGCAGAAATGTCAGGCTCCATGTGTTTTATTTGTAGGTTTTGTAGCTGTCAACAACTTTGCAGCGTTATATTTGAGCAGTTCTATCAGTGTCGTACATTTTATCGAGCAAAATCATGGCAAGTTTCCAGCCAAATAAACGTCATTTGTTCGAAGCGCTGCTTTTATTCTTTAATATGAAGAAAAGTGCGGCTGAGGCTTATCGTTTGCTTTCGGAAATTTATGGGGCGGAATGTATTGGTGACTCGGCGTGCCGCGAGTGGTTCAAACGGTTCAAAAGTGGTGATTTTGGAGTTGAAGACTCCCCGGAAAGCCGAAAAGTTTTGAAGACGAGGAATTGGACGCTTTACTGGATGAGGATCCGTGTCAGATTCAAGAAGAACTTGCTGCATCATTGGGCGTCACGCAACAACCCGTTTCCCTGCGCCTAAAAGCACTGTGATTCATTCAAAAGGTTGGAAACTGGGTGCCGTACGAATTGAAGCCAAGAGACGTCGAACGGCGATTTTGCATGTCCGAAATGTTACTGCAGCGGTATAAAAATAAATCATTTTTGCATCGTATTGTCACTGGTGATGAGAAATGGATTTATTATGATAATTCTAAACGCAGAAAATCGTATACAAAGCCCGGCGAGCCCGCCCAATCGACGCCGAAACGAAATATTCACGTGAATAAGGTCAAGCTCTGCATATGGTGGGATCAAAAGGATGTCGTATACTACGAACTGCTTCCAAGTGGTGAAACCATCAAAGGACCATTATATCGAACCCAACTAATTCGTTTGAAGCGGGCATTAAAAGAAGAACGGCCAGAATATGAGACCAGGCATGAGTCCGTCATTTTTCATCACGACAACGCTCGGCCACATGTTGCGGTTTCGGTGAAAAACTATTTGGAGAATAGTGGATGGGAAATTCTGCCTCACCCGCCTTACGGTCCAGACTTGGCACCATCTGACTACCACTTGTTTCGTTCGATGCAGAACGCTCTTACGGGAATACGCTTCAGCTCAGTAGAGGAAATCAAAAATTGGCTCGATACGTTCTTGGGCTCGAAAGACGAGAAATTTTTTTGGTCCGGAATTCATAAATTGCCAGAAAGATGGGGGAAAGTTGTAGCTTCCGATGGACGATACTTTGAATAAAGCATTGTAACTACGTTTTCGTAATAAAACTTCAAATTTTGTAAAAAAAAAAACGCTGGAAACTTACTTGTAGACCCAATACAACGGGAACAATTAACGGAGAAGTGTACAATAACGAGTGCCTAAAAAAACGGTTGATTCCTTTCTTAAACAAACATGAGGGTTCAACATTATTTTGGCCTGATTTAGCTTCAGTTCACTATGCTCATGCGACGTTAAGCTTTCTTGTTGCTAAAAACGTCGACTTTGTCCCAAAAGACATGAATCCACCCAATGTGCCACAGTGCCGTCCCATTGAAAGGTATTGGGCTTTGGTCAAAGCTAAATTGAGGAAAAGTGAGCAGTGTGCAAAGGACGTAAAAGATTTTAGTGCTAAATGGAAAAGAGCGTCCAAAAAGATCACGGATGTAACTGTCACCAACCTTATGAAGGACATTCGAAAGAAGTTGAGGAAAGAATGGGAACCCAAGTATTTTTTTTATTTTTTGTAATTGTGAATGAATTTAATAAAAACAGAGTTTTAAAGCAAATGAAAAAAATTTACTTAAATTATGAAAATATTTTTTTTTTTTACTTTGAAGTTTCCAAATTTTATTCGTTTCAGTCCTTATGACGAAATTTTGGCTTTGATAGGAGTATTAACTTTAACAGCTGCCATGAGAGACAATCACTTATCTTCCGAAGAACTTTTTAATTCTTCATACGCTGGACCAAAGTACTTATCAGCAATGTCTAAATACAGGTTTAAGTTTTTGATGTCATGTCTTCGCTTTGATGATAAGGCGCTACGCCAAGCTTTAATAACCGACAAACTCGCATCCATCCGCAAAATATGGGATTTATTCATAAAAAAATGCAGTGAAAACTACACTCCTGGACCATATTTGACTATTGACGTTTAGAGGTAGATGCAGTTTTAAAATGTATATTCGGAAGTATGGCATAAAAATAGTTATGTTGTGTGACAGTGGCACAAATTATATGATTAATGCTTCACCATATCTAGGAAAAGGTTCGCAAAACTCAAACTTACCCTTAGGAGAGTATTACGTGAAAGAGTTGACCAAACCAGTACATGGGACAAACCGTAATATCACCATGGATAACTGGTTTACTTCAATACCATTGGCTAAATCTCTCCTAAGGGAACCATACAAGTTATCCTTAGTTGGAACAGTGCGATCAAATAAAAAAGAAATTCCAGCAGACCTTAAAACTATAAAAGGTCGTCAATGCGGTACATCTATATTTTGTTATGATAACGAACTCACGCTTCTTTCATACAAGCCGAAACCTTCTAAGTTGGTTTATTTACTATCCTCATGTAATGAAAAAGGATCAATTAATTGTATCGAATTTTATAAAGCAACGAAGGGAGGTGTCGATACGCTGGACCAAATGTGCAGTACTATGAATTGTTCTCGTAAAACAAATCGCTGTCCAATATACCTGTTTTATGGCATTTTGAATATTGCATTTGTTAACGCTTACATTATATATGTTCACAATAATTTTGCTTTAAAACAAAAACCACTTAATCGTGTTAATTTTATGAAAAAATTACACATAGCACTTGTACAAAAACATATGGAGAATAGGCTGAAAATCACAATATTGAAAACGTCTACCCGTCGAAACATCGAAACTGTGCTAATAGGAAGTACTGAGAATATTGCTAGTAATAATCAATGTTCTAGTTAGCCAGAATGACAAAGTCATCTTGCTCAAAATGCAAAAAACACATTTGCGGTGAGCACAAAGTTGAGTTTTGCGCCTCTTGCACACACAATTAAATAATGTTGATGTAATATATTTTTTTTTAATATTTTAAGTTATTTTTTTTAAGATTATACCAAAATATTAAACTGAAGTCTGATTTATGTTACCTTATTTTATAGTTATAAAAAAGAATATTTTGAAGTTTAAAAAAAAAGTGTTTTTACTAGTTATGTTGAAATTAAAATTATTAAATAATTAGTAAATTTTATAATGAATTAAATAAAAAAAAATGCAAAAGCTGAAATTTTCGTGTCCCGAAAACAATTGCCAACAATTTAAGATAGCTCGTAGTCGATACGACGAAGAGCAACCTAGGGTTAATAAAGAGATGTTATCTGTGTCGTCACAAAAAATTCACAAAAACATGCCTTTTTTTGTACGAATTAACCTTAGCCCCCCCTTACGATCCAAAAGAGTGTTC
This sequence comes from Volucella zonaria, assembly GCA_963966105.1. Taxonomy (NCBI): domain Eukaryota; kingdom Metazoa; phylum Arthropoda; class Insecta; order Diptera; family Syrphidae; genus Volucella; species Volucella zonaria. The sequence continues at coordinate 110,778,436 of OZ014534.1, forward strand.
TCACGCTCAGACTTTTCTACGGTGCGACGAATTGCCTGCACACTGAAGCCATAATAACGACCGACCTCGGAATTTCGATAATATTTTTTTTTAATAATTTCCGCACGTTCAGCAAGCGTAAAACGATGAATGATATATTTTGACAGCTGAATGTCATTGGTAACTCTGACAGCTGCTGAAACATAACGATGGGAAACACTATCATTGCTATCTGCTCGGTCACCCGTTACTTGGTAAACCACACGTTTCTACTGTTCTTTCAGTATCGGCATGGAGACAATTTTCCAACCATTCCTTGTTCTTTTTTAAATTATTTCTCGATCTTTGGGCTGCGACCTACTTTAATTGAAGATGCGTATAAATTGATGATAAATTGTTTTCAATTTCGGACACCTTTCCGCTTCACAAATTTCCATCGGACAGTTGGTAATCATTTTGTACGGCACGCATGAACTCTTTTTTAGTTAAGACGTTGACAAAACTTCCACATAAATTGTTGTATCGTAATTGTTTAATTACTTTTTTACCGGGAATCGTAATAGTAATCCCTGAATTGGTATCGTATGACAACATTTTGGAATAAAACCAATAATAAATGTTTATTACGCATTACAAGAAAAATAAAAATTTGGGTTTGGGTTTATAATTATGCACAGCGGTCTCTCCTATGGGAGAGAGAGTAAAAAAAATTTATTCAATTTAGCTTAATTTTAAAAAAGTTATAAAAAAAAATTCCTTTATTTCTGTAGCGAAAGACAACCAGAAAGGTAAAAGATAACAGGCTAAAGAACATACAAAAGCCAGCTCAAAAAGACGCACCTAAACTCAGAGAAAACCGAAAGAAAAGATTCATAGGACCGAAATCGAGGGCCCAAAAGAATAAGAAAATGGAAATAGCTAAAGAAAATGTACAACTGACAACTTAAGTCTCATAACCAGTTCAAAGAAAACAAGGTTATTTCGAGCAACGTCGTTAAACCAGTCGAAAACTCCAAGCAATGCCATGGAGGATACCATGCAAAGAATTCTGAACAGAATGGAAGATATGAATAAGAGTAATAAGAAATATCTTTCATTGAAAAACAAAACAGTAACAAAAGATCCTAATGTCTAAAAAGGTACAACTCTTGTTATGGAATGTCAATGGTTTCGAGAATCACAAAGACGAATTGCAAGCGACTATCGATATTAACAAGGCTGACATATACCTAGTCATCGAGACACATTTCAAGATTGGAACAAAATATGTACAAGATACAAGACATGCCATAACCCACATAATCACAATACAGCAAGAGGGGGGCTGCAGTTATAATTAAGGAACCTGTTAACCACGATGAAGATGAAGACTAACAGTCATGTGAAAAGCAAACCAAATCCGTAAACATAAAAACAAGCAGCGGCCAGGTAGCGGTATATTATTGCTCCTAGCTACAAGCTGTAACAAAATGGTTTTAAAAGGGTCTTCCGTAAATTCGAAAATAAATTCATAATATGCGGAGATTTTAACGCAAAGAACAAATTTTGGGGATCAGGATTAACAACTACAATAAGAAGAGTACTCCTTGAAACTATAACAGAAGGCAACGCTAATTACCATTCAATGGGAAATACTACTTATTCGCCCACGGATAGGAACAAAATCCCGGATGTTTTCGAATTCTTTATAACCAAGAATATCTCCTCAAATACTACCCAAATGCAAGAAAGGCCAGATCTTGACTCAGACCACTCATCTGTGCTGCTTACACTTTTTAATAAAATTACAATGAAGGAACGCAACCCATGCCTCGCAAACAAGCTAACTTGCTAGAGCAATGCATCTATTTTTTTTTTAATGTTTTTTTTTTATTTTATTCATTATAGGGCTCTTTTAGTTTGATATACTTATTTCAGCGATTTTCCAACTTCTCGATCCCGTCCGAAAAGTAATTTTCCGGAAGGTCTGCAAAATACTCCTCCGTGGCGTCGATGATTTCCTCGCGTGAGCTGAATTTTTTATTGATGAGCCATCTTTTGAGGTTTGGGAAGAGATAATAGTTCGGGGGATCCAAATCCAGTTACCAATCGACGCCAAAAGTCCGCCCGATTCCGCATCAGCAAGTCCAAACACTCTTTCGAAGTGCTCTCGCCTTCGTGTTTTTCGTCATTCGCGGCACCCAGCGGCAGGATAACTTTTTCATATGCAGAATATTACCCAAAATATGTCGTGTGCGCTCAGTACTAATCTTTGTGGTATCTGCTAGCTGGCGCACCTTCACTTTCCGGTCAGCCAACACCATTTCATGTATTTTTTTTGACATTGTTCTCTGTAACCGCATCGAAGAGCCTGCCGCTGCGGACACGAAACTCTCGAAACCAACATTTGACGGTGTAATCTAACGGAGCATTAGCCCCATAATATTTATACAACTTTTCTTTTGCTTCCTTCGCCGTTTTTCAAAATATAATGTCCTATGAGAGAATGAAAATCGTTTTTGTCCATACTCAACATGATGCCAAACACGTCAACAACAATCAGCTGTCAAAACAAAACTAAAAACAGTATCGCACTGAAATTTGGCATGTCTGCCTAAATATGAACGGACTTCAAGGCACCATAACCTTTTTTGCAGTAGCTGGCGGTCAAGGAGGTCACTTTTCACTCCATCTAGTATTGAGGAAAAAATCACAAAGACTGCTAACCTAAGGTGGTCAAGTCTTAAAGGACATAGGGTATCCAAGCTCTCTGGCCACTTTTTGACGGCAAAAGATCTAGGGAGCTAATGAAATTATAATTAAACAAGTATAAACTTAGGAGAGTAATAGGAATCCTGAAAGGACACTGTCTCCTGCGGAAAGACTCAAATTGTCAGATACAGATATTTGCAGATTCTGCGGTGATCTGCAAGCTGTTGAGGACATAACACACATACTATGCGAATGCGAGACAACATTGCGTAGTCGAAGAAAACTTTTAGGGAAATACTTTTTCGAAAACCTAGAGGAAATAGACGGCATAAACTTCAAAGGCCTTCTTGGCTTTTGCACAGAAAGTGGATGTTTCACCAGGGAGATTGTTTAGGTTTTTGTTGTTTCCACAGGGATCGCACCCGTTCTGGTGCCTGGGGTCTGTGTGATGGCATACCCATCATACCCCTGTTTTAACCTAACCTAACATAGTGCCTACAAAAGACACACTGGACACTTGCTAACAGTCGCATTGAAGCAAAAATCAAAAAGTCTCACAGACAAATTCTGTTCACTGACGAGAAAATTAATAAGCAAAATGATCGAGTGTATACTCGGACACCAAAAGAAGCTTCGGAACATTCCATGGATTGAAAGAGGCTGCCACCCAGCAAATGTAAAGCTATGGTGGAGAATGAGCTACGGTGGCATGATTAACCGCCATTTTTGTGAAAAAGTAGTCAAGACTTCGACGAAAGATTACGAAACCATTGTCCTGGAAGACGTCGTTAAGCCGCTAAGTCGGACATTGTTCGCAAACAAGCACTGGACGTTCCAACAAGATTCTGTCCCAGCCCATAAGGGGAAAAACCACTCAAGAGTGGGTAAAAACAATTTTACCCGACTTCATATCACCAGATGATTGGCCAGCTGGTAGTCCGCACCTCAACACTTTGGATTACAAGTTGTTGTCCGTTTTAGAGCGAATGGCCTGCTTTACTCATCACCGAAATATTGAGTCTTTGAAGCGAACCCTTGTCCACGCTGTCGCCAACTTTCCCATGGATGAGGTCCGTAATGCTGAAGGAAGTATTCCATGACTGGTAGCTAGGGATTTGATGAATAAAAAGTATAAATTTGTTTTTAAAAATATCAGCGCGTTTTCATTTGCCATAAGTTTTTCTTTGTATCAGTATTTATGACTAGACTAGCTATCACACAAAACGAAAAAGAAACCCTAGGCGACCTTAAAAATTACTCCACTTTGACTGGCTCTACAAGTAAAACCATTGTTCCAAAAGAAATAATTTTCTCATTACCACACTGTGCGGTGCAGAGACACGAATACTCTCAAAAATAACTGAAAAATCTCAAAGAAGGTTTTGCGATTACGTGGCTAGCGCATGGACACCAGTACTCCAGCCCAAAGGGTTTTCAATTCCATGCAAATAGGGCAACGCAGTATACTCCTGGGGAGACCTTACCTAAGGTGGCGCACGCAATTGGAAGGAAACCTCAACCAACTTGGTGTGGGTAATTGCAGGGAGCTTCCTGGTTGAGGGCCAGGTCCATCCCGGTCCCTATGATGCCATCAAAAGTAAAATAAAGTAATTAGCAGAGGACTGGGTTCACCCAGAAATAAGTGGCGTAAAACGATGGCAATTGAGCCGAATAAAACTCAATTCATGTTGAAGAAACAGACACGTTGGCGAGTAAGCGTTATCGGTGATTTATTACCATATCAAGAGCAAGTAAAGGCAATGGAATCAGTAAGAAAACCAAACCAATTTTTGCTTAATGCGACATACTCCTATATATTCCAGAAGATTTTATCTGAACAACTAAACGTAGTGATGGTAGAAAGCTACCATGTTCCAGCCAGTCATGGTTCATTTGCTAATAGAATTTTGGGGATATTTTTTCACCACGCACTCCATTCGTGTCGGGCATTAGCGATGGAATGATTACTTTGAAAGGCAAGGACGTAGTAATTCAATTCAGAACTTTTTTTGATTTTGCTTTCATTAATTGGACAAGAGGCTCTTTGAGATTTTCGAGCACACCGGACTCACAATTTTGATAGTGATTTGGGAATGATTTTCAATTTCGGTTGAAGTTACGAGTATGTATCAGCAAATATCCTAGTACCCACTGGCATTTTCATTCATTTCCGTTGCTTTGCTTTATTTTTTATTTTATTTGATCGAGCCTCGAACAAGTTCACGCTTCATTAGAAACTGAAAAGGGCAAAAAACAATTAACACGGTTTGGTCCTTTCACCCAAGTATGAACGCTGTTTTGCAAATATTTGCTCGTCATCGAATTATTCCGCTGTCAGTTGCCACATGTGCACACATTTCAAAACTATTTAACTACAACATAGCAGCAGGTGAAAAAGTGGAAGCCGAACCCCTGCATTCCTGAAAAACTGGGCACTCATCAAATATTTGAAATATCGTAATTCGATTAGTAATCCATGAAATCATCCGGATAATGCAAATGAACACATTGCCCACTTGCACCCGGATCCGTATCAACAACTAAATGGCGTGCCCCACAAACGAATTACGATTATGAGCAGGCAAGTGCTGCATTACAAAATTTTTTGTAATGTTTTTGACTATGCTGCAACGGTCACATGATTACTCGTGCACGTTACAGGCGCCGGGGTCAATAGAGGGCGTACGTTACATACGAGTACATGAACTCAAAATTTTGATTTTGTGAGTGAAAATTAAAAAGTAATAAGCCTAACGGTGACGAGCACTAGTCTGACTCTAGTTGTTGATGATGATAATGATGCAGATGGCAACAGGCTACATCATCGCGGACAAAAACAACAAGCCAGCGGCTTACATCGGCAACAGAAGAAGCAATTATATTTCAGGAGGTTATCAAATATTTTAAAAATTAAAATTGATTCCGTCATTCACAGAACGGGATTTTAACTCAATTAAGTGGAAAGTGGCACGACATGAAAACCAAAAGTGAATATGGTATAGTGGCAGGGATGTAATTTAGTTTTGGGGAATAGTGAATGTGACGGGACGACCACCGTGTTGAGTGAGTGCTCGTGGTGTACGAGTAGATGAATCGCACTATGGTATGTCCTGGTTGTGGGTTTGAAAGCATGCAGGGTGGTAAATGGAAATTCGGCTTTCTTTATGCGAAGGTAAATCACTTGCCAGAGAGTTCGGTCGAAAACTTGTAGGCCACAGGGGGTAGACGGATTTTCATACCAAAGATAATTGAATGAGGCTGTGGTGTACCAAGGATCGCATGATATTCTGTACCGGAATCCAGTGTTAGGTGACTCAATAATTGATAGAAATAGTGATTGATGGGTTTTAAAAACTTTGCATAAATGAATCCAGATGATGGTAGTCAAAGGCTTCTATTGGATACAACTAAATAAATTGCCAAAGGCAAATCTGTCCATGATACGAGTAAGTTTATGTTTTACGCCGTGACCCTTTGTCAAAAAAGTAATAAAATATCGGAGATAGAATGACAAGTTTAGGACTGAGATTAGATTAGATTTGATTTCTATGTTGATGCTAAAATATTTACAAACTGTTGTGTAAGCAAAAATCAGTTAGCATGGCATTGCCGTCTGCCCGGCGAATTAATTTTTTATTTTGTTTTCATTTAAGATTCCCACTTTGGGTTAGGGACTAGAATTTTAATTTTGGTGGGGGCGAAAGCCCCCATTTATTCGGCTTAATACAAGCTATAACTTAAAATTAAACTTAAACTAAAACTTAAAACTAAGGTTGGTTATTGTGGTGAAGGAGAACGGATTTGAGGTAGGGAGTGGTGCGGTGGAAGTCAAAGACGCTAGGGTTTGAATTAATTTTTCGTAGCATGCGGGAGATTGGTGCGTTCGCGCCATAGGTGGTGTGGTGGGTTGGGAGATAGAAGAGACGAGGGGTACGTAGATTACGAGGGTTAGTGTTGAGCAAAATAGAATTGTGAAGGGACGTGCATTCAACCTGACCTGAAAGAAGTCGATGAATGAAGAGAAAGTCGGCTGCATCTCTGCGTTCCTCAAGGGCGTTTAGGTTAATAAGGTTGAGACGGTTTTGATAGGGGGGCAGAGTAAAAGAATCATCCCAGGGCAAACCGAAGAAAACGGTGCTGGATGCTTTCGATTCTCGAGATATGAACGCGATGATATGGGGACCATACTTGACTGGCGTACTCTAGGAGGGGACGAACAAAGGTAATATAGAGGGACCTGGTCACGTATGGGTTGGTGAACTCTTTGGACCATCGTTTTACAAAACCTAGTGCAGAGTTGGCTCTAAGGATTATCCCATCCATATGCAAACGGAAGTTGAGCTCCCTATCACACAAAATGCCGAGGTCGCGAAGAGATTCAACGGAGGAGATAGGTTGGTTGTGGAGAAAGTAGAGTCGGGAAGGAGATTTGTGCCGCTTATGTGAAAAGGTGATAGATTGGCAGTTGGTGATATTAAGTTCCAAACAATTTTTGAGGTACCAGATCGAAAAACTATCAAGGTCTTGTTCAAGAAGGAAGGAGTCATGGGGAGAGGAAATGGTTTTGAAAAATTTGGTATCGTCGGCGTAAAAGGAGACGGACGAGTATTTGATGATCCTATCGAGATCATTTATGGTTAATATAAAGAGAAGGGGACCGAGATGGCTACCTTGAGGAACTCCAGAGGTGGCCAAAAATGGAGCGGAGTGGGCTGACCTAAAACGAACACTGTAAAAACGGTTTTCGAGGTAAGAGGATATCCATTTTAACAGTATGGGTTCAAAGCCGAGGGCAGACAATTTGAAGAGTATTAATCGATGAGAGATTTTATCGAAGGCTTTGCTAAAATCGGTTGCAACAACATCGACTTCGTTGCCGTTCATTAGGGCAGAGATGGCAAAGGATACGAATTCAACGAGATTTGTGGTGGTTGACCTACCCTTTAGGAAGCCATGTTGTCTAGGGGAAATAAGTGATTTGCATTGGAAACTTAGAGCTTCATACAAAATACTTTCGAGGAGTTTGGGTATATGGGATAGTTTAGCGATTGGACGATTTGTTATTTCGTTCTTTGATCCCTTTTTGTGGATCGGGGTTATAAAGGAGGTTTTCCAAACCTGAGGAAATTCTCCTTGTGAAAGGGATAGACGAAAGAGATCAGAAAGGGCAAGGGAAAGAGACGAAGAACATTTTTTAAGAAATATGGCAAGGAGGCCATCTGGACCGGGTGCAAATTCGTCATTGAGTTGGTGTAATTTATATTCGATATAGGAGGGGTCCAAGATGTGAGAGAGAAGTGGGCCGTTGGAGAAGTTCAGTAGGTAACGAAAATAGGATGGATCTGGTACAAAGGAGTCGTTGGTGAAGGATTGTTTAAAGAAGCTGGCAAATAGGTTGGCAATGGTGAGTGGATCGGTTGATGACTTGTTGTTGAAAAAGAGGGAAGGAGGGTAACCATCGGACTTTCTTTTATAGTTAACAAATTGGTAAAAGGACTTAGGGTCATTTATAAGGTTGGCTTGCGCATTATTAAGGTAACGCTGGTAAAGAGAATCGTAAAGTTCGGTGAAATGAAAATAAGCACCAAGATAGTTGGAATAGTCGGACAAGGATCTGGTACGCAAGAAAACAGCCCATAACTTGTTTCTCTTGTTTCGTAAGGAACGAAACTTGCGATTATACCAGGGAGGACTAGTAGATGATGTTTAAAGGCGGGAAGAATTAAATTTAAGGCTAAAAGAATTAAATGTTTCTTTATAAAAAATGGATAAGGCATCATTTATGCTTAGGTTGTCAAAGTTAAAGGGGGATCTGCTAAGATAGTCACTGATTTTGTGAAAGTTTGCTTTATGAAAGTCGTAGGATGAGAGAGTTGTGGGAGGAGTGCACTGGAAAGAAGAGTTATGAAAAAATGAAAGTAGAAGGGGGGGTGGTAGTTGTCGATTGTAGAGAGAGATAGGGGACAAAGTGAGACTGAGGAGTTAATTGAATCTGTTGTGAAAATAAGGTCCAATTGCATGCCCATATAGTTGGATACACCACTGACTTGGCATAGACTTGAGTCTGTTAAGCGATCTAAGAAGAGACATTCCTTAGCTGAGTTGGCATTTGAAGCGATGAAGAACGATTGATCGTCTGATGGAATCCACTGTAGCTGAGGAAGATTAAAGTCGCCGAAAACAAAGATATCGTCAGTAGAGTCAGACAGGTCAATTAAATAGTCGATCGCATCGACAACAAGTTGGTAAGATTCGGTAGGTTGAGCTGGCAGGATGTAGCAACATAAAACGTAAAGGGACTTGAAGGGGAGTGATATTTTTACAGCGACAAAGTCGACTTTAGAGGATGAAGGGATGGTAATGGGAGAAGAGTTAAGGCTGTTGTGGATCGCCAGTAGGACGCCTCGACAGGGGGAATCATCATGTGGGCGGGTAGGATCGTCGTCGCGAAAAACATTAAAAGTAGGGAGGAACAATTCCTGGTTCTTTATGTCGGGGATCAAATTGGTTTCAGTCAAGGTGTAAATATCAAAGAGAAGAGAATGCGATTGACGTAGGACAGCATTGGTTTTAGAGCGAAGACCTCTTACATTCTGGTAGTAAAATGTAAGAGGGAAGTTGTGGGGTGGAGATGTATGGCGGGATGGTTTAAGTGCTGACGAGGAAGGCACGTTATGGACGAAAAAATTTATCGTGGTCAACTCGGCTTCGCTGTAGGTGTGAGACTCGTTTAGAGTGGACGTAGTGGCCGAATGCAGCAAGGTCGTCTGCTACTATATATATACCCGAGGTAGTCATGCCTGTGGTAAGAGGTGACTAAAATCCACTGGGGTAGATTAAGGTGTTAAGCGACCCGTGCCAGAATCGACCAACCTCTAACGGAGCATCTGGATACCTGACGAACACCGAATTAGCCGGCCTTATCTCTCTAATGCGGATCTCTGGACAGACGGACTACCCTTTCTCCGCTACTCGTGGGAAATAAAATGAGTTCTACTAATACAATACAACACAATACAAATACAAACCAGGACCCCTTTGAAGAAAAGCTCAAGAGTTACGAGATATCCAACACGCGGACCGCTGGAAAAATCGTGCGAAAGCAAGGACCAAGCACAGACGGTAATTTGGACGATAGTATTACACCGAATAATCTACAAAATCTCGAACGCAAAAATTCTGATCTCCGCGCCAGACTTCAAAATATGGAATTGCTTTGCGCCGAACTTAAAAAGGAATTAGATGCCATTAAGACGCAATCTAAAACCCAGTCTGATTCGCTCGCACACGGACGAAGAAGAGCTAGTCCGAGAAATAGACCGGATACTTAAAAAAAGAAACGCAAAGCTGATTCCTCGCCTGAAATTGTACAAAAAGAGATGGCAGCCAGCTCTAATACTGTTGACGTCAATAAAAAAAAAAGCAACCCCAACAAAGACCGCCGCTACCAATAGAAGTCTTTGGAATCTCGGACTATAACAAGTTGAACACAATCTTGAAATCACTGTGTTCAACGGATTACAGAGTAAGATCTCGCAATAACGATACATGGTCTGTCAATGTCCTTAATCCAGACAATTACCGTTCAGTTTCGCAAATATTAAATACCAAGAAGATTCAATGGCATACGTACGAAAATAAAGCGGAGAGTCCCATACGCGAGGTAGCTAGAGGCCTGCATGCCTCTTGCCGACGCGGTTAATATACCACATTGATCAAAAAGTTCCCGGGGGACACCACCGTATGGGGCTCCCATTGTTCCGATTTGGGTTCTGTTTTTTTTTTTGTTAAGTTGGTAAATCTGTTGTTGACATTCCCTCTAAATCTTAGCGTCATAGCTTGACATTTGCAAAAGTTACGTAGCCAAGAGTACATCTATAGCTGTGTATGTTAGCGATTTTTTACAATTTTAGAAATAGATTTAACTTTGCGTAAAAAACGGATTTAATGGTGCGCGAACGTTGGAAATGTTGGAAAAGTGTTTCAGCAACGATTCTCTAAAGAAAACGGTCGTTTACCAGTGGCACGAGCGGTTCAACAGTGGTCGTGAGTCAATCGAAGATGATGAACGCAGTGGCAGACCATCGACATCGAAAACCGACGAAAACATTGATAAAGTAAAAGAAATGCTGGTCAATAGCCGCAAATTAACCATCAGAGAGATAGAGGAGGACTTGAACATTGCCTATGGATCCGTCCAAGACATTTTGGTTAATGATTTGGGTTTCCGTCGTGTAGCAGCAAAGTTGGTGTCAAGAAACCTCACTTTCATGCAAAAAAGAGACCGTGTTGACGTCGCAAAAGAGATGATTTGCGAGGCTGAATCCGATCCCACATTCATCAACAGGATCATTACTGGAGAGACGAGACGTGGGTTTATGAGTACGACACGCCATCCAGCCATCAGGCAAGTGAATGGCGTTCACCAAATGAGCCGAGACCAAAAAAACCACGTCGTTTTCAGTCAAAAAAGAAGGCAATGCTCACGGTTTTCATGGATTACAACGGTCGCGGTGTAGTGTATCATGAATTTTTGCCAGAAGGCCAGACAGTAAACAAAGAGTATTATTTGGGCGTTATGAGACGTTTGCGTGAGGCTATTCGCCGAAAGAGACCAGAATTGTGGGCAGAAAACTCGTGGATTTTGGACCATGATAACGCACCGTCGCACAGTGTCATTATTATTCGTAATTTTTTGACGAAAAATGCAACAAATACCATCCAACAGCCACCGAATTCACCTGATTTGGCTCCCTGTGACTGTGACTTCTTTCTGTTTAATCGAGTTAAAAAACCACTACGGGGGACGCGTTTCGGCAGCCGAGAGGAAGTAATGGAAAAATCGCAGGAAGCACTGATTGACATACCGAAAACCGAATATAAAAAATTTTTCGAGGATTGGATCAAGCACTAGCATAAGTGTGTTGCAGTCGATGGGTATTACTCTGAAGGGAAAAATATAGATTTAGATGAATAAACTTGTATTTCCAATTTTCTGAATGCATTCCGGGAACTTTTTGTACTTGCGCAAAAACAGCGCAGTGTTGAAGGCAAGAGGACGACCTCAAGACGCGGTCTCCCCCTTTTTAGGCTAACTTTCAACAAAACTGAAAGCCTAGAAAGGATTTATTCTGCAAATTCAATTTTGGGACTTGTTGTCAAAATTGTACCTCCGCGAAAAAAACTCGAGGTTGATTCCCCAATGTGCACGATGTGAGGGATTCAGAAATACTCAGGCCTACTGCCAGAAGAAACCTCACTGTGGCAAATGCGCCGGAAAACATATGACGCGAGAGTGTAGTGCCGCGATAGATTCCCCAGCGATATGGATCAACTGCAGGAGAAAACATCCAGCTAACTATCGAGGCTGCGAAGGAGTTGCAAAAACGCCGGAATCAATCCAAAACGATGCTCTCTAAAAACGCAGGTTCAGCAGCAAAGATAGCAAATGCCGTGATGGCCGCTAAAATCACCAATAACAACAACGTCAAAAATAACAATGCGCAAGTGAAAAGTGGAAAAACTTACGCGCAAATAGCGGCGCTAGCAAATACGACCAACTGTGAATCACCTGATTCTGCTTCAAATGACAATAGCCAGAACTATACCATTTGGTCGTAGTCTTATGCGTGGCTACACCACTTTGACTCAAATTTTAAACCACTTCTAGAGGTTGTAAAAAGGTGCGGTTTATCGCATTCAGTTCCATGTTGCGTTTATATCAAAAAAGTGGAATTGGGGTCGATTCTGAGGTCCTTACCCTCTTGAAAGTCTCATACGAATGAAAAGTCACAAGTGATGCAATCACTTATTTTTCCAGAGAGTACATCCGAGTACTGGTTTAAGGTTAGTGATGCGATTACATGAGCGCACAAGCGTCCTCACTTTAGCCTCTCACCTTCATGTTGGGTGCCTAGTACCTCGACTTGAGATTGGGTAACCAACCCCTTTGGAAGGCCGTTAGGGGCACCGAACGAGAGAGGGGGGAGGAGTGGCCTCTCAATAGGGCACTTCCTCTTGTTCCAGGTGGCAGCGGAGGAATTCCCTAGATAAAAGCAACGGTGGCGTCTACAGTTCCAGTCAGGCTGAACTATTAAGTGTAATCCCTATATGAGCTGCTTCGACGTATTCGGATACTAGGTCTACAGGGATCTCCAATACTGAGTCAGGGTGTTGGAAAAGAGTTAGTGGCGGATGGAGCATTAATGGGTCAACGGCAGCGTTCATATCCCGAAGTGGATTACTGGCACCGGAATATCCGGCCTGTTGTCCTAAGGTCAAATCTAGGGTCTGGCCCTCCAAGTTGGGGGTTGTGCCGCCGGGGTAACTTCCCGGCCATGGAAAAAATAGTTATGAGAGAGACACAACCAGATTCGGATAATGGAACTCCTCAAATGGCAAATAGACCCGGAACGTCAATGGACTACGATATGAGAGTATGTACCTGGAATGTGCGAACGCTGTACACCCCAGGTGCTACTCAAAAACTTGAGTCTGTCCTCGAGCGGTATAAAGCAGATATTACCGCCATCCAGGAGATACAATGGATAGGATCAGGTATGATGAAAAGAAAAAATTGCGATATTTATTACAGTTGCCATAAAAGATTGCACGTATTAGGATGCGGATTCGTCGTGTAAAATCGGCTCAGGTCAAAAGTCATTAACTTCAAGCCGATAAGTGATCGCCTGTCTGTGATCCACATCAAAGCTACCTTCCAAAACATAAGCCTAATATGTGGACACGCCCTTACCGACGAGGCTGAAGAACCCATCAAGGAGGAGTTCTATGAGCTCCTGTATGGAGCCTACGGAGCCTGTCCGGAGTATGATGTCGAAGTTGTACTCGGAGACTTCAATGCTAAAGTCAGAAAGGAAAACATCTTTGGCGGGTTAGTTGGTAAGCACAGAATCCACGAAACGACAACAGACAACGGCTACCGACTAATCGATTTTGCAGCAGCTCGTAACACGGTGATAAGTAGCACAGCAACCTGGCGCTCTTCAAACGGTCGAACCGCCAACCAAATCGACCATGTGCTAATTGATGCGAGGCACGCATCCAACATCCACGACGTGCGCACATTCCGAAGGGCAAATGTTGACTCTGACCACTTTCTTGTTGCGGTTAAATTCAGAGCTCGACTGTCCAACGAGAAGAAACTGCGAACCGCCCAAAAAAAGAAATTCAACGTTGGACGCCTTAGCACACCTGGAGTAGCCACAGACTACAGAGAGCACCTGAGTGAGAAACTCTCCACTGTGCACTCACCTACCACAGACGCCAACCATCAGTGGTGCCAGTATCGCGACATCATCAAGGAGGTAGCCGAAACCAACTTAGGGTACCAGCCACCCCAGAGAAAGAGCCCGTGGTATGATGATGAATGCATTTACAGAAAAAAGATGACAGAAGATGCACACAAGAAAATTCTGCAGCGCAAAACAATGGCAGCAAGGGAAGAGAAGAAGATCCTGCGTAGAAAAAAGAGGGCCTACGCAGCATCCCAGCTCAGGGAAATCGAAGAGACTCGTGATCGAAACAACATCCGGAGGTTTTATAAGAAAGCCGAGCAACTGGTTGCTGGCTTCAAACCCGGAACACAAGCTCTTCTTCGAAACACCGAAGGAAACCTAGTCACCGAAGCACAAGGAATAGTAGATGTGTTTCAGCAGTCAATGAAGAACCAGTTCCACCACCCAGTATAGAAGAAGTTGGCTTAGCTATAAAAAAGCTTAAGAACAACAAGGCTGCAGGCTCTGAAGGTTTACCAGCCGAGCTCTTCAAATACGGTGGCGATGTTTTGGTAGGGCGCATACACCAAATCATCATCCAAGTATGGGTGGAAGAAAGCATGCCCGACGACTGGACTATCAGCTCCATATGCCCCATCTACAAAAAAGGCAATCCTATGTCTTGCAAGAACTATCGTGGCATATCCCTGCTTAATGTCGCATATAAGATCCTATCCAACGTACTGTGTGAACGTCTCAAACCGTTCTGCAACACACTAATCGGCACGTACCAGTGTGGCTTCCGGCCCGGCAGATCGACTATAGACCAAATTTTCGCAGTGAGACAAATCCAGGAAAAGACCAACGAATTTCAAGTCGAGACTCACCACCTTTTCATCGACTTCAAGGCCGCATATGATAGCATTAATCGTCAGGAGCTTTATATGGCGATGGCCGAATTCGGGATGCCGGCAAAATTGATCCAGTTGTGTCGCGTGACACTGGAAAACACGCACTGCAACGTGCAGCTTGGAAGTAGCTCCTCCGAACTATTTCAAACATACACCGGATTTCGGCAATGTGCTATCAATCTCGTCCTAGAGCAGATAGTGCGCAGGGCAAGTGTCAACACAGAAGGCACTATCTTCAACAAGTCCGTCCAGCTCCTGGGATATGCAGACGATATTGGTATCATCGGGCGGTCGCAGCGTTCCGTGACAGAGGCTTTCACGGCGATTGAAGAACAAGCGAAATTCGTTGGCCTGGAAGTAAGCGAGACCAAGACCAAGTACATGCTACCAACATACAAAGAATCATCTGTCCACCGCCTAGGATAAAACGTTACTATTGATAGCAAGAACTTCGAGGTAGTTAAGGAGTTCATCTACCTCGGAGTAAACATGAACTCCACGAATAACATACTAGTGGGGATCCGACGAAGAATTACCATAGGAAACCGCTGCTACTTCGGTTTGGCAAAGCAATTGGGTTCAAAACTCCTTACTCGAAGGACGAAATGTAAGCTTTACAAAACCATTATCCTGCCAGTTCTACTGTATGGCGCCGAGTGCTGGACGATGAAAGGAGAGATAATTCTGGGCTCCATCGAAAGAAAAATTCTTCGACGGATTTTTGGTCCTTGCGAGGACCAAAATGTGGATGTAGTCCAAAAAGCCAAAATACGTCGACTACATTAGCTCGGCCACATCGAGCGAATGGACAACAATGCTCCAGCTAAGAGAATCTTCGAATCTTAGCCCTCAAGTTCGAGACGACAAGGAAGACGGAACCTACGTTTCAAAGACCAAGCTATCGCGGATGCCAGACCCATTGGTCTGGATATCTGGAAGCAGCGTGCCCGGGATCGTAGAGGATGGAAGGCTGAAGTGTCTCAGGCAGAGACTCTCCACGGATCGGGAGCCCGTTAAGTAGAAGAGACGTCCGAATACATTTTTATCTTAAAAATCCCATTCCTGGCGAAACGCGTTATCTCTACTCGATGCCCCCAAAATTAAATGTTCAAGTGCTCTCTATCCACCTATAAATTGAGGACATTTCTGGACATTCACCCTCCAAGTGACTTCGAAAATATATGTAAAGCGGCTTTTGATTCAACAAGAAATCTTCTCGCATTTAACCAGAAATCCAGCCGCTTCGGATGCTTATTACTGACCACAGGCGAATTCCATGGTGTCTTCCTCCTCAAAAAAAAACTTGCGGTTCCTCCCCTGTTTAATTATTGTACATAGATACGAAATCCTTGAGTGGCAACACGTGGAACCGGATAATCTAATTTAAAAGGCTTTTACTTTCTAATTAATTGTACACTCGCATACGGTGCGCGTCTACAAGGCCTTCTTTGGCATCGCCAAAGGCCTCACATCTTTAAATAATCAAATTAAATTCAAATGTAAGGTAAATAAAGTTTACTCGTATTTATTTATTTTTTTATTAATTTTCCCCTCCTTATCTTGTTATACAGTTACAGGAGAAACCAAAATCACTTTGCGGGATGAAACCACCAGTCCTTGGATTCATCGCGGCTAATGTGAAGTTAATTCCGATTCCACAACAAAGAACTGTCAAATCGTTTAGCTGGCGTAATGTGCGGTTGCCGACTTAAATTTCATAATGACTTTCCAATTCGAGTCATGACGCTCGGTACTCCCTAAATTTTGGGTATACTTAGCCGCACATCCGGCATATCCGTATACTCATGCTGATACCTTTTTGACTGTTTGTAAGTGTGTGAATTGCTTTCGGAATCCATTAAGTTGTACACACAAACGACAATCCTTTTTGCGCCCAAAGTCGAATTCAGATGTTTCACTTATGAGCTTCCTCTTAACTTTCAACCGCAACGCTCGACGAAACAATTTCACCGCCACCCCCAAAAGCCAAGCACACTCCTGACGCACGCACACACACCTTAACACTGATATGGCTTCAGGTTGGCGGTTAATTGCGACTCTATAAAGTACAGACAAACGACAGGGATACACGGATAATATAACACATACCATATATCAAATTTCGTCGAGCGAGTGTCCTTATAATTTATGAGAGCGCTATTGAGTACAAAGATACGAGAGTAAGTTATGTGCATGGGGTATGCTACTTCGACACTACGAGTATATACATACGTACTTGTACACTTTGTGAACACAGGACATTTCAACTGACAGTTATATGAAGCACTCACAGGAATAGTGTCTGCTAAACTTTGTCTGGGAACACCTTCCGCATCGCAAGGTTCAGGGAACCGATACTTCATTGGAAAGTGATATCTGTGCACCATTACCACTGGTGATGTTGCCGCCACTGAGTCAGAACCTGGCATTTGGATAATTGCTGCTGTCCTGCACCGTACGAGTATTTCTAGTTTGCTGACCTGGCTCCTAGACCATTTCTCCTTGTGGTCAGTCGGTCACGAAGACTACTATGGGTTCGGTAAAAGAGGTGAGTGGGAGAGACGATTAATCCGTGAAATAAAATTGATTTTTTACGAGCAAGTAGTTGTGAGAAGTGCCATATACTCGTAGCTACGGAAGTGGGACAAACGGCAGGAACACCTTTCGTCCTTGTTAATGTGCTTCCCTTTTTTGATTTTCCTGTGGCTGCTTTGCTGGGAGTTTCCACAAAGACGAACGACCACGACGATGAGGTCGATGAGGACGTTGAAGACGTCTATAGAGCACGACTACTGAGGACGACGACGACGACGACAACTACGACTACTGTACGAACGGTGAAAGACTTTGAGGGTGAATTAAATGAACAGTGAAGGGTGGTGGCACTGCTGCTACAGAAAGCTGGTTTCGGGTCTGATTTCATCAGGAGTGTCAATATGTGCGGCACACCATGTGCAGGGGGTCAGGTCAGGATATTGGTTTTATGAGTCAAACTTAATTTGATTTGTGATCAAATGAAAAGTTGTGTTGTGCACGTCAAGGGGACTGAAGAATGGGGTAACACCAGCACCACCAGGAAAAGCACCATCACAACCAGCACAACCATCACAAACAGCTAAACTATTTGGGTTGCTATTTGAATCAATAAATGATTAATTTATGTCCGGGATATATCGCAGAGCAGAAGTATTGTAGAAGACGCAGAAGGGAGAGCGCAGTGGCGACGCTTTTACGCGTGTAGTTAATGGCATCTGGTGAGCGATTTGGCAGTTTTATTTAGAGTATATGAGCCATTAACAGCATTCTTTGCTGGCGCATGTGTTAGGCTTTGTGGTACGACGAATACTTTGAACTGGAGTTGGCATTGGTCCTGGTCAAAAGGCCTACTCTCACAAATGGGTCAAAACGAATCGAAATGGGCGCACAGCAGGAGAATGGTGCTACTAATGGCTTTATGAGACCGCAAAAATGTTTTTATTGCTGAGTTGTTGTTGCCTGCTGTTTTGGGATGAAACAAATTGTATTTCTGCGGCTCGTAAGGCAATCACTCTTTGGTTTTGAATGTTTTTGAACGATTCGGAATGGGTAGCTGAGCGTATTTTTAACCAAAGGGGTCATTGATGGAGGTGGAAGCAGTCGCTTTTTTTTTATTTAATTTACGGATTTCCATACGAGTATACATACATATCACAAATCAATATTTGGCTATAGCTTATCTGTTGGAGTTAATCGGAAAGATACGAGTATATGCGGAAAGTTTAGCTATTTTTGGTATTTTAATACCAAGCCAGTGGAAGCAGATTTCCTGGTGAATCAAGCGACGAAGTTCACAAGGAAAATCTAACCCTGGCGATTAGTTTGGTGTCGACTAATTAAGTGATCCACGATGGTTAGACCAAGTCTAGGGCCTCTGGAGTATGAAAATAGGAACTCGTTGCATCCGTGTTCTTCCTATAACCGCCGATGACCAGTTACCTTTGATCTCTAACACAGAATACATGATCGTGTCCAAGCTCTCCAACTTTGTCGTAACAAATGCTAGGCTAATCTCGAAGTCTACGGAATCTTGTTTAAATGCTGTATGAAACCCCTTGTTAACGATCTAGTTAGCCCTTATGAGCGCGATTTAGGTCCAGTAACTCCACAATTAACCACCAATTCTGGGTGGCTTCGACATTCTGGACAGACAGCACCTGAAGAACGGTGAGTTGAAATTTTCGCTGCGCAGAATAACTTCACCCAGCTTGTAAATGAGCCCACACGAATACCAGACGTTGATAGTCATACCGCCAGGACTTGTTTTTAACTTCTCACCCTGACGAGTACTGCGTTGATGTGCTCTCCCCCCTAGGCTCGTCGGACCATTGTGTCATATCAGCTAAATTCTCGCATACCGACCACACAGAGAAAACATTCCTAAAAGAACCATACGGCAATACGAGAAAGTCAACTGGAACGTTCTTAACACTTTTTTTAGGAATTTTAACTGGACGTTATGTTTCCTCGATAACGACGTAGATGTCGGATGAAGAGTATCCAACCAAAAGGGATAGAGAAATGCTTTTTTTGTCCTTCAAGACCAACCCAACAGAGGAAAACTGAAAAAGGTTTCAACGACACAGGAATGACTCCAACGTCTTTCTCAAGTGTGTGAAATTCGAATACGACCAAAAACTGAGGCAAAAAATACTGCAAAGTCCCAAAGGTAGTAATAATGTTTGGACCTTCGTCAAAAATATCAGAAGTTCTGCCTAATCCTCCATCCCAACGCTCATTTACAATGACCTTTCAGCTGTCAGCTCTTTGGACAAGGACAATCTGCTTGCTGCACAATTTGCGGCCAGTTCAACACTTCCAGATTGTGCTTTGTCTCCGCCTACACTTGAGTGCGTCGAATCTTCAATGGGACAAATCCACTTTCGCACTCGTGTCGTAGCAAGAGTTCTTAAAGGCCTTAACATTCACAAATCTGCTGGTCTAGATGGTACATCTCCCCTTCTTCTGAAGAGGTGTTCTTCCTCGCTGGCAAAACCACTGCGTAAGCTTTTAATCAATCCTACTCTATAGGACTCTTTCCGAGCAAATGAAAAACAGTATTTGTCCAGCCAGTCCCTAAAAAAGGCGAATCTTCTTCTCTCTCCTCCTACAGAGCCATTGCACTTCCGTCCCTTCTCTCCAAGGTCATGGAAACGCTGAAAACAGTCAGCTCATGAAATATCTCGAAACACGAAAACTTCTCAGTGACCGGCAATATGGTTTTCGTAGCAACAGGTCCACTGGTGATTTGATGACATGTCACACCGTAGAGTGGAACCAAACATACATCAATCTGGCGAAAGCAAGATAGTTGCGCTTGATATTTCTAAAGCATTTTGCAGAGTTTGGCATAAGGCTCTTTTGTCGAAAATGCGTGCTTTTGGGATCGACGACTCTCTTCTTCAATGGATTAGAAATTACCTTTCGAAACGTTCAATTCAAGTTGTCTTGGATGGTTTCACGTCCGATATTAACAAAATAAATGCTGGTGTGCCCCAGGGCACCGTTCTGTCTCCAAGACTCTTTTTAATTTTCGTTAACGATCTCTTGTCTTTTCCTTTGCGGACGACAGTACTCCCTGCTTTTCATATTCGTTCTCGGACTCAGATCCCTGTTATTCGGCTGTAGAACGGGAACGCCAGCGTATGTTACTCGTATGTTCATTAAATTCTGATATTAACAGCATAACTAATTGGGGAACCAAATCCCAAAACACAATGCTGTCTGATGTCCTTAAAGCGAAATTTAAACACCCAGCCATTATTCTTGAATGGCACTTGCATAGTCGAAACCGATAAACTTTCCATTCTCGGTATGTGTGTCAATGACAACTTACGTTGGAATGACCACATATTCGGTGTCGTCAAAAATGCTGCGAAACGTCCAGCCTTCCTCAAGCGATGTAAGAAATATTTCACCCCCTCTGATCTGACCTCAATATATAAGGCGTTTATCCGCCCGAAATTGGAGTGCAATGCCCATATCTCAGCATCTGCTAGATAGGATCCAAAACCGTGCGATAAAACTCATAGGTGATACTAATATCACTCAAACAATGGACACCTTCGAACACTAACGTAAGGTCTAGTGTCTCACTCTGTTTTATCGCTATTTCCACCAACAGTGTTCCATAGAAATCGCCAGTAGCATTGCGTCCATTCAAACGTTTAACCGTAACACCCGGCTCGCTATGAATGCACGTCGGACGTACTCTAAAATTCGTGATTCGTTCCTAAGCTGTACAACTCGCTTATGGAATGCCCTGCCTAGCTCTTTATTTCCTAGTCATTATAACCTTCAAACATTTAAAACCAACGTTCACCAATACCTCTCTTTCCATCCTAGCTGACTTTCCTTCGCCCGCGCTGTTTGCAAACATTATAAGGGTACTTGAGCGCGCTCAAGTTATAAAAATAAAAAAAAAGTGTTAAAGCAGATTCTAGGAAAAATCCAAGAGCTCAGATTGATACACTTACTACTCTTTATGGATCTCAAAGCCAGATGTCTAGTTTCACCATATCTCCCAATGCAATCTAACCCTTTGAAATCAAAAATATCCTTACGGTAGTTAGAAATTTTGTCTACCTCGGCTCCGCTATTAATTCTGATAGTGACACCAAGTTACACTTGGCAATAGGCGTTTCGTTGGTTTCTTGGTTTTCGATTCCTCCCCGAAGGGACACAGCAGTAGACTAAGATCTCCCTTTAAGTTGCATGCAGAGATGAAAGTGGGTCTCAAATATCTTGGCGTGCGTAACTGGATGTAAGCAGCGACATATAAGTAAGCCTAAACTATTGGGTCTATAACTTCATTCGTGCAGTATGCTAAGAGATGGCGTAACTTGTATTATTCCATTGGAACATGCGTTGGAAAGCTACTGTCATTGTAAATCATTTCAGTATATGTCATTCATTTGAAGCGTAAACAACAATTTTTTTTCACTCAAATATGTCGAACTTTGTGCCTGAAAAAGTGTTTTTGCGGGGACTTCTTCTTCATGAAGAAAACTGCTGCCGAAAGTCATCGTATTTTGGTGGAAGTTTATGGCGAACATGCGCTAGCTGAGCGAACGTGCCAAAAGTGGTTTGCACGATTTAAAAGTGGTGATTTTGGCTTGGAAGACGATGTACGTCCTGGGCAGCCAAAAAAGTTTGAAGATGAAGAACTGGAAGCATTACTCTATGAAGATTGTTGCCAAACACAAGAAGAGCCAAGTAGCCATTTCAAAACGTTTAAAAGCAACTGGATATATTCAAAAGCAAGGGAATAGGGTTCCACATGAACTCAAGCCGAGAGTCGTCGAAAGGCTGTTTTGCATGTCCGAAATGCTGCTGGAACGCCACAAAAGGAAGTCATTTTTGCATCGGATTGTTACTGGTGATGAAAAATGGATCCATTACGACAACGCCAAGCGCAAAAAATCATACTCGTATGTGAAACCCGGCCAACCAGCCAAATCAACGCAAAGCCGAATATCCATAGCGCGAAGGTAATGCTCTGTATTTGGTGGGATCAGATGGGTGTGCTGTATTACGAGCTGCTAAAACCGGGTGAAACCATCAATGGACAACGCTACCGAACACAATTAATCCGTTTGGAGAGAGCAGTGGCCGAAAAACGCCCGGAATATGCGACCAGACACGATGCAATAATTTTCCATCATGACAACGCTCGGCCCCACGTTGCTATTCCGGTTAAGAACTATTTGGAAAACAGTGGATGGGAAGTCTTACCTCACCCGCCTTATAGCCCAGACCTTGCCCCCTCTGACTGCCATTTGTTCCGGTCGATGCAGAACGCCCTCACTGAAATACGGTTCACATCAGAGCAGAATATCAAAAATTGGCTTGATTCATTCTTGGCTGCCAAGCGGGCGCAGTTTTTTTGGGATGGGATCCACAAATTGCCAGAAAGATGGGAAAAAGTCAAGGCTTCAGATGGGCAATACTTTGAATAATACTATTGTACGTGTTTTGCTTAAATAAACGCTCAAATTTTGAAAAAAAAACCGCACGAATTAAGTTATGTACCCAATACATAAAGAGTCGAAAGCTTGTGAATGCCATATGACGCAAAAATACCTCAGAGAACCGTGTAGGTGTCTGAAAGTAGTACCCTTATAACCAGATAGAAGGACATTCAGTTCTTTGTCCTCTGCTTGTAAGGCAACTATTGTAGTTTCTCGAAGTTCACTGCGGCGATGCTTTCGACAATGTACCAACCACAATTGCGGTTGGGATTCATTGAATTTGTTGTCAACGTTCTCGAGAATGACTGCCAGGCGAGTTTTATTTTCTATTCTAGAACTGCATCAGCAAATAATCCCCATTCAGCATTGGATCGTAATGTCTAAGCAGGGCGGCTCCCACAAGTCCATGCGATTAACGTTTGTTCAACAGTTTTTGCAGAGGTAATCGCATTTTTGCCTAGACTGTCTGGTCCTTTGAGATGATGGTTCGTTGGGTCTTGTACTTCTGCTGTATTCTGTATGGAGTGTCTAAAATTAATTTGAGTGAAGCAGGGCATCTTCTGAGCTGCTTCTGTCTTCTTGATGCCACTTTGTGGATCTGATTGAACGTTCCTAGGGAAAACCTTACTGCCTGCAAAGTTAGCTGGATAGTCCTGTGAGTGTTCTGTAGAAGAATTTCCCCGTATTGTACATACTATCATTCAAGTTTTGGACGCAGGAAGTCCAGCCAGCTGCTTTTTTCTCAGTTTCTTCTACTATCACTTTGTCCGAAGCCAAACGTAGTGGTTTATACCTAGAGTTGATGAACCGTAGAAAGGCACATTTCCCTAAGGCGGGATCAAATCAAGTTAAACTGA
This sequence comes from Volucella zonaria, assembly GCA_963966105.1. Taxonomy (NCBI): domain Eukaryota; kingdom Metazoa; phylum Arthropoda; class Insecta; order Diptera; family Syrphidae; genus Volucella; species Volucella zonaria. The sequence continues at coordinate 110,802,114 of OZ014534.1, forward strand.
AAAACTGTTTTACCAAAAACAGATTTAGCGAAGTTTTGTGCTTTTGCGTGCGTCGTAGCCTCAGCAGGATGGTCCATTAAGCTCATTTAACAATATTGTGTCGGGCTTTATCTACAAAAGTTTATAAAAAGCGAGAAAATCCGTGAGACCACGGAATTAGAGAGCCTCCTCTGGTGAATAGGTCGAACATTTTCCAATATTTAAATGACAACGTAGAATTCTGTATACAGAATCAAAAATAGGGCTAACTGTTGTAGTAAAGGTGACCTAAAATATACAATCGACACAGACGGCTACTATGGCTGGGATAAACAAGTGGCCTACACCAGCTCCCGGGTCCAACAAATCTTCAAGTCCTCCACAGCGTACTAGAGGGAGACCTTAACTCAGGTAACGGACGTAAATGGAAAGACACTCGCCTAACTAGGTGTGCGTAACTGGAGCTAGTTAACTAACGAACGAGCTGAATGAGAAGTTACTAGCATTATCTACGCTGCTGTAATATTACGGAAAACAATATCGCCGAGTGGTCGCGATAATGAGATTAAGAATTAAAGAAACTGCGTCAGTGGACACATGAACATTTTTTTTTGTATTATTGGCACGCCCTCAAGGGATTACGGCTTAGTTGGTTACTTAAAGTGGCGGTACAGTCCGGGGTGGACTTGGGTCTCAACCAACAAGGGTCTCCAGCCAGCTGCCTTCCGTTTCGCACGCTAAGATTATTGAGGTCGACTTCCACTTGCGCGCACCACCTGAGTCGCGGTCTTCCTCTACTACGCTGTCCCTCGGGAGCATTGGTGTTCATCCGCCATACATGACCCAGACATCTCTGTCGTTGCAACTTCACTCTTCTGGGTAAGTCGATGTCGCTGTCTTCTCTCTCCTCTTCCACTCAACGTCTATACATCACGGGACTAAAAATCTCGAGAAGAATTTTTCTCACAAAGCAGCCAAGAGCACCCTCATCCATTTTTGATAAAGACCATGCTTGTGCGCCACAAAGCAGGACCGGCATTATTAAGGTCCTATATAGGGGGTCCCTTTTAATGTTTGAGAGAGGGATTTGCCTTCTTAACTGCTTTCTTCCGATAATGTCAATATCATCGGCGCGGTATGTGAGTAATTGGACGGACTTTTGAAAAATTGTGCCTCTTGTGAGTTTTGCCCTTTTCTTAAATTCGATGAATGACTGGTGTGTATCGATTTGGAGCTCATCGGTTTTCTGAAATCTGCGTTCTGCGAATATTTGGTAGATGGTGGACTTTCCTGGCCTACAGCCACTCTGATATGAACCAATTAGGCTGCTGACGGATAGCTTCACGTGTTCACACAATACGATCATGTTTTATAGATGATTTGGTGTATGCGCCTTACAAAATCGTCGCCTACCGCCTTGAAGAGCTCGGCAGTCGGGCCGTTCGCTCCAACAGCTTTGTTGGCCTTAAGCTCAGATCCGGCTAAGTATCTTCACTTCCACCGGGTCGGGTGGACCGTATTTTTGGTGTACATCGTCAAGGGTGAAAGGTTCATTCTGCCTGACAGCGGTATTTGGTTCGTCATGTCGTTGTACAGTCTTCTTCCAAATCCTCAGCATCGACTGCTACTCTAGTACTACGGTCCCTTGTTCGTCTCCACAATATATTTAGTTTTTACCTGTTGGTAAAACTTCCGAATCTCTCATGCTCCTTCTTTTCCTCCTGAGAAGGAGGTGTTCGTCTCTCGTCTTCTGATCGTAGAGCTCGGGACCCACTCTAGTCCTTCTACTTGTCGGCACTCATCATCAAACCAGGAATGAAACCTAGCATATCAGAGGCGGCATCTCTGATGGTTTTACTATAATATTGCCACTGGTCTTTAATACTTAATGCTGGTGGCATAGGACCTCTTAAGAAACTAAGAGAGACTCGATCGGAAAAGCATTTGGTGATCTCTTGCGATTGTAGCCGTCCGATGCCGAACTTCATCCCAGTATTGACTTCCCATTGTGATGTTCGGGATACCCGCAAGTCAAGGGATTACGAACACCTCTAAATTGTTTGCAGAAAGCACGGCCGGATAGAAAGTTGATGAGTTGGAGTCGAGATTGAGGCTGTCCGAGACTTTCCGCCAAAGTTTCATTAAGTTCAGTCAAAAGAGGCATGTCGACCAGGAGACATTTGGACGAGCAAATGCAGGCTGGTTTCAACTTGATATGTGCGCAGAAGGTAAGGCCCATTGCCCGATATGCAACAAGAAGGAATCCGACTTTAAAAATAGACTTACAATTACCCTGCGTAATGCGCGAGTTGTATCTGGTTTCATTACAAGGGACGGCGAATTTCAGAGAAAAGAATCCCCATTCCTCTGGCTTATTACTCCCTCAAAAAGCTGGACGGAGTATATACTGTTGAATCAAGGAACGTCCGGGATAATTCCATCCGTCGTATGGGCAAGTGAGCGGCGACTTTCTTACTAAGATGTACTGAAGGTATAAGTAAATCTTACTCGATGCGACTTCTTTCCATGTCTTAAAATTTTATATGTAGTAGATGGTTGAGCTCCAACGATGGTCAGGCGTTTTTTGAGGACAAAAGCGTCGGCACTTAAGCATCTGCCCATTAACACCTACTTTCACCTTGACATAGTGAAGCCTGGGAGTCTAGAACTTCCGACTGAAGACAGTGATCCCAACCCCTGCGGCACGTCAGCGGTGGCTTCAGAGGAGAGAATGGGAGCTACTTTAACGTATTTGCAGCCAAAGCTAGATCCTCTATTGTGTCAGAACCCTGGAGTGATGATACGAGGTTACTGACACCGGACAATTGAGCCGGAAATTTTATCCAGGTATTTTGGAACAAGCCTTCCAGGTTGGCGATTGTGCATGAGTTTAACTTTCGCAGCGTTAAAAATAAAACAGTCCCTGGGCAACTAACAGCCTCGGATACGAATAAGGACAACGAATTTCGGCTTTGCATATAGAATCTTAGGACGTTAAGCAGATGTAACATCTCAATTCAAGAAGTGCTAACGGAGGATGAAAAACTCCGACACCAACAAAGAAAAAGGACGATGGTTAGTTGGATATGGATTTTCTATTCGAGAGAGACTCAAGCAAAAACTCTTAAGGAAATGGAGTATAACAATCCGTATCAAGGAATTCGCCTTCAGTCAGATGACAGAATCAAATAATGGCCTCCTGGATTGAGCAAGTATTCAGTGTCCAAGTTATTATAACAAAATTGTGATGCCAGACTGAGCGGGTTATCGGAAAACACAGCCTGCAAAACACCATGTCTGGCAATGGATTAAATTTCCTAAAATTTCTTAAGGGAGGTAACCTTTTAGTTGCCAGTACGCGGAACGTGACTGATGTGACTGGTTTCTAATTTGACGACAAATGTAGACAGGTACATGCAGCCAAGCACGAAGCTCTTGAGTCCTGCGACAGAATTCTCGGACAAAAACGAAACAGCACCAAAAGCGCGCGATCGAGGAAATGGAAAGATGTTACTGCAGGAATAATGTTCGAAAGTTTTATCAGAGAATAAAACAGACATACCAGGGCTACAATGCCAGGATGAAAACCCACAAAGGCGAACATGGACAACTAGTAGTAAAGTTGCAGTCGGTGCTGAGAATCTGAAGAGACTACTTCTGCAAAATGTACGTATAACGGCGATGATGTTCGAAATGCCGCCCTGGGACAAAGGGAACCATTCACGCTGGATCAAGACGGCAGAGAATTTCACGCCTCTGACCAAGACGAAGTTGAGGTAGCAATATCGAAGCTAGCATCTAAAAAACTGCTGGCGCACAGATGACCTGGCTGTGAACATGAACCAGCAACTAGTATCGAGGCACCATAAGAAAGCAGACTCTTTTGACTGGGCTAAATATACAGGAATAAGTCTCCTAAACATCGCTTGGATGATTTTTTGTGTGAGAGTCTATTGTAAAACCATTCCTGAACAATCAGGTTGGTCCAAATCAGAGCGGTTTCAGACCAAGAAACGTTCATTCAACGGCAGATTTTGGAAAAGACCCAGTAATTTCATATCGATACTCACCACCTATTTGTCGGCTTTAAAATATGCGACGAGTAGTACAACGTCATATCTTGTTTTGACGTCCATGACAAACTCGTCAGGTTGTGCTCCTTCACAACCCAGACCTTCAAACTCAAGAAAGGTTTCAAACAAGGCGACGCGCTGTCATGCGGCTTTTTAAAATCAGCCTATCCGATTCGTGCCAAAGTCACTGGTCAACAAAAGAGGCACAATCTCACCGATTACTGGGGCTGACATTGATGTGGTTGACCCTTTAATGAGTGTTGCGGCGGAAGCGGCCAAAAGGGGTCTGTCGATAAACGAGTGCTTTCATTAGTAAAGGACACACACCCCTTCCAGAACGTCACAATTGGCAGTTATAACTTCTAGGTAGGTAAGCGCTTCGTCTACCTTGGCTCCGCAGCTACAAGCAGCAATGACATCAGCACCGAAATCAGACGCAGAATTACTTTGGGCCCAGAAGGCAATTGTGTAACAAAGCCATCTCTCGATAGACCAAACTGGCTCCATAAAAGACCATTGCCTACTAGATCCTGCTGAGCAGATGCAGAAGCATTTGCCCGTTTCAAGAGAAATATACTGCGTGTGATACATTCTCATGGCAAGCTATGTAGAGAGGACTAATGTCTGACGAATTCGATGAGCAAACTATGAAAAAACTGTCATCATCATTCCAAAAAAACCAAAAAGCGTTATTGACAATGCACACTCGAGAATCGTTTTCCCAATTCGTGCTGATGTGGTGGCATATTCAAAAATCAAAATAATTTTCGCTCCACGGAATTAATTTTACTGCAGAGTAAAATGAAACCTCCAGCATCACAACAACACAGTTCTATCCCCAAAATACATATAGCTAAAAACAATCCTCTGAACTATTGTTGTCAGCCCCCTAAAGTATCCTTTCGAGTATCCCGGATGAAAAATTGAAATCTCACTATTGAAAGGATCCCAAACCCCTCGAGTACATCAAACAATGCAAACAACAAAAAGACCACCTGAAACAGTAATGACAACGCAAAATGTTGCAAAAAAAGGCTTGATAACACAAAAACACACCTCCAGTTCCTAGAGGACCCGTTTAATCCATTCTGCCAGTGGATATTGTCCAAAAGCATAAAACAACCCTCAACGCCCCACACAAACCCTCTCCACTTGATTGCTTTGTATATGTGTACAAACGAAAAATTTCATTCAAAAACAATACGAGAGTACTAGAAGTACATCCTTCATTAACAGCCCATCCGAAACCAACCCAATTCCCTTCCGCCCGTCGTTCGTTGGCTACCCCTTTTGAACGACAAAGAATTCAGGGGATAAAGTTTCAATTGTGTCCTTCGCATAGCAGCAAAGCAATTTATATTGCAATTCTCAACTGCTTCCACTATTTAATCCACTCGGTGCGAATATTCGCAATACCGAAGATTCTCGTTACATCAGCAGTTTGTCTTGTAGTTGTGAGCGCCGTCCTCCGGGACTTTGCTTATTTTCTGCCTTACCGCCGCCCCTCAAATGAACAAATGAAATCATATGTCTGGAGGTCATTGCAGATTAAAGTTGATTTTCTGCTAAACAAAAAGGAAAGAGCCATCCCTGTCCAGATTATAACCGATAGCCAGGAGACGATTTATCTTGTGAAGTGAAGCGCATTCGCATTCGCTTTTGTATTCGCATTCTTCAAATATGTTATGTACGAGTCGACGTAACAAAATTTCAATGGTAATGTTGGTAATAATTTTCGACAGAGGGAATTTATATAGACATACTCGTACATATATAGGGTCTCCGCCGGGTGTTGGCCAGATGAAAATTCTCTTAAATAACATAATTGGGAAATGTTGCTTTAGTCAATGGAAAGGGACGAAGACAAAGGGTCCGTGTACCTTTCCACCCGGCGATGGTATTTTGAAATTAATTCGTTACTCACACTTTGTGGGTAAAATGACCTCGAGGACGATACTTGAAAGCAGAAATTCTTGAAGTATTCAGCCCGATGCGTTGCATATGGTATTTTAGATTGAGGACATCTTGCTTTTCATCCTTTTTCCGATTCATTAGAGAGATTCAGATGATACCTTAAGTTGTTTGCCTTTCAAAGATACGATTCTTCATTTTATATGATTCCAAATCCTTTTGAGGTAGCAATAGTGTCCGAAGCAGCCTGTATCCAAAAGAAATTGTAAAAACTCAAACAATGTGCATGGACATGGACACACAAAGAAATGTTGAAGTCCAGGTGGTACATGTTGATGTGTATAGCCCGTAACCTTCTCGATGACCAGTGTTTTGGATGGAGTGAATATACGCTCGAACCAGCGTTCGATTTATGGTCAAAGTCCAAGGGGGTTGAACGGATTCTAGGGGCGACATACCATAGAATACATATGTGCAAAGGTTCCTATTTAAAAGTCAAGGGAAGAAGAAATCTACGACATTGGCAGATGTGTTGCGGAATGAGACAAGTACAATCGAATGCATGTATACATTACAAGAGCCTAAAATGGCTCTTTGACAAACACAGCCTCAAACTATTGACTCCTCTACGCACAAATCCTAAATGGGGAGATGAGATGGCCATGTTCAGGAGCTTCAATGCTAACGATTAGCCTGAAACGCATTAACATCTAATGAGGCTACACGATGTTGGCATGCCTGAGCGGGCTCCTACGTCTGAAGAATACCGGTGGGGCAAAAGAAGTCCAAGAAACATTCATACACACTGATGAAAGGAGAATACGAGTACAAGGTGGCGCAAAATTAATCCCCCTATCGGAAGATGGTATAATTTTTGCAAATTTACATTTGTGAACTAGACAGTTGCAGTATACAAAGAGACAAGAAATGGAGCGCTATACTCCGCAAGAGCGTGCAATAATTGTGTCGATGTTTTTGACCAATAGCCGGTCGGTAGTGTTAGCGTAGTGTGAATTTCGTCGCCAATTTCCTAATCGTGTTGCGCCAACTGGGCAAACATTCCGGCGCTTAGATACTTGACTCGAATAGAGTGGAACCATAGACCATGCAGGGTGTGGCCGCCACCGGACTGGATGTTGCTGAGAACGAAGAAACATCAACCAGACGACGGGCCACGCAATTGGGCATCACCAGACGGACCCTACAGCGAATTATTAGTGAAAGACGTACACATGTTCCCGTACAAAGTGCAAACAGTGCAACAGTTAATGCCTCCTGACCGTCAGTCCCGTGTGAATTACTGTAAAGCCGTACTCAATCTCAACAACCAAGAGGACGGTTTTGGTTCGAAAATCATCATTTCCATCTCTGGAAATATGTGAATGAGCAAAATTATCGCTTCTGGGGCACCGAAAATCCGCGTATAACTCAAAGTTACTGCATGGTGTGCTGTTTACGTTTGGCGCGTCATTGGGGCTTATTTTTTCGAAAACGCCGTGGGCCAAACGACTACTGTGGACGGCGAGCGCTACAGAGCTATGCTCAACGACTTTCTCCTTCTTCAATTGGATGAATTGGGATTGCAGAAGATTTGGTTCCAACAGGATGGAACAGCGGCGCATACTGCACGAGCCACAACCGAAATTCTGAGGGCTGCATTTCCAGGTCGCCCAATCTCTCCTTTTGGCGATTTGCACTGGCCCGCAAAATCGCCTGATTTAAGCGTTCCAGAGTTCTTTTGAAGCCACGAGTCTATGTCAACAAGACTCAGACTCTTGAAGCTCTCAAAGAGAATATCCCTCAAGAATGCGAGGACCTATCGCCGGCAAGAGTGATGGAAAATGCCATAAATCGAGCCCGAATGGCCATGAATTCTGGCGGCGGCCACTTAACTGATATAATTTCTCGACATAATGGTAAAAATTGAAGACATCGCGTGTGATGCACGAAGAGCCATTACATCCACTCAAAGCCACTGTGTTGTGCGGCGTTCACACGGGAGGACTGATTGAGCCGTATTTTTTTGAGGACGCCAATGCGGTCATTGTTACTAGCGAACGCTACAGGGCCATGATAAACGACTTCTTACTGACGGAATTGGATAAGCGGGGCTTGGTGAATATGTGCCTTCAACAAGACGGTGCAAACGCACACACAGCACGAGTAGCTCGTGCTGTGGCAATGGATATTATGAAAGAAGGGTTTCCTGTTCGCATAATCTCTCGTTTTGGCGATTTAGCATGGCCAGCAAGATCGCCCGATTTAACCATACCAGACTTCCTTTCTTTCTTTGGGGCTACTTAAAGTCGCGGGTTTATGCCAACAAGCCTCAGACAATCGCAGCCCTTAAGTAGAATATTCGAAAGGAATGCGAACAGTTATCATCGGAAATCTTGTAGAAAGTCATGTAAAATGCGATAAAACGGGCACAAATGTGTATCAACACTGGCACCAGCCACTTGGCGGATATCATCTTTTCCACTTAACAGAAACAATTGTAAAGGTCCAAATAAAGATCTCCATCACTCAAAATCATTTTTTTTTTATTTAGTAAAAAAGTAATTCAAAAAAACAAAATTGGAAGATTAATTTTGCGCTACCTTGTAGTACAAAAGTATAGCATCGGCTGCACGAGCGACTGGTTGCTACTTTACGATTATGCTTCTGCGCATCCTTTTTCTGTGTTTCTGTGATAGTCACTCGCTAAATCTGGCCCTGGCCGATTCTTTTCTTACCCTAAGTTGAAGAGCAAAATGTGATGAGGGTTATGTGAAGCATTCCAGAAGAAGATTTCTCGAGGGCCTTTCTGAGGCTTTACGACCTCACATTTGTATAGAAAGGCAGGGTAGATGCTACGCAAAAATTTAACAAAAGGTTTTGTCCGAACCCGTTACTTCTTTTTAAAATAAAATCAGTCCCGGAACCATATGAATAAACTGCGATGAAATGTCAAAAACAGGGTGCACTACCAGAACTTGTAAACAAAAGCGATTCGAGTAGAATTGGAACGGAGTTACTACCCTCTTGACAGCTGAACTCATAGCTAAGATCATAAGCGATCAAAATGTACAGAGTGAGCATAGTAGTAGTGAATAATCAGAAAAACAAATATTTTGGCACGACTTCAAACGGCTTCTAGGAAGAGTATCACTGGTGGAAACGCTCTCAATAAATGGGGTTTTAAACGGACACGCCGGGAATCGAACTACGAATATGAAGCCAGGCATGGAAGAAACGGTTTCGGAATGAGAACTCGGTGAATAGAGATATTAAACTCATACAAATCTCACGATCGAACTGTACCTAACACACGATTCATTGAGCAACAGCAGCATTCCGTGATGCAACCAAAGAATGAAGCAACTGCGATAAAAAAATCTAAGATTTGTGCAAAAACACTGGCCAATGTTTCGTAAGGGTCGACGAGTCCCGCCACAAACAAATTGGAGAAAAATATATGTACAGCAGGGCTTCGACAATCCGAACGCCTCAGTAATCCGAACGACCCCCCTGGGTCCGGGAAAGAGAGCGAAAATCCGAAATTTGAGCCTACTGTCACTCGCAGTGCCACACACACCACGCAGTACTAAGTCTGTTCCCTTAGGCCCTGTGCACATGAGCTGCAACGTATTTCTTCCCATCTATTTTGCAGCTTATGTGCACCGGGCCTTACTTCTTCCAGTAACTTTAAGCAGAGTAAGCAGATGTACCGGAGAACGATGACGAAGAATGGTATCACTTCACATCAACAATTCCAATAATACGCAGATACAAACATTTGGATCATACTCGTAAATCGTGGAAGATGACATCTCAATCCAGGACAATTACAACCCTTTAGTTGTCAACCATCATCATCAACAACAAAGGGCAAAGGGATGACCACAGGCTAACTGCGTAGGCGTAACTGCGTACATTCAGGGTGGACAGCTGCAACGAGATGACTATAAATAGAGAGGATCTTAAGTCATAAGCCATCAGTTATCAATTGTCCTTAAAGGTGAAGTCAATCAAAACTGTTTTATTTATTGAATCGGGCTCAAATTTTTTACAGTCGGTTTGTCGCGCAGTTTTGTTTTATTTAACACTGTTGCGTGGTGTTTCTTCGACCATCGAAGAAAAGGAAACATATCACAAAAGTGCGAGATTTTGGACAAGATTAAGCAATGTATCTAGTTATGAGTTCTTGCAATGCAGTATAACGTTGGAATATCCACCATTTTTTAACATTAAAAGCAAGGAGAAAAAAATAAAATCATTTGTAATAAATACAGAAAAGGGCCCAGGCACAAGAAAAACCTTAGAAACTCCTGAAAACTCCCAGCTTGAAGATGCTTTATTTACGTAGTTTTTAGAGCAGCGAACAAAGAACGTCCCTTTGTCAATTGAAGTATTGATGGAACAGGCCAAATTTTTCCAAGAAGGACTTGAAAACGGAAAGTTTGTTGCCTGTAGAGGATGGTTAAATAATTTTAAGAAAAGGCAAACTAACCGGTGAGAAATTTTCGAATAATAAAGCAGCTATGAAGCAATTCCAGGAAAGATCTATATACTAGGACCCCTCCTGTCCTGGTCGCAACAGAATATGCTGATGATAAACCCCAGAAAGTCAAAGTGCATTGTCATATCTAGGAAAGCCATAAACACCTCCCGATTCCCACCGCTCCACTTCAATGACGATCCCATCGAATATGTGGATACCGCTAAAAATCTAGGCATGACTTTCAACGAAACCTTAACATGGAGCGATCACATCAATAAATCTGCGGACAAAGTTCATGGTATCCTTCGCTCCCTGTGGGCAACTCAAACCTTCACTCCGATAAAAACAAGAATTCTTCTCACTAATACATTCATCGCAGCAAGCGCGACTCTATCAACAGGCGGAAACTTAATGTCGCATATAACAATGCCGTTCGATACATTTTCGGTTTGCGAAGGTATGATCGCATTTCACACTTCTCTTACCGGGTCTGTAACCTCACGTTTGATAGCCTTTTACAATACCGTACAATAACTATGCTTCATAACATCATACATACGCATCAACCCCGCAACCTTTTTAACAGAATTACGCCGTGTGCATCTGTAAGAACAGGGCGACTATTACTCCCGCGATTTTCTTGTTTAACGTCAGAACGCCAATTCTTGGTAAACGCAACTCGACTCTGGAATTCCCTCCCACGCCAAATTAAAGAAATAAAAGAGAAAAAAAGATTTCAAAAATCATTTTGTAGTTTATTTCACTTTTGACTGCTATGTAAAATTATTATCCTTACTGTTCTTTATTTAACCTTTGATCGACCGTTTATACCTTTTTGTAACATTGTTAGTCTAATTTGCTAGTAGCTTTCATCTATATTTTTATTACCTCATATAAATAAGCTTATCACTACCTGAAAAGATAATGTATCCTACTGTGTAAGCCATCTTAATAAATTTAAATTGAAATTGAAAGGAGTATTTCCAGATACACTTAAGCTATTCCATTGCACAAAAAAGGTGAAACTACGAGCCTTAATAATTACCGTCCAATTTTACTTTTATCACTCTTCGGTAAAGTTTTTGAAAAAGGTATGAAAACAAGAATATTATCTTTTCTGGACAAAATCAATTTCCTTAGCGATTCCCAATTTGGGATAAGAAAAGGTAAATCGACTGAAGAAGCAGTTTTGAAATTGTGTAGTGAGCTTTATCAAAGTTTGAATGAATCTCAGACGGCTGCGACTCTATTTATAGATATAACCAAGGCCTTTGACATAGTGGACCACACTTTGTTGCTACAAAAACTGTTTAGGATAGGTTTTCGAGGGACCGTTTATGACTGGTTTCCGTCTTATCTACGAGATCGTAAACAAAAAGTTAAAATTCGCGATTGTTTAAGTTCGGGAAAAACATTAGACTTAGGCATTCCAAAGGGTTCGTTTATGCGACGGATCCTATTTTTAATTTTTGTTAATTCACTTTTCGTTCGACCTCTTAAAGGTCAAATTACAGCGTTTGCTGACGATACCTTCTTATCCTATTCTGGAAAAAACTATTTTGACTTCCATACCACCTTGATCAAAAAGTTCCCGCACCACAACACCGTGTGGGGCTCCCGTTGTTCCGATTTGAGTTCTGTTTTTTTTGTTAAGTTGGTAAATCTGTTGTTGACATTCCCTCTAAATCTTAGCATCACAGCTTGGCATTTGCAAAAGTTACGTAGCTAAGAGTACATCTATCTTTGTGTGTTGCCGATTTTTTACAATTTTAGAAATGGATTTAAATTTAGAACAACGAACTTGTATTAAATTTTGCGTTTCCGTTGTGTAGCAGCAAAGTTGGTGTCAAAAGACCTCAATTTCATGCAAAAAAGAGTTCATGTTGACGTCGCAAAAGAGATGATTTGCGAGGCTGAATCCGATCCCACATTCATCAAAAGGATCATTACTGGAGACGAGATGTGGGTTTATGAGTACGACACGCGATCCAGACATCAGGCAAGTGAATGGCGTTCACCAAATGAGCCGAGACTAAAAAACCCATGTCGTTTGCAGTCAAAAAAGAAGACAATGCTCACGGTTTTCATGGATTACAACGGTGTAGTGCATCATGAATTTCTGCCAGAAGGCCAGACAGTAAACAAAGAGTATTATTTGGGCGTTATGAGACGTTTGTGTGAAGCAATTCGCCGAAATAGACCAGAAAACTCGTGGATTTTGCGCCATGATAACGAACCGTCGCACAGTGCCATCATTATTCGTAATTTTTTGACGAAAAATGCAACAAGTACCATCCAACAGCCACCGAATTCACCTGATTTGGCTCCCTGTGACTTCTTTCTGTTCAATCGAGTTAAAAAACCACTACGGGGAACGCGTTCCAGCAACCGAGAGGAAGTAATGTAAAAATCGCAGGAAGCACTGATGGACATACCGAAAACCGAATATAAAAAATGTTTCGAGGATTGGATCAAGCGCTGGCATAAGTGTGTTGCAGTCGATGGGGATTACTTTGAAGGGGACAATATAGATCTAGATGAACAAACTTGTATTGGGTCTACAAGTAAGTTTCCAGCGTTTGTCAGAGATGGCGCCACCAGTGGATCCCGGGCAGAAATGTCAGACCCCATGTGTTTTATTTGTAGGTTTTGTATTTGTCAACAATTTTGCAGCGTTATATTTGAGCAGTTCTATCGGTGTCGTACATTTTATCGAGCAAAATCATGGCAAGTTTCCAGCCAAATAAACGTCATTTGCGGGAAGCGTTGCTTTTATTCTTTAATATGAAGAAAAGTGCGGCTGAGGCCTATGGGGCAGAACGTATTGGTGAATTGACGTGCCGCGAGTGGTTCAAATGGTTCAAAAGTGGTGATTTTGGAGTTGAAGACAAAGATCGCCCCGGAAAGGCAAAAAGTTTTGAAGACGAGGAATTGGACGCTTTACTGGATGAGGATCCGTGTCAGATTCAAGAAGAACTTGCTGCATCATTGCCCGTCACGCAACAAGCCGTTTCCCTGCGCCTAAAAGCAATGGGATTCATTCAAAAGGTTGGAAACTGGGTGCCGTACGAATTGAGGCAAAGAGACGTCGAACGGCGATTTTGCATGTCCGAAATGTTACTGCAGCGGTATAAAAATAAATCATTTTTGCATCGTATTGTCACTGGTGATGAGAAATGGATTTATTATGATAATTCTAAACGCAGAAAATCGTATACAAAGCCCGGCGAGCCCGCCCAATCGACGCCGAAACGAAATATTCACGTGAATAAGGTCAAGCTCTGCATATGGTGGGATCAAAAGGATGTCGTATACTACGAACTGCTTCCAAGTGGTGAAACCATCAAAGGACCATTATATCGAACCCAACTAATTCGTTTGAAGCGGGCATTAAAAGAAGAACGGCCAGAATATGAGACCAGGCATGAGTCCGTCATTTTTCATCACGACAACGCTCGGCCACATGTTGCGGTTTCGGTGAAAAACTATTTGGAGAATAGTGGATGGGAAATTCTGCCTCACCCGCCTTACGGTCCAGACTTGGCACCATCTGACTACCACTTGTTTCGTTCGATGCAGAACGCTCTTACGGGAATACGCTTCAGCTCAGTAGAGGAAATCAAAAATTGGCTCGATACGTTCTTGGGCTCGAAAGACGAGAAATTTTTTTGGTCCGGAATTCATAAATTGCCAGAAAGTTGTAGCTTCCGATGGACGATACTTTGAATAAAGCATTGTAACTACGTTTTCGTAATAAAACTTCAAATTTTGGAAAAAAAAAAACGCTGGAAACTTACTTGTAGACCCAATATTTTTAATTTTCTGAATAAATTCCAAAAAATTTTTGATCAAGGTGGTATACGACGAAACTTCAATGCACATCGGGAATAACTTGAGAATCTGACGCTAAATTTAGAGCACCCTAATGCAATATTCAAAGTCCGTTTCGTTTTCTGAAACAACACGATAAGGAGAGTGGAACTGCTAAAACTCTTTTTGCCGATTATGGCGCTATCATAACCATCGACGTTGCAGCCCTTCAGGTAAATCTTAATACATAATTGAATGAATGGGCTACAAGACAACGGGTTACAAATCAACCGTACTAAGACAGAATACATATCTTTATTATAGGAAGAACACAAAAACCCAACGTCTGACATCTATTTAGAAGGAGGCATCATCCCGAAATGGGAACAATTTAAATACTTTGGCTCTATCGTTACCCATCAGCGAAATTGCGTTTAAGATTACCCACCTAGAGTTGGCGTGGAGTGGCTTATGTTACATGGCCCGACGACTCTACAGATACACACATTAAACAATGTTATGATATTTGTTGTACAAGAGTAATAAAGGTGAAATAACAACAACGAAGTTGAAAATGGAATGTATCACTTACGAGGTGATAATTAAATTCTTGCGCCAATCTTAGAGCATACCCACCGAGAAAATTCTCCAACGTGTACATTATTTTTATAATCACACTCTTCGACCGGTTACTGTTCGTTGCTCAGGCTCGTACACTTTAAACTCGATTCGAACTACATCCATTTATTCTTAGCGGAGAAAGAGTTAACCGTAGCTCATTGGTCAATGGTTCTTAACTTTAAGGACTTGCACGTTGAAGGCAGTCTAGTTTTTCTCTACTACAGCTAAGCTAACCCAAGTAAGTTGTTTCGCCACTCCAGTTGAAGGGTATGCGTAGGGATAACTGAAACATCAAAAAAAGCCTACAATATCACAAAACAATACGAAAGCGATGGCATTCCCAGATAGAGACTGACTATTGCAAACAGAATCACATGCGCGAGAGACAATCAAGGCACTTGAATTTTTTAATTTAATTTAAATTTATTTACCTGCTTACTATACACATTAAAATACAAAAATGTTTTGTAAAATTGAGGTGAGATACATGTGTAATTCAAGCTTTTGTGTAAACATGTTTTTGGGTGAAGGGGGAGAAAAATAATAATGAGTATTAAGTACAGCGATGCCACGTTACTCGAATTAAAGTAGATGTAATTCACTTTTCACAAATTTAAAAAATCTACTCTCTACCTGACTGGTATATCTTAATTTCCCTTAATCTGCTTCAATTTCGAAATGTTAATCCTTAAATTTATTTCGCGCTATAAAAAAAAGTTTAAATATAATTTCATGTAAAGAATTAATTGGAAAAGTTATATACGAGTATATAAGTCATTTGACAGTATGATACTTCACATTTGGGAATTTAATTTTAGCGATGGCCGTTATATTTTGAACTCTTAATTATCGGCTGAAAAGTCCGTGCCGTTTCTAAGAGAGGGCACCACTTGAATTAAATCCATACCATTTTCAGTTAGTACCAACCTTCAAAAGATACGTGTATAAATTTGACAGCTGTCGGACGATTAGTTCTCGAGATATACCGTTGTGAGTTAAGCAACTTTTGTTATTGTGAAAAAAAAATGTTTTCAAAGAAATTTCGTGTGTTGATTTATCATTGCTTTTTGATGGGAAAAAATGCAGCCGATGCAAAGAAATGGCTTGATAAGTGTTACCCGGACTCTGCACCTTGCGAACGAACCATTCGCAAGTGGATTGAAAAATTTAAAAGCGGTCATACAAGCACCGTGCATCATCACGCTGTGGACGTCCAAAAGAGGCTGTTTCAGATGAAAACATCAAAAAAGTCCACAAAATGAAGTGAAGTTGATTGAGATAGCTGAGGCTCTGAAGATATCAAAAGAGCGTGTTGGATATATCATACACGAATATTTGGACATGCGAAAGCTCTGTTCAAAGTGGGTGCCGCGTTTGCTCACAGTCGACCAAAAACAACAACGTGTTGATGATTCAGAGGAGTGTTTAAAGCTGTTCAACCGAAATAAAGCCGAATTTTTGCATCGGTATGTGACAACGGATGAAACTTGGCTCCATCACTTCACACCAGAGTCAAGTCGGCAGTCAGCTGAGTGGCGAGCAGGCGACGAACCTCGTCCTCTGCTGGCAAGGTTTATGGCATCCGTATTTTGGGATGCACATGGAATAATTTTCATCGTCTATCTCCAAAAGGGGCATACTATCAACAGCGACTATTACATTGCGTTGTTGGAGCGTTTGAAGGACGAAATCGCAGAAAAACGGCTGAATTTGAAGAAAAAGAAAGTGCTGTTTCATCAAGACAATGCACCTTGTCACAAGTCGACGAAAACGATGGCAAAATTGAATGAATTCGGATACGAATTGCTTCCCCACAGACCGTATTCTCAAGATTTGGCCCCCAGGGACTATTTCCTGTTCGCAGGCCTCAAAAGAATGCTCGCCGGAAAGAGATTTAAGACCGAATCGCCGAAACAGAGGCCTATTTTGGTATCGAAAGATTGAAAAATCGTTTCAATCAGTGTATCGCCCTCGAAGGCAACTATATTTATTTATCAAGTTGAATTTTGCAAAAATTTTCTGTTTTACTATAAAACGGCGCGGACTTTTCAGCCGATGTGTTACTTGGGCCTCTCCAATTAGCGCGGTCTTTGGCTAACTGCCTCCAGCTGTCCAGTCCAAGTTGTTTGAAGCCCGCTTCCACTTGCGCGCGTCACCTACAGCGAGGCCTGAATCTACTGCCCTGTACCTCCGAATTAGAGTCGGAGATTCTGCGGGCTGGAGCGTTGGTGTTCATTCATTCTACATGTCCCAGCCATCTCAAACGCCCAATGCGCAGTCTTTTGACCAGGTCGATGTCGCTGTACAGCTCGTAAAGGTCATCGTTGAATCGTCTCCTCCTGAACCCGTCAACGCATACGGGACCAAATATCATACGAAGAATATTTCTCTCAAAACGACCAAGGATATCTTCATCCGCTTTGAAGAGGGTCCATACTTCGGAACCACAGAGCAGGACTGGGATTACTACGATCTTATATAGAGTTTCCTTGGTTGTTCGGGAGAGGGTCATACTAGACAGTTGCCTTCTCAGCCCAAAGAAACAGCGATTGGCAAGCGGTATTCTTCGTTTGATTTCTGAAGAGATGTCGTTTTCAGATGTGATAGCAGAGCTGAGGTAGATAAAGTCCGTTACTACCTCAAAGTTATAGCTGTCGATTGCGACATTCTGGCCGATTCTTCGATGTTGGGTGTTCCTTCTTGTTGACAGCCTATAACATACTTTGTTTGGGCCTCGTTTACCGCTAGACCCATTTTTGCCACTTCTGTTCCTATTGTCGCATACGCAAGAGTGACAGCTCCCTGTGTTCCACCTATAATATCAATATCGTCGGCGTATTCATGCAATTGAACAGACTTTTGAAAGATCCTACCTCGTGTGTTGGCTTGTGAGTTTTGCATAATTCTTTCAAGTAAAGGGTGTTTTTTATAGAGGAGAAGAAATTCAATATGAAATAAAATACTTGAAGCTAATGTTTATGTCTATGATATTAGCTTTATTTAACAGATAATTTAATGCCATTAGAGTTTAAATATGATATCGGGCATATGTGCGCCACGGCTAGCCCAAATGAAGCGCAATCGTAAAGTCCAATTGTCGACAACTTTATCGAACAACTGGGGCCGTATATACTAGCAATAACACGGCGAATGTTGACTTCCGAATCGTCCAATGTCTCTAGTTTATCGGCATAGACTAGTGACTTCACATACCCCCAAAGAAAGCAACTTAAAGGTGTGAGATCACAGAGTAGTGGAGGCCACTTCACAGGTCTATTACGCGAAATTATGCAAATGTTTCCCGTAATAAATTGATGGTGTCGCGCGCCGTGTAGCTATGTCACGTCAATGCCATTCAACTGAGGAACGAAGAAGTCAGAAATCATGTTTCTATAGCGCTCTCCATTAACGGTAACATTCTGGCCGGCATCGACCTTAAAGAAATATGGGCCGATGATTCCACCAGCCCATAAACCACACCAAACAGTGAGTTTAATGGTTGTAAGGGCGTCTCGACAAAGGTTTCTGGGATTTCTCCCCCCCAAATTCGGCAATTTTGCCTGTTTACATATTCATTTAACCAAAAATGGGCCTCATCGGAGAACAAAATTTTGCGTTGAAAATGAGGATCAAGCTGAATCGTGTTTTCGGCCCATTCACCGAACCTACGACGCGTATAATGGTCATGCTGTTTCAACCAAATTCTTTCCGTAAAATCTTCCGAAAAGTGGATGGCCATAGCTCCAATTGCCGTGCACGATGGCGAATCGACTCATTCGGATTCTCCTCAACACTGCGCTCCATAACGGCAATAACTTCTTCTGTTCGCACTGTTTGTCGTCTTTGGGGATGCGTATCATCCATTAGTGACTAGAGTGTACGTGGTGCGAAAACGATTCATTGTGTTCCGAATAACATGCTCAGATGGACGATTATCTCGACTGTAAAATGGACGTAGTGAACGATAAGTTTGGTTTTGTTGTTTTCAAAATAAATTTGCACAACTTGCACGCGTTGTTCTGTCGTTAATCTATTCATCGTAAAATGGCAAAACGTACTAACCACAAATCAACTTTCAACTGTCAAATTGACAATCTGTGGAAACAGCGTTGCCAGTTTAAAAACCAAACCCCAGTTTAAATAGAACAGCCTTTATAATGTTAAAGATTTCACTGGACTTAAATCCTTTTTTGACATCAAAGGTCTCGGTTAGGTTGTTACCGACCTTGGTGCAGCAGCGGGCTTTCTCCATCGTCAAAATGACAAAACTAGGCTTATACAAAGGCTCGTCTCTGTAGACGCTGTCATATGCGGCTTTAAAACCGATGAAAAGGTTGTGAGTATCGATCTGAACTTCTTGGGTTTTCTCCAGGATTTGCCATGATGGTCAATTGTGGACTTACTGGGCCTAAAACCGCACTGATAGGGTCCAATGAGATCGTTGAGAAAGGACAAACACGATTTTATATCCAATAATAACTGATGCCTCTATAGTTGGCGCAGTTTAGAGGGTCTCCTTTCTTATGAAACGGGTAAACGATGCTGAGGTTTCATTCATCAGGCATACATTCAGCTGAAGAAATCTTGGAAATAAGTTGGTGTATACTCGCTACCAAGTCATCTCTTGCTGCCTTAAATAGTTCGGCGGGTAGCCCGTCCGGCCCGGCAGCAATGTACGACTTCAGTTTAGATATTGCTGTCCTCATTCCATTTTGATCGGATGGGCGGAATTCTTGACTTACACCGTCAATATTGAATGGTTCGCTCTGGCTGACAGCGGAATTTGTGTCGCTTTCGCCGTTTAGCAGTCTGCAGAATTGGTTTTTCCATATCCTCAGCACCGATTGTGACTCTACTACAATGTATCCTTGTTCATGTCTACATGTTTCCGTTCGGTCCTTATTACCCTGACTCTTTACTCTTTGGTAAAACTTCCGAACAGTATTCCTAGAGCAGCACCTCTGTATTTCCTCGATCGCGCACTTCTCATGCTCCTTCTTTTTACTCTGGAGAAGACGATGTACTTCCCTCCTGTTTTGCTCGTAGAGCTTACGAGCCGCTCTCGTCCTTTTGTGCAGCCCCGCTTTGTAGGGAAGTTGTTTTGCTGAATATTCTTGCCGGCAATCTTCATCAAACCAGGGGTTTCGTGGTGGTGGGCTGTCGAAAAACTGCACGTCAGTTGTGGCAATTCTGATGGCTTCTCGGTATCTAAGCCACTGGTCTTTAGCACTTGATGCTGGCTGCAAAGAACTTCTCGATAGGTTGAGGGATACGCGGTCGGCGAAGGTTTTGGCGACTTGTTGCGATTGCAACCGTTCAACGTTAACTCTTGTCATATTATATAACCGTTGTTGTGGCGTCTGAGATATCCGTAGAAGTACCTTGGCTGCAACTACGAGGGTAGTCTCAGAAGTACCCGACCTGACGTATAGATGGCGGTTGTTGTTTAAAAAAAATTATAATTGTAATACTTAGATTTGAAGTTTGATGACGTAATATAGCGTTTAGCGTTTAGTATTTGTTAGGCAGCCAGCAATGGAAGTGCAACAGGGACACCTTAGCTAGGACACTCGGCAATATACAACAGCAAGAAGAATTTACATTCTCTACTTAATCTTTACAGAGAACTTCCATTCGATCTAAATGCTCGAATGTGCACTACAGAATCTTCTTGTGCAGAAACTGCAGGGTTGATTAAGAGATTAAGTCTATTTGTCACTTGCTATGTGATTTACTTGGTGTCCTTAAGAAAAGAATGCCGCCTCGTTACAAATTTGGATGAGGTGCATAATATTGATTTGAGGTACCTCCTGAGATTCAGCACCATCACTGTAGTTCCAATCGAGCGGTCCTTCTTCAGAGGGAGCTATACTATGGTGATATAGGCATAATGGAGGAGCGAACAGTGTGAAGTCTTGCTAAACACGGATTATTTAAATCTGTTATGAAACACTCTCGGACGTGAGGGATTTTGCTCCCAACGTTAACGATCTTCAATTATACAGTAAAAGGTTCAGACTACTGTCCCTAAGGACCAGAACGAAAGAGAGAAGTCCCTGGACCTCTACAAAATTGGCATAACCAACTTCGCACCATGCAAAAATATCATAATGCCTATGACAAATCGTCAACTAGATTAATCACAATCCGATCATCATAAGACACAGCCCTGGTATTCTGAATGTTCGTAACTCCTTAAGCGCCAATGCTGACTTGAACTGCTTTATTGTAACCAAACATCTTTTCAAGATATTGAAGAGTTTCCCAGCATGATGCTCCTAAAACGTCTTTAAAAATCCCAGTTACCAAGGATACTCCCTGAAGCACACTTAAGGCAAGACCCTATCTACCATATTAGGCGAACGCCCGAAAACATTCATCAGCAACCTGATAGGCGCTTAGCCCTGTGTTTTCAAGCCCTGAGAGTTCCTGATTAATCAGATTTAACATCTTACGGCAAATTGTACCGAAAGCCTAACCTTTTCATCGATTTTAAGAAATGAGGAGCAATGTTTGATTATGGATATTATTTCAGTATCCTGTGACTTTTATTTTGGACACGCTTGTCTGAAGGCCTATATGTATCTCTAATCCGATAAGAGCTGTATTCAGTTCAACCCATGAACTTTGTCTTTGTTTCGGTCAAAACAAGTAAGGGCTACATTTATCGATATAACGCCTGAATGAATCCCAAAATATCTTCCCTTTGGCTTTGTCCACCCCTAATGACCTGCTAATGCCTCAAACCCCATCCAATGGAAAGAAACAATTTTCCCATCGATTTTCTTTTGCCGAAAGGACATTCAAAGTACTTAGCCATTCGGGAAGCTAACATAATATATGTATGTACGTCACCACTGTGCTGACAATTTACTTCCCTTATCCCAAAAAAAAAAAAAAAAAAAAAAAAAAAAAACAGCAGACAAATTCCCAGAGGGTGTTTTTGATCGGCTTTCCTTTGTTTTTATTATTGATGGCATGCTATAACTTTTGACAGCGGAACTAATTGACGCAGTCATACATGGGGTTTATAGAGGCTGGAGAAACCTACTGGGATTTAACCATTTCTAGTCAGAATGCATACACTGCAAGGTCATGTTTTGCACGACTGATGACAAGTACTCGTATTTACCATCCCTCTAAGGACAGGAAACCAAATCACCCTTCCTATTCGTATGGATAATTGAGTGCGAATGATGCTTAATAAAAAGAAGTAGCCCATGCCAATTGCCATAGGTGAGCATCCCTCCCAACAGCAAAGTAAGAATCTTCATAAGCCGGGTGTAAAATTAGCAACATCTTGAAGTTCCAATATATCTTTATCAATTCATGGTCCCCTTTGTATTCAGATCACTCGTGCTTACATTCAACCCTCATCTGGTCAAGTCTGTTCTGCATGATCTATGTATGTACATATATGATTGGGAGTGTGGTAATACAATTATCCCTCTATAAATATTCACTTTCCTGTGATAAATAAAACATGACAAGCATAAAATTTCGACTAGCTTCTTCAATTCCAATGATTTACAGAACATCGCATCTTCGGCACGATGGAATTGCTCTAGAAAAACGTTCATCTTCCCCATCGTTTAAATCTTATCTCAAAAGCATTTCAAGACTACTTTCGTTTTATTTATCTTTCCACACCAAAACACGCATGCATGGGATATGGTATATGTATATCCGCACGTAGATAGACTTGTACCCGTACCCGTACCCGTAACCGTAACCGTAACCGTATCCGTGTCGATACCAATTTTATGGCATCGATTGGGTTCAATCGATTTGGGTCCACTGTGGTACACACGAGACTACGAGTATAAGACGGCCCATGCTTGAGCCGAAGCGTCCTTACACATAAGCGTTTCTTTGATTAAATTCATCTCGATAACTTCCTATTGACGCAGTCGCAACCCCTAAACAACCCACCGAAAATCTTCACCCAAACCACCCACATAAGTATCCACCATCATGACTCTAACGATGAGGAGAATGACTGGTACCACGACAACGATGTGGAGGACAACAAGGACACCGAGGACACCGAGGACGACGACGACGAAGACGACATCGACGACTCCGACCGACGACAACAACGGAAAGAAAGCAGCCGAACAAGCAGAAAAAAAGGGTTACGGAGCTGGGTACTCAAACCGAATGCTTAAGTACCATGGGATGATGATAAATAAGAGAAACGAAAAGTACTCCTACATACATATGTACGATTATGTATCTATATATAGTATAGTAACTCGACTCGCGAAGGTTAGCGCATCGAAAGTGGAAATCTAAAAGCGGGATGGCATAGAATATTGGAATCCATATCTAGTCATCTCGCCCATTGAATAGGAGAAGCACCACCACTCAACAACACCGCCACTCAGTACCAACAACTCGCCATAACATCAACTCAATCGATTTTTATTATGTGCCGAGATAACTGCCATTACGGCGTGGGTGGTAGCACTTCTACCCTCCCACTCACCTACCCCTAGTCGCATCAGCAGAAAAGTCCTCCATAAAAGAAGGGATACAATTTTTTTCTACGTTTTTTCGTTTTTTTCTTTTTTTTTTTTTTCTTGCCTGTGTGTTGCCTCTTCTTTTCGAAGCTTCATCTTTACTCTGGGTTGGCCCAGATGCTTATCTATTGTGTATCTCAAAGTTTGTGGTGTCGGATAATTCCTCTCATTGGATAATGTCCCATAAGACCCTGTTCCTGACTGCACACACTCTCCCACATAATATGCTGGCGCTAGGAAATTTAATACTTTTACCTACCACGCTCCAGCTCCAGTTCCAGCTTGCTTCGCTTCATTCCAATCGGAGATTAGAAGCGAATGATGAAAGAATAAATACGACCACAATTACGAAGAGAAACAGGGGATGGAAACTGACGATACGAGTACATACTTAGAGATAGATTTTCAACCTCAGCTTTGGTGCCAAGAGTCAATTCAATCAAGCATCCCCTTTGACATATAAACGACATAATTAGTTCGTGATACGCTTGACATGATACTCGTAACACACATCTCTAGGTGTTTGTTGGGAATAAGTTCTTCGAAATCGCTTCACCTACAGAATGCAGCACAGATCTAATGGATTTCGCCTGCGGAGTGCTTAGGAAAATTAAACAAAATTTTCGTTATGAAAAGGATCGACTGCGCGATGTCAACCTGTTGACGGTGTAAAGGTGAAAAACTAATTAAAATATTCATGAACCCAAAGGACGAGGAAGACAGTGCCACTTATGTTGCTTACACTCTGCAGGACTGTGCTACCCTCTGTGGCTGTGAAGGGAAAATTGGAAAGATGGAAAACTAGCACAAGTCGACAGAGGACTCTATATTTGCCCGTTCTCTAGCCCCTGCTCACCAATTGCCAAAGGGCAATAATATTATGCGAGTAGTTATGGAAGGAGCATTCACTTAAAAACTTTCCTAATGGGTCACGTTTTACTTTTTAAGGGAAAAATAGATCTGGCCTCCATAATTGGAAACTGAGGTATAAGATCTGTTTTGAAATATTGCCAAGATATCATGGAGTGGTGGTGGGTAATTGGAACTGCAAGTAGGGTCAAAGGACACAGAGAAGATGTTGCCAAATTGCCAAATTGCCAAATTGCTGCTTGTGTTCAATTTTCTTAAGGAGTTCGATTGGTTCAACCCGTTAATTTTATTTCCAATTATCCTCTCTCTCTCTCTCTCTACCGGGCTATTTCAGAGTTCTGATTTATGTACTCTGTCCAGGATACTATGATTGTTCATCTATATAACATGTGGTGATTTTTAGTAGCGCACGTACAGCTATCTCTCCCACATGGTTCACGTGCCTTGTTTTAGGTGGTATTACAGACAGTCCTGATCCTGAGTTTCAAACAAAAAACTTACCTAAGTGCCTCGATTGTTAGATAGTCGTCGCCAACTATGCCCTGCAAGTTGTTTACGATCCTGTTCAATGTAAGTACGCAGTGATCGTGCGGTTTACACGAGCTGAGCGTTTCTATCCAGTCGCTCTACACGTTCCCGTATCACCCAATTCCATTACTAGAGTAAAGAAACATATGCTGCAAGCGCTTGTTGTTGCTTCATTTCTATGCCACTGAGGACAAAAGAGCTCTTTAATTGGTTGATTCCGTTGTAATGGAAATAGCGGGCATTTCGCATTGCGATTTTGAAAAAAGATGGGGGTTTAGCAGGAAGGACAAGCCCAACATACCTTTAAATGAAGACCTCATGTCCGTATACACTTTTAGAAGTTTAAGTACGTGAAAAAGGTAGTGGGCACGTTTCGATTTGAAATTCTTGAGAGGAGAAGATCTCAAGTTTAATGCTGCTAAGGAATCTGATACAATCAATGCAATTAAGAAAAGGACACCCATGATTACGTGACAGTGCTGTATGAATGCTAATCTAGTCTCTCCAAATGACGACAGAATGAGCGCCCTTTTCCTAGGCATCGCCTGCCAAAACAGAGTTGACGTCAGAAACGACTTTTATTGTTTTTCGGTGTATCGTGTGGGAATTGAACCCCCGCATCTGGCGTAGAAGCTGACAATCTCCATCGCCATTAGGTTGAAGTTTGTGCTTAATACAAGCTTAAGCTAACTAAAAAAACAGGATTTTAACAAAAATTAAGGATTAGGAAATAAGGGAATGGTGGAGGAGATCAAGTTTGAGACGAGAAGTGCTCAAGTTTTTAAGTGTGAGTTGATCTTACGGAGCATGCGGGAGATTGGTTTGTTGGAACTATAAGAAGTGCGATGGGTTAGAATATAGAAGAAACGAGGACAGTGTAAATTATAAGGATTAGTGTTGAATGAAATAGAATTGTAAAGGAAGGAGCAATCCACAGAACCAGAGAGCAGTCGATGAATGAAAAGAATGTCAGTTATACGAGGGTGGGTCAATAATTCCGTGCATTTTTGAATTTCTGACCTCTTTACTGAAACAGCAACACTGCTCCTGTCAACAGGCATCTGTCAGTTGACTCCTGTCAAAATTTAAACTTGCTGCGTCAGTTAGTTTGTGTTTGACAGCTATTTTTATCAGACTACTCACTAATTTGAGGAGAAAATGGAAAAAAGTGAATTTCGTGTGCTTATTAAGAATTATTTCTTGCGAAA
The DNA here is from genome assembly GCA_963966105.1 of Volucella zonaria. Taxonomy (NCBI): domain Eukaryota; kingdom Metazoa; phylum Arthropoda; class Insecta; order Diptera; family Syrphidae; genus Volucella; species Volucella zonaria. The sequence continues at coordinate 110,828,119 of OZ014534.1, forward strand.
AAAAACCATTACCGAGACCAAGGCTAAGCTTGATAAATACTATGGGGACTCTGCACCATCGATTTCAATGGTAAAAAAGTGGTTTACTGAATTTCGTTGTGGCCGTACAAGCACTGAAGATGCCGAACGTCCTGGACGCCCAGTTGAGGTCTCTACACCCGAAACAATCGAAAAAATTCACGATATGGTGTTGGCCGACCGAAGATTGAAAGTGCGAGAGATTGTGGAAGCCGTAGGGATCTCGCATGGCTCAGTGGTTTCAATTTTGAATGATCACTTGGGCATGAGAAAGCTTTCCGCAAGATGGGTGCCGCGTTTGCTCACAGTCGACCACAAACGCAATCGTGTAACAACTTCACAGGAAGGTTTGGCGTTGTTTAATCGCAATATGGAGGAGTTTTTGCGCCGTTTTGTAACCGTGGACGAAACATGGATCGATCACAACACACCAGAGAACAAACAACAGTCAAAACAGTGGGTTTCTAAGGGTGAATCGGCGCCAAAGAAGGCCAAGGTGGGTTTGTCAGCCAATAAAGTTATGGCGACTGTTTTTTGGGATTCACGCGGGATAATCCACATTGACTACCTTCAAAAGGGAAGAACAATCAATGGGGAATATTATACCAACTTATTGGACCGATTCAATGACGATTTGAAAAAAAAACGACCTCATTTGGCCAAGAAAAAAGTTCTTTTCCACCAAGACAATGCAAGGGTGCACACATGTGCAGTTGCCATGGCAAAAATCCATGAATTGGGCTATGAATTGCTCCCTCATCCACCCTATTCTCCAGATTTGGCTCCGAGCGACTACTTCTTGTTCCCAAACCTGAAGAAATGGCTTGGTGGAAAAAGATTTGACTCCAATGATGAAGTCATCTCGCAAACAAAGGCCTATTTTGAGGACCTCGACAAATCATTTTTTTGGAAGGGATAAAAAAATTGAAGAAGCGTTGGACAAAGTGTATAGAGCTCAAGGGAGACTACGTTGAAAAATAAAATTATTTTTTTATCAAAAAAATCTGTTTTAATCCAAAAGTCACGGACTTATTGACCCGCCCTCGTATCTCTGCGTTCTTCGAGGGTAGGTTAAGAGGTTTGAGGCGGTCACGATAGGAAGGTAAGGTAAAAGAGTCATCCCAGAGTAGTTCCCGAAGGGCAAATCGAAGAAAACGACGTTGAATTTTCTCGACTCGAGATATATGAACTCGCTGAAAAAAGGACCACACTTGGCTGGCATATTCGAGAATGGGCCGGACAAGGGTAATGTAAAGTGACCTTGTTGCAACGCTTTAGACCATCGTTTGATGAAACCGGGCGATAAGTTCGCTTTAAGGATTATCTCATCAATATGCGAACGGAACTCTATCGTATAATATTCCAAGATCGGGAAGGGATTGAACCTGGGGTACAGGGTGGCCATAAAGTCGAGGAGGAGATTGATTGGACTTACGTGACAAAATCGTAGGTAGATTGACATTCGGAGACATTAAGCTCTAAGCAATTTTTTAGACTCTAGGTCTTGGGGTGAAGTAATAAATTTGGAAAACTTAGTATCGTCGGCGTAAATGGATAGGGGGCAGTGTTTAATAATCCTCTCAAGATCGTTTATAGTTAAAATGAAAAAGAGGGGACCTATGTGCCTGCCTTGTGGGACACCTGAAGTAGCTAAGAACGGGGTTGAGAAGGCTGACCTTCTTTCCAGATAAGAAGATATCCATTTTAACAATATGGGCTCGAAACCGACGGAAACCAATTTGAAAAGGATCAATTGATGAGATATTTTATCGAAGGCCTTAGGAAAATCTACAGCAATAACATCGATTTCGTTGACATTTTCTAGGGCTGAAAGCGCAAGGGATATGAACTCAACTAAGTTTGTAGTAGTTGAGCTACATTTCAGAAATTCATGCTGACTGGGTGATATAAGCGACTTGCTCTGAAAGCTTAGAACTGCAGATAGAAAAACTTTCGAACATTTTAGGTATTGGAGAAAGCTTAGCAAGTAGTTGGTTACTTCATTCTTTTATTCCTATTTATGGACCTTGGTTTTGAAAGAGGTCTTCCAAACTTGGGGAAATTCCCTTTGTGTGAGAGACGGATGAAATAGGACTGGAAAGTGGGTGCGAAAGATTGGAGGTACACTGTTTGAGAAATTTTGCGGGGAGCCTGTCTGGCTTGCTTCATCATTGAGATTTTGTAACTTTTCTTCGATAAAGGCAGGATCGAAAGATTGAGAGAGAGAGAGAGAGAGAGAGAGAGAGAGAGAGAGGGAGAGAGAGAGAGAGAGAGAGATAGGGAGAGAGAGAGAGCGAGAAAGGCAAATGTGGAAATTGGGAACGTACTTGAAATATATGGGGTCAACAGATGAAGAAGTTGTCTGCAAATGATTGTTTAAAAAAATCGCAAAATAGTTGGCAATGGTATGTGAGTCGGTCGATGATATTTTATCGAACGAGAGAGAGGGGAGATAACCGTCTAATTTTCTTTTGCAGTTGACGAATTGTTAAAATGTCTTAGGATCGTTAATAAGGTTGGTCTGCGCTATGTCGAGAAAGCGCTGATAGAGGCAGTTATAGAGCACTGCCCATAATTTGTTTCTTTTGCTTCGTGCAAAACGAAGTGAAGGGAGGGCAAGTAGATGATGTTTTATGCCCAGAAAACAGGACGTAGAGAGAAATGGAATTAAATATTTCACTATTAAAAAATGGAGACAGCATCAGTTAAGGATAGGCTGGCTAAATCAAAAGATTTGCCGAAATTTGCGAAAATTAACTTTATGGAAGATAGTAGGGGAAAAAGTGGACTGGGGTGGAGTTATGGAAGACTATGAGAAGAAGAGGGAGGTGAAATTTATCGATAGTGGATAGAGTTAAGGGACAAAACGTTACTGTGGAGTTAATGGGTCTAGTTGCCTACCTATGGAGTTAGCGACACCACATACTTGGCATATGCTTGAGTCTGTTATGTGATCAATGCATAGACATTCCTTGGATGACCTAGCGTTTAACGCGGTAAAAAAGAAGTAACTATCCGATGGAATCCACTTCAGCAGAGGCAGATTAGGTCACCAAAAATAAGGATAGGTCAATAAGTTGGTTAATCGCTTTAATACAAGGATGTAGGATTCGATAGGTTGAGCTGGCAGAATGTTGTTTTAATTGAAATAAAGCCATGGGAATAGCTCGTGGCTCTTTATGTCGGGGATCAGATTGGTTTCTGAAAGATCATAGACGTCGAAAGAGAGGCCATGAGATTTAGACAAAACAGCAAGTTAGGAACCAACAAATTTATCATGACCAGCCCGGCTACGCTGAAGATGAGAGACTCCTTTAGAGTGTTCATACATGCGGAAAGCAGCGAGGTCATCCGCAACCTTTTGGAGAGGTGTGTTGAAAATTTCGTGGTACCTGTTATAAAGATTACTGAGGCTAGTTATATCAGTATTAAGATCTTCCTGTTGGATGGAGACCATGACACATGTTTTTGTATTCCGCTCAAAGCAAACAAAGTCGGATTTATCGTGAAGAAATACAAGAAAGAGACGTATATTTTCGTATATCTATTTATCCCTTAGCCTAGAGAGCGCACAACGCAGCTCCGTATATCAATGTTCTTTTAGATCAACTTGACGTTAGGTGGCGAAAGGAGATCAAAAATAGGGGCAGACACCTGTGAAACCGAGGAAGAAGGCGAGTCAAAATTTTGATTTAAAATATGCTAACTAATAAAGTTTGGAGCCAAATGCTCCAGTTGTAAGATCAAAATTTGGAAAGCAGTTATTAGTATTCGTAGGAGGAGGCGTGGGTGGTTGAGCACTGATTGTATCAAGGGTAGGGGTTTTATTAAAAGAAACGCTTTGATGGAAGAGAGGCAATTGGTGCATTTGTGGGGAGACGTGAAGGGGGTTGCTTAGGGATATAGATAGGAAGGGAATTGGTGAGAGGATTTGGAGGTTCAGTTGTCGGCACTGGATGTGACAATAGTTCGGCTTCGGTTTGTGACAATTCTACCAAGTTCGAAGACCCTCGATTTTGTGACATACTGATTCAATGAGGTTTTCCAAATCATTCCACACTGTTCTATTCGTAGTGAGTTCATCATTAAGCTCATTGATTTTATCGAATATGTCTAACGTCAAGCATGGACGTACTGCTTTGAGAGTGGACGATTGTATGTTGCGGATTGGAGATGGAGATTGGATGTGGATGACTGGAGATGAATATCTATGTCTTCCGGGAGAGAGTTGGTGGAACTTGTTGGGATCCATCATTGCCGAACCGATAGATATAATTTCACTTAATGCTCTATTGAGGTGGCGCTTGGACGTTTCTTCATTTCTAGATCTTACAGTTTATAATTCGATTACATCTAATTCAACTAATCCCTCGAGATGATTTACACGAAGAAAACATCCTATAGCAAGACCATATCAACAAACTCAGTTCACAGTTGAAAAGGACAAGGTTATCTAGAGCTCAGGAGATATAATAGACTTCCGTCAGCGGAATTGCGCCATTTCACTGTGAATAAACTTACAAGACTGATCCTTGGAAACTGTACAAATTTATTTTGAAAATCATTCACGAAACTTACTATGCGCTACTCCCATCTCATGATCTAAATAATCTGACCAAGCAATTCAAGTAATCATGAATCTTTTTCTCACCACACTTATACGCATCGCATACGCAAAGGAGTCGTACAGAGCACACCGGGGATGTATGTTTTATGCTATAGAGTGTAGTAATGAGTCGATTCGCCACCCTGTCGTAATTCTGATCAGTTGATTTTCTTCGCATTACAGCTTGTCACTTTACCTTTGAAAACATTTCGCCATAGATCGATTCGTCATCCCAATAACAATATTGACAGTGTTCAAAAATAACCCGAAACGAACACTCAAGAGATCTTATGGAGTAAATAACATTCCAAACAAATTCAATATTCATCACTGCATCGTATCAAGAATCAGAAAAAACCCGAAAAGCCAGGCTAGATTTTACAAAATCCTATATTGGCGGGATTGTTGCCAAATAGAGAACAGTGGTTTTTTTAAGATGAAGTTCAACATCAAAGGCTCAGAGGGTTTATGACGTGTACGAAGGCCAAAGGATGAGTATACCAGAGCGACAGGAAAGCACGGAAGAGAAAGTGCGATAGTATGAAGTTGCTTTTCTGCCCATGGGACCAGGCCAAATCATAAAATATACGGCATAATGGATCGTTTTATGTACAAGGATATACTCCAAAACATGATACAGCCCCACGCAGAAGAGGAAAAAGGATCTTTCAACACGACAACGATGCAAAGTACACCTCTAAGGTTGTATCTTGCAATAAAGTTGAGGTCTTCAGGTGGTCTCCTCAACTCCATAGAGAATCTATTGGAAATTTTGGATCGAAGAACTGAGGGAAACTATTTTAAACAATTTAATTGTTTCTGTGCCTCATATGTTAAATGCGCAGTTGCTATCATAAGTAATATATATTAGTAGGTTCCCTCAATCATGCCACAGCGTACGCAGGGGATTTAGTGGCGTACAGATCAGGTCCACAAGTCGAAGTCATCAATACTCTTCCGCAGCGTGATTTCGATTATAAACGGTGAGCCAACAGATGGTGGGGATGTTGGCTGTCAATTACTGAACTCAATGTGGTTGATCTTTTCCAAAGATGCCATACAATCTTTGGCAATTTTAGTCATGGAGTCGTTTACCACGCAACAACGCATTTTTGTTATTCAAACTTATTACGAATATGGGCGATCTATAAAAGTAATATTTCGTCAAATTCGTGAATTTTTCGGTCAACATAATCGCCCTAATGACTCCGGAATTTGTGCAATGTTGAAGCGTTTTGAAGAAACTGGTTCAGTATCGGGTCAAACTCCGTATAAACATGCTCGGCCAGCACGTATAAGCCAAAACAGCACCACTGTGAGCGAAAATGTTCAAAACGAGCCAGGCACCTCAATTCGTCGCCGAAGTCAACAATTGGGCCTCACATAAAGCTCTTTACGGCGAATTTTAAAAGTTCATTTTCATTTGCACGCCTATAAAATGCAAATTACACAACAATTGAAGCCTTTGGATCATCTACGACGTCGCCGATTTATTAACTGGATGTTAGATCGCCAGGACAATTTGTCATCGGATTTGATCTTCTCCATTTTTGAATGGATCGGTACGTAAATAAACAAAATTGTCGTTTCTGTGGACCGGAAAACCCATATGAAATTCACGAAAACCCAATGCATCCCAAAAAAGTCACTGTATGGTGCGGATTATGGGTTGGCGGCCTCATTGGCCCATACTTTTTCAAAGATGAAGCTGAAGAATTGAGACCGTTCCGCAGCATGTTGACCGGCTATTTTTTTTTTTTTTCAAAATTTTATGAATTGGGTCTGAGCGATCTCTGGTTTCAACAGGATGGTGGTACACAAACCGTCAATCAATCAATTTATTGCGTACGAAATTTGAAGATCGCATTATTTCGGTTAGAGGAGAAATTGATTAGCCTCCAAATCATGCGATTTGACACATTTCCACTGTGGGGTTATTTGAAGAGTAAGATCTATGCCAATAACCCAGCGACAATGCAGAATCTCAAACATAATATCCAAACTGAAATTGCGCCCATTGACCCACTTATTCCTCACGAAGTCATTGACAATTTTGACCTTCGAATGGGTGCTTGCAACAGAAGCCTTGATGGTCACTTGAACGATGTTGTGTTCCATTCATAATTGCCATAAACCGAACTTTATTAATCAATACAATTCTAAATTGGTTTCACAATAAATGTGTGTTTAATTTAATGAAAACTGACACACTAGCTGTTGGCTCACCCTTTATTAAGGCGTATTGCGACGATTGGTTATTGAAAATGCCTTTTCAAAAGTCGGAAAAAATTTTGTTCAAAACTCCATTGAGATGGGCTTCATTGGACAGCACGGACTGCCATTAGCGGTAAGAAGCATAGCGAGATACTCGTACCTTGGTATCTGGCTTGATAACGATTTGTATTGTATTTCGGCAAACATATAGATGCTTGTCTTGCTGGGGCCAAGAAGGCTGTTCCGCAGCAGCCAACTTGTCTCCAGGATGAAGGTCATATTTCATGTGACCCTAATCAGGCCAGTTATCGCGCATGGTTGTCCCGTGTGGTTCAATGTAGCGCCGAACCAGATGGAAAGGATTCGGGTGTTTTAAAGGCAGTGTCTTAGGACCTGTCTCGGTCTTGTACAGAACACCAGAATCGGAGAACAAAAAATTTTATCACAGCAAAGTCCTTTACGATGGCGCTAATCTGATTAGGATTGACAATTTCCTAATTAAGGTGATTCGAAGACACGTTGCAGGGGCAAGGACCAACAATAATAACCTGATCTTTGGGGCTTATTACCCCAATGGAATGTACCATGAGAGCTCACTTCTATCGGGCCTTATCCTGCCAGAGGCTTTTCTCCATATTTATGCCAAAGGCTTAGTATAAAACGGGGATGGTATTCCGGTAATATACCACCGCCACCATCTACGACGGGTATGTTGCCAATGCTTAGGAGCTCCTCCGTTTTAGTCCCGCAATTCCGGACAAAGATCGGATCGATGCCGAGAACCAGTACACCGCATTCTGGTGGCTTCAAGAAGGGGAGAGGGTTGGCTCGCTCTTCTAGGTCGGTAACTTACTAAGTTAACATACCTCTCTTAGTTGTAAGCTAGATTAAGGATAGTTAGGGGGATCTTGTGGAAAGACCGTGTTCGTTAACATGAGGCCGCGCCTCTGAGAAGTGCCCGGTGGTTTATGGAGTTTGTTAAATCTCGGTGGTGCATGTACAGGATGTTGACGGATGACGGATAAGCTAGATTAAGTAGCTTAGATAGGTTAAGTAGAATAGGATCATAGTTTTAAGTTTTAAGCTTTCTAAAACTATTTTCTTTTCTTTTATATATTTTATAATTAATAGATAAGATTAGTCTTAAGACATTTCGCCGTATTTTTGACGATACCAAATATGTGGTCATTCCAACGAAAGTTGTCATTGACACACATACCGAGAATGGAAAGTTTATCAGTTTCAACAAAGCACGGATAACAGCTGGGTGTTTAAATTTCTCTTTAACGACAGCAGACAGCATTGTGTTTTGAAGGCACTAATTTCTACTCTATTAGTGGTTCCCCAATTAGTTATGCTGTTAATATCGGAATTTAATGAGCTTAACATACTCTGCCGTTCCTGTTCTACAGCCGAAAAGCAGGGACGTGAGTCCGGGAACCAATATGAAAAGCAGAGAGTACTGTCATCAGCAAAGGAATATATTGGATTAGAAGTAGCAGACAAGAAATCGTTGATGAAAATTAAAAAGAGTGTCGGAGACAGAACGAAGCCCTGGGGCACACCAGCATTTTTTTTTTGGATATCAGACTTGAAACCATCCAAGACAATCCATTGAAGAAGACAGTCATCGATCCCAAACGCACGCATTTTCGACAAAAACGCCTGATGCCAAACTCTGTCAAATGCTTTAGGACTATCTTGCTTTCGCCAGATTGATGTATGATTTGGTTTCCTTTGTTGTAGAGTTATGCCATCAAATCGCGAGTGGATCTGTTGCTACGAACACCGTACTGACGGTCATTAAGAAGTTGTCGTATTTCGAGATATTCCAAGAGTTGACGGTTTGTCAGCGTTTCATGACCTTGGAAAGAAGAGACGTAAGTGCAATAGGTCTGTAGGAGCAGAGAGAGGAAGATTCGCCTTTTCTAGGGCCGGGCTGGACAAATGCTGTCTTTCATCTGCTCGGAAAGAGTCGTAAAGAGTAGAATGTATAAAAAACACTTACGCAGTGATTATGCCAGCGAGGGAGAACACCTCTTCAGAAGTAGGGAAGATATACAATTTGGACCAGCGGATTTGTCAATGTTAAGATCTTTAAGAACTCTTGCTACTACACGAGTGCGAAAGTGAATTTGTTCCATTGAAGATTCGACGCACTCAAGTATAGCCGGGGACAAAGGGCAATCTGGGAGTGTTGAGCTAGCCGCAAAGTGTACAGCAAGCAGATTGACCTTGTCGAAATGTACATTATAAATGAGCGTTGGGATGGGGGATGAGGCAGAATTTCTAATAATTTTGACGAATGACCAAAAATGTTTACTGCCTTTGGGACATTGTAGTATTGTTTGCCTCAGTTTTTGGCCATACTGAAATTTCACGCGCTTGAGAAAGACGTTGCAGTCATTCCTGGCTCGTTTGAATTTTTTTTCGGTTTTGCTCTGTTGGGTTGGTCTGGAAGGACCGAAAAAAACATTTCTGTAACACTGACAGCCTTTTTACAGATCGAGTCGTACCACGCCTTTTATTTTGTTTGATACTCTTCATCCGATGAGGGATAAAAGATCTCATTCCAAAGTGAATAGTCTCCGCGGTCATATCAATAGCGACATCCACGTCGTTATCGATGAAACATAACGACCAGTTAAGATTAGTAAAGAAGCTGTTAAGTCCGCTCCAATTGGCTTTCTCATATTACCATACGATTCTTTTAGGAATCTTTTGTCTAACTGTGTGGTGGGCACACTAGAAATTTTCTGATATGACAGAAAGGTCTGACGAGCCTAGAGGTTAGGGCACGGTGTACTTATCAGTGAGAGGTTAAAAACAAGTCCATTGTGTTGGTGGTAGAACTAACAACGTCTGGTTTTTGGCGTGGGCTCATTTAATTTACAAGCTGGGTCAAGTTATTTTCTGCAGTGAAAATATCCACACACCGTCCTTCGGATATTGTCTGTCCAGAATATCGAAGCCACCCAGAATTGTGTATATTGAAATCGCCCGTAACCATGATTTCAGTATGAGAATACAGGGATACAATTCTTTGTATGGAGTGAGACGACGCATCAAACTCGTTAACGGTCGAATTGCTGTCCAGTTTGGGGCTTCTGTAAATAAAGCAGTGGTGGATAATTTGCTTACGGAGATGGAATTTTAACCAACATCGTGGTGCAGTTTGGTAAACTACTACATCGCTACGCACGTAAATGGCGAGACCGCGGTGAGAGAAGAATAATGTCACTAGTTCGTAGCCAGGTAGCTTCAGATCAGAGTGATGTGAGAGGTGTGAGCGGGGATCTACTTGTGTTTCATCAAGTGCCAAAACAGCTTGTTTGTATTTACAGACGTGGGTACGTCGCAGAAAAGTGATTATTTTTTAGCCCGCGTATATTGGCAGTATCCACTCTAAATTCCCGAGTTATTATCAAGAACTAAGCGCAGATGTGAAGTACAAATTCAGAGTTGGTTTACCGAATCAAGTTTTTTGTTGGTATTATGCCCTTACAACAATAGGAAACAGCACACTAACAAAATTCATTAATTAATATAACTATTTCTGTTGAATAAAACAAAGAGTATTGAAATGCCTGCAATACGAAGCAAGTTATTGAGCAAAATGTGTATGCGGACCATTCCGTGCTTTAACTTTGTCCAACACTGTACATTTACAAATATAGAGGGATTCATTTTCTGTTGAGTTTAGATCGGACCCTTTCGGGTCTTTTTTTAAAACTCATCCTAAAGTATAAAAACTGCGCCGGAAATAGTGTTTCAAGAAACATTAAATTACAAATGAACAGATGTATCTCACAATACGAAAAAGACATGAATTTTAGCTTTTACACTCAAACGTAAAAAATAAAAATAAAAAAAATTAATTTTAAGGTGACCTTAAAAATCACTCAACTTCAACTGGCTCTACAACCAAAACTATTGATCCAAAAGAAATAATTTTTTGGATTACCAGAGCTCCAAACATTTTATAAATCCAGTGAATTTAAAAATTTTGCATTAAAATTGTTTTTTTTTTTAAGCACTTTTGCCTAAATAATTTGGCACCCTTGCATCCACTAAAAGACACTGTTTGGTGTGCTTTATGGGCTGGTGGAGTCACAGGTCGATATTTGTTGTAAAACGATGTGAGCCAGAAAGTAACAGTTAATGGAGAGCTTAGATTACTAACTTTTTCGCTCCCCAGCATTGTGGAAAAGCGCCACATGACACATATTCGAGGAGCATGTAATTTCGCGTAATGGATTTGGGAATTGGCCTTCAAAAATCGTGTAACCCCTTTGGATTATTTTCTATGGGGATATGTGAAGCTGTTAGCCTTCGCCAATAAACCCATGGCAATGGACGGTTTGGAAGCCAACACATGCCGCATAATTGCCTTTTTCAGTTGCTTGAAAAAGTGGCTTGAAATCATAATTTAACGTAACTGGCATAAAATCATCTTTCCTATAAAGCACACAGCTTTATTTCTTTTTAAAATTCTTCATATTTAAAAACAAAAACACCCCCTACATCGATAGATGTTCAGAAGTAAAGAAATTTTTTCGTTTGTGGAATCCTGTTTGAAATATGGGATACCAACATGGGGCAATGCATCTTAAACTCATCAATAAATACTTAAAATAATATATTCAAACCCTTCAACTTAAACAGTGTTTTAAGACAGTGATTCAAGAATATTGTGATGAACCTCGCCTCCAACACAGGGGTTTCTCGAAATTTCTGGAAACTTTCAACGGAAGAAGACAACTCAGCTACGCCGTACCAACGATTTTGAATCAAAAACCCATAAACTTTAAAAACACAAACATTATTAACTTGTTTCCTGCTGCTGTTGCAACTAATTATAACATCTTTGAAGAGTATGAAGTCATGTCTGTCCACAACGATAAATCTCGATTTTCTTCCACAACTTTTGTTTCGATTTAGAGATTCTTTGGAATTCAAATACGCCCTGGACTGAATCTTGACACGGAAATGGTTTTCAATAAGCCGCTCAACGTAATAATCAACTTAGGATCTTACTAAGCAGATTTCCCAATATGAACACATTTAAAAATTATTTAAGCAATTCAAAAATAAAAGAAAAATGATAATCCATACATTCAACTTATCTACTATAGGAAAATTTATCACCGATTTGATGTACTTCTATCAAATTTAGAGCACCCTAAAGCCGAAAGCGGACATTTTCCTTTGAAGTTAGTACTTTGCATAAAGCCCTAATCTTCTTACTTTCAAAATGAAATAATTCCAAAAATAAAACGGAGTGGGAAGATGTACGGTAAACATAATCCGATCGACTATGAATCCAGTTCTGTTAATCAAAATGTTTTGCATTTTTAATCAGCTCTAAGATGGCCTCGTCATTTTCCACTCCAGCTGTGATTTGAACAAAAATTCCAACGCTTTCAGCGGTACAAGAAAACAGTTGGACTTCGATTTAAATTTGAGGTGGTTCCTATTAATTGAGATCGAGTTTTTTTTTTTTGTAATTTTTTATATAACTTACTTTTAGAAAGAAGAAAAGATGGTGTAGTCATTTTTTTTCCATTTCCTAATTCGCTTACCTGAAAAAAAAAAGAGAAAATGAAATATTACGTTTTCGGTTACAGCATAATACGTATGATTTGTATAAAATTAAAATAAAAATGGTTAAGTAATATTAACAGCAAACGGACAAAGTGGCGCATAGGAAATCGAAGACTCTATTCTCGGACTTGAGGTAGAGTAAGTGCGGCAAATATGGTCTACCCTTAGCATTTTTTGAAATGAAACCATAAAATTAATTCGAATTAATTTATTTGTTTTTTAAACAGTCTTAGAAATCATTAAGCTTTCAGTCTGCAGCAACTCATAACAAAAAGATATAAATGAAAAATGAAAGGAAATTCATATTTTAGTTTATATTTAACGCAGTGATTTTTGAGAAAAGTGAGTTTAGCTCAGTGTTGGCCCAAAGTTAATCTGATTAACGATTAAAAATTAATGATCAAAAATTTAATTAAAAACTAATTATTAAGATTAATCAATCATAATCAAATTTAAAATCATTAATCGTTAATTTGATTATTTGATTAACTTTTACCTGTGTCCAAATTAAACTCTCTCTAATTAAGCTCATTATCAGTTTGAATATATATGAAAATGCGCACATTGCAACGATTCTGAGTCGGCCGATAATAAAGTTTGATTTGCTGCAAGATTGCTTTAAAAGTGGCGGATAACGGGGGACTGGTGACAGGCACGATCGTATCCTCTCAGCTATGAAGGATTAAAAAAAGGATAGGCAGATGGATTAATTATGTTGGTATTTACTACATGTAGAGATAAATTTTATTGTGCCAAAGCAAAACATGTTGGAAAATACATCAACTTTCAAATTGTATCAGTAGTTTTCAATATGTCCACCTTTGGCGCGAATAATGGCCTTGAGACGGCCGAAGAAAGCATCGCACGCTGCACGCAAGTGGCTCTGCGGGATTTTGGCCCATTCCCGGCGAAGTGCTTGTTTGAGGTGGTCCAAACTTTGGTATTTTTTAGTGCCAACCTTCGCCTTCAAAATACCCCAGACAGAGAAATCCAACGGATTTGCATCCGGAGAATTTGCAATCTATTGTGTCGAAGAAATGAAATGTGGAACATTGTTTTTTAACCAAACTTGGTTGACGCGCGCTTTGTGAGACGGTGCCGAGTCTTGTTGAAATGTCCACGGTCTCCGACCGAAATGATTGTTTGCCCAAGGCTTCAATACTGCCTCTAAGACATTTTCACGGTATACGATCGCATTAATTTTGACGCCACGGTCCAAAAATACGAGCGGAGAGCGACCATCGGCGGTTATGGCGGCCCAAACCATCACCATCGGTGCTGCCTGCTTTCTGGTGGCCGTCCGAAGGTGTACATTTTCGAAGGACCTCTCTGGCAAGTAAACTCGGTCATTTTGTTTGTTGACATATTTCTCGATAACAAATGGCAACTCATCGGAAAAAAACTAAATTCGGCAACTCACCACTTTCGTGCAAACGTAGCAACTCCTTCGCTCTTTCGACTCTAACTTTTTTCTGTTGCGTGTTGCGGTAAAATTTACCACAGCAAGCTGGACTCTTTTTCCTTGAAACCTTCGCTTCACTCCTTCGAACCTTTCCCAAATTCTGAGAGAGTGATGGGCAGCCATGGGCGCATCAGCCATCGGTGCACTTTCTCAGCATCTTGGAAGGACAACATAAAAAAGTACGACGGACGGTCAAAAAAAAAAAAATATAAAACTCTACGAAGAACCCCGCAGAGCAGGCGGACCGTTTGCTACAAGAGCGCAAGGAAAGCGCTATAGGTTTTGGTTTTTGTGCAAGAGTCCAACACGAAATAGCCGACCCTTGTCCCTTGTCCTAAATATTGTTTTGTCTCCCCCAATGGGTAGTCTCCAGCCTTAAGTAGAGCTAAGGCATCCGTTCCATCCTTCCAGCTCCTAACTCCTTCACCTTTTGACCCGCCTTGTCTATTATGTCCGTTGTCGCTTTGGAGGAACGTATTTGCGAAAGGTGCCTGTGGATTCTTCCAATCCCGGACTTCTGCCTTTACGCTCCTCGGAAGTGACAACCAGTAGGTCCACCCGGGAAAGACAGAGCCAGGCGGACGGCTTGGAACACTCTGAACATATGGCGGACGGCCATATTATTTGAACTATATACCGGCGGTCTGGAACCCTCTGTGTAAATGAAACATCTACAACCCGCACACGTTACGTAGAGCCAGGCGGACTGCCTGCAACTCTCTGCAACACACACCACACAACACACCCATAAAAACAAAAAAAAAAAACAGACACAGCAAACGAAACAGAAGACAGAAATAAAAAAAAACGAACAACAAATGGTACAATGAAGAATAAAACATAGTTAATGTAAAGAGTGGGACGCTATTCCCTTTTCTTCCCCTCCGAAATCTGCACGGAAGCCCACCGGGTCCACCTTTCATTAGGGAAGTTTCCTTCTTCCTCCGTCACTTTTCAAAAGTTTAGCCTAAGATCCCTAGATCCTGACTTAGTTCCCCATTCGAAATCGCATATGAATAGAAAAGGAACTTTCTTTGTCACTTCGACTTACTTCAGGGATCAAATTCGGAGAAAGAAGGGGTTATTTGAACCCAAGACAGCTCAGGGGAAATGTTCACTCAGGCCAAAGGAAATCCCCAGAATTCGGAAATTTCCCCAAAGATCTGGGTAGTCAAAGTGGCACACTTGAGTGTATGAAAGAGCGGTCTAGCGGTGCCCCAAGCCATGGTTACACGCTCCAGCTAGGAAGCGAAGCGCTGTACACATATACCAGACATTGGGCCCGCTAACCGAGTAGATGTAATGCACGAATGTGTGGGTGAGTGACCAATGGTCTGAGTGGACATAAGTCAAATCAGGGCAGCCACTTCTTGATTGACACGGTATAGAAATTTTTTTAAAATAAAAAAAATAAGGAGATCTAGGTCCAAGTGACAAAGAAAGTAGAAAAAGGAAAATTTAAACAACAAAACAAGAAAAAACAATTAAGTACAAAGCCAAAGGGAAAGAGAACAGGATCAGGGAACCACAGGGAGAACTGGGAAGACGAGGAAAGAAGGATACCAAGCAAAGCTAAGTATTGTTTAGTAACAGTGTATAGTGAGATCCCGGTAGGCTTTCGCCAACGTGGAAAAAATTTATTACTCCTAGAAAAAAAAATTAGTTTCAATCGGGAAGGCGGACGATAGCGGCCCACTCTTAAGCGGTTTCTACTACGGTAGTTTTAACTTGCCGTTTCTACCTTTGTTCAAAAAAAAAAGTCCGATCAATAAAGTACCCATTATAACGTGACTTTCGACGTTTGTTGTGTTTTTCCATCGTTTTAAGGTTTCGCAATTCCTTCCTAAAAAGATTGCGTGGCGCTTACGGACACATTTGTGTATTTTTATTTTTTTGAGATCTTTTATTTCCGTTTTTTTTTAACCATAAATCCACCCCCAGCTGAGCAGCCGAAAGTGGCAGCACTCAACCGGCTGCCTGTTGCAAATTTCCCTTTTTTGGTTTTTTTTTTGTTGTTTTCGTTGCAGTCCGCCATTACCGAAATAACCACCACCTGTGTGGTTCGCGATCGTTGTGTTGCTATTATTTTTGGAGTTTGATTATTAAAAATTGGAACAACCGCGGAAAAATAAAATTGCAACATGCGGTGTAAGATCGTGTGCTTTTTGGAACTTCAATGGCTTGAGCCCAAGCTCATTTTTCAGTATGTGTTGCATCCGTTCCAACGATATGTTGAGCTCTTCCACTTCGACGCGGATTTGGCCCAATTCGAGCCTTCACTTTCCGAATCATTTCTGGCAATGTTGCTGTTTTTTTATTACCACCTCCATGGCGTTTGGCAACGCTGCCAGTATCACGGTAACGAGCTATGGTTCGAGACATAAATGATTTATTCGCGTTGAGGTGCTGGAGGGCTCTAACGATAGCTACTTGTGGTTTTCCAGCCAAATATAAAGCAATCACACTATCACGTTTGAATTCCATCGCGGATAAAAATTTTTCAACACAACTGAGACGCAAATCGTTTAAAACTCTTGTAAATAATAAAATTATCTGTCATGTGTCAAAATTTGCGCTCACTGTCATGAACGGTTTGGAAATTATAGCAGTCTGAAGTTGGTTGCAGTTCGAGTCATTCCGGGTGTATATTGATGCTAGTAGTAGTGGTCTGGCAGATGACGCCGTCGGTGTCGTCAAACCATCGGAATCGGATCTTTCTTCTTCTGCTTTATTTGATGGTACTTATTACAAGCTTCTGCTAGACATATGCACAGACAAGAACAGAGTTAGCAGTTTGTAAAGTGTTCGGACTAGCAAGGTAAAGAAGTTAAGGGCTATGGCAGAACGACATCTAACTTTTCGGGACATTTAAAACGGAAACATGGCACTGACACAGTACGGGAATGTTAAAAACATATAAAAGCAAACGAAGAACAAAAATAATACAGTTCGGACTTTAAGGCAACCTGTAACTCAAGAAAATTTTGATCGCAATTTAGTTAATTTTTTTTTTAACTCAATGATTGCTTTTCGAGCCGTAGAAGACCAGTAGTTCATTAAGCTGATGGAGGATTTAAATGTGACAAATAGTGGAATCAAGTTACCCGGGCGACGGTCTCTCAGAAAAAAAAAATAGCTAAACTAAACAATCATTCGATCCGATTTGTGAGATAAAAGAAAATCTAGCTGCAGAGAAATATTTGTGCACCGCCGATGATATATGGTCGGAGAAAACAAGAAGTTTTTTAGGTGTTACAGTGCACTGGATTGATCAAAACTATAAGAGGCGTTCCGCAGCTTTAGCTTGCTGCCGCACAGTGGGGCAAAACTGGAAACAATTCAAAAAATGTGTGTAGTTTAATATTCTAGTCAGCAGTAAACCATGTATGTGCCTGTTTTTAGTTGTTTTAATTAAAAATGGGAGTGTGTTCCAGAAACTAACATTTTTTATGTTTTTTTTCAAAAACCTTAAGCTTAGAGTAGGTTTCCACATGGTTCCACATCGAGATATTTGCATTTCTATATAGTTGAACTTATTGGCTAATAGATTTAAAAGAGATCGGCTGCGCATACTTGCGCCTTTTTCTTTTAATTAATTTTTTTTAAAAAATGCCATTTTTGGTTGGTTTTTTATGAATTTATTAAATGTTCACATTTTGCCCTAGGTTCGAACTCAAGTGATTTATTTTTATCTCGGATGAAGTTAGTCGACATTATGAACGATTCCAGAATCGTTTGAAGAGAAAATAGAATTCTTGAAATTGGACCTGCAGGAACGCACTAATTGTCTTCCGGATAAGATGGTCGCATTAAATCACACACTTTCCCAGTTTGTTTCAAGATTCAAAGAAAAATGGTTCAGATCAGATCGCAAAGTAGCACGATTCAAGAAAATTAACGAAAAGTGATTGCAAACATCAATTGGTTTCAGGCAATACAATACAACACCATACAAAAGAGGACGTCCAAAAGGGAACTGTGAAGAATGTAGTGATAGATCAAAACGATGGCTGATATACGAAAAGATTTTTCCTCTATGGAATTAGGGTTTGCTACGAAGGCAAGCCTGAGAGCCGCAGGTCATGTACCGGCCTCTAAACTGCTAGGACACGTATTGCGTTCACCTAAAAGTGCAACTAAATACAAAAAAGCTTATGAAGCACAGGAAACAAAACAAAAAGTAAAGATGTTAGGAAAAAAGAAGAATTTTCGACACTCGTAAAAGCAAAATTAACGAGACATCAGTACAATGTCATTAGAAGCAAAGATCCTGAAAGGTTTCCTTCATATAAAGTCATTCAAAATGCCAAAAAAGACTGTTATCCAGAAGGTATCAAAGTATCTTCATTTTCCTGAAGTTACTCTTCAGGCACTTATGAACCACACCTTTGAACGCTTGATAAGATCTTGATAATCAGGGAATTAAAGAACGATCAACTGAACAAATTAGAGTTGTTATCAAAGCGGGCCTCGACGGAAGTTCATATAAACAAAAATATGTTGGAATGGAAGCTAATGATTCTAGTGTTTTTATTATTTCTATGGCACCATTGCAACTGTTTATTGGCAATTTGGATAAAAAAGAATTTGTGTGGCAAAACCCGCGGCCTTCTTCTACGAGATACTGTCGTCCTTTAAAAATATGTTTCGTAAAATAATCGGCAGAACTACAATATCAATTTCCGAAAAGGTGCATGTTGATGAAACAAATACAGAAATTAAACCCTTCGGTAGTGGACGTTGATGGCAAAACTGTTAGCGTTACTCACAAGCTGTTATTCACTATGGTGGATGGGAAAGTGTGGCACGCATTAGCCAATAATACCTCCACTCAATGTTGCTTTATCTGTGGTGCAAGCTCTAAAGAATTCAATAATATAGAGAAGATGTTGTCAAAACCTCATAAACTCGATACTTTACAGTTTGGTTTATCAATATTACATTGCTGGATTAGAGTGTTTGAATGTCTGTTACATGTTGGATATAAACTGCTAATCAAAAAGTGGCAAGCCAGAAATGACGACAAAAAATTTGTGGCAGAAAGCAAAGCTCGAATACAAAATGAATTCAAAAATCGATTGGGGCTTAATGTTGATCAACCAAAACCAGGGTTTGGCAACACAAATGATGGCAACACTGCTTGGAGATTTTTTAATAATACAAACCTCGTCTCCGAAATTTTGGGTGTTGACATAGTATTAATTGAAGAATTTCATACAATTTTAGTGGCAAATTCAAGCGGATATGAAATAAACATTGAAAACTTCAAAAAATTCGCAAATAATACCGCCAAACACTGTGTACGAAATCTTAATCCATGGATCAGATGTAATATCCACTGCTCTTCTTCCTATCGCACAGTTATCTGAAGAAGCTCAGGAGGCGAGAAATATCGCGAAATCTACTCCAGAAAATGTTCCCGGGAGAGGACTAATCAAGGTGTTTTTAATTTGAGGTTGATTACATCTGATTTAAATCATTTCCCAAAGATGTTTTTAATTTAATTATTTGTGCAAGTGAAGGTGAAGCATCTGATGACAAATTTGAAAGCGACGATGATTCTTCATTAGATGAACCAATCTTTTAATTTCGCTGTAAAAACATTGAAACCAATTGAAAAACAATATTATGCACTATATATATTCTTAATTACGTCTTTATATATTTATATAAGTTCGAAAAAAATTTAAAACAATTGTAAATAAATTTTGTTCGATTTATGTGTTCTTAAATAAATACAATAGTTTAATTCTTAATTAAAACGTAAAAACTAGAAATTTTAAAAGTGAAAATGAGTTTATTTACCATTAATGGGTGATATCTAACAATTTCAAAAAGTTTCACTTGTCTAAATCCAGCACAGGAATTGTTTCCAGTTTTGAGCCGGTTTACCGGGGCACACACCTTTGACCGCATAAAAGATTTGCTTCTGGAAATATTTTCAGATTTTGGCATTGACCCCACGAAAATAGTATGCTCTGTTACTGACAGTGGGTCCAATTTCGTGAAAGCATTCACGATATTCAGAGTAAAAATAATATCTTTTATTGGATAAGATGAAGTTCATGAATCTTCGACTCCAAGTGGCAGCGAGAACGAGTTGAGCAGCGATGAACTCGAAGAGTTTGAAGAAGAGTTCGGCACAAGACAGGAGCACGATTCACAAAACAGATCATTACTATTTCATTTCAGATGCAATGCTCACAATTTAATACTGATTGCTAGCAAGGACGTCCAAGGCTTGTTGACCGATAAATTAACATGTCTTGGAAAAATGCATTCCGCAGTAATGGAAAAATGTAATGATTTGTGGAGTGCTGCTGCTCGCCCAAAATCAGCTGAGGTGATACATACTATTCTGGGACATTCGTTAACACATCTAATATTTACTATGACGCTTTGAAGAATATATCTTATATTTATATATTTACTTCCAACCAGCCAGAGCACTTGGCATAAGAAATCGATTACGAGACTATGAATTCCAATATATTGAGGAATACTGGCAATGCGCTGCTCCAGTTGCAACCGCTTTGGACATCGCTTTGCAGGGCGATGACTCATTTATGGAATATTGTTACCCTGTCTATCTGCATTAAAGAAAAAATTTAAAATTCTGTGAACCAGTTGCTGTAAAATACTTACAAAGCGTAGAGATAAGATTTGAAGAGTTTTACACTTTATCAGGTGAAACTAGTAAACATGCGGCCGCTGCAGATCTGTGCTACCCAAGATTTAACAAAAAGTAGCAAACACATTGGCTGAAAAGTCCGCACCGTTTTATAGTAAAACACAAAATTTTTGCAAAATTCAACTTTATTTATCAATATAGTTGCCTTCGAGGGCGATACACTGATTGAAACGATTTTTCAATCTTTCGATACCAGTTTTGTAGTACGATTTCGGTTTAGCCTCAAAATAGACCTCTGTTTCGGCGATTCGGTCTTAAATCTCTTTCCGGCGAGCATTCTTTTGAGGCCGGCGAACAGGAAATAGTAGCTGGGGGCCAAATCTGGAGAATACGGTCTGTGGGGAAGCAATTCGTATCCGAATTCATTCAATTTTGCCATCGTTTTCGTCGACTTGTGACAAGGTGCATTGTCTTGATGAAACAGCACTTTTTCTTTCTTCAAATTCGGCCGTTTTTCTGCGATTTCGTCCTTCAAACGCTCCAACAACGCAATGTAATAGTCGCTGTTGATAGTCTGCCCCTTTTGGAGATAGACGATGAAAATTATTCCATGTGCATCCCAAAATACGGATGCCATAACCTTGCCAGCAGAGGACGAGGTTCGCCGCCTGCTCGCCACTCAGCTGACTGCCGACTTGATTCTGGTGTGAAGTGATGGAGCCAAGTTTCATCCGTTGTCACATACCGATGCAAAAATTCGGCTTTATTGCGGTTGAACAGCTTTAAACACTCCTCTGAATCATCAACACGTTGTTGTTTTTGGTCGACTGTGAGCAAACGCGGCACCCACTTTGAACAGAGCTTTCGCATGCCCAAATATTCGTGTATGATATATGCAACACGCTCTTTTGATATCTTCAGAGCCTCAGCTATCTCAATCAACTTCACTTCATTTTGTGGACTTTTTTGATGTTTTCATCTGAAACAGCCTCTTTTGGACGTCCGTACGAGCACCGTGCATCATCACGCAGTGGATGCACGAATTTTCAATCCACTTGCGAATGGTTCGTTCGCAAGGTGCAGAGTCCGAGTAACACTTATCAAGCCATTTCTTTGCATCGGCTGCATTTTTTCCCATCAAAAAGCAATGATAAATCAACACACGAAATTTCTTTGAAAACATTTTTTTTTCAAAATAACAAAAGTTGCTTAACTCACAACGGCATATCTCGAGAACTAATCGTCCGACAGCTGTCAAATCTATACACGTATCTTTTGAAGGTTGGTACTAACTCTCTTGGAAACGGCACGGACTTTTCAGCCATTGTTCCGATTTGAGTTCTGTTTTTTTGTTAAGTTGGTAAACCTATTGTTCACATTCCCTCTAAATCTTAGCGTCATAGCTTGACATTCGCAACAGTTACGTAGCCAAGAGTAAATCTATCTCTGAGTGTGTTGGCGATTTTTTTACAATTTTAGAAATGGATTTAAATTTGCAACAACGAACTTGTATTCAATTTTGCGTAAAAAAAGCATTTAATGGTGCGCGAACGTTGGAAATGTTGGAAAAGTGTTTCGGCAACGATTCTCTAAAGAAACGGTAGTTTACTAGTGGAACGAGCTGTTCAAAAGTGGTCGTGAGTCAATCAAAGATGATGAACGCAGTGGCAGACCATCGACATCGAAAACCCACGAACACAATGATGAAGTACGAGTAGAAGAAATGTTGGTCAATAACCGCAAATTAACCATCAGAGAGATAGCGGAGGACTTGAACATTGCCTATGGATCCGTCCAAGACATTTTGGTTAATGATTTGGGTTTCCGTCGTGTAGCAGCAAAGTTGGTGCCAAAAGACCTCAATTTCATGCAAAAAAGAGACAGTGTTGACGTCGCAAAAGAGATGATTTGCGAGCCCGAATCCGATCCCACATTCATCAAAAGGATCATTACTGGAGACTAGAAGTGGGTTTATGAGTACGACATGCAATCCAGACATCAGGCAAGTGAATGGCGTTCACCAAATGAGCCGAGACCAAAAAAACCACGTCGTTTTCAGTCAAAAAAGAAGTAACAAACAAAGAGTATTATTTGTTCGTTATGAGACGTTTGCGTGAAACAATTCGCCAAAAGAGACCAGAATTGTGGGCAGAAAACTCGTGGGTTTTGCACCATGATAACGCACCGTCGCACAGTGTCATCACTATTCGTAATTTTTTGACGAAAAATGCATCAAATACCATCCAACAGCCACCGAATTCACCTGGTTTGGCTCCCTGTGACTTCTTTGTGTTCAATCGAGTTAAAAAAACGCTACGGGGAACGCGTTTCAGCAGCCGAGAGGAAGTAATGGAAAAATCGCAGGAAGCACTGACGGACATACCGAAAACCGAATATAAAAAATGTTTCGAGGATTGGATCAAGTGCTGGCATAAGTGTGTTGCAGTCGATGTGGATTGCTTTGAAGGGGAAAATATAAATTTAGATGAATAAACTTGAATTTTTAATTTTCTGAATAAATTTCGGGAACTTTTTGATGGTACATTGGCCAGATCAGAAGGGGAAAAGTAGTTCTTACACCGTTTGAGGAAACCTAGACATCTCGCAGCATTTTTTTCAACATCGAATATGTGGCCATTCCAACGTAAGTTGCCCTTAACACACATCTTGAAAATAAAAAGTTTCGGTTTCAACGATGCAAATGCCATTCATGGATAATGACTGGGTGTTTAAATTTCGCTTTAACGACAGCAGACCGCATTGTGTTTTCGAAGCATTAAATTACACTCTGTTGATAGTTCCCCAATCGGCTATGCTATCAATCTCTGCAGGGATGAGAGTCCGGGAACGAATATGAAAAGCAGAGACTACTGTCGTCAGCAAAGGAATATATTGGATTAGAAATGGCAGACAAGAGATCATTGATAAAAATTGAAAATAGTGTCGGAGACAAACGGAGCCCTGGGGCACACCAGCATTTTTTTTTTTGGATATCAGACTTGAAACCATCCAAGAACTCTTAAAATGAACGTTCCGAAAGGTAATTTCTAGTCCATTGAGGAAGAGAGTCATCGATCCCAAATGCACGCACAAGTGCAACTATCTTGCTTTCACCAGTGGACCTGTTGCTACGAAAACCATATTACCGGTCATTGATTTCATGACCTTGGATTTCATGATTGGTTTTAACGTGTTTGGCATCATGTTGAGTAAGGACAAAAACGATTTTCGTTCTTTCATAAAACATTATTTTTTGAGAGGCAAAACGGCGAAGGAAACAAAAGAAAAGTTGGATAAATATTATGGGGCTAATGCTCCGTCAGATTACACCGTCAAATATTGGTTTCGAGAGTTTCGTGGTGGCCGCAACTCCACTACCGATCAAGTCCGCAGCGACAGGCCGTCCGATGCGGTTACAGAGAACAATGTCAAAAAAATTCTACACGCGTTATTTTGGGCAATATTCTGCATATGAAAAAGTTATCCTGGTGCTAGGTGCCGCGAATGATCACTTTTGACGAAAAACACGAACGCGAGAGCACTTCGAAAGAGTGTTTGGACTTGCTGATGCGGAATCGGGCGGACTTTTGCCGTCGATTGGTAACTGGATTTGGATCCCTCGGACTATTATCTCTTCCCAAACCTCAAAAGATGGCTCATCAATACAAAATTCAGCTCACGCGAGGAAATCATCGACGCCACGAAGGAGTATTATGCAGACCTTCCGGAAAATTACTTTTCGGACGGGATCAAGAAGTGAATAATATAAAAAAAACATTTAAAAAATAATTTTTTTCATTCCCAAGGAGGTTATACTTTTCACTCCATATAGTACTACACGAGCGCAATGGATTTGTCCCATTGAAGATTCGACGCACTCAAGTGTAGGCGGGGACAAAGCACAATCTGGGAGTGTTAAGCTAACCGCAAAGTGTGCAACAAGCAGATTGTCCTTGTCCAAAGAGCCGACAGCTGGAATGTAAATGAGCGTTGAGATGGAGGATGAGGCAGAATTTCTGATGTTTTGCACAAATGACCAAAAGCGTTTACTACCTTTGGGACATTGTAGTATTTTTTGCCTCAGTTGTTGATCGTATTGAAATTTCACACGATTAAGTAGGACGTTGCAGTCATTCCTCGCCCGTTTGAACTTATTTCGCTGTTCCTCTGAAGGTTACGTATTGCGGGACCGAAAAAAAACATTTCTCTAACCCTGACCGCCTCTTTACAGCTCGAGTCGTACCATGCCTTTTCTTCAGGTTTGATACTCTTCATCCGATGAGGGATAAAGGATCTCATTCCAAAGTGAATAGTGTCCGTGGTCATATAAGTAGCAACATCCTCGCCATTATCGAGGAAACATAACGACTACTTACAATTCCTAAAGAAGCTGTTAAGTTCGCTCCAATTGGCTTTCTCGTATTGCCATACGGTTCTTTTAGGAATCTTTTCTTTAACTGCGTGGTAGGTGTACGGGAAATTAGCTGACATGACACAATGGGCCGACGTGGAAAGCACATCAACAGTGTGCTTATGAGGGTGAGAAGTTAAAAACAAGTCCATTGTATTGGTGGTATGACTATCAACGTCTGGTATTGGCGTGGGCGTCTGGTTACAAGCTGGGTCATCACCGTTTTTCGGGTATTGTCTGTTCAGAATGCCGAAGCAATTCAGAATTGATAACGATTTCAGTATGAGGATACAGGGATACAGTTCTTTGTATGGAGTGAGACAGGGCATCAAATTCATTAAAGGATATGTAGATCCAATCCAATGTCCGACCACATATTTCTTTTTATTTTTCATTTGTACCGCACACCTGGTCAGCTGTTCAAAACCCTCGAAGGGAGGTATTATACCTCAGAACACAAATCAACTACAACCGACAATTTCAAAGAGAATTATTGTACAATTCAAATTTCAATTTTAGAAAAATAAGTAAGTCTTAGTGTAGACAACAAAGGAAATAAAGGGAATAAATGAATGAATGACGTCTAACCTTCATCTCTGAATATAATTTTAAGTTTTCACTTTCAAATCAAACAGAATTGATAATGCAATACGAGAGAATCATACATAAAAGAACACTGAAAATCATTTTGTCACCAAATAGAAAGAGAATTCGAAATTTCAATTCAATTCAATCGAGTCACCGTCGTCGTCGCCACTACCATTATCGTCAGAATAAATATTTTACTTCTGAATGTTATTCCTGATTCACTGAAACCACTGGGTGCCCTACACTACTACACAGTTCTCCAACTGCTCCAAACCTTTCTTTCAATTTGTTTAATTAAATCTTTCAACTTCCGCAGGCATGTCTTTCGTCCAAGATTCAGGAAGGAATGTCAACTCCCTTTTGCTAGAATCCTAGTTCCTGTTCCTTTCGGAATTTACCTTTACAAAAGCTGACGCTAATTATTGTCATGATTTGTTCCTTTCGGCTTCTGGGTTAACTTTGAGCACTTCGTCGTTGCTTCGGGAAAGAGGGTCGAGTAAACAAAATTTCTCCTCGACAAAAAGGACACACGCAGCAGGAGTTCCTTTGTTTTTTTTTTTTTTTTTTCAGTTTCATCAGAAGGGAGATTTTGCACGAAATAACTGCACAAAGCATTTGTCCACATTGTTTTGTGTGTGCAGTCCCTGAATTCGTTTCTCTTCTCTTTTTACATTCCCAACGCTGTGCTCGTTTTTTAGCAGCTCCCTCTGTGTGTCGACTTATAAATATGTAAAACTTTGCAAACATTTGCAAACACAAAGAAAAAGCAACAAGACAAAGTGACACCAAGGAACCAGAAGGGACAAAATCCAACAGCGCGTCAAAATAGAATGTTCTGAAACGATAACTTGGAACTCGTCCATTCCACCCCATTCTAGTCAGCCAGCATGCCTTGGTAGTTGAAAAGATGCCGACGCTGCCAGTGCTCGTATAGTTGGTGATGGCATACGGTTAGCGGTTGAAGCAGACAGTCTCTAGTCGATGGAAACCAAGGAGTCAGTCCAAGGAGCCAATGGAGAGACTGGTGCTGTCAGTGTTGCAGTGTTGGTGATTGTGCTGGTGTTGACTTGGTTTAATTTGACTTGGTTTAGGGGTGCGCTCTTGCATCCTTGAAAGTGTTATTTGTCATCACAGACGTCGTCGCAATGTTTGCCCTTCACATCAAATTGCTGCATGCATCTTTGATGAGATTGTGTGATATTTCTCTCTGATGTACTCGCATCTGTGTGTTGCTTGAGTATCGGTGTTTGTTTGAACGAAACACAAAAAAGACAAAAACAACAACGACAAACACAAACACAAACACAAACTTTGGAATGTACTAAAAAATCCTATTGAGCTATAATCAGGAAAGCTGTCAGACATTACACAAAGCAACACAGGAAGAAACGGAGACTGGTTACGAGGCACACCAAACAGACACACAGGTAAGCAATGCTAAATGGAATACAAGATCAAAGGATAAGCGATGAGAAGAGCTAAAAGCTGATGAAATAAAGATATCGTATGGATGCTACTTTACGGGGATGAGCTATTCTAAGAAGCACAGTAGGATATTGAATACAAAGTACAATTGACAACCGAGAATCAAGAACCAAGAACCAAGAACTAAGAACCGACAACGCCGGCAACGTAGGCAACCCAGGATAATGAAAATGTTGGTAATTTATAATTTACACAATCTTGAGCGAATGGATTGGCTGTTTGTTTTTGAATGAAAGAGTAAATAAGTGGGTGAGTGAGTAGCTTTTTCTGAGCGTCAAACCAACGGAAGAGGATGGGTTACTCATGGCGAAAAATTATAAGAGAGTGTGTCTAAGTTGGAATTCATGTTTAATTTCCCTGCAGGATGTGCTCATAGAGACGGGGGTCACTTTCTTTTATTTCTCTTTGATCTTTTCAGCTGCATTTCGTTTCTATTCACCTTCGTGACTGCTAATAAGGAGTTTCAACGCGACAAGGAGTAGACAATACTCAAACGAAACTGAATTGAAGTCATCACGCTTTCTAGGGTCGTGAAAAAGGTGATTTTTCAACAGGGGCCCACCCGGTTAAAGCTTACATTGTAATACATAGATGCATACACATATAAATCCCTATGTATATTTTCTTAATTTACCCTTCATAGTTGCACTTGAAAACATATCTGGCGGCTGAAGTTTGTCTATTCGCAGCTTCAATGGCAAAGTGACTTTAGTACACAAAGAGGGAATGAAAGAAATTGCCAGATGCAGGAGCTAAACGTAACGTCAGCGACTCGAAATGCTTCGATGCAATAATGTAGTGGGAGTTACTAAATCATGCGACATACATGAGTAGGCATTGGACGTACAACCTGCACCTCACAGTTCCTTATCACCGATTTGGCCATTTCATAGTGCATAGTGTGAGTTTCTTGATGGCAACTAATAACAAAAAAAAATTACAGTCATCCTTAAATCTGGCATAGAACTAAGGTAGCGCCATTACTGAATAGTCCAAAACTACGTACTTAATGACCCAACTCGATAAAAACCGGCGTAGCCGGCCTAATACGTCGCCTTTAAGCATCTTGCTCGATTCGTTTGAGGAGTTGACACCAAATTCACACTTTCTCGTCCCGTTTTGTAAATGAATCTGAGAATTGTAGTTATATCCTCGTTGATAGTGGTAAATCGTTTCAGAGTTTCACCGGGTTCATTACAGAGTGTGCAGTCGCCTCCTTCTATTGTATGAGCTCCTACATGTGAGTAGCATCCCAAGGCTCCTTCGCGCATGTTAAGAAACCTGCCAAGATGCGTAGGACATCTTTTTCGGATGATACATGATTCGGTTAAAGTCTTCAGAAACTATGAGCGTTATTCCAAGTATTGACCCTGTTTAATCCTGCTATTTCCCGAATTCATTCTTTAAGGAGTGATGCTCTAAAATCAAACAATGCTTGCGCTACCCCCTCTTAAGAGTCAAAAGGAGATGAAAACTAAGAAAATGACAGAGAGATGCGGCACAGTCAAAGGTGCATGACCCAAAGCCAGTCTCTAGGAAAATATGAGCAGGCCTGTAGAGATTGCTTCTAGTGGAATTACTCAATTTTCTCGGCCTTTAACTGACGACCAAGGGAATAAAAATGACAAAAGCTTGTTTGCTCTTATAGCATTTTGCAGCTCTGCCAAACGTACCTGACAATCAGTGTTTTTAAAATGAAGCAGGTGCTGTAGCTAATAAAGTATGTTCCACCAGCTTTACGGAGTTTCGGCGGCCCTACAACAACCAAGGCATCCTTTGCCTGGATACCTGTGAGCTCTCCTATCATTAGCTTTGCATATGCACATTTTCTGAATAAAGGACTTTCCACGTACAAAAAAGGCTAGCATCTCATCATCATCGTCATCATCTACTCGTATGAGCGAAGAAAATTTCAAAAAATGAGGAGCGAGCAAGCTGACTACCTTATAAGAGTGCTGCCGACTTCTCCTTAAAGTTTACAGTGGAAAAGCTGGTAGGACGATAACAATATGAGTGTGGCATGCATTCCTCTGTTCTGATAAAGGGTTACGGTTTGAAGAACGGCAACTTTATGGTAAAATGATCCTCGCAGCAGGCTTCCAACCCATAAGCACGATCTGAGTACTGGCAAGCTCTAGTTTTGAGTAAAGCTCTGTGGAATTCCAAGGTAACATTATCGTTAGCACGATCAACGCGTGTCGTTTATCAGACAGAATCCAGGACTAAACACAGACATGTGCAGTCTATTATTTTAAAATGAATGTAAACCGTTCCAACAAGAAAGGTTGTTTCGTACTCTGATCGTGAACAAAGATGGGCATTATCAAGACTAGCTATGACAGGCATCATTAGGAGCATCTTAGTATGGTTGATTTTCACTCACCTTGTGATTTAGACTATTTACTTCCTTTGGTCTGATCACGGTCCCATATCATACTGGAATTTTCATATATTAGAGCTTCGTATAACTAACTAGACACCTCTAGAACCCGAATCTGTTTGGGTCTGTCCGTTCCTCTCACAAGGATTTATAAACTCTTGGAGCTGCTGAAAAAATAAAAGCATCCGAGCTAAAATCTGAAGGAAATCAACGGAATTTCTTCCCACTTGCCTCTTACTAGTCTTAGTCTTAACGAAAATAGTGTATTTCTGTTGGGGAAAGGATAACACAACACATAATTTTCTCTCCATTTCTCCTGCCAATTCTTCCATCAGGTGTCTGATGTTAGAGGCTAATGTGCTGAAAGCAAACCGTCTTAATCCTTCATTACTCAAGCTTCTTCTCTGCAAAATGGATAAAATACCGTAAAAAACTGTCTATTATACGACTATTCCTGATCGTTGCGAGATGGACTTGAAAGAAGAGGCTCCTTTTCCGAAACAAAAAAAAGCAATCTCCCGAACACCATTTTTCGCTAAATTTCCCAGATCAAATAACTTAATCTGACGAGGTACGCCAATGCTAGGTAATCCTTGAAAATTACTATTTTCTATGACAAGCCTAAGTGATTCTTATCGAAGACTACAATCATCGGATTGGAAACCCAACAACTCGGTAAGTAGCCTAGACTTTGGAAGTAAAGTCTCGTATAGGTCTCGTAGAAGCAGTATTGCCCAGAAAATGTTGGCTTTTGTGTCAACCGCCTGAATATTAAAATCAGTCTTTTGTAACTTCTTTGAGCAGAAGGCCTGCCACAAGATCGGATATCTAATCTAACCTTATCGATTATATAGGGGCAAGACGACGTTTAAGAACTATTATTATGCAAAACGCCGCAACATTCGTAAGTGCGGAGCAGACGCCGTAATAGAGATGTAGCACCATATGTCTTCGTACTTCGTAACAAAAGTTTCAATACCAAGGGGTATTGATTTTCGAACGTCAAGAAGCATTGGAACGCTGTGAGAAATTTGTTTACATCTGGAGCAAATAACATCGTCGGCAGAAGACACAAATCTCACAGCACTGAACTTATGGCAGGTATCTGAAGATGGATCGATACACGCATAACATTTGGGTTGTAGTGACTTCAGCGATAGAGTATTTCACCTTATTGGGGAAAAGGAAAAGCATCGACGCACTAGTCAGCAGCAAACAGATGCGACAGTAGAACAATTCAGTTTCACGAAAAACTCCGAGGACTAGACCAAGACCTGATACGGGAAGTCACTACATGGAACAAACATTTCGCATCAGTATTAAATCATTTAAATAGCAGCGTTCTGATCCCGGAGTAGGTCGAGATTTCAGCAGTGCTAAAATTAGAAGAGCAATCAGGGTTCCAGAGAACAAACCGAAAATTTGCGAAACGGAGATGTTCTCAGAAGAATAGAAGGCGTAAACAGTTGTCAAACTGCCTATGATTTGTAACCCCATAAAGTGTGACAACTGAAGAGAATATTCGAGGTTTCAGCAAAAGCCAAATTACTTAATAGCCAAAGGGCATTCTGATTTCACGGCTGTCAGCAAACTGGCAGGCTTCCTAACTGAGCATCATAATTGGACGACATATGATCTCCGTTGATTTTGGCGCACACTTCGACAGCCTGAATCGATATGCTACAATTCCTACACAGCTCAAAATTATGGGAGGCATTCGATGTCTACAGTGAAGTCGGCATCCTTTCGCCATTGCTGTGTGCAGTACTGTTTGCAAAGCATGATATCTCACCTGAAACAGCTTGAATACGCTAATGATGTACGCTTGCTTGGAAGTAGAGGCAAACAAAATAGAGTTGAAAATAAACCCGGTCAAATCAAAAGGCCTAAGCACCTCCAAGCCAACTTTTAACTCAGCACGGCTGGACAGACCCTCAATAGAGTCGACAGCTTTCTATACTGTACGCCCCAAGTCTTGACTGATGGTGGTATCAAATTAGATTTGGACAGCCGAATATTTAAAGTAGAAGCTGTCATGGATATGCTATCAATGATATAGAGAAGAAAGACTTAGAGCCAGAGAACCGGACTGCTTCAATCCAATTTCAAATCCGTTCTACGAAATATGTGGGTGAGATACTTGGAAAATGACGCACACGAAAACTGAAAATCTTCGGAACGAGATGTCTGCACAGAATTTTAGCGATTTTACACCAAACTGTATATCGAAAGACCAGAAATTGGTTGATTCGAATTACGAAGGAGCAGATGAGGAAGCCTAAGAACTGAACACTCAAGTGGGTATGAATACACTTACAAAGCCTCAGCATGGGTGGCATCCAACATTTAATGGGGAGACTAAATTTTAGTGGAAGTTGGCTTGATTTTGATTGCTAGTCAACTACTAGTCTTACTTAATTTTCGTTAACTGAAAAAATGGATGATATGTCTTTCGGGCGAGGCTGGGATTCGAACACCGAACCTTCCGATTTGGAAGCCAGTCCACTACCACTTGAGACACGGCCACCCTCGGCCGTGGGCCACGGCTTACCTGCATTTGAAAGCTACGAATCTAATGGCGCGCATAAGTTATTAATCTTTTGACACACGAGAGGTGAGAGGATCTAATTAAGTAAGCAAAGTAGCCTGGGCTCAATTATTTACTTAAGTTGGTGCTACAGTCAGGCGTGGGCCTGGGCCTCAACCAACAATTGTCTCCATCCAGCTCGATCTTTAGCTATCTGCATCCAGTTTCGCACGCTAAGATTGTTAAGGTCCCCTTTCACTTGTGTGCGCCACCTGAGTCGCGGTTTTCCCCTAATGCACTGTCCCCCGGAGGTGGATTGGAAGACTTTTCGGACCGGAGCATTGGTGCTCATCCGCCCTATATGACCCAGCCACCTCAGTCATTGGACCTGCGCCTGTACAATTCGTCGTTGTATATTCTCATCGTCTATGCAAACGGGAACGAAAATCACTAGGAGAATTTTCATCTCAAAGCAGCCAAGAGCGTGCTCATCCATTTTTGATAAAGTCCATGCCTCTGCGCCATAGATCAGGACTGGGATTATGTAGGGTCACTTTTATTGTTCGATAGAGCGATTTCCTAATCAATTACCTTCTTAGCCCAAAGCAGCAGCGATTGGCAAGAGTTATTCTTGGTTTGATCTCAGCGCTGGTGAGGTCTCAATTGATAACAAAGTCCTCTACTACCTTAAAATTATATCTGTCGAGGACAACGTTCTGTCCGACACGTCGGTGTTGGGTCTCCTTTCTTGTTGACAGCATGTTCTTGGTCTTGACTTCATTAACATTGACGGCTTCCATTTCAACACTCGCGAAAACGCCGCTGACAACACGCTGCTTTCTTCCGATTATGTCAATATCATCGTCGTATGCGAGTAATTGGACGGGCTTTTCAAAGATTGTGCCCCCTGTGTTGGCCCGTGAGTATGACGCTATTCTTTCCAGAATGATTTTAAAGAAATCGCATGACAGCGCAGCCTTTTTTGACATCAGAGATCTCGATGAGCTCTTTACCGACCTTGATGGATCTGGGTGCATTCTCTAACGTCATCCTGCACAAACGAATGAGTTTACCAGATATACCAAAACTAGAGATTGCTCTGTATAGCTCGCGTCTATAGATACTGTCACATGCGGCCTTAAAACCGATGAATAGCTGGTATGTATCGATTTGGAGCTCATGGTTTTTCCCAAGATCTGGCGTAGTGTGAACATTTTGTCGATGGTGGGCTTTCCTGGCCTAAAGCCACACTGATATGATATGCGTTCACATAATACGGCAAATAGCACCTTGTAGGCTAATGCCTCTATAGTTAACGCAGTTCAGAGGTCTCCTTTCTTGAGGATCGGACAAACAATGCTGATGTTCCATCAGACATACTTTCGTCCGAACATATTTTACAGACACTCAAGCCGTCCGCCCTAGCAGCATTGTTGGTCTTAAGCTCAGATATGGTTACCTTCGCTTCATTCAGGTCGGGTGGACTGAATTGTTGGCCTACATCGTCCACTTTGAAAGGTTTATTCTGCGGCATTTGGTTCGTCTTCGCTATTATACAGTCTATAGGAATGCTCCTTCCAAATCCTCAGCATCTACTGTGACTCTGCCATGATGTTCCACTGTTCGTCTCTACTGGCGTCGGTTCAGGGTTTGTGTCCGTGGCATATTTGTTTATACCTTTTGGTAAAACTACATTTCTGGAGTAGCACCTCCCAATTTCCTCTACCGCGCTTCTATTTCCTCTTGAGAAACCGGCGTTCGTTTCTTCTCTCCTCTTCGTAGTGCCCGTGGGTTCTAGTCCTTTTATTCAGCGCCGCTTTGTATGCCTTTCTTAGCTGCATGTCCTTACCAGTA
Source organism: Volucella zonaria (assembly GCA_963966105.1). Classification (NCBI taxonomy): domain Eukaryota; kingdom Metazoa; phylum Arthropoda; class Insecta; order Diptera; family Syrphidae; genus Volucella; species Volucella zonaria. Next base: position 110,861,899 of record OZ014534.1, read on the forward strand.
CTCGTCATCCAGCCAAAGGTTTCGTTGTGGTGGCCGATTGAAACCCAGCACATCAGAGGAGGCATCTCTGATGGCTTTTTGGCAGTGTTGCCAGTGGTCTTCGATGCAAGATACTGCCGGCATAGGACATCTTAAAATATTAAGAGAGACTCGATCGGAAAAGAATTTGGCAATATCTTATGATTGCAGCTGCCCAACGTCAAACTTCCTCAGAACCGCGTGCTAACTACGACAATGTTTCACCCCACCGCAAAGTCGATTAGCTTAAATCCGTTATCGTAGGTGGTGTCATGCCGGATATGCTTTTCGACAGTATTATCAAGAATGACCTTTATTCCCTGCTTTGCATTAAAATCGCCGAAGCCAATTTTAAAGTCATAGCTAGGGCACTGCACGTATGTCCTATCCAAGAGCTCGTAAAAGCCATCTTTCATGTTGTCAAATTTACCCTCAATACGGAATGTTACGAGGTGGCCAATCACTTGCTGAAAATCAAGACTTCTTGCCTAAGTCTGCCTCTAACAACAAATCCACGTCCAAATAGGCGCTGCTTTTGCCGTCAATAACAATCGCCGTAGTAAATATCGCAAGGAATGAAAACCCTTTTTGTCCGGCCCATCCTATCGCATGTCTTGGATGGAGGTAACATTTGCTTTGCAGCAGTCCAGGGTCTCCACTAGTTGTTCGACTGTACGTAGTTTATTAAGGGACCTAACATTCCACGAACAAGTCTGAATTTCGTTGTCCTTATATCGTTCGCAGTAGTAGATCTATCCGTATCCGACATTACTGTTGCTTCGTAGCTTAATATTCTTTTCTGTTGCCAGGCAGTTACCTCGGCGCCACAATCCATAAACTGGAGGGCCAGTTCCATTATTGATACACATCGGACGAGTGGTCGGTTAGACCGAGGCCAGTAACCCGATCGGGGATATGAGCGCTGCCGTTGGTCCATTAAGGGCTCATCCGCCACTGTCTTTTCTCCAATACCCTGACTTACGAGTAGTCGCGGAAATCTTTACGGGCCTGAGTTCCAAATATGTCGGAGTAGCCCAGATAAAGTTTTATTTGCTTGATTCCATCTGGAGACTTCACCCGCTATTCCGTTTACAGTGCTGCTATTTTTATCCGCTAATAAGTCTGGCAAATCGAGTCGAGATGGACATCGACCAGTACCCGATGGTTACCACTTGGAAGTAAAATAAGCACAACCGATGTGTCAACTTTCTTTCTCTCCGGTAAACCGCAACGATGGCGACAGGAACACTTTATACTTATCCAGAAAACTTCCGTGCATACAAAGCACTCATAGCTGCTCAGTACTCTGGGGCCAAAGTGAAAGTGGCCGAAGATTTTGTTTTTGGCGAGACAAATAAAACTTCGGAATTCCTCAAGAAGTTCCCAACTGGCAAGGTGCCTGCATTCGAAACATTGATCTCAGTGAAAGCAATGCCATCGCTTACTTCCTGGCCAATCAACAATTACGCGGTGCCAATGAATACCAACAAGCCTTAGTTCAACAGTGGATCAACTTTGCTGAGAATGAGATTGTACCGGCCTCATGCTCTTGGGTGTTCCCTCTGTTGGGCGTTATGCCATTGGCCAAGAACAGCACCGCTAAGGATGATGTCGGCGCTGCTTTGACCATCCTTAACAATAAGTTGCTCGAATCCACTTATTTAGTGGGTGAACGCATCACTCTGGCTGATATCGTTGTATTTACCAGTTTGCTTCATTTGTACCAGTATGTGCTGGAGCCATCTCTACGTGCGCCCCATGGCAATCTCAATAGATGGTTCAACACAATCCTCAATCAGCCACAGGTTCAAGCCGTCCTCAAGGGCTACGTCCTGTGCGAGAAGACTCTCGCCTTCGATCCCAAGAAATACGCCGAATTCTTGGGCAAAACTGGTGCTGGTGCCGGTGCCGGCTCTGCTAAGACCGATAAGAAGAAGGACGAGAAGAAACAGCAAGAAAAGAAGCCAGCTCCAAAGAAGGAAGCTGAGGAAAAAGAAGAATTAGATGCCGCCGATGAAGCTCTTGCTCTAGAAAACAAGTCAAAAGATCCATTCGATTCTATGCCCAAGGGAACATTCAACTTTGACGACTTCAAACGCTTCTATTCCAACGAAGACGAAGCCAAATCGATTCCATACTTCTGGGAGAAGTTCGATCCAGAGAATTACTCAATCTGGTTCGGCGAATACAAGTACAACGATGAACTGGCCAAAGTGTTTATGAGTTGCAACCTCATCACAGGTATGTTCCAACGTCTGGATAAGATGCGCAAACAGGCATTCGTCTCTGTATGCCTCTTTGGCGAAGACAACAACAGCATAATTTCCGGTATATGGGTGTGGCGTGGACAGGATCTTGCCTTCACTCTCTCCCCCGACTGGCAAATCGATTACGACTGCTACGAATGGAAGAAACTCGATGCCAAGTCTGATGAGACCAAGAATTTGGTGGCACAGTATTTCTCCTGGACTGGTGCCGACAAAGCAGGTCGCAAATTCAACCAAGGAAATATCTTCAAGTAAACATAAAAGTGGCTCTACCCAGTCCACAAATCTAACGCCGGCGTTGATGCTAAATGCAACACCAACAACACTACTCGTAATTTATAATCCATTTTTTTAACATTTGCTGTTTTTATTATCGGTTATTGCCTTGTAATAAAAATCAAAACAAAAATTCCTCAAAGCCAACTCATCACTTGGCTTTATTAAACGGTGGTCCAAGGAATTTTCCAACCCGTATGTAACCACATCTCTCTATATTACCTTTGTTCGCCCCCTGCTTGAGTATGCCAGTCAAGCTTAGTCCCCCTTTCACCGGGTTCATGTTTCCCGAATCGAGGGTATTCAACGTCGATTCCTCCGATTTGCCCTCCGTGGCCTGCCATGGAACGACCCTTTAATCTTACCTCCCTATCAAGACCGCCTCAAACTTCTAAATATGAATTCGTTAGAAGAACGTAGGAATATTGCAGACGTTCTTTTCATTCATCGTCTTCTCTCAGGTTCCATCGACTGTGCATCCATTTTGAACTCCATTTCCTTCAATACCAACCCCCGCAATCTACGTTGTCCTCGTCTCTTCTATCTACCGGTCCACCGCACCTCTTATGGCTCCAACGAACCTATCTCCCGAATGCTCCGAAAGGTCAACTCGAACCTCTCCCTTTTTCATTTCCACGTGAGCACTCCTCGTCTAAAACAAGATCTCCTCCATCACTTGAGTACGAATCCTTACACAACTGACTTCTGGAACGAATTTTGGGTAGTGTTTCGAGAAATTTAGGTCAACCAAGTATGGCATGACTCTAGCTTGTCTGGCATACATCTAGGTCTCTGTCTTAAAATTCTTTTCAACCAAAATCACCTGTGAAATATTTACAGAAGGAAGGCTATAATCAATGCAATCATGTTATAAATAAGACAAACAAGGTTATTGGGGTTTTTTTTTTTGACCAGATTTCATTCGAAAAACCTCCGATCAAAGCCCTTTATCGTCAACTTGTTGATTCAATACCACGTGCCTTGAAACACTAATCCCGTCACTCATCCCATTCACGACTAACCGGAACGCTTCTTTAAAAAAAAAAAATAAGAAAAAACCACCAACCTCACCAGACATTAAGTCGCCTTTTAAGCAAATTAATTTATAGCTAAATTATTCGGAGACTTAGTAATAAAACCCGAACAAAGGTTGTCTTAAATATTTTTAAATCGAAAATACCGAAAACGAGCTCCACAAAGTGTTCAAAAATTACACATCCGTCAAGGGGGTAGTCATTTGCGTAACAAATGCGCTTTTTTTTTTCGTTTATTGGTAATTTCTCTTTTTTCCATTGTTTTTTCCTTTTGTTGTTTGTTTTTTGTTTTAATTTTATTTTTATTTCCATCTACCGATTGAGTCGTAAATACTCCTCAACCAGCACACGAATTAATTCAGTATTCTCGTCTCTGTTAATTGATTCAGTTTGCAAAAACAAAGCAAACAAATTTGATCGCGCACTTCAGCAAAATAATGGGGAGATGTTCTGCTTAGAGCAGTTTTAAATTTTAACGAAAATAAATTAATTTGTTTTTTTTTTTTTGTGCTAGAGCCGATTAGCCAACAAGTGTTTGTTGCGCAACTAATTAACGAGAAAATAAGTTCGAATTATGCATAAGAGATAATTGTAGAGTGTGGATATTGCTACGACCCCTAATTTGGTTCGAACGGCGAATAATCACTGCGATTGGGTGGGAATATATCAGCAATTTGGTTTTATGGAGATTGATTTAGCAAATCAAAAAAGGTTAAGAGTTTAAGATTACGTCTAAGATGATTTTTTGACCTGGGGGCTTCATTGAATGTTTTCTTGGTAGAACGTTATTTATGTGGGAGAGACTTAAATCTATGCATATCAAACGCCTACTGTGTGTATCCTCATAATTGCGGTTGTGCTGTAGGCTGACTACCCACTCACGTAACACAAAAGCAAATGTTATGAATAAGCACAATCCGGGGTCGGATACCCGCGGACCCCCCTTTTCAAAGACGAAGAGGAAGTACGATTTGAGAGTATGCTCCTATAACGTAAGAACGCTTTCCATCCCAGGAGCAACTGAAAAACTGGAAAATCTCCTCAAGCAGTATAGAGCGGATATTACTATAATCCAGGAAGTACGTTGGATAGGATCGGGAATGATAAAAAGAACAGATTGCGGCATTTATTACAGCCCAATTGTCGTGGGAAAGCGGCTCAAGTCGAAGGCCATCGATTTTAAGCCCATCAGTGATCGCCTGGCTGTGATTCGCGGCAATCTATGATTCCATAACGTCTGCTTCATATGTGGACACGTCCCTATCAACGAGTACCGAAGAACCCATCAAGTCGGAGCCTGTCCGTGGTACGATGTCTGAAGTACTTCGTGATTTCCCGAGTTGTCAGTTGAAATCGATGGTGTCACCGAATCGATCAGGAAACGTACCGCTCTTGTTGCCAACGCATCCAACATGCCTGTCGCTGCTCGTGAAGCTTCCATCTACACTGGTATCACTTTGTCTGAATACTTCCGTGATATGGGTGATTCTACCTCTCGTTGGGCTGAGGCTCTTCCTGAAATTTCAGGTCGTCTCGCTGAAATATCTGCCGATTCTGGTTACCCAGCCTACTTGGGTGCCCGTTTGGCCTCCTTCTACGAACGTGCCGGTCGTGTAGTGTTTGGGTAAATCAGAACGTGAGGATTCCGTTTCAATTGTCGGTGCTGTATCACTGCTACACTTGGTATTGTACAGGTGTTCTGGGGTTTGGATAAGAAACTGGCCCAACGCAAACATTCCCCCTCCATCAACTGGCTTATTTCGTAGAGTAAATACATGCGTGACCTAGATGATTTCTATGACAAAAATTTTGTTGAATTCGTGCCACTTAGGACCAAGGTCAAGGAAATCCTACAAGAGGAAGAAGGTCTGAGACCGATAAGATCACTCTGGAGGTTGCCAAGCTGCTCAAAGACGATTTCCTACAACATCATTGCCTTCTACGATATGGCCCACCATTCAGTTGAATCCACAGTTCAGCCCGATAACAAGTTCATGTGGAACGTGGTCAGGGAGGCCATGGGGAACATTATGTACCAACTGTCTTCTATGAAGTTCAAGGACCCCGTCAAGGATGGTGAAGCTAAGATCAAGGTTGACATCGATCAACTGTTGGGGACTTACGACAAGCGTTCAGGAATCTGGAAGACTAAACCACTTCAAGCCTTTGTTGTTTATACGCATTGTTAAATAGTAGTTAAACTACTAAAGTCCTTACATTGTAAATGAATTGCCCAAAATATCTTTTTGTTGGGGACATCAATGCCAAAATCGATAAGGAGAACATCTTTGGTGAAGCGGTCGGAAAATACAGCCTCCATGACATGAAAACAGATGACGGCTTCCGACTCGCAGACTTTGCGATAGCTAGTAATACAGTGGATATGTTGCACGAGCTTCCCGCATAAAGAAAATCCACAAAGCAATCTGGCTAAATCCGGATGGTCGAACCGCCAATCAAATCAACCACATACTTATTGGCGGACGTCACTCGCCAAATATCCTGGATGTTAAAACATTCAGAGGGGCACACGCCGATCTTGACTATTACCTGGTAGCAGCTCGATTCAGAACTCGACTGTCAAATGAAAGACAGCTGCAACAACATCAAAAAATGAGGTTCAAACATTGGACGCCTACACACACCAGAAATATCCAGAGACTACAGACAGCGCCTGGAAGAAAAACTCTTCAATATGTCATTGCTTACCATAGACGTCAACAACATGTGGTCATATTGCTGCACTTCCATCAAGGAGGTGGCCAAAAAGACCTTTGGCTACCAACCACTCCATAAAAGAAATCAGTGGTATGATGATGAATGTGTGTAAAAAAAGAAGGCAACAGATGTAGGATACAGGAAAACGCTGCAACGCATCACCAGAGCAGCGTGGGATGAGTATAGGTCCAGAAGAAGGCAGGAGGAAAGACTAGTGCGGAAAAGGAAAAAAGATTTTGCAGTCTCAGCTCACGAATATCGAAGATTACTGGAGAACAAAAGACACCAGGAACTTTTTTAAAAAAGACAAAAACCTAGCACTTCGGAATTGCGAAGGTAAGCTCGTCATTGACCAACAGGGAATTGTGGATGTATTTAAGCAACACTTCCAGCAGTTGCTTAATGGACATGACCAAGAGAGTGACAGTTCAAGGAACGAACACATCTCCGGTCAAAGTATTAGTTCTCCCACCCAGCTTAGAAGAAGTTGGCACAGCTATGCAAAAGCTGAAGAACAACAAAGCCACTGGCTCGGATAGCCTGTCATCTGAGCTCTTCAAAGCTGGAGGCAATGTTTTGACAAGGAGCATGCTGCAGATCATTTGCAAAGAATTGGAGAACGAAAGCATGCTCGATGACTGGAATATCAGTTCTATTTGTCCCATCTACAAGAAGGGTGATCCTATGTCCTATAACAACTATCGAGGCATATCCCTACTTAACGTCGCCTACAAGATCCTATCCAGTGTATTGTGTGAACGTCTAAAACCGTACTGCACCGCACAAATCGGCCAGTGCATCTTCCGGCCCGGCAAATCGACATCAGACCAAATTTCCACATTAAAACAGATCCTGGAAAAGACCAACGAGTTCCAAGTCGACACACCCCGCCTCTTCATCGACTTCAAAGCCGCATATGACAGCATCCATCGCACTGAGATATATTCCGGGAAAACTGATCCGGATGTGTCGCACAACACTGGAATACTAGCGATGCGACGTGCAGTGGTTAACTAGAACCTCCGAATTATTCCAAACCTGCACCGGATTCCGACAAGGAGACGCGCTGTCGTGTGACTTCTTCAATTTAGTACTTAAGCAGATAGTACGAGGGGCAAAATTCAACACGGAAGGTACTATTTTATCCGAGTCCGTCCAGATTCTGGGATACGCAGATGATATTGATATAATCGCACGTTCCCAGCGTGCAGATATTGAAGCCTTTACGGCAATTGAAGAGGAGGCTAAACGAGTCATGCGAATGAGGAAAAAACCGAATACTACTCGTATATGCTGTCCACTAAGATCTGTTAAATCGCACACACCTAGGACAACTTTAAGGTAGTCAAGGAGTTGACCTACCTCGGGGCAAATGTTAACTCCACAAACCACATCATGGTGGAGATTAGACGAAGAGCAACCCAAGGCAATCGCTACTACTTCAGTCTTATAGGCCACTGACAATAAAACGTGGAAAAACCTTCCAACTTGCCAGACCTCAAGACAATTATGGACGGGACTCAGTAAGATTCGCTTGAAAAGCAGAGCTGGTCTATCTACGCTTGTTGGATTGCTCACAGGCCATAATCTTCTGCAAACGCGCGCAATAAAGCTGCGCCTTACCAACTACGACCTCCGCAGAGGCTGTGGGGACAAAGGCCTACGGGAGCATACCCTACACTTTTTGTCCACTGTCCCAGCCTCAGTAATTTGAGCCAAAGAACTTTAGGATGTTATTACTTCCACGACCTCTCAGAATTACCTGCTGCTTCACTTATGTACACCTCATTTCAGATTCGCGGATGCAACAATTCGGCTTAAACCCGCTCAGGGACTAGCGACAACCAGCGCGACACGGAAAGCAGAAACCAGAACTAGGAACCGCAGTTAAATCCTCATCCCTTCCAATTCCCCTCCCGGGCATTACAATGGGCCCGCACAGACCGAAGTGTAACGGGATACAGAATGGGCTCGGCTCCAGATACCTCATCAACCCGCCAAGCTAACTTAACCTAACCTATTCCTTCGAATCTTAAAAAATTGTAGGCATGACCCTTCCAGACGATGGATAAGTAAGTTTCTGTCTTCTTGGGAGTAGATTCTCCTCGTCGCTTGAGCTCTAAACACCGCTTCGAAGTTGACATGGGTATCCGCTGTGAAAAATCGCGGCACTCATCGGGGCGATAACGTTCTCATGCTGAACTTATCATGTAAAATGCTGATTGTCGTTGCTTATAGCCACGCGCCTGATTCGCGTCCTTTCATCCTTTCATTAGGGCGTTTCGCAGTAATCACGTCTGGCAGGCGGTTCAACTTCAAATTCGTTGATGAAGTAAAGATATCCATGTCTAAGCTGAAGTCCAACAAAGCTGCTGGAGCGACGCCTTGACTGCCAAACTCTTCAAAGCGGCAGGAGAAGACTTGGTGGGAGAAAGTATGCCCAATGAATGGAACCTCAACATTGCTTTTTAAGTCTTTTTAATATCTCCTACAAGATTCTATCTGCCATATTCTATGAATGCCGGAAGCCGTTCGTCAACAACCTGGTTGGTCCATATCAGAGTGACTTTAGGCCAGCAAAGTCCACCACCGACCAAATATTTACACTACGGCAGATCTTGGAAAAAACCCATGAGCTCCAGATCGATACAAACCACCTATCCATAAATTGTAAGGCCGCATATGACAGCATCTATAGAGACGACCAATACAGAGCAATGTCTGTCAAACTCGTAGGTTTGTGCATGCTACTCTATCAAGGTCGGTAAAGAACTCACCGAGACCTTTGAAGTCAAAAAAGAATTTAGACAAGGCGATGCGCTGTCATACTATTTCATTAACACCATTCGCAATATTTCAAAAGTCCGTCCAATTCCGTGCATACGGCGATGTATATGACATGATGACGAATGACATAATCGGAAGAAAACAGCGTGATGTTAGTGGCAGTTTCGCAAATATTGAGGCGGAAGCCGCGAACATGAGTTTAACAAGACCGAGTATTGTATATGCTATCAACAATAAAGGACACCCAACACCGGGCCTCGGACAGAACGTCACCCTCGACAGATATAAATTTGATTTAGTTAAGGACTTTGTTAGAGGAATCAGGCCTTATTCCTTTAAATCCTTGACTAGCCGACAGATCGTGGAAAAAACCAAAGAACTGCATATGTTCATCATTTGTTCATTGTGTTTAAGGCCGTATATGACAGAACGTCTCATGATTTTTAACGTAAACCACCTGTCATGTAGACCTTATGTTTACGGGATGCCCATACATCCATAGGGAGCAAGGATACGCCTTGCCATCGCTCTCCGTCAATTCTTTGATGTCAATTCGGAACTGTATTGGAGGCATAAGTTCCACCCTTGGTATGAGTCGAGGTCGACCTAAAACCTCTTACTGTTCTTAGGGTCACAGCAAATTGTACTTATTTGCAACTCTACAATGGGTTAGACCCATGACGCTCCCACAAGGGGGCCTACCTCAAACAAGTCAGGCCCGGACCGAAATCCGGGGAGCTTCTGACTACCATGGTACCGTGATTTAAGTCCTGGTATGGACTACGGGTGGTCCAGCCGCCAACAAGACCTATGACCGGCAACTTGTTACTGGTCAAATCGTAGCAACCTTCAGAAGCGTTATCTGAAGATGTTTACGGTAAGACCAGTAATGTGCTCTGCCCCCGCTTTTTATTAGACAACGTCATTGATGGGCGAAGCCTTGATAATTGGGCGGGGGCCCGGCCGTATATGACAGAAGGAGGACTTACATATATAGTGCCGTGCCCTGCATTTCTATCAAACTCTCCCGCTTATGCAGGAGGCCAACGGAAAACGTTCGCTGCTCCACAAAAAAGTCGTTAGCGACACCATAGAAACATTTGATGTCAAACAGTGATTTCTACAGACACAGTATCTCATAAGAGGATGCTATGCTTTGGGGTTGCAAAGAATTGCTCTCCGCTGCAAATTCAAACAACGACACAACCATTGAGCAAGGGATCACTCATCTAAGTCTCTGTTTCTTTAGACTAAGAACCCAACTCATGAACAAGGAAGAAAACACAGTTTGAGACCTTTATCAGAACGATGGACTTTATGAAAAGCGAGTTAAATACCCCTAGTTACTCCAAGAGAACGGTTCTTCGACTGATTATATCTGCCTCATCTGCATAAACGTAATTGGAGAGGAAGATTCAACAACGAACTGCTAGGTGGCTACAACAGGTTAAGCAAACAAACACCACTGCTCTGCCTCGGAGAGTTTTTAAAGCCATTTCAGAGGGACAACGCAGTAAAGCAATACTTCGCGTTAGATGGCGCGCTAAAATGGAAAGGGACCACAGCAAGCCTCCTATGCGTAACTGATGCAAGATCGCGCTTAATGCAGAGAGCTGTAGCGCCGACTTAAGTGAGTACTTTATAACATCAACAGTCTCAAGGGAACGAAAATATGTTTGACAAGATAATTATTCACTCCATCTACTCGTACGATACCTTCACTTACAGGGTAGGTTCTTCATTGAGCAGATTTTTGTAGTGTACTATAATCGGTTCCGGTCTCGTAACTCGATTTACGAATAAATTTATATAACGTAAAAAATAATCAAAAAGACCGCCGCATATCAGGTTCTTACTTATTCCTTTTTATCTATGCTCCCCTCAAAAGCATCTTTGAAACCTCATAGCGATGTGGCACACCACATAAGAGACATATTTTCCATTCAACTTTTAGATGTTTTCAATTTGTATAGTATACAGCCAAGTAAACAAGACGTTTTCATCCATTTCCCCCAAAGTCTTTTCAATCATACCAAAATAAAACAAATAAGCCTTGACCATCTGCACAATCAACTTGATTACGATTCTAAAACAGAAAAAGGAAATAAAGAAATTTCTTCAACCGTTATGTAAAATTCTGACAAACTTCCAAGGTTTCAACAGAAACACTGGAAGAAGCAGAAAGCATCTCCTTGGCTACACGCATGTAATACGTATACGTATGTAAGACTTCATCGACCTTCGTAGCCCCTCGAAACTCTCTTAAAGAAAAACTTATCCTTCAACACAACTTGTCCTTTAATCATAACTTCAAGTGGCTTCTTATCTTCACTCCTCATCCGCACGTCACTTAGATAAAACGATAATAATAATAAAAATCCAAAAAAATCCGCAATAACAAAAAAAACAAAAAAAAATCGTAATTGGGTAAGACAAAAAAAAAAAAGTTTTAATCATTCAACAGAATATCATCATCCGAAAATATTTGCCTCGCCTTCAGCTTACGTGCCACCGTTCTCAATACTACCTTTCCCCCATCCATCTATCCATCTATCCATCCATGCATCCATCCAGAGAGGAAGACAATTTGATTAAAGTTTGAGAATAAAAGTTTCTTCTTTTTCAAAGGGCGAAGCAGGGTGGTACACGAGCAGGTAGTGGTGTTGGCAGATTCTCAGGCTTTTCCACCAAACTTACTTTTGATTACACCCCCACAAGAACGTGAAGTTTATGCTTGTTCAGGACGAATTGGTCCTTATTACCAAAGTTAAATGTGACGCTTAATGCGATTGCCTGATGATGGTAGTGCACATGTTCAGACTGAACACAAAGTGAACTTCAAACTTCCTCCTTGGAATTGAGTTATACTACGAGTAGATACAGATATGGATATGGGATATGGTTTTCTTTTTTTTTTGTTGTTGTTGTTTTGCTTTGAAATTAAACGCCCACACCCGCATATAAATGCGCGCAAATTTAATTTCCAAATCAAACGACCATTCAACGCGACGGCTCACGAGTGTGCATGTGTGCTGGCGTATGTGTTAATTCCCCTGGAGACGTTATGCCCGCGATCATTTTATTTAAAAACAATTCCAATGATTGCCCCGTCCCTATGGAATACCGAATACAAAACAACGAACGAAATATTGAACACCGAATACCAATTGGCAAGCTGACCAAAGCATATTGCATGGCATACGAAGAGTGCGCCATTCAAACCGAAACAGCAAAAAATAAATAAAAACACTACACTACCGTTGAAAAATTCGCAACACCCAGCCAGAGTTGCCACCGATAAAATTTTAAATATTTTCCTCACCTAAAGTCACCCACATGTGGCCCACTAACCCATTGATATGCCACTATACTGCGCTTTAAGACATTTGCCTGCCTATAAATTGCTCTGTATCTGAGCAATTAAAACAGTTTATACCTTAAAACAATTGCCAGCTTCTAAGGAGTGATATAATGAAAAGCAGATCCAAACCCCGTCAAAGGTTTTAAAGAGATGCGATGACAAACATGGATTGCTTCTCCGGATTTTTTACAAACAAATAGAGAAATTCTCCAAATCTTACTTAGTATAGCGAACGAAAATATTTAAATGAAAAATATGTAGCTACTCGTAGCTAGGGTGGCGAACTATTGTACATGCCTTGGTTTTCAAAGTCGCAGGATAGCAATGCAGAACAATACAAAGCCAGTTGAATATGCAAAGTTAGGGCTTAGCATTTGTAAGGCGTTGAGCTCCAATAGAATTTGTTAATATCACATAAAGGAAACGCTACCATCATTTTGAATTTTAATTTTAATACGGGCTAAGGCCCCCATTTATTTGGCTTAATACAACCTTAATACTAGGATTTAAAAACTAACGAAAAGACTCAAGAGCTAGGAACCAAAGGAATGGTGGAGGAGATCTACAATAGTTTGAGACGAGGAGTGCTAAAATTGAGGTTTGAGTTGACCTTTTGAAGCATACGGGAGATTGCTTTGTTGGAACAACAATAAGTGCGGTGGACCGGTAGATAGAAGAGACGAGGACAACGTAAATTACGTGGGTTGGTGTTGAATCAAATACATAGAGTTGTAAAGGGATGCGCAGTCGAAGGAACCTGAGAGCAGTCGATGAATGAAAAGAATGACAGCTATATTCCCATTCTTTTAAGGGATTCAAACTGATAAGTTTGAGGCGGTCCTGATAGGGAGGTAAGACTGAAGGATTGTTCCAGAGCAGACCATGGATCGCAAATCGGAGGAAGCGACGTTGAATACCCTCGATTCGGGAAACATGAACCCGGTGAAAGGGGGACCAAGCTTGACTGTCATACTCAAGCAGGGGGCGAACAAAGGTTACGTAGTTGGAAAATTCCAAAATTCAGTTTAGTAAAGCAAACTGATGAGTTGACTTTAAGGATCATCTTATCGATGCGAAGCGAACGGAAATTAAGCTCGCTGTCGAATAATATGCCAAGGTCTTCAAAAGATAGGGACTACCTATGCCACAAAGAATATTAATGTAGTCGAGGAGACGGGTTGCATTAACGTGGTAAGGTTACAGATTGACATTTGGCGATATTAAGTTCTTAGCAGTTTCTGAAGCATCTGATTGATCGAGATGTTCTTGGAGAAAGATGGGGTAATGAGAAGAATAGAGTTTTTAAAAAGCGAGGAGTGTTTAATGGCCTTCTCAAGATCGCTAATAGTAATAATGAAGAGAAGAGGACCAAGATGGCTGCCTTGTGGTACCCGAAAGGAGAAACTAAAACGGCGGATCTAAACCGAACACTATAATATCGGTTTACTGGGTAAGAAGATATCCATATTAATAAAAGAGATTCAAAGCCGAAATTAGACTATTTGACGAAGACCTATTGATGAGGGAAACTTACCAAAAGCCTTAGTGAAATCGGTTGCGATAACATTGATTTCTTTGGAATTTTCTAAGGCCGCGAGAACAAAAGACATGAATCCAACTAGGAAACCATGTTGTCTAGACGAGATAAAAGGCTTAAGCATCACAGCTTAAGGCTTCGTATAAAATGCGTTCAAAGAGTATGGGTATATGAGAGAGTTTAGCAAAGGGACGATAATTGGCAACTTCATTCTTTAATCCCTTTTTGTGTATCGAGATTATAAAAGAGGTCTTCCAGAGCTATTGAAATTCTCCCTGTGTAAGGGATAGACAAAATATGTAGAAAAGGGAGAGAGAAAGGTTGGAAGAGCATTTTTTAAAAAAACGGCAGGGAGACTATCTTGGCCGGATAGATCTTCAACCTCAAATTTTCGTAAATTTTCTTCAATAATAGCAGAATCGAAATTTTGAGCTGCTTGGAAATCTGCGGCACGTGATATTGTTCTTAATAGTCTCATGTCATGCTGATCTACTACATGTACAGAGTAGGTGTTCCGGATGATGTGTCGAAGATTTTAAGGTGAGATTCCTGGACATATTCTGAGAAAAAAATCTAATGGGTGAAGGAGACCACCCCTCGTCTTTTGCCAATTCCTGTGGCGCCTGCTTTAGGTAGAAGCCAGGCAATATTTTCTAACATTAGACACTATTTTGGAAACATTTCAACAAGGTGAGTTCGGAAGCATACGAGGCTGTGGCGCTGTTTTATTCGATGCTATTAAATCCGTAGGCACTACCAAAGATTTGTGCGATCTGTCTAATAGTTCAATCAACAGCGTCTCCGTAAAATTTTTATTTAGAGCCTAGCTTATTTCTATCCAACCTTTGTGATCCTACCGTTCAGCCTTTTTTCTATAAAAACACACACCACTATTAGGCACCTTATCATAGTTATAGGGGAGTAAACAAATTGAGGCTTGGATACTATCGGGTCTATAAAAACCGTATCAACCAGTATGAAGCTTTCTTGACTTTGATATTTTCATTTTTAGAAATTCTGCCTCATCCTCCATCCCAACGGTCATTTACAATGACATTCCAGCCGTCAGCTCTTTGGATAAGGCCAATCTGCTTGCTGCATACTTTGCGGCCAGCTTAACACTCTCAGATTGTGCTTTGTCTCCGTCTACCCTTGAGTGCATAGAATCTTCAATGGGATAAATCTACTTTCGCACTCGTGTAGTAGCAAGAGTACTTAAAGATCTTAACATTCACAAATCCGCTGGTCCAGATGGTAGATCTCCCCTTCTTCTGAAGAGGTGTTCTTCCACGCTGGCAAAACCATTGCGTAAGCTTTTTCATCAATCCTACTCTTTAGGACTCTTTCCAAGCAGATGGAAAACAGCATTTGTCCAGCTTGTCCCTAAAAAAGGCGAATCTTCTTCTCTCTGCTCCTTCAGACCCATTTCACTTACGTCCCTTCACTCCAAGGTCATGGAAACGCTGATAAACCGTCAGCTCATGAAATATCTCGAAACACGAAAACTTCTTAATGACCGGCAATATGATTTTCGCAGCAACAGGTCCACTGTTGGCATGGCATGTCTCACCGAAAAGTGGAACCAAAGCGTACATCAATCTGGCGAAAGCAAGATAGTCGCACTTGACATTTCTAAGGCATTTGACAGAGTTTGGCATCAGGCTCTTTTGTCGAAAATGCGCGTTTTAGGATCGATGACTCTCTTCTTCAATGGATTAGAAATTACCTTTCGGAACGTTCAATTGAAGTTGTCTTGGATGGTTTCAAGTCTGATATTCACAAAACAAATGCTAGTGTACCCCAGGGCTCCATTCTGTCTCCGACACTCTTTTTAATTTTCATCAACGATCTCTTGTTTGCTACTTCTAATCCAATATATTCCTTTGCTGACGACAGCACTCTCAGCTTTTCAAGTTCGTTCCCGGACTCAGATCCCTGCTCTTCGGCTGTAGAACGGGAACGGAAGCGTATTTTAAGCTCATTAAATTCTGATATTAACAGCATAACTAATTGGGGAACCAAATTCCAAAACACAATGCTGTCTGCTACTGTTAAAGCGAGATTTAAACACCCAGCCATTATCCACAAATGGCACTTGCATCATCGAAACCGATAAACTTTCCATTCTCGGTATGTGTGTCAATGAAAACTGACGTTGGAATGACCACATATTCGGTGTCGTCAAAAATGCTGGGAAATCTCTGGATTTCCGCAGGCGATGTAAGAAATATTTCACCCCCTCTAATCAGACCTCAATATATATGGCGTTTATCCGCCCGAAATTGGAGTACAATACCCACATTTGGTCTGGTGCGACCAAAACATCTCTGCACCTGCTAGATAGAATCCAAAACCGTGCGATAAAACTCATAGGTGATATTAATACCACTTAAACAATGGACACCCTCGAACACCGAGTAAGGTCTCGTGTTTCACTCTGTTTTATCGCTATTTCCACCACCAGTGCTCCATAGAAATCGCCAGTAGCATTCCACCCCTTCAAACCGTAACACCCGTCTCGCTATGAATACTCAACAGTATACCCTCAATCCCACTTTCGGAAGTACTCTAAAATTTCGTGATTCGTTCTTAAGCCGTACAACTCGCTTATGGAATGCCCTGCCTAACTCCTTATTTCCTAGCCATTAGAAACTTCAAACATTTAAAACCAACGTTCACCGGTACCGATGCGTACAAATGACTCACATTCCAATGTCATGGAGAGAAGTTAATGAAGTTTTCATCCCGAAAGCCGGAAAATGTCCTCATGTCGTCCCAAAATACCTCAGACCTATAAGTCTATCATCTTTCCTTCTAAAAAATCTAGAACGACTGATTAACATTCATATACGATCTAGAATTGAATTAATCCAAGACTTTTGTCAACGGCTCAACATGCCTACTGTAAAGGAAAGTCAATGGAAACGGCTCTGCATTCAATGACTAGCCACATCGAACGGTCCCTACAATATAGACATATCCGCAATCACGACGGCGTTGTCAACTCTGAAGGTACTTGGGGAGTTACGAGTAATCAGTCAGCTGGGGTATCGGGTACCAGTTGTGTTAGTAGAGGTACGCCGCAAGGCGGTGCCCTTTCACCCCTTCTCTGGTACTTAGTTGTCAAAGAACTGCTGATTCTAGCGGGTTGTAGCTAGGTGGTTACCTGTGTAAAGAAGTCTTACAGTAAATTCATAACAGATTAACCCGGATCGGGCAGATCGCTGTGGAATGCGAGTAAATCTTTTCCTCTTTTCCTGGAAAAGACCCTCCCTCAATCAATGGTACCAGCTTAGTCTGCTCCGGATACAGTGAAATATCTGGGTCTTAACATTCAAGAAGGAGTAAAAATCGCAACAGTAGCTTTATTCTCTTGAAAATAGCTGTTGGGAACAAATGGGTCCTCCAACCCCGCATTACCCACTGGGTATACGTCTCGGTTATAAGACCGATACTCACCTACGCGGTGTGGTTGTCTGGTGGATGGCCTTAGACAAAACAAAGTTCAAAATCTGGACATAAGCGAAGCCTTACGTACTAGTCACTCCGCGACACTGGATATTCTGTTTAACTTGACGACCCTGCGTATTTTCAGCAAAGCGACTACACAGCGAACAAATAAGCTTTTGGTCACGCTTATATTCTTAACACACTAGGAATCCTTTCAGAAAACATCGAATATACCTCGCCCCAACATTAGTTTGACAAAGACTTTCATGCAAGCACCTCCTCTAGATCTTTCTGTGAGGAAGATGCCTTCATGGACGACATTCCAATCCATTTCCATACGGATGGATCCAAGCCTGACAGCACGGTTGGTGGTGGTGTTTTCTCAGATAAGCTTTACCTAAGCCTCTCCTTCCACCTTCCAACTTACAGTAGCGTGTTCCAGGGAGAAATTTTGGCGATTAGGGAAGTCCTGTAATGGCAGAAGAAAAACGTGATATCTGCAAAGTATGTCCGTATCTTTTCGAAGAGTCAGGTCGCTATCAAATCCCTGGACTCATCTCACAAAATTCCAAAAATACCCTTAACTGCCGATCATATCTCAGGGAAATGGCAAAGCAGTTCAACATTCACTTTTGTTGGGGGTGCCGGCCCACAGAGATATTCCAGGGAATTGCAAGGCCGACGATCTGCCTAAAATTGCAACAACCACTCTACCAATCCTACCGGAAAAAGTTATCATCGGTATACCAAACGCTATACGGCTGGACGCTAATAGACGAACAAACATTAGGTGGACTGTTTGGTCAACATGTCTAGCGACCAAACAAATCTGGCCAAAGTTGAATCTGAAACGCTCTAAGAGTTTGATCTCTCAAAATAGGAAACATCTCAGCGCTGTCATAATTTTCATCACTGGACACTGCCCAGTGAAGGTGGAAAAAAATCCTCCACCTACTTTGTACATGTAAAGCTCTCTCCCAAAGAAGAAAACTCCACTTAGGAGCCTTCTTCTACAATTACATAGACGTTAACAGACTTCTTCGCTTCATCAGAAGCTCAAATTGGTGCAAAGGTTAGGTTAGATCCACATTGCATCACAATGGGCCAGTAGACCTAAGTTCGTTTGGTTTTTCTCCAACAACCACCCTTTATAACCTAGCCTAACCTAAGTATGCACCCAATTTTTGAGTACCTTTTTGGGCATACAAAGCTGTAAAGAACTAAAGCGACAAGGAACGTTATCATGGATGTCTGGGTTCAACATACATATCTTGGAGAGACGTGCAATTACACTTGGAGGTAGTCCCGTGATGGAACCCATCGAGTTTGGTTCTGCTTTAATTTTCTGCAAAAGCACTTACCATATGTGGCAAACCAAACGAGGAACCTACTCTGGGATCATATTTTTATTCAAGAAAGCCCGACAAAGTCTCAAGTCTCTATCTTAGATCCCTATTATCTCTGCCCTGCTTTATGGGACAGCACCGCGGTACCTAATTTTGATATTTCCTTTTTTAAAAAGACAATATAAAATACAATAAAAAGCGCCCTAATATGGCAACAATGCCACTAAAAATGCAACACAAATTCGCAACAAAAAAATTTCTCCTATCAACTGAGCTAGTAAAACATTGAAATACACGAGAACACACAAGCAGGATGTACTAGAACATACGTATACACTCATATATGGTGTACAGGGTGTGCGGACAGTATACGAACCTCCAGATAATGGATGCTTCGTGTCGGCGGTTATTTGTTTGCGTTGTAAAAATGTCGTCCGAACAGAACAAAAAAAAAATGACACCCAGGAACCAGAAACAGAATCAGGAGCATAGTGGAACACATATGAGTACATAAGTACATACATGGTTGCATGTACCCATATTTGTAGTTGACGTTCTATTGGTGCAGCAAAAAGCGGTTTTAATACACACGGATGCCTACTACGATATTCGCGTGTATTCCAGCTGTCCCTCTGCGTAGGGAGTACGGGTAGTGCGGTCCTTTTTTCTACATATTTCTATGGCCTATCAAAAGCAAATACTGGCACGCAGTTAACAGTTATGTATATGTATCATCCTAGAGTGGATATCCACATTCAAGAGATATAAAATTTCAAAAATGTTTTTGCCTATTTTCCATCTTTTTTGCCCGGTTTTCAAACTTTTGTTAGTTTTTGCTGAAATGGGAGAAAAAAAAAGCCGAAATGAGCAAAAACTTAAAACAGTGGCAGCTTTGGACACTGCACACTGCACAGTACAATGCAACTGAAATGGGTTAATCTCGGTGTTTACATCGAAAATATGAGTTTTGATTTGGCGGGGGAGAAGGATACTGGGATTGGGAATGAGGCGATGAGCATGGTCCAGATATGTACTCGTACACACGAGTACAAATATGGTGGTGGTCTAGTTTACTTACTAGTAATGATTTTGCTGCTGTTTTTTTGTTGTTGTTGTTTCGGTTTCAGTTGTTAGTGCTCAAAGTTATTTATGTTGGGATATTTATGAAGGTTTTTTGCTCTGTCTCGTTAAGCAGTCCAGGATCAGCAGGATGATGGGGAGAAACAAATAATATAACATGGTCGAAACATTGTTACGAATCGTGATTAAATCTCTCAATGTTGTGGGAATCATGTTACATTGATGTTGGCATCAGCGGTCAGGAGTTACTAAAAAACAAGAACTATGTAATGGTAGTGGTCAAAAACAAAAACGACATGTCATATCGATTTTACTGGATTTTTTTTTGTTGTTCTTTGTGACTAGCAAAAAAAAAGTACGACTGCTGAAAAATCCATTTGGTGAAATTTAATGATATTTTCTCTGGAACAGTGAATTCGAACTGTGTGACCATGGGTAAGGAGACGCCAAAATGAACTGATATGTCCATAGATATCTTGGAGTAAGGATTTACAGACATGTTTCTTTGAAACAATAAAGTTTTCCACTAGGCGTATCCTATAGAGATTCTCTGAATTACGATTTTTTGAAAGGCGTCATATTTGTGTTTCAGATTGTTCACAATTTAATCATGGAATGGTACACGCTTCAACAACGTTTACAAGTCATCCGATTTTTTTTTATTAGAATTCGCAGTCCGTTACGACTATGTTATGTACCAGTACGTGCGTTAACTACAATTTTCAACAGCTATAATCGTTCCGATAAGCGAACAATTCAACTCTTATTGAACAAAGTCGATTCCACAATGTTGCCGTGCCAGTGAGACAGCGAAACGCCAGATGTGAAGATGATAATGGGGTTATAGAGGAGTCGGTAAGTCAAGACCACAATCAATCAATTCTAAAGAGCTGGATATAACATTTTGATCAAAAAGTTCCCGCACCACACCACCGTGTGGCGCTCCCATTGTTCCGATTTGAGTTCTATTTTTTTTTTGTTAAATTGGTAAACCTATTGTTCACATTCCCTCTAAATCTTAGCGTCATAGCTTGACATTTGCAAAAGTTACGTAGCCAAGCGTACATCTATCTCTGAGTGTGTTGGCGATATTTTACAATTTTAGAAATGCATTTAAATTTGCAACAACGAACTTGTACGAGTATTAAATTTTGCCTAAAAAACGGATTTAATGGTGCGCGAACGTTGGAAATGTTGGAAAAGTATTTCGGCAACGATTCTCTAAGGAAAACGGTCGTTTACCAGTGGCACGAGCGGTTCAAAAGTGGTCGTGAATCAATTGAAGATGATGAAAACCGACGAAAATATTGATGAAGTAAAAGAAATGCTGGTCAATAACCACAAATTTACCATCAGAGAGATAGCGGAGGACTTGAACATTGCCTATGGATCCGTCCAAGACATTTTGGTTAATGATTTGGGTTTCCGTCATGTAGCAGCAAAGTTGGTGCCAAAAGACCTCAATTTCATGCAAAAAAGAGGCCGTGTTGACGTCGCAAAAGAGATGATTTGCGACCCCGAATCCGATCCCACATTCATCAAAAGGATCATTACTGGAGACAAGACGTGGGTTTATGAGTACGACACGCAATCCAGACATCAGGCAAGTAAATGGCGTTCACCAAATGAGCCGAGACCAAAAAACCACGTCGTTTTCAGTCAAAAAAGAAGGCAATGCTCACGGTTTTCATGGATTACAACGGTGTAGTGCATCATAAATTTTTGCCAGATGGCCAGACAGTAAACAAAGAGTATTATTTGGGCGTTATGGGACGTTTGCGTGAAGCAATTCGCCGAAAGAGACCAGAATTGTGAGCAGAAAACTCGTGGATTTTGCACCATGATAACGCACCGTCGTCGTCGCACAGTGCCATCATTATTCGTAATTTTTTGACGAAAAATGCAACAAATACCATCCAACAGCCACCGAATTCACCTGATTTGGCTCCCTGTGACTTCTTTCTGTTCAATCGAGTTAAAAAACCACTACGAGGAACGCGTTTCAGCAGCCGAGAGGAAGTAATGGAAAAATTGCAGGAAGCACTGATGGACATACCGAAAGCCGAATATAAAAAAATATTCGAGGGTTGGATCAAGCGCTGGCATAAGTGTGTTGCAGTTGATGGGGATTACTTTGAAGGTGACAATATAGGTTTAGATGAATAAACTTGTATTTAAAATTTTATGAATAAATTCCGGGAACTTTTTGGTATTTCGTATTTCGTGGTGGTATTTCGAACGTCCCCGTGCCATATATTGCGAGAAGATCGTATTGACCCAAGAGCTAAAGCCAATTTTACATCGTACACGTCGTATTTTTGCCGACTGGGTTATATTGACGATAGAAGATCTTAACCTCAATGACGAGGCACATTCTTTGGTTCAATGGTTTTGTTAATAAGCAAAATTGCCGCAGTTCGTTAAGCAAACAGCGGGAAGTATTCCAACAGGAGCCATTGTATACGGAAGAATGTTGCTTTCTGTGGTGTCGGTTACTACCTCTTCTTCTTCAATTTCCATTTGCTGTTAGGCGTCGTAGCTGCTTCGGGATATCAATTTTATCCAACGAATTCGGTCCCGGCTCTCTCTTCTCATCTCTGCCAGGGTTTTGACCCTCATCCTTCCCACATCCTGGATGAAATTTTCTTAAGTTCTTCGGGGTTTTCCTCTCGGTGCAGCACATCCTGTTCTCATTTCCAGAACCTGTTTAGCTATTCTTGACTCGTCCATCTGATGTAGATGTCCGAACCATTTCAGCTGTCTCTCCACGATTTCTTGTAAGATCGACTTCTTCTGTCCTTCTTCTGAGCGTATTCGTTCATTTCCAACCATATCTCCCCTGGTATTTATCTATTAGCGGTAAGCACTCGGTATCGTATAGTGCTATTAGCACTACAACCGTATTGTAAACCTTGAGTTTTCTTTTTGTGCTTACCTCTCGCCAACCCACTATTATGTTATTTATCTGATAGCACTCGGACACTGCTTTCTTGCTCCACAGCTAACAATGGTTCCAAGGTATTCATAGAATTCAAGTCGCTCTAGTTCTCTGCCGTTACATTTTATATGCAGATTCTCAGTCGACCTATCCACTTTAGAGACCGACATTACTTTGGTCTTAGCTAAAAGATTATTGGACCACTTCTCCAATGCGACAGGCATTGTGGTCTATCCAAATGGTTTGCTATGATAACAATATCGTTTGCCTATAGTAGGAATTGCATTCCGTTAACCTCTTACATGATATCGCTATTTCGTCCATGAATAACATGAATAGTAGTGGGCTAAGACCGTCTCCTTGCTTTAGTCCATTGCATATTGCGAATACTTCTGACTTCTTCCCCTCTAGTCTTACTTTCCCTATCGGATTGCCATAGACACTTTATCAGTCTCTCTGGGAGATTTCTAATTTTTAGTGCCCCTTCCATACATGTTCTCGGCACACTGTCAGACGTCGCTTTTCTACGAGCGCTAGAAAAATCTTAGCAATCCATTTCCCTATGATGGCTCTTACTTTTTTTTTATTTGTAATTTGCACACGCTCAAGGAATTTGAGTACCCTTGAAAATGGAGGAAAGAAAGAGAGGCACCGGTGAACGTTGGTTTTAAATGTTTGAAGGTTATAATGGCTAGGAAATAAAGAGCTCAGCAGGGCATTCCATAAGCCAGTTGTACAGCTTAGGAACGAATCACGATATTTTAGAGTACGTCCGAAAGTTGCCTTGAGCTGATGAGCTGATTAGCTGATGAACAACCATAACACGTATAGGCAACATAAAGAAATAAACTCACATCAGTATAAGATGTGAAGCGTGTTAGCCCAGAACGTTCAATACGAAATATCGCTGCAGGGACCCAGAAGGTTAATCTTAAAAGAGTGAAATGGTAGACACGCAGTTTGACTGTTAAGTGTCGGGATGTCCGAAAACTAAGGAAGAAATTCTTAAGCAGAAAACTTGGCTTGCGGAGTACAAGGATACGATTGTTTGGGTAAAATAGGACGATTGGAAGAAGTTTGCGGATTCTAACAGAGCAAAAGCTTGGGGCCAGCTCTACACAATTTGTAGAGCTAACAAGAGGATGCCCGAGATAGGTGCTACTCGCGTGGGTAATATCATACACTCAGAGTGGAGGGACTGCATGAGTGCCTTACTCAATGCATTTTTCCCTAGAGAAGACCGAGCTGAGGCCCCTCGTGCTGCTGACTACCCACATAGCTACGAACCGAGGAAGTGGAACACGATGTTTCACTTCTCCATTCGAAAAGGTCTCCTGGGCTAGACGGAATGACTGGCGAAACGATGAAACCCATTTGGAAAGACGTTCCAGACTACCTAGGCTGTACATTGAGGCGAACTACTTCTCGTCGAGTTGAAAGAGGGCAAAAGGTGGTCGTTCTTCTGAAGTCTCCTGACAAGATAAGGTCTAATCCTGAATCTTATCGAGGCTAGTCCCGGTACTTGGAAAAGTGCTGGAAAGGGTTATGGTGAAAAGATTTCTGGAGAGTATGACGGGTTCGAGAAAGGCAAACTTTTGAGGACGCTTGGTCTTATGTCAAAGACTGCATCCGAACAGGTAGGGCCAAGTATACCTTAAGCATCTTTATTGAGTTTAAGAGTGCCTTTGACAACCTAAGCTGGGGAAGCGCTTAAGAAAGGTTGGATGACGTTGGATGACAGGAATTGAGCTTTGAAAGAGCTATTTTCTGGCAGAATTGCGTGTGTTATGAGTAATGGCTTGTTGTGTGAGAGTGAAGTTGAGCGTGGATGCCCATAGTGTTCCATCTGTGGTCCATTTATTTAGAATCTAATGACGGATACCCTTCCAATCTAAAACTCATTTGGAAAGAATGGGGAGCAGAGTACTCCCAATTGTTGCAGATTGGATTGTCAATGTATCGCGGGACAAGACTCTTACTCAAATTGACAACAAGTCGATCTTCCATAGCCGACTTGAATGGTGTTAGCCACAGATACGTAACCGAGCTCAAGCATCTGGGAATAATAATTGGTGAAAGGCTGAACTTCTTACCTCATTTGGTAAGAGTCAGAGAGCGATTGACTAATGTTTTGGGACAGGTTAGGATGATTATGCGATCTAACTGGGGACTCAATAGGCTGTGCATACCGTATATGATGCGCTTTTTGTTGCCTGTGCAACATTTGGAACATCAGTATGGTGCGACATAATCACGACTATTTCGAGCCGACGGAAGTTCCTCTCTTGCAAAAGAGTGGCCTATTGGCTTTTTAACTGTTTGCCGCATTGTGTGTACGAAGGCACTGCAGATACTGATGAGAGTACCCCCTTTTGACTTAGACGTGATCCGACGTAGAATCGCTTTCAAAGTTAGGAGAGGTATGCCCCTAGTTAGGAATGACTGAATGTCCTATACCGAGGTCTTATAGACGTCCCTATGGGAGCGTAATACCCCGCTTAATGGATGTAAATGAGACAATAGCAATAATGGTAGGGTAACTTACCGCTTCATGAACGATGTATCATTCATACGGGAGCGGTCTGAGGTAAGCTTTAGCCTTAGCTTGGGCTTTCTTCTTACTGGACATCGCTCCGTTAATGTATAAAAGAGGCCTTAGCCAGGTGGAAGGCTAACTGTGTGGGGTTGCAGGTTTTCTTTTTTAACAGGCAAGAGGGTGTAATGACTCTTCAAATCCCGGAGAAAGTGTTAAGTTTTTCGGAAAATTGGATAGAGAGAGAAAGAGTGAGAGAGAGTGAGAGAGAGAGAGGTTGGGCACAGTGATTATTTTGCTCCATGGGGAGACTAAATTATTAGTGTTAATTGACTTGTTGTATTTTACGCGACCATGCATCTCGCGATATTTTAGTTGTCTGAAAAAAAGAATGTCCTTCGTGCACGGTTGGTATTGAACTGTGAACCGTACGATTGGAAAGCCAATACGCTACTTCTTCAGCCATGGACTGGCCCACTACAGGACTGGCTACATATTTTGTGCGCTTGTCCGCTGTATGAGGATATTATAAAACTTGAAGCTATGAGAGTAAGTTTCGAAGATGGTATTTGTGAGGTTGGCGGCATTCTTCCAGGGTAAATATCCCCCATTAGGCAGTTCTAACACGAAGATGCTAAATGAGCAGTTGTGTAATAAATAGGTCGCCAATCTTGGACAATAAGCTGCGCCAATAGTAGTAACCAGATGCTTGCGAGGCCCGACCGGAGGCTATAACCTGATACCACAGATGGTCAGTAGCCCCTGGAAATTCTGTCTCAGTCGGACCTAAGAGTTGGCCTCTTGTGGGAGTATCGTGGGGGCTATAGCTTATACCCAAATCGCGGGTAGAGTCAAGCCGACTATCGCTGCGTATTCGCCGTCCTGCATGATTTAACATACGAGTATAAACATAACTTATGGACAATCGTGAATTGATCGCAGTAGAATTTCGGACGGCTCGATTTAGAGTTGCACTGCAACCGGGTGCAATGACGAATAGAACCCTTTCCCAAGGGTTGAGGCCTATCTACCCTAGTAGGTACTGGATACTACAGGGTGACTTACTCGAACTGTAACTTTTTAAAATGCTATATAAATTTTATTGTGCCAAAGCAGAAAAATCTTGGAAAATACATCAATTTTCAAATTGTATCAGTAGTTTTCAATATGTCCACCTTTGGCACGAATAATGGCCTTGAGACGGCCGAAGAAAGATTCGCACGCTGCACGCAAGTAGCTCTAGCGGTATTTTGGCCCATTCCCGGCGAAGTGCTTGTTTGAGGTGGTCCAAGCTTTGGTATTTTTTAGCGCCAACCTTCGCCTTCAAAATACCCCAGACAGAGAAATCCAATGGATTTGCATCCGGAGAATTTGCAATCCATTGTGTCGAAGAAATGAAGAGTGAAACATTGTTTTTTAACCAATCTTGGTTGACTCTAAGACAGTTTCACGGTATACGATCGCATTAATTTTGACGCCACGGTCCAAAAATACAAGCGGAGAGCGACCATCGGCGGTTATGGCGGCCCAAACCATCACCATCGGTGCTGCTTGCTTTCTGGTGGCCGTCCGAAGGTGTAAATTTTCGAAGGACCTCTCTGGCAAGTAAACTCGGTTATTTTGTTTGTTGAAAAATGTTGAAAAAATGGCGATTCATCGGAAAAAACCAAATTCGGCAACTCACCACTTTCGTGCAAGCGTAGCAACTCCTTCGTTCTATCGACTCTAACTTTTTTCTGTTGCGGTGTAAGATCGTGTGCTTTTTGGAACTTCAATGGCTTGAGCCCAAGCTCATTTTTCAGTATGTGTTACATCCGTTCCAACGATAAGTTGAGCTCACAAGCTATTTTTCTTCCATTTCGACGCGAATTTCGCTCAATTCGAGCCTTCACTTTCCGAACCATTTCTGCCGATATTGTTGTTTTTTTATGACCACCTCCATGGCGTTTTGCAACGCTGCTAGTATCACGGTAACGAGCTATGGTTCGAGACATAAATGATTTATTCGCGTTGAGGTGCTGGAGGGCTCTAACGATAGCCACTTGTGGTTTTCCAGCCAAATATAAAGCAATCACACTATCACGTTCGAATTCCATCGCGGATAATAATTTTTCAACACAACTGAGACGCAAATCGTTGAAAAGGCTTGTAAATAATAAAACTATCTGTCATGTGTCAAAATTTGCGCTCACTGTCATGAACGGTTTGGAAATTATAGCAGTCTGAAGTTGGTTGCAGTTCGAGTTATTCAGGGTGTAATACCATTCGAAGGGCGCTGATTGACGTTTAATCTGTTGTTTGGGTCTTCGTTCCATCCTTGTGGAAGCCCGAAGCCACAGAGCATTGTCTAGCTAGTTTATCGTTGATCTCATTACCCGCAATCGCATTAGGATATAGAACCCAAATAAGACTGCGAAATCAGCCCTTTGTCTGCGTTCAGATAAGCTTTGCATTCTTGAACCAGCTCAGAAGTGGTAAGAGGGTTCAGAAAGGTCTTCAACGTAACTTGGCTGGCAGTGTAGACGCAGATACTTCGACCCCTCCACCACTGTACCATATTTGAGGATGAATCCCTCCATTTCCGTGAAGTGTTTTGAATGAAAGATGGTCCTATCGGGGAAAAAAATTTACCAACATTTCTCCGATAAGATTTGTCGAGGTCCTATAAATAGGCGCTTGTTTGAATGATAATTTCATTGATTGAGCCAAATCTCTTTTCGCTGATCCATTGCTCCAGGATTGGGAACAAGAAATAGTCACTGGGGGCTGAATCCGAAAAATTGGGTGGATGAGGGAACAATTCGCAGCCCAATCCATGGAATTTTCTCTTGGCTACTACGCATGTGTTCACCCTATTTTAGAAGAAGAGCACTTCGTCTTGACCAAACGCTGTCGTTTATCCTTTAAATTTTGCCCTAATTCTTCTTGCGAATCGGACCCGAATCCGCACGGGGAAGCCCACTGTTTTAACTGCTGCTTGGTCTCCTGTGTGTTGTGGTGGAGCCATGTTTGGCCCACGGTTATGAAACGGCCTAAAAAATCGAGATTGCGGTTGAATACCGTCGGACTCTCCTGCGAAATTGTCAAAGGAAATTCATACTCGTATTTTTCCATTTTCGTTAGAATTTATGGGATTGACTGTTTTCTACTCGGAAGTTAACACAGATGGGAAATTCAGCAAGTCACGGACTTATTGATCCACCCTCGTAGTTCCGCTCTGAAGACAGACGCATGTTTTCATAACGAGAAGTGATTTGTGAACTGTCTGCAAAGATCAGACTATGTTCTTTCCCTAGCTCGGATTCTGTTTGAAACCATTCCTGAGGAAATCGATGTCCATAAGAACATGGTCAAAAGATAGTCGGCAAAGAAAGTGTATGTTATGCCAAAGACCATTTCTATTTAAACGGATGATGGGCTTGAGAGTGAGACGTATATTGAAAGTAAGGCAGATCCATCAGTGCGTCTAGAATATAGTCAATCGTACTAGGAGTCTGATAAAAACAGCAGAGATGTATAGTATATACGTAAAACTTTGTTCTGCAAAAAAAAAAGTACGCAGAAGATATAATTGATGATGGTGATGTCATCTAGTCAGACCAGTCAACTTTCTCCTTTTCGTAAAGAGAAAAAACTTAGTTTTGGGTTGGTTGACCAAAGGCCTATTTCTATTAAACCAATCATCAATCACGTATAGGGTTGCCTACACAGTGAAGCTACATCATCTGCATATGCCTTAACGTAAACATCAGAACCATTAAGAGCGCTAGGCCTTCAGTCGACCAAAATGAACGATAGCAGTGAAGACAAGATGCTGCCTTGAGGGCAACTTTTGTTTACTACCAGCCATCGCATATCGGAGTGATTCGTCTACGCCGTGTTGTGTGGCCGAATTATACATGCCATCAAAGGTTGTCGAAAGTACCCTCAATGTCGATAAAAGTGCCCAACGCATACTGCTTGTTGACGAGGGCCCCTTTAATTGTGACCACCAGATGTTGTAACGCAGTCTCATGCTACACTTTGGACAGAGGATGCATTCGCAAAGCAGTTTTTCGAACATGAAGCTCAACATTACCTCCATGCTCTTCCACATGAACAAAGTCAAACTGATGCTGTTGAGGATTATTGGTATAAAGCCTATTATTATTGTTCACCAGAGGCTCATATGGCAGTGATAGATAAGCAACTTTGCACTTAACTTCGATAGCTATGAGTTGCAAGGATTTTAGAACTAGGATAACACAGTATAATTGAATATCGTACATCGTACAACTCCTGATTAAATTGAAAGAATTCCGTAAAGTGAGTTCCAATCACAAGTTAAGCAAAATGGAACTTGAAACCCACATCTCGTACAAAGATCAATCAAGGCAGACTTAAGGTTTTTAGTTGATTGTGTCCACAGGTATTATAGGAGACCCCCACACTCTAATTAGTCTGAATTTGGATTTTTTGAAAGCACAAATCACAGTCAAAAAGAAATACAACCACACGTTCTGTAAGTCGTTTTTAAGGTAAATCAAAACCCCGATCAATCACGATCGTCTTATGTCAAACATTCAACGATTGACCTTCTTTAATCGACTCAATGTTCACATGGAAAACATCCCTTCACAATTAGTATTCAACTGTCAGATTAATTTCAAAGGCATCCTTGACACCAATTAAAAATTTTCTTTGATTCAGAAAAGATAACTAGCCAACCCACTGCCAAATTAGATGTCAACCTGCTTAACATGTCAAACGATTAATTTATAAGCCGTGCAAGCAACCCAAACGGACCGTCCGACCGACGGAAGACAGTAAATTTGCATTCAAAAGATTTTTTTATTTTTTTCTGTTTTTTTTTTTGGCAAGTGACCTGTTATCTCATGACAACTGTTTTTGTGCAGAAAGAAACCCGAATTTCCCTCTATCAGCGTCACAAACAGACCACACCTCACCGACAGGACTAAACAAACACTGAGGTGAAAGGGAAAGAAAAATAAGAATCCTTGGCCCACCTAATCGCCTATTACTCGTTCCACAGATGACTCGAAGAAACAAAAAAAAAATCGCTTTTCACCTTGTTTTTTTCCATTCTAGGGTCCTCATGAAACCCATAAAAATATTTAGACCGCGCCAGACAGGGTTCACCTCTTGAGGCTGTTTATTGTACCCTTATTATCGCAGTACAATGAGCAATTCCATCATGGACATGCACGTAAATTTTCTACCCACAAAATGGTTTTCCATGGAAAAAATAAATGAGAAATAGAAGCAGAACAAGGAAGAAACTGGTCCAACGAAAAGTAGGACACAGCGATAGAGGAAAGAAGCCTCTAGCTGGCTCTAGCAAACAGGTCGCCAACAAATCTTCCACAAAACCATTATCCACGACACTGGCACAATGGAAAGATTCTTTGTCTTGTTTGGTCGGGTTGGTCGGCTTTTTCTGGTTTTTCCTTTTTTTTTTTCTCCTGACATAGTAAACTATTGACATCCACAGGAAAAAAAAAAAGAAAAAAAAAAGTAGCACCGGTAGGAATGGTATAAGGCACACGGTACACGGTACACGGTAGTATTAAATACAAAAAATGAGAACCCAACAAAAGAAGAAAGGAATTTTCGTACGGATTGTGGCTTAAGGACTCACCTTCACCTTAATTATGGCGATGATATGAGAACATGTTAGCTACAACAAACGAGTACAGATAAATGAAACTACAGTGGGATATGTAGCATGTACTCATAATACCTTTATGCAATGTAACCGAAAAATGAGATCCTTTCTTTATCCACAAAATCTGCTTTTGTAGAGATTCAAGGTTTTCACGGCCTGCCCTATTCAGCACATCAAGGTCACATGATATTTCCCCCGACGACAATTTGTTCTTTTCTCCACAAAATTAGAACAATGAGTCAGTCAGTAGTCAGTCGAAGTTTGCCGAAGTGAGGCGAAGTGTGTTGAAGTGTGTTGAAGTGAGTCAATGTAATGATGCCAAGGATGGGACTAGCTACATTCATGCATGCGATACGAATAGAATCCACATCTAATCTCGGATAATAGGATCGTGATTCTTATTAGTAGCATCGTGCTACTTCAACGAGCGTACTTATTCCTAGCCTGCATCCAGATGCTGCAGCTGCAAATACTGTGAGTCAGCAGCTGAAGGGTAGTGGATACGAGTACTTCAATTCATACAACATAGGTACTATAGAATTCCCCGCTGACAATGCACGCACTCAGTCGTATCAGCTGGACTTGAAGAGGTTTTCCTACTCTACGGATAGTGGATACTTCTCCTGCATCTGCTGTAACCAGGAACACACTTGGAGAGATTTCCTCCTACTGCCGACCGGTTCCACAGAATGACCTGCCTACCGCCGACTTGGCGAGTGAATGGTAATTAAGTATTTCATTTCGAAATTTCTTGCAACAGTAGTGTGGCAGGAACAGATAGGGGCATCGTTTTCGGTCGAGGTACTCGTAATTCGTAGGTGTAGGAGTAAAAGTAGTGAGCGTTTGATCGACGAGCAGGTAAATAAACAACCAGAACTCGTCTGTCGATGGAAATGTACTCGTACATTACCAAGGAGCGATCGCAGCTCGCTCGGATTAACTACGTGAGTTGGCGTTCCTCACCATATGGGGTGGGGTGATGTATGATTATTTTTAGATTTTATTTTTTTTTTTTTCTTCTTTAGAACACTGTTTAAGGAAACATAAAAGTGCATCATCGATAAGGAGTGGGCTATGGGTACATACTCGAATATTCACTGACTCTGGGGGAAGTCTTGATAATGAGTTTTTAATGAAACAAACAGGGGTTGGTTTATATACATCCATAGACGTGATGGCGATGCGAAATGTAATCGAGGGAGTGGAAATTATAGAATCGAAGTCTATGCTGAAATAACTCGTAGCTTTACGGGAACATGCAGCGCGAGCAGAGTAATTTACGTTCGCCTTCCTTTTATTTTCATCTACAAACAACGATTGTGAAATTAACGTTTTTGATTATTTTTTTTTTTTTTTTACAAGTCTGTGTAAAGAAATCAAAGTTGCATTGGGGTAATTTCGATTTTATTGATTCCTTGATTAAACAAAGAGTATCTGTGGGGATATTTGACATAGATTCTTGGGACAGCAGAGTTTATTTATTTTCCACGTAAGAAATAGTTCTCCTAGTTTTCGTTTTCCTAGTTTCTACGTTGGAAATCTTTGTAGGTATACGAATGGATACTCGAAAATACAAGTTTTATTATATGTATTGCGCTGTAAACTGCCTAAAAAAAGCATGAACATATCCATTGGATACAGT
The DNA here is from genome assembly GCA_963966105.1 of Volucella zonaria. Lineage (NCBI taxonomy): Eukaryota > Metazoa > Arthropoda > Insecta > Diptera > Syrphidae > Volucella > Volucella zonaria. The sequence goes on from OZ014534.1 coordinate 110,894,551, forward strand.
AGACGTTACACTTTTTCGTGTCGCCTTTATACAGATCTCTATGCATACGAGGGTTGTCTGAAAAGTTTCCGAACAATGATACAAGACATTTTTTCCCAAAATTTTTATTTTCATTTTTCTACATAGTCTCCTTGTAACCCTACACACTTCTCCAAGCGATGCTCCCATCTCTCTTATCCGTCCAAATAGTACTTGGCGTTTTTCTCTTCAAAAAAATTGTTGGCGAAGGTGATTGCCTCCTCATTTGACGAAAATCTCTGTCCTCCGAGCGCAGTTTTTAGATGAGGGAACAAAAAGAAGTCGCTTGGGGCTAGATCTGTTGAATAAGGCAGATGATCAAGCAGTTCAAACCGTAATTCATGGATTTTCGTTGTCGTGGTGAAACAGGATTTTCTGTTTCTGTAAATGTGGTCGTTTTTCCGCAATTTCACACTTCAGCTTGGCAAGTAATGATGCGTAGTATGCTCCTCTAATGGTTTTTCCTTTTAGAAGATAATCGATTAAGAGAACTCCTTTACTATCCCAAAAAACAGTCGCCATCACCTTCCCAGCCGAAAAAACAGTTTTTGCTTTTTTTGGAGCCGGCTCGCCCTTTGCAGTCCACTGTTTTGACTGAATTTTTGTTTCGGGAGTATAATGGTGTATCCAAGTTTCGTCTACAGTAATTAATCGGCGCCAAAACTCGGATTTATTACGCCTAAACTGCGCCAATAAAGCGTTGGAAATGTTCAATCGAACACGTTTTTGGTCTAACGGAAGCAAACGCGGCACCCAACGCGCGGACAGCTTTCTCATGCCTAAATCTTGATTTAATATGTAGCAAACACGTTCTTTGGACATTTTCATAACCTCTACTATCTCTCTCACTTTAATTCGGCGGTCGTCTAACAACATTTGGTGACCTTTAGCAATGTTATCGTCAGTGGTTGCAGTTTTTGGACGTCCCGAACGTTCATTATCTCGCAAGCTCTTATGGCCACGTTTAAATTCCAGTGCCCAAAATTTCACTGTGGTAAATGATGGTGTAGAGTCCCCATATACAGAGTCCAACTCATCTTTGATTTGCGTAGTCGTATTGCCTTTCAAAAACAAGAATTTAATCCTCGATACTCAATTTTTTCCATTTTCACAAAAAAACACTCACATCGACTCACTCAAACGACTGTCAACTAAAAACTGCGCGTCCAAAATGGCTGAAACTTCGGTAAGTAACTGTCAAAAGATGCACAACTAGCATTCACTAGCTTTTATTGACGAGTACCGCTATCTTTACATTGCGGTCGGAAACTTTTCAGGCAACCCTCGTACTTAAGAAGTTACATGACTTATGTGATCTGGGCAAACTTGAGGGTGCTATTACATTGTTTAAATGTCTGCTTGCTAAATTCTCCCACTTGGTTCTTCTTCTTTAAGTTGTGTCAGTTTATCTTTTCCACTGGTTCCAGTTACATATGGCTTTTCTCTGGTATGTTTCCTCTAAGATGGATCACTAAACCGGACGAATTATTCATCCTTCGTATCGACACACACAAAAAAATTTAAATCGTTACACACCTATCCTTCATCAAATTTAAAGTCGTCGATAACTGATCTGTTTTTTGGCATCGGTATCAATGCTTAATTTTCCGATCCCAAAAAAACGGCTATCGGCGTTAACTATTAACATTCGGATAAGTTTGGCAGCACTAGTACTTTTTTTGTTCAAAAAGTGGCACATCTTTTGGGGTTCCCATACAAGCTATCGCTATCATGTAAAAGTAGGTCAGGAAGCATTCTTGGTATCCGCGTTGAATCCGGTAAATATCTTGGCTAAGTTTTTAGTGTAATTTATACGTACAGTGTTGGCCAAAACTAAAACAACTAAAATTGTAAGTCCGTGTTTTGCGATACATTTCATATAAATTTAGTCCAAAGTTAAAAAAAATTTCCCAATAGCTTGGATTAATTTATAAAATCAATGATCAGCAATTTTACGGCATTAAAGAAAAAAATACAGACATCCAATTGAAATCACTTTACTTTTTAGCTGGTCAAAATAAAAGCTACTCAATTTGCTCCGTAATTTTTCCTTAAAGTTCTCCGTTCTAGAAAATCGGTACTTTGACCAAACTACTCATATCTGACTCTTTCGCGTGTATTAGTCTGCTGCAACAAAATCTAAAGATCTTGTTCCCTAAATTTTATCTAAAGTGGCCAGAAATAAATACTCCAATGAGATTAAAGAAAAAAATTATTAGCCAATATACAGTGTGTTTGACAGAAGCGTGTGGTTTAAAAGAAAACAACCGCTCGACTTTGGGAAACAAAAATATTTATTTTAAAGCTTTTAATATTTCCGTTACTGCGCAATATACTTCATATGTTGTCCAGTCTGCTCCATTCCCAATTATAGCCTCCCACCTTTGTCGACAAATTAGAGCCAATTTTTTTCGGTAGTCTTGCGGTAATTGTCACCAAATTCTTTTTAAAAACAGTTTAAGGTGTTTTATTGTCCATACATTTTTCCTTTAATTCTTTGCTTCATAAGTCCCCAGATTGGCATCTGGATGGCCAATCCAACACATTGACTTCATTTCTCTCTTTGAAGCCCTGACAGATACGACTACGATCGTTGTCGTCTTGTAGGGGCCTATTCACGTCCGAACAGCATTTCAGCGCATCCCAGCAATTCTTTCTTGCACAGTTGGATCATTCTCGGTAATGGTCACCAATTTTCCGAAACCCGGCGCACAGAAACAGCCATAAACATGCACTTTTGTCGGATGTTCCACTGTTCGTTAGACGACAGTTTCACTGTGAGCAGTCCACACACGTCTCAAGGGATTGTTTAAAATAAAAGAATAAATGAAGCTTCGCCAGTGGAAATAATTTTGAACTGGTCCATATTGTTGTAAAGGCAAGCCCACTGAAATCTTTTTCGGTTAACAAAGGCTTGGCCGCAACGGCTTTGTAACTAAAATCTTTTTCTCTGATAATTTTGTGAATACTGAAGATTGAATCCTTATGACCTTCTTCTAATGTTTAGTTTTAACAATTTTAAGCACTTTGTTTTTAACGGCTTTTGAAATGGTTTCTGTTTTTCCCCGTTCAGGCAAATCGTCAACGTTTCCATGTTTATTAAATCGTTTCACCCACTTCCTCACAAAACTCTCTGACTTTCTAAGATAATTTGTTGCAGCTGTAACAGATAATTTTGGTCCCCGCGGATGAGCAACAAGAAACACCGTTTCAAACCGAACCTTACAGCACTCATTACGGTATACGTCTTGTAACTTTCAAAAACGAGATGCAACTGAAGTAAAATTTGACTGCGGATTAGAGGAGGAATAATTCTAACGGAAACCAAAAATTTTTATCGTTTGCGACTAACTGGTTAAGCCACACGCTTTTTGCCAAACACACTGTAAAGGTGATATTTCACAATCTGAGTGATTGGATACCGAAATCGGTGATATGCCGAGGTGGCAGGCCAAGAGTTACCTCATACCGGGAAGACAAAATGATCATTAGGACGATAAACAGTAATTCCTTTATGTCATCAAGGGAATTACAAAACAAGCTGAATACAAAAATTAGCACCAAGATACTTCATCGGGGAGCTGTTGATGGTGGTCTTTTATCATTCAGGATCGCAAGGAAACCATTTATTTCAGCCCAAAACAAAAGAGCAAGACTGAAATTTGCAAACATTTCCACACTATCGAAATGGAAAACGATACTATTTTCCGATGAATCCAAGCGGTCAGATGGCTTTCGCCAACAAATCAATGGAGCATTGTATCCTCGATATTTAAAGGGCATTGTGAAGCATGGAGGAGGTAACATTATGGCTTGAGGATGTTTCTCTGGACATGAAGCTGGTCCCATATATAATCCCAATATGGGATTATTTACAAAAGTATTCTTGAAAACACTATACTGCTGAGAAAAATAGTGGTCTCGAGATCAGACAATCAATATTATGGAATGGCCCAGTAATCCGATCTCAACCCGGTAGAAGACGTATGGGAGGTTGTAAATCGGTGAATAGTTCGCGAGATGTACAGGAATAGGGACGGACTTTATATTTAAGTCCAGGCTTAAAAAAGACACCCGAAGATCTATAATTTCCAATCTGATCGAGAGTACGCCAAGAAGGTTTAGTGAAGTAATCAAAAACAAAGGTTTCGTCGCGATGAATATTATTAAATGTGAAAATTTACTACGTAGTTGCTTCTATTTTGGCCAGCATAAAATCGACATGGTTACAGTATTTTAATTTTTCCTTTTTTCTGCTCACGAACAATTAATTTTGTCTTCGAATATATTTACTTGTTTTGTAAAGAAAAACATAGAATCTTCTGCTTAGGTAAAAGTTGCTTTAATTTTGGTCAACACTGTAGATTGAAAGTAAGCGCTGGTACCGATGCCAAAAAAACACACCTAAAACCAGCTATGGGGACAATCTATCAGGTATATGAGTTTTTTTCGTAATTTTCTAGGGAAATTAATTTTTTTTTATTCAAAATATTGGCCATCGGCTTCTACACATTTCGCCCATCTTTCAGGTGGTTTATGGATAGCATGGCAGAAAAACTGCTTGTCTTTTGCGGCAAACCATTCGTCGAGCCATTTTCCAACTTCCTCGAAATCGCTGAAGTGCTGCTCTGCCATGCGAAAAGCTGATAGTCAAATGGCGCCAAGTCTGGGGAGTACGGCAGGTTCAGAAGGATGTCCCATCCAAGCGATTTCTTTCACTAGTTTTGCTGTGTGAGACAGCGCGTTGCCGTGTAACAAAATCACTTTGCCATGTCTTCTGGCCCATTCCGATCGTCTTTCGATTAATGTGTGATAATTAATCATTTGTTGGCGATAGCGTTGTGTATTAACGGTTTCGCCAAGCTTTACGCAATACCCCTCTGGGCCCACCAGACACAAAGCATGGGCTTCTTGCCCAAGCGATTTGGCCTTCGTGTTGAAGGACCGGCTTCGCCAGGTGAAAGTCACGATTTTTTCCGCTTCGGCTTTTCAAAATAAATCCATTTTTCGTCACCTGCCACAATTCGATGCAGAAATGATTTACTTTCGTGGTGTTGAAGCAGCATTTCGCAAGTGACTTTGCGATTTTCCATTTGACGTTCATTCAAATCGTGTGGGACCCATCTACCGAGTTTATTGATCTTTCCTATTGCTCGTACAAGTCTGGTGTCTGTTTCTTGTGACACGTGTAATGCTTCTGCTAATTGACGTTGAGTTTGAGTTGAGTCATCATTTTCTTCACATTTTTGTGGTCTACTAGAGCGCTCACTGCCTTTCACATTGAAATCACCACTTCTAAATTGTCGAAGCCATATCCCACATGTTCTAATTGATGGAGCGTGCTCACCATATGTTTCTACCAGCAAACCATGACTTTCAACAGCCTTTTTCTTCTGAATCAATAAGAAAAGCAATGCGTGTCGCAAATGTTCTTTTTCAGGCACAAAACTGGACAGGTGATCATGTCGACAAGAACTATAAAACAAAGACCCTAGTTTTTGGCGGACTCAACTTGTGTGTGTTTAAAGTTAAATGTCAGACGAACAAAATGACGTATGCGTCAAATTAATAAGTTTCGCTGGCGCCATCTTCTAGTTAAACCGGAAAAAATCTATGCATAGATCTGGTATAGAGGCACGAATGTATCTAACGTGTATAACTCGTCTGACTGTATGGGATGATACTATAGCCAATGTTCGCTCCTCCGTCAGAATCAATTATATCGTGGTATTGGGCAAGATTATGGAGTACGGGCCTGAATTGATAACTAAGAACTAGGCCAGCTTGGAAAGCTAACTAGTTGAGGCCCAGGTTCACGCTCGACTAGAAATTAAATGGGTTGGGTTAGGTTGGGGACCTGCGTGGTGATTAATCGGGAAACTGCTGTCTCTCCTATAACTTGGATTGGTCCAGCGCGCGTTCTCAGCGAAATCCTTGCCTTACCTCCCAATGGTGATCGCCAGTAACTGCGTGAATAAACCCTTAAACTGCATGAGTAAAATGCAAGGGCATGCTTGGCCAGTAGCATAATACTGGTCTCCGCCGTCGTAGGAATTCCGAACCCACTACGGAAGAGATTAAAAAGATGTAACGGATCAATATATGGTGTCAGATAAAAAAGGATTCACTGCGGCCAACCCTTGCAAGCGTTTAGAGGACAACGTCTTCTATGGATCTGCACGTGGAATGTTCGGACTCTGAACATTCATTTGGGGCTCATTGAAGTAGGTCGTAATAAAACTCAAATTTTTAAAAGTATCTACAGCTCTTGAAAGTTGATATTCGTTTTTTTCTTTTCTCTTCACTTTAACTTCCAGGAACACATATTCGTACTGAATGATGTTAGAGTGCCGGTAGGTGTTTAACCGATACCTAGAGAGTGACGTCTAACGCGTAAACTACTTTACTATATCCTCCCTAGTCTTCTAATTTAGTAAGCAGTCCGTTGAGGACTTAGTTCCATAGAGAAGAGAGTACACTTCGTTGGGTAGGAAAACAAGTTTACCTCAGTTCAGGAACTTGATATTGTTCCGAAAGTGTGTCTGGGTTATTGGAGTGCAGAAATAGATATTATTTCTCAAAGGATTCGGCTTCAGATCATACCCAAATATCGCTCTGGTGCTTAAATATATTCGTGATTCATTGTGTCAATTCCCGTAGTCATGAGAATTCATTTGTACTGGTGAGCCTTTCTAGAAACTACGTTAGACCTTCCTTAGTTTTCATTTACAAATCGTTAGGACAGGCTGAAGTGAAAGGCATGATTAAGAGAAAAAGAGTTTGGCGTTGAATTCGTCAAGCTCTAGCCGATTGTGTTTCTACCAATTCGTAGAAAGTTGGTTAGAGACAGTTGTATGTTCAATATGCTGAACTGTAAGTATCAGCGGCCAGAGTAGGACTTTATATATTAAGCACTTTCCAGTTTCAATTAAAGGGACTTTTCAACAAGAGGGAACTGAAGTTTAAAGTTCTCATCTTGCCATAACTCTGTAGATCCATATGACTCATTTTGGTGTCAAATTACATGTTTTCCAAAACTGAGAGCATTATAGTATTTTTCTACTCAAAATGTCAAGACCAAAAAAAGGTTTACTATCCATCCAACACCCATCAATTATGCTTAAAATCCTAGAGCGATTATTGGAGATTCATATTAGGAACAGATGCAGTAATGGCTTTTTGGTTGAGTCACGGCATGCATATATGAAAGGAAAGTCTGTAGAAACTGCCCTACACGGGGTTGTGGGGAAAATAGGAAAGGGTCTACACTTCGGTGAGCGTGAGCCTTTCTCCATATTGAAAGAGCCTTCGATTATTAGGAGTACACCGCCACTAAAAATGCTCTAGTAGACGCTAATATTGGACAGGGCATTAATAACTGAGTGTGCAACATGCTTGCAAGTATAGGTTGTCCATAACCAGGATAACCCCTCAAGGGCGAGTCATATCGCAAAAAGCTGTGGTCTCAATGCCAGCCCTCCCAAAATGGTACCGGTTCTTTTTAACAGAAAGCACAAGATACCGCAATTCAAACTCTTAACACCCAACGGAGTGGAATTGTCCCTCTCGGAGAGCTCGTGGTATATGGGTGTGTTTCTGGACAAAAAACTGAATTGGAATCTTAACGTAGCGGAGAGAATCAAAACGGCATATAATGCTTTTTTTATCTGCATAAGAACGGTGCGAAAAATTTGGGGCTTAAAACCTGCTATGGTCTACTGGCTGTATACGGTGGTGGTAAGACCCATAGTTACGAATACATGTGGCGCACTAGTATGATTCGGAAACGGTTTGAGGGAAAATTAACGCCGGTTCAAAGAACGGCTTCCATAGCCAATACAGGTGAGCTCCGTATCATCCCTACGGCAGCATTGGACACGTTTTTGCACTTAACACCGCTTGATCAAACCAAAAAACTTGCTGGCAGTAGTGCGATACGACTCACTAATCTGGGTTACTTCAAGAGCAGTAGTTCGGACACGGCACGGTCTTAACGGAGCTACTGTCCGGCGATCCAATTCTAAGGGATGAATTTCCTTCCTTGGTCGACTTCGACATTCCGTATGATATAATATGTTATATCCGGAAAGGAAGGGCTGGCAAAAAAATGCAATAGTCAGGTCAAATGAAATTGCAATTTTCGCAGATGGTTCGAAATCAGAGGAAGGAATAGGTTCTAGTATCAGAAGACCCAGAACTAAATGTGTCTATAAGACTACCGGACGCAAGGAGTGTCTTCCAATCAGAGCATCTGGCTGTCCTCAGAGCGTCTGAGCTAATGCAGATGAGATCGGTATTCGAAAGAGATATCGCTATCTACATCGATAGCCAGGCCGCTCTTAATCCTTTGTTTTATCGCTATTTCCACCACCAGTGCTCCATTGAAATCGCCAGTAGCATTCCGCCAATTCAAACTTTCAACTGTAACACCCATCTCGCTATGAATGCTCATCAGTATACCCTGAAGCCCATTTTCGGACGTATTCTAAAATATCGTGATTCTGTCCTAAGCCGTACAACTCACTTATGGAGTACCCTGCCGATCTCTGTGTTTCCTGATCATTACAACTTACAAACATTTAAAAACAATGTACATCGGTACCTATCCTTTCTTCCTCCCTAAATTTTTCTTCGCCCGCGCTGTGTGCAAATATTTTAAGGGTACACAAACCCCTTGAGCGCGCGCTCATTATATATATAAAAAAAAAAGCCAATGGAACCAACCAACATCAGTTCTGATATGGTTAGGGGCTGCTACACAGTGCTGAAAGCATTATACAGTCAGAATCGGATGAGACTGCGCTGGGTGTCATACACTGCGGTATAGTAAGGGGCACTATCGTGGAAAAAATCTGCTGCCAACCTAAGGTGGTCAAGTCTTGAAGGACAACAGGGTATCCAAGGCTCTCTGGCCACATTTTGACGGCAAAAGATCTAGGGAGTTAACAAAATTAAACAGGGATAAACATAGGACAGTAATACTAACAGGATTCCTGCGAAAACACGCAAACCGACTCAAATTGTCAGATACGGATATTTACAAATTCTGCGGTGATCTACAAGCTGTTGAGGACATAACACACATACTGTGGGAATGCGAGGCAACATCGCGTAGTCGTAGAAAATTTTTAGGTTAACACTTTTTCGAAAACATAGAGGAAATAGACGGCACGAACTTACCAGGGAGATTGTTTAGGTTTTTGCCATTTGAAGATAAATTCAGCTGTTTCCACAGGGATTGCGATGGGCCCGTTTTGCTGACTGGTGTCTGTTTGATGGCTTATCCATCATACCCCTGTTTTAACCTAATCTAATCTAATCGAGACAATTCTACATATTGCATTGCTAAGGGCACTCTCATGGTCTATGGAGACCTCCAATGCGTAATCGCCTTTGTCAAGTTCTATCACTCAAAGTGTCTTGTAAAATATTGCGCGTGGCTAGGCATGTTGCACCATGGAAATGATGCATTTGTAGGGAGTTTTACTAACCCGAATCTCATATATGATATTTTCTGAAGCTCGGGACGAATGCATTGAAACCTTCACCGAACTACAGTATAAAATAAGCTTTCACTGCTCGAGAAGGATGTGTAACATATCTGCGTCCAAGATAGACTAGATATAAAAATCCTCTCCAGAGTCGGCTATATACAATATAACTTCTTTATAGGCGGACATACCTCACGTGCATAAGGCGACTTGACGCACAATCCATCAGCAAAACCAATGACAGGGGTTGGCGGCGAGTTGGTTTATTCGACTCATAGTGAGAGACACTGATTTTGGACGTTCACTTTGAATGTTGCAATCTCCTGGAGGCTTACAATTTACATTTAATCCATAACATCCATGGGGACCTGCATGGCGATTGATCGGGAAACTACTGACTGTTCAAAACATGGATTGGACCAGTAGCGCAACAATCAAATTCGTAATGTAGTACTTGCTTTACCTCCTCGAGGTGGTCCCTGGGCAACTACGTGTATAAACCCTTACGCAGGTAGGCCAAAATTGCAAGTGCGAGATTGCCTAGGGTCTTATGCCTAGACTAGGTAACCTGGGCCAGCAATCCGCGCTACCGAAACCAGCCGGCTACGGAAACCGACTTAATGCCTCGGATAAGGACTGATAACACATTGACGACCTTTGGCTATCGTACCCGGACTAAGATTGGTTTCTGGAATGTGAAGACGCTCCTTGACTCTCAGAGTGAAGGACCTCAGAACGACAAGTTCCTTCAATTAGAGCATGAGTTTATGCGATATAAGCTGGACATATTGGGAGTAAGCGAGATAAGAATTTTAGATGCGGGTGAGTACCAATCCCCAACACTGTATTACTCTACTCCGGAGGCCTAATCTCCTGCCAGCCGCATGGCTGTTTATAATGCAACACCCAACGGCGACATTGGCATTGTGATGGTGGGCATAAAGGTCAGCGACAACGAAGGGCTCAAACATGTTATGGAACACGGCACGGATTAGGCAACCGCAATGACAACGGCGAAAGATTTGTTGACTTTTGCAACGCAAATCGTCTTGTCATAGGTGTCACCATATTTGAACACAAGGCCTGCCATAAAATCAGTTGGGTGTCAACTGACAGGCAAGCAACCTCCAACCAAATCGACAATTTTGCCATCAGCCGCCGTTTTAAAAGTGGTCTTCTAGACGTCCGAAATAGACGAGGAGCGGACATGGGGTTGGTACGAGATCACCATCTCATGATAGCTACTGTCCAATTACGCACTGCTGTCTCACAACACAAGAATACCTAGGTTCAACGTAGACCGACTGAGAGTTTCCACAGTGCGCCAAGAATTAAGGGACCATCTCTCACGAGTAGTGGAAACAATCAGCAGCTCAGTGCCCGCCACCATCCAAGACCATTTGTGTGCTGGGAAAACTGTTTTCACGTCAGGTGCTGAAAGGATTATCGGTCGATCGCAGGGAAGCTATAGGGCGTGGCTTTCCGAGGATACCTGGAGAAGGATCCACGAACGGAAACAACTAAGAGCTCGAATTGCAGCTAGAATGCCTATATCGCATGAAGATGAGAGAAGTGCAGCGCAGCGTGAGAAGTGACAAGCGCAATTACATCAACCAGCAGCGAGGTACAACAGCAGAACCGTTTACAGAATCACCAAAGAGCTTATAGGTGGCCGAAGCTCTACTCAACACTCAATGAAAGGCTTAGACGGTTCATTGCTAATATCGGATGAGGATCAACTGAAGCGATGGAAGGAGCATTTTGCATCGGTTTCAAAAGTCAGACTGAAGTGTCCGTAGAAAGAAATTGCCGAATTCGCACCACAACCCCCAGTAAGGAAGATATTATTGCCGCGAGCAAAGCACTGAAAACCAATAAGGCATACCTGCGGAGCTATTTCTAGCTGCGCCAACGTCATCAGCTCAGCTACTGTTCCCACTTGCCGGGAGAACATGGGAAGCCGAGAGTTTTCCGGACGAGTTGAAGAAAGGAATGATCGTCAAGCGCCCTAAAAAAATAAATCTAAACTGGAGAGGTGTCTGCGTGCTGCTTGCTGTGGCCAAGATAATAGCTAAAATCATCCTGGAGCGAATCAAAGAACACCTCGAAGACACACTCGACGCCAAACAAGCAGGTTTTCGCTCTGAATCCACCTGTGTCGATCACATCAATACCTTACGGATCATCATCGAGCAGTGTGTTGAGTACCGATCACCACTTCACCTGCTGTTCATCGATTTTGAGAAGGCCTTTGATAGTGTCAATCGCGAATTTATCTGGCGTGCCTTGCGCAGGAGAGGCATTCCTGATAAATTAATAGCAATTATCAAGGCTAAATATGATGGGCCCACATGTCACGTCTTACACAGAGGAAGACTGTCTGAGGAATTCAAAGTCCAAAGCGGAGTTAGGCAAGGCTGCACACTTTCACCAATACTGTTTCTATTGGTGAATAGCGATGTGCTGAATGCGGCCTTGTTAACAGGAAATGGAGGAATTCGATGGATTCTTACATCTAAACTCAAACACCTTGACTACGCCGACGATGTATGCCTTCCGTCTCACAGAATAATGGACCTTCACCAAATGACAACAAATGTGGAGAGGGAAGCAGACGTCGTTGGGCTAAAAATTAACTCGGCAAAAACAAAAATGATTAGCCTAAGACCAAACTCATCAACTCATATACGTATTGCTGGAGAGGCGGTTGAGAGAGTAGAGAGTTTCCAATACCTTGGGAGTATTGTCTCAACCGATGGCGGAACCGAAGTGGATATAGCCAACCGCATGGGCAAAGCAAAACCTGCGTTTGGGATGCTATCCACAAGCTACGACTGCTCCGTTCCAACATTGAATCCGTGCTACTATATTGGATGTGGTAGTTGGAGGGTGACCACCGCTATTACGAGGAAGCTGCAAGCGTTTGCCAATAGGTGCCTATGCTACAACTTAAGGATATTCCGGCCAAGCCGTATCTCTAACGAACAGCTTTGTCACAGAACGGACCATGAACCTATAGGCACAACCATACGACGACGAAAGTGGCAGTGGATTTGTCACACTCTCCGAAAGGGTGGCAGGTCCATACTAACCAAGCGATGCAATTGAACCCGCTTACTCAGGACGGCAGGATGCGCGGCGGTCCTAAGAGTACGTGGCGCAGAACAGTTGAGAAGGAAGCACAGCAACTGGGAAAAAGTTGGGGAGAGCTGAATCACATTTCCAGAAACCGCACTCGATGACGCGGAGGCATAATAGAAGGAACGAATGATCAGAGACAAGATGTCATGAAAATGTCACAGGGTACTTAACGAAATAAATTGCCAAGTCAAATTGAAAATTCGAAATTCTATGAAAGTACTTCAAAATTCATCATGTGCAGTCCTAGTTAAACAGTTTTCAACGAGTAAATTGATTTTCCAAACAATGAATGTACATATTATACAATAGTGCCCTGTTTCAGAGCCTTGCCCATTGTGAAGCAATCAAAGTTGTTCCATCGCCTGGTATCCAAACCAGAATAACCTCAAACCTAGCGATTACATTCATCACATAGCAAGTAGGAGTTCCTTGCACGTGTGCCATTTGCAATTTGCAATTTGCAATTTGCAAAACTAAACTCAAATCGATTCGAATTGCAGAATTGAAAAGTTTTTACTGTAAAACTCGTCCTTATGGGTGGTAGGGAAACGTTTCCAATCTGATTCTAAGGGGTTTCCCAATTGTCAAAGTATCTAAGTACTTGCCAAAATTGATGTCAGTTAACATTGTCTACTCCAACTCTACTTCAGGTGCTGCATCTGAATGTTCGACCAATACAAGAACCTGCCTCAAAAGTGCCTGGCTACAAGTATTTGCCATTACGTTCCACAGAGTTACTTTACCAAAGACATACCATATTCGTACGAGTGTACAAGAATTCCGAGTTTCTGACATCTAAATCGAAGTCTCAATCTTTCGAAAAGCATTCCTTTCGTCCATTTAAAATTCCACTTCTACTCAATCGGCTCTGCCTCCTCCACTGATTCCAAATGAATTACATGCACACGGCTTGTGTGAAAAGCTCTTAAGCTGGCTCCCCATGGCGATGCCCAAAGCCAAGACCAAAGAAAAAATCAAAAAAAAAAAAAAAAACAAAAAACACTTCGTAGCTACGTAAGACGATTCGGTGAAAGCATTTTTCCCAAAATCAAATTCTTCCGGCAATTAAGGGATTTCTACCATTCTTTCGGGATGAGACCAGGAACATAAGATACTCGTACATTGATACGTTTGAGTTGAGTGGTGTGAAGTGGTGTGGAGTGGTGTGGAGTGGAGTGACGTGTAGTATCTACATCCTCTTGCACCCGACTGTGTGTTGTTCTTCTATTCTTTAGAAATCAATTTCTATGATTCCCATCGATTGTTGGACAGAGAACAACACAACGCGTGCGGTATGCACGATTAACCATGGTACGTCTCGTCATCTAATGGAATGCATATTTAAATATTCTTTTATTTTCTATTCCATTTTCAATTCTATCGTATTTTGTCGACTACGGTGACCCCCCGCCTGTCCGGACTTTTGTGAAAGGTGCTTTGATGATGACATTTATTGATGCTGATCCCTTGCTGGTGTATCTTCGGTGTCTCTCGCTGCGCCCACTCAAAAATGCGAGCCTGGAAATACGAAAACATCATATCGAGAATGTCCGTATCGCGAATGTACTCGTACATATCTCGAATGTATGTGGAATGTGTCCCATGGTGACGGTGTTTATGAACTGCGGTAATATCATCCTTTTTTTTTTGTAGGTTACAAGAAATACCTACTCGTGCCAGTACTTCTGTACACTTGTAGGAAAGCAGGAGGATTGAAGGTGTCAAAGAGCAGGAAGACTTTGTATCATACTTACACTCGAGACGGCTACTTAAATTGCATTTCTGAGATACTCCACAGTCAGCCTCCTCCTAGCACGGTATCATAACATCAGAGGAAAGCTTAAATCCCATGGAGCATTCTTAGGGTTGGCTGCTATCGGTGGAACCGGTGATGGTGTTGGTGGTGGATGCACTTGGCTTCAGGTTACCTACAGTCGATGCTTTGATTTCCACTGGGCCCAGCATTTATATTCAATCTCCATAAATGTGCTTTGACATGCAAATGCTTTCCGTGGATGAAGGAGATATGCATTCCAAATGAGCGAAACTTTAGCCGTATTTTGTCGACGACGATGTCGGCGACGGCAACGGCGACATTTTAGTTAGAGGGTTGGATGGATAGAGTTTCACTGTCGGTTTTCGGTAGCATTTTACGGTGCTAGCGTGTCTTTTGCCAGTTTCTGTCAAAGATACAGTCGTACAAGGTTTTTTTTTTTTTTTTTTTTTTTGTTTTTTTTTATAGTTTTGTCTAGTCGGGGAGACTCGAGCTTTATTAGTTGCAAATGCTAGCAAATTATGAGACTTAAATGAACAATGATAGTTTGAATGGAAGGCGCTGTTGTTTTGTGAGATGCTTGGAGTGTAATCACTTTTAGTCACACTCGTGGAGTTTATGTAGAGACAACTTTGGCCTACTTGCCAGTTGCCAGGTGGTTGAAAGTCATTAGTCATTATTTGTCGCCGTTCTACATACATTTGTCTCGGTTGTTATGAATGACGATAAGGGAAAATTGCAGATGCCATGCCAATGGAAGTTAATAGGTTACATTAGGCATGTTAGA
Organism: Volucella zonaria; assembly: GCA_963966105.1. Lineage (NCBI taxonomy): Eukaryota > Metazoa > Arthropoda > Insecta > Diptera > Syrphidae > Volucella > Volucella zonaria. The sequence continues at coordinate 110,909,762 of OZ014534.1, forward strand.
AAGGCATGCTGTTCCACTTACTTGCCTGTGTGGAGTTTGAAGTCCTTATGTTTCCACTGAGGGAACTTCAGAAAATAGGAATATAGTGACTCTTCCGAGTACGACTTTACTTGCTTAATCCTGATGTGTAAAGCATGAAACCTTTCATGAAACCGCAACTATCAAGAAATGATACTACAAGAGTCGGCTGGAGGCAAAAACGTGATGGAAAATGGTTTTTCAATAGGTGCACCCTATTTTTCCAATAAGGGTTTGCAGAACGCAGGTATAATTCTTGGGATTTATGTTCCAGATTGTGTACCATTTGAATGTGAAAAGGTATGCGCTCCAACAACGTTTACGTATCATGCAAATTTTTATTGAAACTCACTGTCAGTTACGACACGTTACGTGCCTTAACTTGTATTTTTAGCCGTTGTAAACATCCCGATAAGGGAAAAATTGAGTGCTTTGTGGACAAATTCAAATCGACTTATTCAGCCATAATGACGCGGCGAAACGTCAAAGGTGAAGAGAATATTGTGCGAGAGTCAGTATGTCGAAATAGGCCATGTCCAGCCGAACAACTATCGGAGGTCCTAGACTGCTCCAAAGCAGATGTTACCGCCATCCGAGAAATTCAATGGGATGGTCCGCATGAAAAGAGGATGAGAAACTGCGATTATTATCGACAGCAAGAGCGGCGCCTATTTGGATGCGGATTTATTGTTAGAACCAGACTTAGGCGAGAAGTCTTGCGTTTCAAACAATCCGTATTAAGGTTAAATTTTCCAGCAGTAGCCTTATATCCTCCCACAGAGGAGAAAGATGTCGACACCAAAGAATACTTCTACGAACTCTAGGACTAGATTTACGAGCAGTGCCTCAGCTATGACATTAAAATTGTCCTCGGGGATTTTAATGCAAAGCAAACATTTTCGTTTCGCATGCTACGAGTATTTCCACATCTCGATATTCACAAGTGGACTTGGAGAACTCCTGATCAATCAATCCTCAGCCAGATTGACCACATTGCGATCGACGTACGACACTACTCCAGTAGTATTATGGATGTCCGAACGTTCCGAGGACATCGACTCGGATCATTACATTGTTGTAGCTCACAAGCTAATACTGTGAGGAAGTTTGATCTTGGACGACTACAATCGTTACAGATCGCAATATCCTTTTCCGATGGAGTCTATCTTAATCTCTCGCAACCAGGATCAAGTAACGAATACCAGTGGTAACATTGCTAGAAACCCATTAAAGATGTCGCCCCTGATGTGCTGGGTTTAACTCCTGATTTGACGACGAGTGCCGGCAAGAAAATGCAGCTAAGCAAGAGGCATACACAACAGCATTGCATAGAAGGACTAGAGCTGCTCTCAAGTTGTACGAGCATAAGAGTAGAGGCGAGCACCGGCTTCTTAGGAGGAAAAAAAGGAGCTACTTCAGGAACGAGATTCGGAAGTTTTACCAAAACGTGGAAATAAATGCCCCAAAGCGAAGCCTGTAGAGACGAACAAGGGATCATAGTGGGAAAGTCGCAGTCGATGCTGAGAATTTGGAAAGAGCACTTCTGCAAATACCGATGTCAGGCAGAATGAACCTTCCAACCTGGAGGATGTAGACCAACAACTCCGTCCACACGACCCGAATGAAGTGAAAAGATGGCAATATCTAAGCTTAAGTCCAACAAAGCTGCTTGGACGGATAGCCTGACTGCCGAGCTCTTCAAAGAGGCGGGCGATGACTTACTAAGGAGCATACACCAACTCGTCTGTAAAATATGGTCGGACAAAAGTATGCCCGATGAGCGGAGGCTCAGCATGATTTGTCCGATCCTCAAGGAAGGAGACCCTCTGAAGTGCCCAACTGTCTTCTTAACATTGCCTAAAAGATTCTATCTGCCGTATTGTGTGAATGCCAGAAACTGTCCGTCAACAACCTGTTTGGTCCATATCAGTGTGGCTTTAGGCCAGGAAAGTCTACCATCGACTAAGTATTCACACTACGGCAAATCTTGGATGGAAGTGTGCAGGATGTTCAGCAAATATTAATGGCCGGCAGCCAGCGCACCTAAAAGTGCCGCCACATCTTCAAAACGATGTTCCAGATGACATCAAGCAAGGTCGCAGGAAAAAAGAAGCAATTGCTTGGAGGAGGAGAAATTGTTGCGTGATAAAAGCAATCAACTCGACCTGAAACAGAAGTACGAAATTCTTGCTCAGGACTCCGATGACGAGGAAGGTGATGATGTCAGCCACTGCCAGCAAACGCGGCAACAACAACACCATAAAAACAACAGCTGCAGCTGAAAATGAACGGAGAAGAAATACCAGATGCGCCACATGTAAGTAAAACATTTCAACTTTCTTCCACCCAATTAGCGGCGAGACACGCCATTCCGAAAGACTTATGTTACCTGTGCTCAGCGGCAACCCTGAAGAGTACAGATCTCGCTCTGTTTTCAAATGGCGAAAATTTGATCCGACTCCAAAGGAGCCTTCGTGGAAAAGCAATGGAAGCTGTCAAACATTGGCTTATGCCCCCGAATGCTGTTCAGACGACCGGAGCACATCATACACGCAGTGATTACCAAGGCCAGGAACATGACACCTCCAAAGGCTGAAAAACTAGACTTATTCATTGAATTTGCCTCAGCAACCAAAAACGTATGTGCAACGATGGAATCCACGAACTTCACAAACAACCCCACGCTTTTAAAGGAATTCGTCGAGAAGCTATCACCACGTCTTCTACTGACTTGGGCACTTTGCTTGATTTTAGTAATTGGCTTTACGACAGTAACAATGAGAAGCGTGCAACTTCGTCTACGTGGTACGCACTATTTGGCAAATAGAACCAGCAGTGCACGGCCAGTTAGGAGCTACAGAAAGTGCGGCTTATGCCAAGCCGATCATTTAGTTGTTAACTCTCGGAAAGATGGCAAATGTTACGCCAGTACAATTCGTGTCGCTTATGTCTGGGAAGATATCTATATTCGCACTGTAAGGCATCAAAATTCTGCGAAATTGCTGGATGCCAAGCTAAGCACCATCCCTTCCTGCACAATTATGCGAAGACTACACCAGCCACCAGTGACGCTTCGACAAACGCAGTTGTATTTACTCATGAGGCACAAACCAAGTTCAGCAAAGTAGTTTTGGGAATACTACCAGTGACGTTGTGCGGCAATGGGAAATCAGTTGATGCATTTGCGATTTTATATGGAGGATCGTCCTTAACACTTTTGGACGAGGAATTGATTGGCAAATTAGCGCTTTCGGTAAGAACGGCGGAACTGTGCTTGACGTGGACATAAGACAACACACCCACTGAAAGTAGTTCACAACTTGTTTCTCTTGGAATTGCAGGAAGATGTGATGGCAGTCGTAGATATCAGCTAAACAATGTGCGTACTGTCCGCAGCCTGGATCTGCCAACCCAAACAATTTCTACTCAGATTTTGGCGAAGCAATATCCGTATTTAGGGGGTCTACCTATTCCATCATTTCAACAAGAGCAACCGAAAATGTTGATAATTGGAAACTGGGTATTCCGTTAAAAGTCTTTGAGGGCATATGATCACGAGACCCAAACCATGGCCCTGATACATGGAACAAAAATGAAGATACTACAGATTCATTTCGACTGCTTGTGTGTGAGTGCTGACAGAGAACTCCACCAACACATTCCTACCCAGCAAATAGTCTCCGCCGAGGAAAAATGAGCAACGAAGATCTTAAAAGATACCTGCTTACGCATCGATGGACACTTTGAAGCAGGCCTATTATTGGAATTCGATAATGTTTCCCTACCAAGTGGCACGCCGCCGATTTCATCACTTGCAAAAAAGGATCGGAAGAGATGAAGAGCAGATAACAAATCTGGCAGCAAAGGGATATGCGAAGAAGTTGACGATAGAAGAAATGAACATCAGACACGAACGAGTTTGGTATCTGCCGATTAGACTGGTTTGGGACACAGCAGCGAAATGCAAGGGACTGCATTAAATGATTTTTTCTTGAATGGCCCCGACCAGCTGGTACCCTTGACAACGGTCTTGTGTGGTTTTCGTTGTGGCAAGATTGGTATTTGTGGAGACATTGCCGAAATGGTCCATCAGATGCGAGTCCAAGAGGCATTTCTATGGAGTTCTGCGGATGACTTGAAGACTCCTAACGTCTTCGAAATTAATTTTATGACCTTCGGGGCGGCTTGTTCACCATTATGAACTTCACAGGCACCAAATCGAGGGTAGTGGAGGCTGTACTTGAACGCCACTATGTTGATGATTTCATAGATACGAGTACGAGTGTCAAGACTAAAGCGGAAGCAATTCAACTTGCGGAAAACGTCAAGTACTCGTATGTCCTTCAAAATGCTGGGTTTCACATTAGGAACTGGATATCGAATTCGGCGGCCGTACGTGTAGCACTTGAAGGACACAGCGATGGACCACATAACAAAACATTTGGTGTTAACGAAAAGGTCTTGGGACTTTATTGATGCACATCGGCGGATGGTTTCACTTTCGTCCTAAAGCTTAACCGGCTCAAACGGGATGTTTTCCCCAAAAGGGCAGTGCTGACCAATCGTGAGATCCTTCAAATTCTCATGTCCCATAATCTCGTGTGCATCAATATACAGGGTTCCAATAGGGACTCCCAACTTTGACAGTTGATATCGGCCATATTGTTGAAGCTACATCTGCCTAATTGGCTGGCATTTATTCAGTCTGTTTTGCCAAATCATCATGGAAGGACATAGCGTCCAGCAACTTTATCAAAATGGGTGTTCTGTTCAGGCCACGTTCCGCGCGCTTCGCCCATTTTACGCTCGCCATAATCGTCCTACCGAGAGGACTATTCGCAGTATGGTGGATAAATTTGAGTCCACTGGTTCAGTAAAGGATAAACCAACACACGTACGTCGATGAAACGTAAGATCTGCCGAAAACATCGCCCCTGTCCGTAAGAGTGTGCAGGAGAATCCGAGGTAGTCGCTCACAAGAACTCGGTCTTTCGCAGACCACAACTTGACGAATTTTGCCAACACACCCGGAAGCTGAAAGTAAAACGACCATAGACAACGACGTGTGTTCGCTGAATGGGCTCTGGAGCAGTTGGAAACTGACCCTAATTTTCATGTTCAGCGATGAGGCCCAGTTCTGGATGAATGGGTACGTCAACAAACAAAATTGTCGAATTTGGAACGATACCAATCCACATGAAATCCAAGAGCGTTCAATGCATCCCGAAAAAGTCACTGTTTGGTGTGGATTTTGGGCTGCCGATGTCATCGGTCCATATTTCTTTGAGAACGATGTTGGTCATTACTGTTAACGGCGAGCGCTATAGGTCGATGATTACCAACTTCTTTTGGCCTGAGTTGGATGATATGGACGCCAGCGATATGTGGTTTCAACAGGACGGCGGTACGTCCCACACAGCTCATGCCACATTGGAAATTCTGCACGAACGATTCGAGGGCATGGTCATCTCACGTGGAGGTGATGTGAACTTGCCACCGAGATCGTGCGGCTTGACCCCGTTAGACTTTTTCCACAACCACAGCGGTCCTCAAAGCCAACATAACCCATGCCATTGGTCAAATTTAGCCTGATCTATGCGCCGGAGTCATGGAAAATTGGACATTTCGGATGCGCGGCACCCAGAGGAGTCGCGGCGGACATTTGAACGATGTGACATTCCATACATAATGGCATCGATAGGCCTTTCGAACGAATAAAAAATTTAAAGATAGGAACCGCTTAATGAAAGACCCTTTATTACTGCAAGAGAGAACTAATTGGTTGGAACACGAACTGCCTGTAAGCACGGTGGAAAGATGGTTACAGTGGAGAACGCTACTGTCCAAAGTGGCGGAGGTACAACTTCCAAGGTGCTACACTCAATTACTGAGCCAAGCAAATGTGTATGGGCAGCTGCAAGGGAAGATGCATACGCAGCTGTATCTTACTTCCGGATCGAGTGCCAAGACAACATCGATGTTGCTCCTCAGCGTCCAATATCAGTTCCTCATCTAGAACTTCAAGCAGCAGTAGGATACACGATTAACACCTTTGATCTGCAGTTCACACAAGTTTGCGATAAAGCAAAGGTTCTTGTTGACTGATTCCAAAACTGTAGCTGTGAGGAGACCCGTATATTTCAGCAATTCGTCATGTTCAGAGTCGGCGAAGTCCGAGATGCATCGCAGATTTTCAAGTGAAAATGGATTCCCAGCAAGCCAACATAACTGACAAGGGCACGAAATGGAAATCACCACCAGTGGATGGTTCAGCGATCCAGTGTTTTTGCGGCACTCACATACTGAGTAGCCTCAATCACCCAGAATAACTGGCACCAACATAGAAGTCCGACGGTCTATGCTGCATATTACAGAAGCATCAAGCAGTAGCGTGGTTGACGATTCCCGCTTCAATAAATGGGCAGTAGGAACGAGTACGTATCGTTCCTTAGCTTATGCGATCACTTTTAGAGAAGTCATAAGATTTAGGGTGAAGGGGAAGCACACTATTAGCACCAGGGTGACCTCGGAGGTGATCAGGCGATCGCAAGCGGCACTATATCGTCAAGCCCAATTTGCAGCTCACTGCAGAGAAAGCTGTTCGTCTATCAAGACGCACATAGTCTAACTACGAATTCCTGCAACATATGCCTGAAGAACTTTACAGAGCGGCGAGGAATGCCGCTCGAAGTTTACTGTGACAATGGCACGAATTTTCGAGGGGCGAAGAAAGAACTTCCACAAGAACTGGCAATTTGGATCAAGTGGCTTACATCTGCTCCACATATGGGTGGCGTCTGTGGAAGTCTGGTGCGCTCGGTCAAATGTGTTTTACACCGCATTATTCCGAGTAATAAGCTTGGCGACGAAACCCTGCGAAGTAGAAAACACCATCAATGCGAGGCCCCTTACGTTTCTGTTGCTGGGATCTACGGAAGGCGAGGCACTAATGCCCAATACAACGGAGAGAGAGCAATTGGAAGTATTCTCAAATAATACCTGCGCTGGTTTGGAAGAAGTGCATCGAGACAGACGAGCCAAATGGTTTGAGAAGGGAGACCTGGTGCTTATATGTAGTTGACGAACATCTTCCCAGGAATTGCTGGCCGAGGGGCATTGTGGTCAACACAGTGGTAGCTCAGGACGGACAAGGAGAAGCGGACTTTTTGAGCTTCCTGCGGCTAAGCTCGCTGTCCAGGATGTTGAACCCACTAGCGACTGGAGGACTAATACAACCACGAAGGGAACTTCAGATCCGCTTACTGGAGGGAGTGTTGCCGCCACCTAAGACTACAATACGACAGCGAAGACATCTGTTGGCGATAGTATGAAAATGGAGAAATGACATCGCTCGGCGCCTTCAACGGACAAAGCAAGGTGTGACATTCTTCTTCGTTTTTTTTTTTTTAAAGGGTAACCAGATAGCAATAATGATTCTTCCAATTGGTATGCTTCAACAGCTGTCAAAGTTACCAATGACATCCAGCTGTCAAAATATTCATTATGGCTTCAGTGCGCAGGCAATTCGTCGCACCGTGGAAAAGTTTGAGTGTGAGTACACTCTTTTAGATCTCATGCCACCAGTCAAAGAGAGATTGGTGCGAAATAAAGAAAACCTAGCCGCCGTAGCGGCCAGTATCGAAGAAGGCACAGAAACGTCGATTCGGCGCCGATCAGCTGAATTGAGCTTCGCTAGAGAGCCAACCCGGCTTATTTTCTAGTTGGATTGGGCCTACATCCATATAAGATTGTGCTGATGCAAGAATTGAAGCCGGACGACCATAGACAACGCCGTAAGTTCGCTAATTGGGTGCTGGAAATTTTGCCCGGAGATCCGGATTTTAGCCAAAGGATCATCTTCTCGAACGAGACCCATTTTTGGATCAGCGGCTATGTCAACAAGCAAAATTGCCGTTATTGAAGCGAACACAATCCACACGTGTTCGGCGAAGCATCAATGCATCCACAAAGATTGACTGTTTGGTGCGGTTTATGGCATGGCGGCATCATCGGATCTTGTTTCTTTCGAAATGAGGAAGGAGACATCGTTACCGTCAATGGTCTCAGGTATAGAGCGATGTTAATCGACTTTCTGTGGTCAGAGCTTGACAACACCGATATATCCCAGCTGTGGTTCCAACAAGATGGCGCTACATGCCATACAAGTGACGCAACGCTCTAAGTTGTGAAGCAGAAATTTGGCGACTGTGTCATCTCATGGCGATCGTTCATCAATTGGCTGCCGCGATCATGCGAATTGACTTCTCTCGATTATTTTCTCTGGGTCTACGTCAAGTCCTTAGTCTACGCTAACAAGCCAACCACTTTGGACGAGCTCGAACGCAACATTCAACACGCTATTGCCGGAATTACGCCGCACATAGCGATTTGCTGGGTGTTTTAGACCGTCGGCCGGAATGTCGGTACAAGCCACTTTCCTTTCATCAGCAAATGCATCTTTCAGAAAAGGTAAAGGTCGCGCAGTGCCAAATCATGCGAATACGGGGAGTGCTTGACAGTTAAAATGCGATTTGCAGCCGATCGATGAGATGGCGTATTATCGTGCAAACAAACGCAACCTTCCTTCTGGCCGAATACGGTACACCAAACGCTTCATAACACAAAGATAGAATTGTGCATTAACTGCTTGGCCCAGTGGAGCGAACTCTTTGTGGAAAATGTCCTTGGAATAGTGAAAGCAAATCAACATTGTCTTCACTTTTGACTTCTCCAAAGGAGATTTTTTGCATTTTGGCTCGTCTGGCGCCTGGATCATACTGGAAACACCACGTTTCATTACCAGTCACAATGCTGCAAAGGAAGTTTTTGTTCTTTTTGGCCCCCTTGATGATGCCCTTCGACCAATTTTCGGTCGAGGCTCATTTTTGTACGGTTGACACAAGCTGACAGTATCAGACGCAATAACCCCGTTTCTATTCGTCCAAATGTCATGAAATGACAGCACATCAGTGAAGGATACACCTTTCTAAGGCACGTTATGGCCAGTATTCCTGTTTAATTTGGAACGGACTTTGTACATTTGTGTGACCTACGATCCCATCTTTGTTGATGGACTATGCAGAAGAAGATTCAAGGGCCGTTTAGAGGCATGGATCTAATCAGTAGTTTAGAATCCATCCCACAAGGACAACGCAGTATGTGAAGACCTTATCTAACGTAGCGTAGTTGAAAGGGGATCTCGTCAAACTCGATGTGCGTAACTAGTATCAGCTAGCTAGAGAGGCATGTCGGTTAAGACCCCGGACTATCCCGGCCAACAAAAGGAACACTTTTCATAATTAGCCTGGCTTCAGACAGCCTGTGCTGGTCTGCGTGAGGCTTGGAATTCCACTTCCATCCATCAAACTAAGAGTCGAACTCATTCAATGTACGCCGGAGCAGAAGTGCAAAAGTCTATGAGTCAAAGGCCTCCAAAAGCGGCCCAAATATTCAGTGATTTCTCGTTGAAATTACAAAGGAAGACAATAGGACTATAGTCTTATCCCACCCAGGCGAATCCTTTTACTCTCAAACTATCAACCCATTCAATTGGAGAAAGAAAAACTCACGAAACTCGTGTCCCAAATCTTCTGTGCCCCAGTGTACTCGTAGTATGTGTGCAAGCACGATACTCGTACTCGTACTCGTACTCGTACTACTACGAGTGCAAACGCCATTGATTGCATGCGTAGGTTGCACCTGGTGGACAACAACACCACCTCCACCACCCCCACACAGCGCACAAGTTTATAGTAAAAGTTAAGACTTGCTACCTAGCTACGAAGGAAGATAAGTAGGTGTGCACTCCTACTGCTGCACCAGATGCTCCCGTGCTACCGTGCTCCCGTGCCACCTTTACTTTACTTCACTGCCAGTGTCAGTTGCTGTGTTTTCTATTTTCCGTTTCTCATTTCGATTTTCGGCTTTTCCTTTTGCACACAAAACGAAAACGCTCTGCTCGCTCCCAAAATACGTAATTTGTCCGTCGTCGTTCCGTTTGTCTTCTGTTTTTTTTCCGATTTGGAGTTTCCACACATTGCATTCGCCTTGGCCGTAATTTCGCAACCAAAGCCGACCGACAACAGACAACAGACAACAGACAGCCGACAGTCGATAGATCAAACACATGTTCTCTATGCGCCTTCATTCGTGTTTCGTAACTTCATTCTTTCTCAACCCCCGACACCCAGATAGCGGCATCACAAACGACCACTACGAATCTGAAATCTGAAATGTGGAATCGGAAAGAGGCACGCATTTGTGGCAACATCATAATTCTCTGGAATTTTATCAGATTTCTAGAGTACTTACCTTATTCGTCTACCTCTACTGCCGACTGATGGCGACGCTCTTCCTTCGATTCTGCCCCTGTTTCGCTGCCTTGAGGGCTTGAGGGTGTTTGTTTTGATTTGCACTCGAATAATCCAAAGTGAAACTTGCGATTACGATTACGAGCACAAGTCCTGCCCGTGGGCGCTTCAACCCGTTCACTCCGGCTACCCCCAGAGCACAAGCACGACGGCAAACTACAAACAAACAAAAAATAAAAATAAACAAAACCAAAACGGAAACAACAATAGAAGGAGAAAATCGAAAACTCCGCCGTGGAAATTTGGCTGATTTGATTTTCACTTCTTTTTGACACTTTTCGGGTAGACTTTGACACTTTGCGTCACAGTGGCGGGGGTAAAAACAACCAAACGCAAACGAACCTCGGACGCGAAGCGAGTGGAATTTTTCGCGTTGCTTTTGCACTTTTTCTTCTTTTCTTTCTTGTTACACGCAAAACACTTCGCAAATCGATGGGGAACTTGTATCTCTTAATGCGATTCGAAAATCTCGGGGGGAAATTGGGCGAATTATCTTCCGAAATGAAAAGCGAACGACGAGTGGTTTATTGGGGAAGGGTATTACAATTGGAGGCGATGGATTTTTGTTGGAACCTTCGCTGTGAAAGTGAGGAAAACAATTTGTCGCTCCGACGACACGGCCAAGACAAAACTTTACGCACTCTAGGTCGACGGCAGTTTGACATCAAACAACACAAATTCTTCGACTAAAGTGAAATGTCAGATTTTTCGGAATAAACATGGCGTTGATACACTGAACTCGGCTTGTGTTTTTGCTGTTAGTGGTGTGTTTCGATTCGTGGTGAGTTAATGGGAGTGTTACATTGAGTTTTCTTGTGCTGCGGTGATACTGTTAATTCGAAGAAATATTTTATATTGAAAATTAAATTATTCGATTTATATTTGACAGAATGGTTTTATTGTTTTTGCTTAAATCATTAGATGTAAAAGAGAATTTTAGTTTTTTTGTTTTTATATAAGAATTCAAAATAATCTTTTCTGACTGCCTCGCCCATGCTATTTGCGGAAGGAATTTTCAATAGACTTACGTCATGGGTTGAAAATAAAACTTTTTTCGCGAGTTTAGAAAAAAGTTATCAACTAATGAATATAGCAGGGATTTACAAAAAGAAAGGCAAAAGCTGTATGCATTTCTCGCAGATTTCCGAGCTTTAGATAGTGTACGGCAGGAAGCAATTTTTTACAAGCTGTTCAAAATCGGGCGCTCAACAAAAGTCATCAATATTTTAAGAGCGATGTACAAAAATAATATGGCGTACTTTTGGGATCAACCTATTGGAAGAGCGATGGATGTAAGGCAAGGATGCACTCTAAGCACATTGTTGTGCTTAAGAAAAAGAATTTAAATAAAACAAGAACGGTGTGAGATATAAAATTGATTCGGGCTTTATTCTGAAGCTACGTTCATGCCGGCAACCCGGCTTCGATGGCAGTGCTTCAAGCGGTCGGTCCAATTTTTGTTGACCCGGTCCAATATGTGCGGCGTTATTCCGGCAATAGCGTGTCGAATGGTGGCCTCGAGCTCGTCCAAAGTGGTTGGCTTATTAGCGTAATCGAGTGGTGTTAAATCGCCAGATCGCGGCGGCCTATTGATGAACGCTCGCCGTTCGCCAAATTTCTCCTTCAAAACTTCGAGCGTTGCATCGTTTGTGTGGCATGTAGCGCCGTGTTGTTGGAACCACAGCTCGGATATATCGATCTTGTCGATAACTGAGACCATTGACGGTAACAGTGTCTCATTCCTCATTCCGAAAAACCGCACCAAACATTCAATCATTGTGGATGAATTTATTCTTGGCCGAACACTTGTGGATTGCTTTACCTCCAATAACAGCAATTTTGCTTGTTGACATAGCCGCGGAGTCAAAAATGGGCCTCGTCTGAAAAGATGATTTTTGGTCAAAATCCGGATCTCCGGACAACATCGTCTATGGTCGTCCGGCTCCAATTCCTGCGTCAGCATAATCTTAAACGGATGTAGGCCCAAATCCAATCGCAAAATAAACGGCGATATTCGATATTTCTGGATCTTCTTCGATACTGTCTACGTTTTCTTCATTTCCCACCAATCTCTGTCTGGTTGGTGGCTTAGGGTCCAAAAGAGTGTACTCACGCTCAAACTATTCCACGGTGCGACGAATTGCCTGCACACTGAAGCCGTAATGAGAAAAACATCTTCTACGGAGAAAAAAGAAAGAGCACGAGAAGCGCGCGATCGAGGAAATAGAGAGGTGCGAAGGAATAATGTTCCGAAGTTTTACCAAAAGATAAAAAGAATGTGTCAGGGTTATAAGACCCGAATGGCAACCTATAGAGCTGAACAAGGAAACCTTTTAGTAGAGTCACAGTTGGTGCTGAGGATATCGAAAAACGATTTCTACAGACTACTAAACGCCGAAGACGACATAAATTCTGTTGTCAGGCAGAGCGAACCATTCAAATTGGCGATGTAAGTCAAGAATACTGTCCACCCGACCAAAATGAAGTGAGGATTGCTATATCTGAAGTCGAACAAGGCTGCCGGCCCGGACGGCCTACCTGCCGAACCATTTAAGGCAGCAGGAGATGACTCGGTAGAGAGCATACACCAACTTATTCCCAAGATTTGGTCGGATGAATGTATGCCTAATGAATGGAACCTCAGCATCGTTTGCCCGGTTTACAAGAAAGCAGACCCTGTATTCTTAAACTGCTTAATATTGGGATACAAATCTTGTCTGCCGTATTGTGCGAGCGCCTGAAATTATTTGTCAACAATCTGATTGGACCCTATCAGCGAGGTTTTAGGCCCGGTAAGTCCACAATTGACCAAATATTCATACTACGGCAGATCCTGGAGAAAACCCAAGAAGTTCAGATCGGTCGCCTTTTTATCGATTTTATAGCCGCATATGACAGCATCTACAGAGACGAGCTATACAGAGTCGTGTCTAGTTTTGGCATCCCTGCTAAACTCGGCCGTTTCTGCAGGATGAGATGGAGAAAGCTCGCTGCTGCATCAACTTGAGAACTTTGATGTCAAAAAAGCATTTAGGCAAGGCGACGCGGTGTCATGTGACTTCTTCAACATCATACTTGAAAGAATTGTGCAAAACCCACAACCCAACACACGAGGTACGATCTTTCAAAAGTCTGTTCAATTGCTTGCATACGCCGATGATATTGATATTATTCGTAGAACACAGCGAGCTGTCACTGGTGCGTTTCCGAGTATAGGAACAGAAGCGGCAAAAATAGGTCTAGCGGTAAACGAGGGCAAATCAAAGTATATGCTGTCAACAAGAAGATACACCCAACATCGACGAATCGGCCAGAGTGTCGCAAGCGACAGCTACAACTTTGACTTTTTCTACCTCGGCTCTGCTATCACATCTGAAAATGATATCTCTTCAGAAATCAAACGAAAAATAAGTCAAGCGTTACTTTTTTGGGCTGCGAACACAACTGTGTAGTAAGGCCCTTGCAAGCCCAGTCCTGCTCTATGGTTCTGAAGTGTGGGCCCTTTCTAAAGCGGATGAAGATATCCTTGGTTCGTTTTGAAAGAAAAATTCTTTGTAAGATATTTGGTCCCGTATACGTAGACGGGTTCTGGAGGAGACGATTCAACGATGAACTCTACGAGCTGTAAAACGACTTCGACCTGTTCTAAAAACTGCACATTGGGCATTTGAGATGGCTGCAGTCAGTTAGCCAAAGACTGCGCTAATTTGTGGAGACTTATTGGTTGAGGCTCTGGTCCACACTGGACTGTAGCGCCGCCTAAGTAAGTAAGTAAGTAGAGTTAGCTACATTTGCAGACTTTAAAGCCATTCTACGGACACTCTAGTTTGAATTACCTCGTGAATGAGGCCAATGATGCTGATATTTTCGCATTTGGAGTGATCCACTTATTTTTCTTTTGGCCTCTTTTTGAGCCCGCCTGGAATCTAAGCCTCTATTGCTTTTTGGACCCAATTTTCCAGTGACCTTCGTTAAACATGGCAAAACCAGCTCATTTGCTCATACTGTCGTATATAAGAAAACCCTGCAGTTTAAGCGGCACATTTCTGCTACGAGTACAAAATACAGCGGAGTTTTCGTGCCAATTAATCCACCTCACCACGGACTCTATGTGCGACATCTACACCGCATCTGTTAAGAACATCGCATCTGTTAAACTTTTCGCATTTGGATACGATGACTTCTTCTGACCAGATGTCGGGACTTGGGTTGGCTACTTCGGAAAAACGGCAATGCAGATCTTAGTAAGATTCATTACCAGTTGTCTTCCAGCGCCTTTATCCGCTTATTAGTAATACCTTGAAGGGGTGTCACGTCGCTCCCTATATAGGTCAAAAGAAGATATGGACATAAGTTATATTTTGCACGACATTAAAAAGCAGCAGACTTTGTACACTACTTTCGCGCACTCCAACTTTAACTTCGAATTCTCCTGCGATTCCCGCTGTCATTCTTACATATGTGTCAGGTACATATTGAGATCTTAGCGCCCTCTAAATAAGATCCGCGCTGTCTCATGCAGAGTAGCCATTGAAACTCGACACTGGTGTCCGAGCGCGTTGTCTTGCAGGAGCAGGACACCATTGGCCAATTTTCCTCTTCGTTTTTCTTTAATAGATTCACGCAAACCCTTCAGAATTGTAAGGTAGGATTCGCGTGTTATGAAAACACCCTTTTTCTTATAGTCGATGAGTAGGATTCCCTCGATATCTCAAAAAATGGTCGCCATAATTTTCCTGGCCGACTGAGACATTTTGAACTTCTTTGGCGGTGCTGAAACTTTTTTATGCTACTACATGCAGTCTGGTTTGGTTCATAGTGGTGTACCCACCTTTCATCCCCGGTAACGATCCGGCCCTCCGTCTATGTCGTTACTGCAGAGGGCCAAAAACCTGCGCGAACACGCAGCGCGCTGTGCTGAAATTTGTCATGCAGAGGTGATCGTGAAGGATCTTCAAAATGGTTGTATCCGATACTCCAGTCATTTCTGCTAACTATTTCTTCTTGAGTCGAGTATTTTTCAGCATCTCACCATGTTATTGAATGGAATCGGAAACCACTTAAACCCAAGATTTCCAATTGTCACCCGAGGGTGGTCCGATTCGGAGGGTGTGTTGTCAGGTCCAACTGCTAGGCCAATCCATGTTATAGGACAGTCAATAGTATCCCGATCAATCGCCACGCAAGTCCACTATAAAGTTCCCTTCTTGCTTAATAAATAGCGTATTTGGTATAGCGAGGCAGGCAGCTTCTCGTTCCAAAACAGTTTCCTCCATGTAGTTTGATTCTCCAACGTGTCCGTTTAAATCTACGCCGATGAAAAGCATTTCTTCCCTTAAGAGTTCATCAAAAACTATTTCTGATTGTCCACCTCCTACTTGCGAGGCATAGGCTTTAACATTATTCCACGTTTCGTGTTCAATTATCTGTTTCATTGTCGTAAGTCGGTCGTTTATTTTTGAAACTCTTACGACTTCTCCTAGAATCTGAGCTACCAAGATTTTCGAATTTTGTTTTGTTGCGCACAATTTCGTTGCAAGTTGAAGTAGCGGACCCAGTTTTCGACACTTCGCCACTTAATTCCGTGAACGCACATTAACACTGGCATAATACGTTTTCTAATTCGAAACGTTTGCTTTTCATTGCGCCAATGCTACAGCTTGCGAGCTTCGTACTTTACTTCTGAAAAGCATCAGATTGCTCGCCTCTGGAAACCCTCGAGCCCTGAAATGAAGTAGCCAGTGGGCTAGTCTCGGCACCCTCAAAATTTATATATTAAATGTGGTGGCTGGGGTAAAATTTCCAATATTTTCTGGACGATTTACCTTTTCGTGATGAAAGACTCATCCCTTTCTGTTGCCTAAAGATGAGTGCTTATCCTGAACTTCGATGTTCAATATACAAACTGAATATAATAACCAACAAGCATCTCCAGCCAACTCGTTAGGTAGCTACCTCCAGTTTGTACCCTAAGTTGGCTGGGGTCTCCTTCTATTTCCATGCTCCATCTGAGTCGCGGTTTACCTCCACTTCAATGTCCTTCGGTTGAGTGATTCGAAGATTTTTCGGACCGGTGCATTGATGTCCCTCCGTTCTGCATTTCTCCATGACACAGCCACCCCAGGATCTTCACTCTTCTGGCTAAGGCGATGTCGCTGTACAGCCCGTACAGATCGTTGCTGTATCTCCTCCTCCACTTACTGTTAATACAGACGGGACCGGACCGGACCCCGAAGAACGTTCCTGCCAAGAGCCCACTCATCCATTTTTGATAAAGTCCATACCTCTGTGCCATGGGGCAGGAGTAGGATTATAAAAGTCTTACACAATAGAGGGTCACTTTTGTTGTTCGAGAGAGGGCTTTGCTAGTCGATTGTCTTCTTAGCTTCTTAGCCCAAGGAAGCAGCCAGTGACAAGGGTTATTCTTCGTTGCTCTCAGCGTATCTCAGCGCCGTTGGTGCGGTTCTCTGAATTGATAGCGGGGCCTAAGTAGACAAAGTCCTTAACTACCTCCAATTTATATCCGTCGAGGGTGACGTTGGTATTACGAGTAGGTATCCTTTTTTGTTGACAGCATTTACTTGGGCTTGCCAACATTGACCGTTAAACCTATTTTCGCCGTTTTCATCACAATACTCTGGGAAGCACCACGGACATCACGCTGCTTTCTTCCCATGATGTCACTATGCGTATGCGAGCTCATGGGTTTTTTCTAAGATGTGCTGACGAACGGCTTCAGACATTCACATAATACGGCAGATAGTATCTTGCAGGCGAGGTTCAGAAGACTTGTGCCTCTGTAGGTCGCGCAGTTCAGAGGGCCTCCTTTCTTGAGGATCGGACAGATAATGCTGATGTTCCATTCATCAGGCATTGGTAAGGACTATACGCATTGGTGTGTGGCCCCTACCAAGTTATCTACCGCCGCTTTGTAGAGCTCGGCAGATAGGCCTTCCGCTCCAGCAGCATTTTTGAACTTAGATATGGCTATCTTCACTTCAGGGTTCCAAATCTCATTCCTGGAGTAGCACCTCTCAATTTTCTCGACCGCGCGGATCTGATGCCCCTCATCTGCTCGTAGAGCTCATGCGCAACTCTAGTCCTTCTATGCAGCTCCACTTTGTATGCCTTTTACTTAGCTGCATGTGATTGCCAGCACTCGTCGTCAAGCCAAGGGTTTCGTTGTGGTGGCCAAGTGAAACCCAACACATCAGAGCCGGCAACGCTGATGGCTTTTTGGCAATGTTGCCAGTAGTCTTCGATACTTGATTCTGGCGGCTTAGGACCTCTTAAGATATTAAGAAAGACTCGATCGCAAAAGGTCTTGTGGCGATGTCTTGCGATTGCAGCCATCCGATGTCAAACTTTGTCACAGTATTAACTTGTCTTTGCGATATTCGGGATATTCGCAACCATACCTTGACTACAACAAGGTAAGGGTTCGAGTCGATGTTGACCCCTCGGAAGGTTCGGACATCCATAATGCTGGAGAAGTGCCTCGCGTCGATCGGAATGTGGTCAATCTGCCTGACGGTTGATTGATCAGGAGTTATCCATGTCCCCTTGTGAGTATCATGATGCAAGAATGCGCGATTGGGATGAATCCGTTATCGGAGGTGATATCGTGCAGGCTATACTTTCCAACAATGCTACCAAAGATGCCCTCTCTTCCTTGTTTTGCATTAAAATAATCATTGAGGACAATTTTAGTGTCCTAGCTGTGGCACTGCTAGTAAGTCTTGTCCAAGACCTCATGGAAGCCATCTTTGGAAGTGTGCTATGCGCACACTAATATTTGGCAAATTTAGCCTTAATACTGTTTTTTACGTGGCGCTCGTTAACATACCGGAAACTCAAGACTTCTTGCCTAAGTCGGCATCTAACTGCAAATCTGCATTCAAATAGGCGCTGTTTTTACCGTCCATAACACTCGTCGTAGTAAATGTTTTGTCCAGCCCAGCCCATCCCATCGCATGTCTTGGATGGCGGTAACATTTGCTTTGCAGCAGTCCAGGGCCTCCGCTAGTTGTTCGACTGCACGTGGCTTATTAAGGGACATAACGTTCCACGTACAGATTGAGGTTCGTTGTCCTTATATCGTTTGCAGGAGTTGTCAAATGTAGATCTGTCCATGTCCGACATTGTTGCTGATTTGTAACTTAACTTTCTTTTGTATTAACAGGCAGTTACCGCGGCGCCACCACTCCCAACCTGGATTATTGATACCCATGGGACGAGGGGTCGGTTAGACCGAAGTCAGTAACCCGTTCGGGAATGTGAGCCCTGCCGTTGGTTTATTAAGGGCTCATCCGCTACTATCGTTTTTCCAAGACTCTAACTTACGAATAGTCGCGGAAATCCTTACGGGCCTGAGTTCCAAATATGGTATGTCGGGGTAGCCCGGATAAAGTCTTATTTAGTTGATTTCACCGTTGATTCCATCTGGGGAATTCATCCGCTGTCCCGTTTATAGTGCTGCTATTTTTGTCTGCTGGTCAGCACCCGCGCTTATAAGTCTAGACAATCTAGTCGGAATGTACATCGACCAGCACCCGATGGTTACCACTTGGAAGTACTCGTGAAATAAGCAGAATTGATGTGTAGAAGCAGTTACAACACTGGGCATCGTCAAGTTGACACCTCTCAGTGTCTACTCTGTTTCTATAGCACCCAACCACCATGGAGAGCGAATCAGTAGGTGCCGGATATAGGCGAAGCTTATGTCAACCATATTGTAGAAGCTTATTGATTGAGGTCCAGCTCCACCCGGACTGTGGCGCCATCTAAGTAAGCAATTCGACGTCACCTCTTTAGAACTGTGCTCAGTCGAAAAGCAGATGTTGTAATACCTCTAGATGGAAAAGTCTGATTCCCCCGTCTGCGTCAGGATATGTACGTGTGGCTTTGCCTGCATATACGAGTACACCATCGAGTTACCCTTGGTGGTGGTGACGCCGATATTGTCCCTAGTTCTCTGAAAAATCTCTTTTATTAGTCAATCGGCACATCAGTCAGTCAATTGATCTACATACATCACTCCAGTGGCTGCGCAATTAATTCATATCATGTCGACTCGCTATAGAATTGTCGAGCAGACAATAGACGAGAATGCCAAGCAAAAGTATCTCCAAAGGAGGCGAAGTTCAAAATCCGTTGAATATCTAAGCACCGCCGCTGGAATATTTTTTGAAATTTTTGGAGAAATAAGAAATCTAGGTATACTTTTGGGCGAACAACTATTTCCAAATTCGTTGCATTCATTTAGGCTATTAAATGTAGTATTTGAAAATTCTGGGCAATTTGAACGGAGCATGGAAGGGTCAGTGCAACACTTTTTGGCCCACACAATACGCCAGTCCAAAGTTCAACAATATTTCTACTAAAAAGACGAGGTTTCATTCGTCGGTTATGTAAGTTATTGGTCGAAAATGATTGTTTTTCTAGGCAGCATAGCAGATACTTGCACACGAGTATACACCGTCGTTGTACTGTGGTCGAGTGTGTTCAAGTCAATCCGGGAACATCAACCAACAATCGACCTCAACAACTTAACATTTCACGCCTCAGCTTGATGGGAATTTTGCACAGAGATCTCGGAGTATTCCCTTACAATGTCCAATTGACTCAGCAATTGAAGGTAAACCATCATCCGCTTCGTTATCGCTTCTTAGTTTGGGCCTTACAGTAGTTGGAATTGGAAGTGGAGTTTGGCCAAAAAATCACTTTCTCTGACGAGACCCATTATCATGTCCGCGGCTATCTTAACAAACAAAATTGTTGAATCTGTAGGTCTGCAAACCCGCACGAGATTGTCGAGAAGCCAATACATCCGCACAGAGTGACAGTTTGGTACGGATCTTGGAGTGGTGGCAATATTGGCCCTGGAAACGTTAACGGTAAGCGGTAGAGAGGCATGATTACCGAATTTTTGTGGGCGAAAATTGAAGACGTGGGTTTGGATGATCTTTGGTTTCCGCACGTTGCCGCGCCATGCCACATAGCCTAGCAATCCCGAACATTGCAACGGCAAGCTGATACTGTGAGGAAATTTAACGTCGGGCGAATACAATCGCAACAGATCGCCAAATTCTTTTTCGATGGAGTCTCCCTTAATCTCTTAAGATCACCTATGCCACCAGCATCAAGCATTCTATGAAGTTATATTGCGGATAGAGATGCCCGAAGACATCTTTCTCGTTGGGTACGCAGACGACATCGCGGCAGTGATAACGGCAAGAGACACTGGAAACACCCAAAGAAAGTTGAACCAAGCCATGTGACGAGCAACCTTCTGGATGGATGAGCACGGTCTTAGTTTGGCAACAGAGAAAACTGAGATAGTCCTTCTGACGAAGAAGAAAATCCAGACACAAATAGACCTCCAAATTGACTCTGAAGTCATTAAGAGCAAGGACGCGGTGAGGTATTTGGGATTGAGGCTTGAGGCTTGAGGCTTGAGGCTTGAGGCTTGAGGCTTGAGGCTTGAGGCTTGACACAAAACTAACTTTCAGGCAACAGATAAAGTAAGCAGCGAAAAGAACCTCTAGAATTACAACATCACTCAGTAGATTAATGGCGAACATAGGTGGTCCAACGCCAAGTAAGCGCAGGCTATTAATGTCGACAACGCATGCCATTCTCCTATATGGAAATGAGATCTGGGCAGACGCGCTTCGGCAAGAAAAGTACCGGAAGCAGATGGCGGCAGTACAAAGACGTGGAGATCTACGCGTGGCTAGCTCTTACCGAACGGTGTCGGAACCAGTCGTCCTTGTAGTCGCAGGAGGAGTCACTGCTCCTCCTAGCGGCACAAAGGAAGTACGTCCACGAAAACAAGGCGGAAATCGGATTGGAAGCGGCAATCGACCAAGCAGAGCAGCAAACGATACGGAAGTGGCAAGAGCGCTGGATCTCAGAAAGCAGAGGAAGGTGGGCAGCGAGACTGATAAGAAATGTGGCTGAGTGGAAAGACCGGAAACACGGGGAGGTCAACTACTTCGTCACCCAGTTCCCCATCGGACGCGGAAATTTCAAAGCCTTTTTACATAGGATCGGCAAAACGGATAGCCCAGCCTGCCAGTACGGCGACTCCCCAGCAGACGACGTACATCACACATTTTTTGCCTGCAGAAGATGGGAAGCCTAACGCACAGCACTGGAAAACAGCATTCATGCCTTCAACCCAGAAAACATAGTGGATAAAATGACCTGAACTGGGGAAGAATTTGCCAGTTTGTGGAAGATATTCTCAGAAGAAAGAAAAGAGAAGAAGAACAATACCGGGAAAGCACGTAAACCCGAAAGGGCGTAGGATCACAGCCCCTTGAAGTAATGCGAAGAGCGGTTCCAGGGGGTTGTGTCAGAAGCCACAGGGTTGGGAGGAGTTTTAGTCAGTATGAATCGAAAGCATGCGGAGAGAGCCGGACACACGGGGATTGGCAACGCCAACAGACCTCTTTATAGTGCGTAAGGCATTTCTCCTCCCCCAAAAAGGAAAAAAAAAAAAATCAAGTATCGAATATCATCAACATCCCCAGAAAGCCATCAGAGATGTCGAGTCTGATGTGCTGGGTTTCATTCCTGGTTTGACGACGAGTGCCGGTAAGGAAATGCAGCTAAGCAAGAGGCGTGCCACGCAAAGCGGCGTTGCATAGAAGGACTAGAGCTGCTCACATGCTGTACGAGCATAATGGAAGAGGCGAAAACCAGCTTCTCAGGCGGAAAAAGAAGGAGGCACTCCAGGAATGAATACTCGGAAGTCTTACCAATAGGGCGAAAAAAACATGCCACGGACGCAAACCCCGAACCGAAGCCTGTAGAGACGAACAAGGAAACGTAGTAGTAGAGTCGCAGTCGATGCTGACGATTTGGAAAGAGCATTTTTGTAGACTGTATAAGGGCAATGGTGAACCAAATACCGCTGTCAGGCAGAATAAACCTTTCAACGTGAACGATGCAAACCAACAATTCCGTACACCCGGCCTGGATGAAGTGAGGACAGCCATATCAAAGCTTAAGCTCTGCAAGCGGCAGACTATGGCGTGGTAAGGAGCATACACTAACTCATCTGTAAAATATGGTTGGACGAAAGTATGCCCGATGAATGGAACCTCAACATTGTTTCTCAGATCCTCAAGGAAGGAGACCCTCTGAACTGCGCCGGCTTCAGAGGCATCAGTCATCTTAACATCACCTGTAATATCTGATCTGCCGTATTGTGAGAACGTCTGAAGTCGTCCATATCAGTGTGGCTTTAAGCCAGGAAAGATCATCATCGACACCATATCCGTATCACGGTAGATCTTGGAAAAACTCATGAACTCCAAATCGATACACACCATCGGTTCATCGATTTTAAGGCGGGCTATACAGAGCAATGCGTAATTTTGACATCCCTGGAAAACTCGCCCATTTGTGTAGGACGGCAATGGAAAATGCATGCTGCTCCATCAAGGTCGGTAAAGAACTCACCGAGACCTTTGATGTCAAAAAATGAGTCAGACAAGGCGATGGGCTGTTATGCGATTTCTTTAACACTATTCACAATCTTTCAAAAGTCCGTCCAATTAGAACCGAGGTGGCTGGGACATGCAGAGCGGATGGACACCAATGCTTCGGCCCGGGAGAAATCCACTTTCTCCTTGAGGCCCAGGTCCACCCCAGACTGTAGCATCACCTTAGGAAAGTAAGTAAGTTTAGTTTCGTTGTCCTGCTGAAATACGAATCCTTCACCAATTAATCTTAGTCCAGAAGTCACAGCGTTTCCTTCCAATATTGTTTTGTATGCCTCCTTATTCATTTTTCCAATCACTCGAGCCAGATCTCCCACTCCACTTGAAGAGAACCATTCCCAGACCATAACAGAATCACCTCCATGCTTGATGGTAGAACCACAGAATCTGGTAGCATCTTCTGTTCAGCACTGCGTTGTACGAAAACTCTCCGTTTTATGCCAAATACCTTGAACTTGGATCCATCGTTTTAGAAGACTCTGTTGAAATCTTCTTCGCTCCAGTCTTTATGCTTTTTGGCCCATTCTATCGTTGTCTGCTTCTTTTGTGGTCGCAGCAGGGGTTTTTGAACAGTAACTCCCCAAATAGTCCAGCATGTCTTAACGTTCGTTCTATGTTTGATCTATTCCACCGCGTATTTCAGATGCAGCTTTCCATCTTCTTCGACACCGAACACGATGGTCCCAATTATACAGAGCCGTATACACGATAGCTTCTTCTTCTGGCCTCCTATGTCATATAAGGGCACAACAATCATATTAATCGGAGCATTGCTTGTCATTAGCTCTCCTCCACGCAGAATCGAAGTGACGAAGAGTTCTTTGTTGAAGAAATCGTAATAACTGATCTGCGTTTGCTCGGTAATGTCCTTTAAATCAACTTGCACCTTGTATTTCGAGTTAGAAGCTTTGAAGTGACTATTTCCACGTTTCACTGCGTGCTTGCAATAATATGTGACACAGTTAGATCAATTTCTTCCGGATCGTGAACTCGGCAATCGTTTTTTAGAGTTCCGTTTATGAATCAGGTTAGGAGTAAGACCAAGTCCATAGTATATCAAAGGCCCGATTTCACACTACCAGCTACTTAATCGCTATCATTTAGAATGCCTTTCATTGCCATTGTGTGTGTCATTCGAAAAGATTCCTGTAGAACTTGACAATAAAGACACCACCCGCTTAATATTTTGTAGCGCTACTCCAGTCTGAAAGACATTCCTAGACGACGTGTTTAAGTTTCGGAAGCTCGGAGTTGGATAAACCAGTCAATAAAATCTCAGATAGAAATAGGAGCAGAGCTGCGTCTTAGCAACGATCCTCTTTCGGTCTAGGTGAGCTTGTATCCTCGAATAGTCAACTTGCTAACCCAATATAACCAATGTGTGTACGAGTAAGTGCCTATGGGACTGTATCTAATAAAATTGCTGTATGAGCTGCTCTTGACAGTGCGCATAAAGGTTAAAATTGTCAACACTAGCCTAATACGCGCTCTTTTCTTTTTATATACTCGTATATAGTAGCGTGCACTCAAGGGGTTAAGGTAACCGTAAAATGGATAGGTGCCGATGTACTTTGGTTTTGTATGTCTGAATGTTATAATGACTAGCAAATAGAGAGCTCGGCAGGGCATTCCTTATGCCTTGAGGCCAGATCAGAAGAGGAAAAGTATTTCTTACATCGTTTGAGAAAGCCTAGACATTTCTCAGCATTTTCGGCGACATCGAATAAGTGGTCATTTCAACGTAAGTTGTCTTTGACACACATACCGAGAATGGAAAGTTTATCGGTTTCGACTATGCAAGTGCCATTCAAGAATAATGGCTGGGTGTTTAAATTTCGCTTTAATGACAGCAGACAACATTGTGTTTTGGAAGCATTAAAGTCCACTCTGCTGATAGTTCCCCAATTGGTTATGCTGTTGATATCGGAATTTAATGAGCTTGACATACGCTGCCGTTCTCGTTCTACAGACGAAAAGCAGGGACGTGAGTCCGGAAACGAATATGAAAAGCAGGGAGTACTGTCATCAGCAAAGGAGTATATGGGATTAGAAGTGGCAGACAAGAGAGCATTGATAAAAATTAAAAAGAGTGCCGGAGATAGAACGGAGCCCTGGGGCACACCAGTATTTATTTTGTGAATATCAGACTTGAAAACATCCAAGATAATTGAAGAAGAGAGTCATCGATCCCAAAAGCCAGCATTTTCGACAAAAGAGCCTGATGCCAAACTCTGTCAAATGCCTTAGAAATATCAAGTGCAACTATCTTGCTTTCGCCAGATTGATGTACGCTTTGGTTCTACTCGTACTTTTCGGTGAGACACTCCATCAAAACAACAGTGGACCTGTTGGTACGAAAACCGTACAACCGGTGATTGAGAATTTTTCGTGTTTCGAGATATTTCATGAGCTGACGGTTTATCAGTGTTTCCATGATTTTGGAGAGAAGGGACGTAAGTGCAATGGGTCTATAAGAGGAGAGAGAAGAAGATTCGCCTTTTTTAGGGACGGGCTGGACAAATGCTGAGTCGTAAAGAGTAGGATCGATGATAAAGCCTTCGCAGTGGCCAGCTTGGAAGAACACCTCTTCAGAAGAAGGGAAGATATACCATCTCGACCAGCGGATTTATGTATGTTGAGATCTTTAAGTACTCTTGCTACTACACGAGTTCGAAAGTGTATCAGACATCTTCTCTAAGGGTTGATATCGAGGACTCTGTAGTTAGCATTCATTTACTCTACATGTCCTAGCCATCACAGGCGGTTGATATACTCATTTCTGGCTAGACGTACAGCTTGTAAAGTTCGCTGTAGTATCTCCTTCTCCTAAGCCCTCCAAACCAAAAGTCAATCGAAGAATCTTGTGCTCAAAATGACCAAAGTTATCTTTATCAACCTTCGCTAATACCAATGCCACTGCGTCATAGAGGAGGACTCATTAGGGTCTTTACTGTCATACGCGACGTCCAAGTCATTAAGTTAGGATTTCCCGTATGTAAATCATTTATGGGCTTACCTGGTTTAAAACCGTACTAATGGGGCAAACCAGATAGATGGCAAATGATTTTGTGCGGTCACACAGTACAGTAGAGGAAGCGGAAAAAGGGGGATGAGAATCTTGGGTTTGAGGAAATATAGGGTTGCCACTACGGAAATGCAGACGTACCAAAAAAGGATTATCGCGGAAAAACTGCCTTATAGAAGCAACCAGTTAAGGTGAAGGTGAACAACGTGAAATAGAGTCGTCATTGATGCTTAGATTGAAGGCAGACACAAGCTTACCAAGAAGAAATAGTAAAGTCTGAGGTTGCCATCCTCCAAGAAGAAACCGGAGCGGGAAGACCTGCTTTACCCTTTCCCGGCTTAGATTTTTCCCAAAACCATCCCTGAAGACATAGATTTCTTATTTTTTAGGACTTCTGGAGCCATTGCATCAGACATCATGTACATAAGAACAGAATCAAAAAACCGAACGGACAGACAAAACTGCAGCGCGATTGTACCAAACTTCTTTTTAATGGAAAATGGCTTTGAGAACACATGATATGGACATCAAGGGGGAGGAGATTCATTAGTGCTAGAGCTAGGCCATCTACGAATGCTAGGGAAAGCCTCCATGCAGATGAGACACTTCGTTGTTTAGAGCCCGGTAAAAGTATCAGTGGCATATGATATTTTCGCAAAAGCTTGTTCCACCCGATAACCGACGCATGGGATATAATTAGGCTTATCATAGCTGTGTAGATCCAGAGGATACTCCTCAAGTCCCATGTCTTGTTGAAAGCTCTTTACACTATACCGATATGTTTAGTTCAAGGAATTTTGTTATCCAGGACGACACCGAAATACTAAATTTCATTGGTGAAACGAATAGTGGTGCCTTTACGCCAGCCAGCTTCTTCCTTCTCGTAAAGAGGATGACCTCAATTTTGAGTGGATTGCCTGAAAGCTAGTCAATGTTTAGTGTGAATGGTGGCCGACCCTCCTTCGATGGGGCCAACTGCGACCGCACGCGACGTACGAACGGTGATGACATCACAGGAAATAAAGTGACTGACTTCTGCTAATTTTTTTGAAAAGTGGAGACTGGGAGGATCTTCGGTCTAAGGTCTACCATTCAGGGATCAGCAATGAATGGTAGCAGTTGGTCGCATTTGGGTGCGATAAGGGTAGGTTGGCCATCCACAATGGCTTACTTCAGGTCGTAATGAGCTTTCATTGCTGTGCGATAGAGGGACATTTTTACTCGTTGAAGGGTTTGTAGGTTTAAGTAAGCTTTGGTTTTCTATTCGTCAATTAATTTCGGTAATAGGGCTTAGGTTAGCGTAACGTGGTGTAGTAATGCCGGCAATAAAATGTGATATTCCTTTTTCATTTACTCCTTTTTCTCTTTTCTTTCTCGCTTAATTGCTTTTGAGTACATTCGTATAGTCAATGTTACGAGTATGAGTAAGGCAGATTTCTATTTTCTTGTTTTGTTTTTCTTAGTTTTTTTTGATATTTTGTCACGAAACAGAAGGGTAAGTTGAGTAAAGATGTACGGGGTAGTAGCTAAGACCTACTCATTGCGACGAGCTTAAGCCGATCAACCGGTAATATGCCACAGCCGACTACTCCTTTATCATCCATGGCAGATTAAACTCCTTACAATGGCACTTTAGAGCAGAACTTTGCTAGACGTGATCCAACAGACAGTATACCATCTGCATACGCATAATCGTAGATGTTAGAACTATTGAGAGCCTTAAACAGCAACAAACACCATGGCAGAGGAGACAGGACGCCTACTTGTTATCACATAATGACCGCACTCTGCGTCTGCAATCAGGGTTATTTTCATCGGCATTGCTCTTATCCACAAAACTAGCGATTCGTCTACGCCACTTTGTCCCGCAGGATCTTTCGCGTTGGTAGGCATGTAAGCATTCTGAACAGAGGATGCTTTTGTAAAGCTGTTTTGCTCACATGCACTTGCCCACTCTCCCCATGATCTTCAACATGAAGGAAGTTACGCTAATAGGTCTGCAGCTCTTGGTTAGCAGTTTTTGGATTTTCGGTATAAAGGCTGGTTGTTCGCGAGGGGTTTGATATATCTATATGACAGTGCCAAGCTAGCAGATTTTCTTCAGAGTTGACCAGCTCCTGTCTATACTTTTTTGTAGTATAACTGAGTATACCATATGTCATCGGTGTCTGGCGACTTGAAGTCATTAAAGGAACCAATAGCGTATTTGATGGGCTTATCCGTCAACACAACCGATGATACGTAGATACCATCTACGGCGTGTAATAGGAGCTGGTTGTGAGCTGGCGCAGGTTGTGAACAGTTAATCTGTGAATACTTAGAGTGTCAAGCATGAGACAGAGAGTCTATGCTTTTGAATTAGTGTCAAATCTTTTGAGTGTTTACAGTCTGGCTTATTTGGCCATTTTGAAGACTTGACCAGTCAGCTGGTTTTAGCGAGAATTTTGATCTTTCGCAAAGTTTTTTACAAGAGGTACTCTTCGAAATCCGAATAAGCTTCGACCTGTAAAGATCTCAGTCTTCCTTCAAACAAGTCTTGAGTCACTTGTAAGAAATTTTCGGGTTTCCTTACATAGTAAGGGTGATCTGCAGAAGTTTTTTCAGGCTGAACACTTACTTACTTACTTAACGGGGTCCCGACACATGAAGAGTCTCTGCCTGATACACTGCGGTCTTCCATACCGGGCACGCTGCTTCCAGTTATCCAGACCAAGCGCTCTGGCATCGGCAATGGCTTGGTCTTTAAAACGGAGGTTCGGCCTTCATTGTCGTCTCCAACCTGGGGGCCGGGAATCGAAGATCCTTTTAGCTGAAGCATTGCTGTCCACTCGCTGGATGTGGCCGTGCTAATGTAATTGACGTATTTTGGCTTTTTGGACTACCTCCACATCTTGACACAGCTCATAGAGTTCGCGGTTGTATCTTCTTCTCTATTGGCAGTTGTAGTAGCCCAGTATCAGTTCTCCCTTTATCTGTTTATCGTCTAGCACTTAGCTCCATTCAGCAGAATTGGCAGGATAAGGATTGACAGATGGTTTCCTAGGGTAATCCCTCGTTGGATCCGCATTAGAGTGTCATTCGTGGAGTTCACGTTTACTCCAAGGTAGATGAATTCGAGGTAGTTAAGCTCGAATTTGTTTCTATCAATAGTGACGTTTTGTCCTAGGTGGTGGATAGATGCTGGTTTGTTTGTTGATAGCATGTAATTAGTCTTCTCCTCGTTTACTTCAAGGCCAACAAATTTTGCCTGTTCCTCAATCACCGTGAAAGCCTCTATCACGGCATGCTGGGAACGACCGATGATGTCAATATTGTCCGCATATCCCAGTAGCTGAAAGGACCTGTTGAAGATAGCGCCTTCCATGTTGACACCTGCCCTGCGCACTATTTGCACCAGAACGAGATTGAAGAAGTCACGTGACAGCGCATCTCCTTGCTGAAATCCGGTGCACGTTTGAAATAGTTCGGAGGAGCTACTTCCAAATTGCAATTGCACATTGCAGCGCATGTTTTCCAGTGTCATGCAACACATCTGGATCAGTTTTTCCGAGATCAAGAATTCGACCATTGCCGTATAGAGCTCCTGACGATGAATACTAGATATCATGTGCGGCTTTGAAGTCGATGAATAGGTGGTCAGTCTCGACCCGAAATTTGTTTGTCTTTTCCAGGACTTGTCCCAGTGTGAAAATTTGGTCTATAATCGATCTGCCGGTCTGGAAACCACACTAGTACGTGCCGATTAGTGTATTGCAGAACGGTTTGAGACGTTCACACAATACGTTGGATAGAATTTTATATACGACCTTAAACGGCGATATGTCTCGATAGTTCTTGCAAGACATATGATCGCCTTTTTTGTAGATGGGGCCTATGGAGGCATGCTTTCTTCCACCCATACATGGTTGATGATTTGGTGCATGCGCCTTACCAAAGCATCACCACCTTATTTGAAGAGCTCTACTGGTAGGACATCAGAGCCTGCGGCCTTGTTGTTCTTACGCTTTTTTAAAGCCCAGCTGACTTCTTCTATACTGAGTGGTGGTACTGGCCTATCACATGATTCCCATTTAGCAGCTGCTGGAAATGCTGCTCGAACACATCTACTATTCTCTGTGCATCGGTGACTAGATTTCTTTTGCACTTTCGAAGAGCCTGTGTTCCGGTCTTGAAGCCAGCCCCCAGTAGCTTGACCTTCTTGTAAAACCTCCGCATGTTGTTTCGACCGCGGGTCTCTTCAAGCTCCTTAAGTTGGGAGGCTACGTAGGCCCTCTTCTTCCTACGCAGGATCTTCTTCTTCTGGCTCTATACACTTCCATCGCTGCCCTTGTTTTGTGCTGCAGTGTTTTCTTACGAGTATGTGCATCTTCTGTCACTTTTTCCGGTTACACATTCATCATCATACCTCGGGCTCTTTTTCTGGTGTGGCTGGTATCCTACAGTGGTTTCGCGATACTGACACCGCTGATTGTTGGCATTGTTGGTGGGTGACGGCGCAGTGCAGAGTTCCGCACTCAGGCGCTTTCTGTAGACTCTGGCTACTCCAGGTGTGCTTAGGCCTGCAACTTCGAATTTATTCCCCTGCGCAGTTCGTAGCTTCTTCTGGACAGTCGCGCTCTGAATTTAGCCGCAACAAGAAAATGATCAGAGTCGACATTTGCCCCTCGGCAAATGCGCCAGGTTGCTGTGTGGATTTTTAGCTAGTGCTACTTATCATCGTATTACGAGCTGCTGCGTAATCGATTAGTCGGTAGCCGTGGTCTGTTGTCGTTTCGTGTGGTTACCAACTAACCCGCCAAAGACGTTTTCCTTCCGACGTTAGCATTGAAGTCCCCGACCACAATTTTGACATCATATCCCGGACAAGCTCCGTAGACTCCATCCTGGAGGTCACAAGACTCCTTCTTGATAGGGCCTTCAGTCTTGTTGGTAGATGCGTGTGCACATATTAGGCTTACGTTTCAGAAGGTGCCTTTGATGCGGCTTTGATCACTTATCGGCTTGAAGTTCATGACTTTTTCCCTAAGCCGATTTCTCACCACAAATTCGCTACCTAATAAATGCAATCTTTCCTTGTCTGATCCTATCGGTCGTATCTCCTGGATCGCAGTAATATCTGCCCTGTGCAGCGCGAGGACAGATTCAAGCTTTTGAGTAGCACCTCGGGTATATAGTGTTCATACTTTCCAGGTACATATATTCAAATCGTAGTCCATTGACGTTCCGGGTCTAGTTGCCATTTGAGGAGATTCATTATTCGATGCTGGTTGTGTCTCTCTCATAACTAAATTTTTTGACATCTTCTGCTGTTGACGCTGAAAGGGACACAAATTGTGTAGACTCCAACAAATGTTCATTTTATTACCAAAACATTGGAGGTATGAGAACTAAGTTAAAGCAATTCAACTAGATGGAGTGAAAAGTAACCTCCTAGGGAATGAAAAATTTTTTTTTTATTTTATTCACTACATATAGTCCCCTTTTAGTTTGATACACTTATTCCAGCGATTTTCCAACTTCTTGATCCCGTCCGAAAAGTAATTTTCCGGAAGGTCTGCAAAATACTCCTCCGTGGCGTCGATGATTTCCTCGCGTGAGCTGAATTTTTTATTGATGAGCCATCTTTTGAGGTTTGGGAAGAGATAATAGTCCGAGGGATCCAAATCCAGTTACCAATTGACGCCAAAAGTCCGCCCGATTCCGCTCGTGTTTTTGGTCATTCGCGGCACCCAGCGGCAGGATAACTTTTTCATATGCAGAATATTCCCCAAAATATGGCGTGTGCGCTCTTTGTGGTATCTGCTAGCTCGCGCACCTTCACTTTCCGGTCAGCCAACACCATTTCATGTATTTTTTTGACATTGTCCTCTGTACCCGCATCGGAGGGATTGCCGCTGCGGACTTGATCGGTAGTAGAGTTGCGGCCACCACGAAACCAATATTTGACGGTGTAATCTGACGGAGCATTAGCCCCATAATATTTATCCAATTTTTCTTTTGTTTCCTTCGCCGTTTTGCCTCTCAAAAAATAATGTTTTACGAGGGTTGCCTGAAAAGTTTCTGACCGCAACGTAAAGATAGCGGCACTCGTCAGTAAAAGCTAGTGAATGCTAGTTGTGCATCTTTTGACAGTCACTTAGTTTTTAGTTACGCAGTTTTTAGTTGACAGTCGTTTGAGTGAGTCGATGTGAGTGTTTTTTGTGAAAATGGAACAAATTGAGTATCGAGCTGTTATTAAATTCTTGTTTTTGAAAGGCAATACGCCTACGCAAATCAAAAATGAGTTGGACTCTGTGTATGGGGACTCTGCACCATTATTTACCACAGTGAAATTTTGGGCAGCTGAATTTAAACGTGGCCGTAAGAGCTTGGGAGCTGATGAATGTTCGGGACGGCCAAAAACTGCAACCACTGACGATAACGCTGCTAAAGTTCACAAAATGGTGTTAGACAAATGCCGAATTAAAGTGAGAGAGATAGTAGACGTTATGAAAATGTCCAAAGAAATCAATATATTATTAAATCAAGATTTAGGCATGAGAAAGCTGTCCGCGCATTGGGTGCCGCGTTTGCTTACGTTACATAGACCAAAAACGTGTTCGAATGAACATTTTCAACGCTCTGTTGGCGCAGTTTAGGCGCAATAAATCCGAGTTTTGGGGTCGATTAATTACTGTAGATGAAACTTGGGTACACCATTATACAGCCGAAACAAAAATTCAGTCAAAACAGTGGACTGCAAAAGGCGAGCCGGCTCCAAAAAAAGCAAAAACTGTTTTTTCAGCTTTGAAAGTGATGGCGACTGTTTTGTGGAATAGTAAAGGAGTTATCTTAATCGGTTATCTTCAAAAAGGAAAAACCATTACAGGAGCATACTACGCATCATTACTTGCCAAACTGAAGACAGAAATTGCGGAAAAATGGCCACATTTGCAGAAAAAGAAAATTCTGTTTCACCAAGACAACGCGCCGTCTCGCACCTCAGAGGTTGCCATGGCGAAAATCCATGAATTACGGTTTGAACTGCTTGACCATCCGCCTTATTCACCAGATCTAGCCCCAAGCGACTTCTTTTTGTTCCATCATCTAAAACCTGCGCTCGGAGGACAGAGATTTTCGTCAAATGAGGAGGCAATCACCTTCGTGGACAATTATTTTGCAGAGAAAAACGCCAAGTACTATTTGGACGGGTTAGAGTGATGGGAGCATCGCTGGGAGAAGTGTGTAAAGTTACAAGGAGACTATGTAGAAAAATAAAAATGTCTTGTACCATTGTTCGGACAACCCTCTTACATGCCTTTGGTCTGACATGAAAGCCTCCTAAGGTACTTTGCAGCGGGTAATCTGCTAAGCGTACCTGTTGGATAGCGCTGTGTCGATAACTTTCTGTCTTACTTTCGTAACAGAGAGCCGACCTCTTGACGACAACATGAGGAGTTGACTGATATTCTGGATCCAAGTCTCATCGTGATAAGTCCCATCTTCCTGGATTCACTGTCTTAAAGAAAACCTGAAAACGAAAATCCTTCGAAAAATGAAAACTCAGACACAGAATTGCTGTTTTGTTTTTTTTTTGCTTTTCCATCTCCAAATATTTGTTTCTTCTTTATTTTCACATTGTTTTTTTGCTTGGTTTTGTTTTGTCTCTTTGTTTAGATTTATCTCGAACATTGTTTTGTTTTGTATTGTTTTGTTTTTATTTTTTGTAACATTTTGGTTCCATTCGGTTTCAATCAATTACCCATAAATTTTCCTTAGCTTCTTAAATATTTTTTTTTATTTTTTTATTTTTCTTAAGTTTTCTATTTTTTATTAATTTTTTGTTTTGTTTTGTTTTTTTTCTCTAATCTTATCTGTTAGCTTTACTCTTAATCCTTGTATCTTGCATTGTATATTTTCAGTTAAAAGTTTACAATGAGAAATTCAATGAAGTTCACGAGTTTCACACGAATTTAGCTATAATTTCCTGTATACCAGCGCCTAGTACATATCTCACAGTTTATTTATGTATGTATGTTACTGTTACTGTTACTGTTACTGTTAAATAAAATGAACTAAAATAAAACACAAAAATCCAACAACAACAAAAATTACTCTATTCAATATGTATCTAGATGTTGAATTTCAATTGTTATGTTCTCATTTTTAAATCTGCTCTTAAAGA
This sequence comes from Volucella zonaria, assembly GCA_963966105.1. Lineage (NCBI taxonomy): Eukaryota > Metazoa > Arthropoda > Insecta > Diptera > Syrphidae > Volucella > Volucella zonaria. Next base: position 110,943,851 of record OZ014534.1, read on the forward strand.
ATTAACTTAATGCTATTATCCACCATTATCGTTAAAAATCTATTGTTGTTGTATTCATCGTAATATTACTCGTATCAGGAAGAAAAAAACAAACAAACTAAAATCAATTAAAATTAAATTTAAATATATATTTTATGTGTATCTGTGTATTTTATTTTTTTTATTTTTAATGTTTTTTTGTTTTTTTGTTTTTTTTGTTTAATTTAATGTGAGACTATTTATTTTTGTTTATTATTTTATGTTAATTAATTTTTATTTACTTAAAACTAAACTTATTGCATAATACATTAGATCTTATAATTAATTAAAATTTTCGGTTTACTGCTGTTGTGTTGTCTTTTTCTTCTGTTTCTTGTAAACTAATTCTATGTAATAAAATTGTAATAATTACGAATTCATTAAATTCAGTCTACTGCCCCCTAAATGTTAATAAATGTTTTTTGTTTTTTGTTTTTTGTTTTTTGTTTCTCTTTCTGTTTAGTTTTTATTTATTTATTTTTAAATAATAAGTAATTCAGCGAATTTTTAATTAATTTAAGTTTTTTTTTTTTTTTTTGTTTTTCTTTCATTAATTCTTTGTTACTGAACACAATACGTCAAAAGCGCTGGGTACATTATTGTTTAATTAAACTTTAAAATTTTTTTTCAAATTTTTAAATGTAATTGTTTTTTTTGTTTGCTTTTTTGTTTTGTTTTGTTTTTTTTTTTTGGATATATAAATTGATTTAAGCTATATACAAAAAGAAAATAAAAAACAATTGGTAAAATCTTGGCGAAACCGAAAGGGAAATTTGAATTTTGATTTGTTTTGTGTTTTATTTTTTGTTTCGTCATAGTTTCATTATTTATTTGATGAAGAAATATAAAAGAAACAAAGAAAACAATTAGACGTGAGGAGCAATTTCTTAAGAGCAAAACCAAAGCGAAAATATTATTTAATTTAATTAATTGATCTAATAAAAATGCAAAATATCATAGAAGCCAATAAAATATTATAAAACTCGAAATTGTGAAGGCGTCCATTAGAATTTCTGAAAAATAAACATCAATAGATGCGTGCGTCAGCGGTGTGAGAAGTGGGAAAATGAAATTCGTTTATCAAATCGATAAATAGAGAACTTGTTGGATCACAGAGTTTTGCTATTGTTGTTTTTGTTTTTAATAATTGTTATATCTGTTGATTTTTTTTATTAAATATGCTAACGGTTTCTACTTTCTCATAAGGAGATATCCGCATTGGTCTACGATGTTAGGTTATTTAAAATCAAATAAAATAAAAAAAAGAGCAGTGTTTTTTTTTTTTTGTTTTTTTTTTTGTAGAGAGGCGCTGCTTTGACGCAAGTCAAGATTTCATGCGGTTTGAAGAGATAATATTGCAATTCTATTGTAGATTGACTCAGATTAAACCTGTATTTTATTATTTTTTTTTTTAATTTATTTTTAAGAAATAAATGTCAATAAGTGTGAGATTTATTATTGTGAGTAAGCTATTTAGACGTTTATTTTTGAATGAACGCTAATGTTCGACTTTTTCGCTAATGATCTTAACTGAGACTTAAAAGACATAAAATCTTTCTCGTTTTGGAGTGACAGATGACTGGATTGACCTTAATATTTGGCCTTCATTCTGAATAAGCTAAAACTTTTCTTCCTGACCCATATACTAAAATTGTTGATTTTTAATTAAATCGAACCGATCGATGTATATTCAAAAATTCAATGAAACAAAAAGTAAGGGCCCTGATACGATTTGCATGATTTTGGCGTTGTGAACTCGTTTACTTTCACACAATATATACTCGTATTATGAGATATATGGTATGACAACAGAAACTTGGAGTGTAGGTTCCGCTTGTACAAGTCAAACTTTACGAGGCCGATTGTGGTAAATTATGTCAGTGATAAGCTACATCTTCATCTGGAAGTATTGAGGGGGCAACTTTTGATTTGTAATCACTCCCTAACTGACAAACTGTCTACCGTATCATTACATGAGTTTTATTATAGCTATAGCAGCTTATAGATCTCAAAGGTTTCTGACAGGGCAGATTAAGGAACCTCCTGTTTCAAGAACACCTGCGACTAAGCAAAAGCGTTGATTGGGATAATATTTTTATTTTTAGTGCCCCTGACGGTTAATATGTGGAACGCCCCGCTATATGAAGGCAACGAGTGAACTTGGGTTGAAGATTATGCAGATAAAAACGCATCAACTTCTATCTGCCTTAGCGTCTATGCCTACATAAAGCCGGTGTTGATTGCTCGATGTTAAATTTTCGCCACCAAGGACCTAGAGTTGATGTTATCAAATCATGGTTTAAAAGGCTAGCTATTGTATAATTTAATTTGTGCTTATTTTTTTTTCTGGATTCACTGAAATGCAGAAGACTACATCGAAAATCCACCAGCAGTAGGAGTTCTGTTCAAAAATAAGTCTATTGGTATATCTATAGAATATTATAAATAAAAGAACGATATAAACTGCTCAAGACGAATTAGAGATTAAAGTTTATTCCCAATATACTAATCCACGAGGTAAAGCTTGTTCAAATATAGGGTCATCTAATTCGTGGTCCGGATTTGACATCCCTGTTTCAATAACATACGTCAAACTGTCATCCGAGACTGTATATGTTTAGTTTAAGGTTTGTCGTTTTACAATATGGATCGTTTAACAATCGTTGAGCGCGTTAAAATTGTGAAAACTTACTACAAAAATAGTGATTCTGCGATAGGTACGTTTTCGCGCACTATGAGCAGATTATGGTCGACATAATTGTCTACCTGAGTGCACTAAAGACAAAACTGTAAAAAAAAATTCGAAGAGACTGGCTCTGCTACAGATGCCTTAAGGCCTATCCATCATCGAAATGCACGCTCTACAGAAAAAATGGCTGCCGTTAGTGCAAGTATTGAAGATCCAAATCTATCAATTTCACGGCGAGCACAGCACTTGGGCTTGTCTTGCCGCAGATAATGGCGTATTTTGCATTTGGATTTGCATCAACGTCTATAAAGTTCAATTCACTCAAGAAATGAAACAGCTGATCACGGAATGCGTAGCACATACGCCGATTGAATACGATGAGGCGCATTTTTCACTCGGCGGATAAATTAACAAACAAAATTTTCACATATGGGGAAGTGAAAATTGTTGAAGGACTATTGCATCCACAAAAAGTCACTGTATGGCGTGCTCAAGGGTTTACCCATCATTAACGTTGTCTAACAAAAATCGGGGGCAGAGCAAATTACTGGTCTTATCGTAACGGTTTTCAGATGACGCCACCGGAGATTGCTACGATTTGACCAGTTACAAGCGGCCAGTCATAGGTCCTGTTGGGCAGCAGGATCACCGGTAGTCCCTACCTGGACTTAAATTCAGGTACCATGGGAGTCAGAAACGTAAAACACAAGTTCTGCTTTGGTATTTCAGGAAGGCTGCAGAGCGATGGCAAGGCGTATCCTTTCTCCCATGGATGTATGGGCATCCCGTAAACTTATATCTACACGACAGGTGTTTACGTTAAAAACTTAACTCAATGTGCCATTGCTCCATACTTCTTCGAAAATGAGGAAGATGTAAACGTCACCGTCAATTATCACCGCTATAGCCGTTTTTTTTTGCCTCAAATCGAAAATATGAATGTGGAAGACATGTTGTTTCAACAAGACGGTGCCAGGTCTCACACAAGAAAAATTTCCTGGACGAGTTATCTGGCCACCAAGATCGTGTGTTTTGTCGCCATTGGATCTCTTTTTCTGGAGCTATGCAAAGATCATGTTTATGCCCACAATCCGCAAACTTTTGACGCTTTGAAAACGAATATTCGTCATATTATGGCCGAGTTATTGCCCGATATATGTCGAAAAGTTTTCGAAAACTACCTTGTCAGAATCAAGTCCTGCAAGATATGCCGTGAAGGACATTTGAATAATGTTATATTCCATTCATAATGACATGACCCAAACAATATATTGAAATAAGAAATGGATCGAAATCTAATTCATAAATGTGTTTTATATGTATTATATCTCAACGAGCTAAACACGAAATAAGATTTGCGTTCTTGAAGCCATTAAGACTGTGGAGACTGTGTGGACTTCAAGCTGAAGGCATAAATAAAACAGTTGAAATAAAACAATCATATGACTGATTCTGATTGGATTTTTCAAATCTTTTAAGTCATACAAATTTGTCTAACAAAATTGAGTATCCAGCGTTCTGGAGACTTTCGTTAAAGTCACAAACATAAGCTTATGTCTTAAGTAAACTTTCTGCTCACTAATCTTTATTACACAAATTTTATTGTAGGTTGAGTCAACCTTTAGGCAAATATCATAGTTAGAATGATCTATAATTGCCTCCAGACATGGCTCTGTTGAGTACCAGAAAATCCTGACTCACTGCTTAAACAAAACATCATATGTTTTGTGGATTAGATGCTGCTGAGTTCACTTGATCAATTCAAGTCATTTGATCAAACAACCAACATACCAAACATGTGTTCAGAGGCATTTTACAATTATTGCCACAATGACTAATATTTTCTGTTACTCGGGAACAAGATGAATTCTTGATCTTCTAAATACGATCTCAACGTCATGAAAAATATTGAAGTAAGCTAATGGGAATACCACTTCGAGCACACGTAGCTAGAGTCGTCCAGTCTAAGTCGACCTTAGACCAAACGTCATGCAGGAATCGTGAACGCTTATAAGCTAACGTAACCTTTAAGGTTTGTCTTTTAAGTAAAATCTCACAAAAAATAGAAAAAGATAAGCATTAGCCAGGATTGATGGAACGCTACACCTGTTCATCGATTAAGGCTATGTTTCAAGTGTTGGTTTCAATTCCTATGATTTTGAGATGAATTTGAGCAGTGACCAAAAGACTGAGTTTATGATAACGACACTTGAAGGTCTGGAAGCCGGGGATTAAAAGGACCAAATTCAGTGTGTCTTTAACCGACTTAGGGATTTACGTTGATCAAAACAGATGTTCTCTGTCCCTAAGCCAGGGACTTAAAATCGTGATGGTGATAATGCCGGATGAATACGAAAAACTAGATTAGATTGCTATATGGCTTTTCCAATCACAGGTTCTATTTGTTTTTCTAGTAATTTTTAATTCTAAGCAAAAACTCTATACTAAATTACAAAACGTTGATGATAAGATTTATCTGAAGTACGGTGGTCAGTGTTATAATGCCAGTACGTAAAGTAAATGCTCAGAGGCATTTCCTGAAAACTGCGCTATGCGTTTTTACATTCGTGTTTTTGCCATCTGGTTTCTGAATTATCAATTGAAAGGCTTTCGCGCTTTCAAGCTTGGCAAACATGAGAATGATGTTTTCGAATTACCTAAAGAAAATTCAGCTTTAGGTTTAACAAGCATTGCATGTGTTTAACTATCTATCTCTCTATCTATGCGATCTTTTGACCGACGATTAGAAGCATATTTTCTCAAATATCGAAGCGATTACATATCATGTCCAGGCGAGCTTATTGATCATCGATTTTCTAAGTACAATAACTTCAAAGTAAGCTTGCGAACATAAGCATAAACACATCTAAGAATGCATCTTAGACACTGCATATACTGCACTGTCATCAACAGTCCTTTGCTCATTCTTGTGGTGCAATGAGAAATAATAAGTCAGCAAATACAATACAGTGTTGCCTTGGAATGTAAGGTACGTGCCAAGGTTTATTTAAACTCATATAGCATCATGTGAATTTACACGATTTATAGTGCGTCTAACTCGCTTAGAGCCTTCAATTCGCGGTCGAAATATATTTTTGTGCCATATTCTTCGGAGTTTTCAAGGCCAATACCTTCATTTTTCATAGTCAAACTTCTTTGAAGTAAAATGTAATGAATTACGCCTATCTAGTTCAGAAAGGAGGTTGCCAACAAGCGATTGAATTCAAACGCTCACATTGTGAATAATTTCTCATGAACGGCGGCGGCGAAGAGTTATATAGTAATTCTCAAAAGACCATAAGTCACTCCACTGTGAAGGTAAAATCAAATAAAATAGTTTCTAATTTTCTGTGCCAAATATGCTAAATAAAATCAAAAAGAGAAAAAGAAGAAAACGTACTACAAACAACCAAGGAGATCAGCGCAACTAAAAACGAACAACCAGCCAACGTTTACCAAACCAAAAAGAGGAAACCAAAAAAAAAAAAACAAACCAAACGGAAACGGAAACGAATAGAAAATAAAAAGAAAGATGTGTGTGTTTTTTTTTTATAATAATCAATAAATTGTTGTTTTTTATTTAATCAATTTGATTTTTGTATTTTTTGTTTCTTTTTTATTTTAAATTAATATATTGTATTTTTTTCTGTTTTTTTTTTTTGTTTGTTTTTTAAATTAATTTTCTTTCCACGTATACTTATCATGTAAATCGTATAATAATTTTTCAATTTGCTTATAATTTGTTTTTCTTTTCTTTTGTTTTCATATTAATTTAAATTAATTTAATAATTAAATGACAAAGTAATTTATAATTATTGTTTGTTTGTATACACAAAATAAAAATTAAAGAAAATAACATCATAAACAACTAAAACTACACAATAGGACAAACTAAAGATAACAAAAAAAAAAAAAAAGAGGAAACAAAAAAAGTAATAAGAAGAAAACTAATAGGAGTAATGTGTTTTTGTTTTTTTTTTTTTTTTTAAATATACAATGAATTTGATTTTTAGTTTTAATTTTAAATATAAATAAATGACATAAGGAAAGTAAATCTATTTAATGTTTGTTTTCTTTTAATTTTGTTTTATGATTTTTTTATTTTTTATTTTTTTACCAATTAGGATATGTATATATGTACAGCATTTAATTTAAAATAAACCAAATTAATTTAATTTAGTGTGAAGATTTTTTGTTTTTTTTTTTTTTGTTTAAAATTTAAATAATAATACACTGCAACAGAGAGCTTTAGGGAGAAAAAAGAGACATCAGAGTGGGGTACAAAGTCGAGCTCGTGTTTGGTGTCATTGTGTTGATTTTTTTTTTATTTAGAGAATATTAATAAGATTTGTTTTGTTTTGTTTTGTTTTGCATTAAAATGGTTATTATTTTTTTGTATGAAGAAAAAAAATAATTAGCGAGGTTTCGTTTGGAATATACATACTATGATAATGTAAACAAATTTATTTCTATTACTCTTTTCATTCTCAAGCTATTATGACACGACAGCTGTGACGACACCCATCACAACTGGACTTTGTCCACGCACTCTGAATCTCTACATCGCACGTGAGACTCTCATTGGTTTTTTTTTTCTTTTTTTTTTTTCGTTTTTATCTAGGATTAAACATTCGCTCTAGTTTATACGAACTACGGACTAATAAAGGAAAGAAAATATAATAATTTAAACAAAAAAGAATTCATCTAACATTAATCATATAGTTTATAAATAAAATTTGCTTGTTTTTATTTGTTTCTTTTCACTTTTTAAAGGAATAAACTAACTAACAAAACTAAACAAAAAAGAAAAGAAAAAAAAAATATATAAAATGAACAGGTTTTTGTTTTGTTTTTTAGGAGAAAGAAAAATAATAATAAATGATATATTAATATTTGAGAAATGCCTCTGTTTTCTTTTTATTTTTTTTTTATTTTTCTTTTTAACTTGTAGGTTTCATTCTTCTAGTTTGGTATTTTATATTTTATTTTATTTTATTTTTTATAATTTATTTAATCTAAGAATCTTTATTCTCCTTTGAAATTTTCTTATTTTGTTTAATCTTTTTGCTATGCGTTCTCTCTTGTCGTCTCTTTTCAGTGCTAACTTATTGTTTAAAAATATTTCTTTCTAGACTGTTTTTTTGCTATCATATTCATTTCGTTTTTTTTTTTTTTTTTTTTTTGCTAATTTAGCTACAAACAAATTCATCTTTAGAAACACATACGCGCGGCTCGCTCTCTCTTTCTCTCTTCGATCGACTACATTCACTCAGAATTTATTTATTTTTTTTTTTTTGTGTTTTTTTCCATTTTTTTTTTATAATCTAACTCTAGCCCAACGAATTTTATTTTACTTTTTCACATCTAACAGTTGAACACATTTTATGATTACTTTTCTCCTTACTTAGTGTGTTGGGGGTTTTTTTGTTTTCTAATCTACAATCAAAAAAGAGATTGAGATTTAAATAATTTTTCTTTAACTATTTTATGATTTGATCTATTTAAATTAATTTAAGTGTTATTTTGTTTTTTTTTTTTTTTAAATTAAGGTTTTGTTTCAATTTTTCTTTTTGATCAAAAATGAGATACAGAAAACAAAGAAAAAGAGAATGAGATGCTTCTTGTGTATGGGGGGCTTAGTTTTTCATTTATGTTAATTTGAGGGGCGGGGGGGAAACAAGTGAAATTTAACTAAAGTGTTTCTTTTTGTTTTGTTTTTTAAGTTTACATTTAAATTACTTAGAAACTAAGAATTATTTTTGTTTTATTTTTAATATTAATATTTTGTTTAAAGTCTTATTTGTTTCTATTTAGGGCAAACTTGTTTGTTTTTTTTTTTTTTTTCTTTAATTAAATTACTATTTTTTTGTTTGTTTAAATTTATGTACATGTAGATGCATTTTTTTTTTTTTTTAAATATGATTTAGTGTAATTTTTTATGTTTTTTTTTGATTTTCTTTTGTTTTTCACTAAGTTAAAACTAAATTTAATTTACACCAAACCGTGGCTGTGTGGTTCGGAAGTTTTTGTTTTGTTTTTTCATTCTTGTGGAGGGGGGAATTTGAATTAAATTGTTTTTTTGTTTTGTTTTAATATATATATATGTATGTTTTGAAGAGGAGAGAGGAAGGTAGGGGATAAATATAATTTATTAAATTGTGACTACCTACAATATATAATGTTTTTGTATAACCTAAATAATTTATTTAGTATATTTTCTTTACATTTAAATAGCAGATGTTAAGATTTTTGTCTGTTTTTTCTTTTCTTTTTTTTTTTGTTGCTGTTTTTGTTTTTGTTTAATATTTATTTTCCTCTATTCATGTAGTTATGTTTTGCTTTTTGTTTTTTTGTTGTATTGGTTTTTCTCTCTCTATTGTTTGATGATGGATTGAGAAGAACATGCAAGCTCGCACAATAGTGTTGGTTGCATAGATCCTTCTCGTCGCCACAAGCCAGTGATTTGTTTCAGGTTTTAAATTTTGGTTGTTCTTATCTAGCATCCATCTTTTTTTATTATTATAATCGTTTTGTTTTAGAAGTTACGATGATGTTTTTGTATTTGAGTCTTGGTTGTCGTTATAAGTTAGCTTTCGAACGTTTTCAATAGCATCCACCCATTCGAGAGAGTATCCTTCTGGATCGTCTAGGTAATATGTTCGATCGGGCTGTAAAGATAAATAAAATAGTTGACTCATTAGATATTGATTAATTGGAAATTGGTGAAGAAATATCTAAAATTATGTAATACTGATTTAATGCTAACTTAAAAATCAAATAGAAGCGGAATCAAAAACTCTGCTTAATGCTTTGAATGACGAAATAAGAGTCGCGATCTTCTGTTTAAAGAGAAACATAAACCGTTGATAGGAGGTAAGTTTTAAGACAAATAAAAGGAGTATTTTCTTGATTTACTGTATAAAGGCAAAGGCGACACGAGAAACTGTAACAGCTGATCGATGAAGTCTATGCCGCATTCAATGAAAATACCACATTGATCAAAAAGTTCCCGTGTGGCGCTCCCATTGTTCCGATTTGAGTTTTTTTTTTTTTGTTAAGTTGGTAAATCTGTTGTTGACATTCCCTCTAAATCTTAACGTCATAGCTTGACATTTGCAAAAGTTAAGTAACCAAGAGTACATCTATCTCTGTGTGTGTTGTCGATTTTTTACAATTTTAGAAATGGATTTAAATTTGCAATAACGAACTTGTACGAGTATTAAATTTTGCGTAAAAAACGGATTTATGTTGGAAAAGTGTTTCGGCAACGATTCTCTAAAGAAAACGGTTGTTTACCACTGGCACGAACGGTTCAAAAGTTCAATCGAAGATGATGAATGCAGTGGCAGACCATCGACATCGAAAACCGACGGAAACATTGATGAAGTAAAAGAAATCTTGGTCAATAACCACAAATTAACCATCAAAGAGATAGCGGAGGACTTGCACATTGCCTATGGATCCGTCCAAGACATTTTGGTTAATGATTCGGGTTTCCGTCGTGTAGCACCAAAGTTGGTACCAAAATACCTCAATTTCATGCAAAAACGAGACCGTGTTGAGGTCGCAAAAGAGATGATTTTCAAGGCCGAATCCGATCCCACATTCATCAAAAGGATCATTACTGGAGAGACGAGACGTGGGTTTATGAGTCCAACACGCAATAAAGACATCAGGCAAGTGAATGGCATTCACCAAATGAGCCGAGACCAAAAAAACCAAGTCGTTTTCAGTCAAAAAAGAAGGCAATGTTCACGGTTTTCATGGATTACAACGGTGTAGTGCATCATAAATTTTTGCCAGATGGCCAGACAGTAAACAAAGAGTATTATTTGGGCGTTATGAGACGTTTGCGTGAAGCAATTCGCCGAAAGAGACCAGAATTGTGGGCAGAAAACTCGTGGATTTTCCAACATGATAACGCACCGTCGCGTCGCACGGTACCATCATTATTCGTAAATTTTTGACGAAAAATGCAACAAATACCATCCAACAGCCACCGAATTCACCTGATTTGGCTCCCTGTTACTTGTTTTTGTTCAATCGAGTTGAAAAACCACTACGGGGGACGCGTTTCGGCAGCCGAGAGGAAGTAATGGAAAAATCGCAGGAAGCACTGATGGACATACCGAAAACCGAATATAAAAAATGTTTCGAAGATTGGATCAAGCGCTGGGATTACTTTGAAGGGGACAATATAGATTTAGATAATAAACTTGTTTTTTTAATTTTCTGAAAAAATTCCGGGAACTTATTGGTGGTGTACGAGTGAGTTTTAGACCCTCGAAGGGGCTTTCTAGGAAGCAAGTCAACACTCGAGGCGATTCAAGGCTTACAGATCAAGATGGGGAAACATAGTGATGCTACGAAAGAACTGCATAACATCTTCATCGATCTGGTGATACTTTTTGGCAGAATTGCTAAAAATAATGTATAGGTGATGCCGTGGTGGTGTGTCCCTTATACCGAAAGAGTATATAAAAATGTTACTGATCATGTCGATTAGTGGGCCACCCTAACATGACTCATTTTCGTCTGGCTTAGTCACTTGATGAAAGAGCTTTTTGTGACACAAGTCTTCTGTGTCACAAAATCTTTCACACAAAATCTTGACTCAATTTGTGATCTAATGTATCCCCTACGTCTACGAAAAATGACAACAGATCATAAATAACTTTGCAACAAAAAACCTTATTAATCATGTACACTCAAATAGACTGCCCATAACTAGACATAACTGATTCATGATTCAAAGACGCAACGCCTCATAAATTCCACATGCAATAAATATTTATTTTCTCAGCAATAAAAACAAAAAAAAAAGAAGAAGAAATAAACGCTTTCCACAGAGCTTAGAATTAATTAATCCCCTTCATAAACCTTAGATTCGGTTTGAAAGATGATACAAACAGGACACGCATTTGTGGAACATATTTTTTTTCTCGTTTTTGTTGGCAAAACCTCACGGCATTAGAAAGGTGGTAAGAAGAGTTCCTAATCATGCGAAGGATGGCCAATTTTTTTTTGTTATCTCTTAGTGAACTTGTGTAGTTTGGATTGCACGAAAAGGTAAGGAAAACCTTACCTAAACCTGTGAAAAAGGGCATACTCTGACGACTACATACAAATATTTTAATATGTAATTCCTCCTCAAGTTTTTTGTTTGACAACTTTATTAAGAGAAACGACATAATAATTTTTACGATTCCAGCGCGTGTACTGAATCGTGTTTAGTTAATTTTTCCCCCCCCTTTCATTTAGTTTTTAAATTTTAAAATCTTCATTATGTGAAGGAAAAATCATATGTTTCTACTTGTACACTGCTAAAAGTACATATGTGCTTTTATAGATGGGAAAATTTATGGTATGCGCTAATCATAATAAACATTTGTGGCTGCCACTAATCATCTCGTTACCTCGTTACCTGGCAGCCCCGTGCTCTGGTAGTAGCTGAATCATCATTTCATCTTCATAGGAAAGGTGAAATTCAATACCAATCTCTACTTTGCAGATTCTATTAATAGAAAAAAAAACGAAAAAAAAAAAAAATAAAAATCTTCTAACCAGATGGTTCTTGCTCATCACAGTGAGTGACAACATTTACCCTTTTGCATGGCACTGGCACCCCACTAACTAAAATACCCATTTGATGATTGGTTTCGAATAAAACAGAAAACGCCAACAAGAGAGGGCGAGTTACGAGTACGAGTACGAATATGTTATGTATTGTACGAATATTGTACCCCGATCAACTCGTAAATGCATAAATGATCTTGGATCGTGCTTGATTTGATAGATGCTACTTACTCGTATTCTATTCTATTCAATTCTATTCTATTCTATTCTATTCAGGATTCTATTCTTACCGACACGAGCAAACGACTGATTTATGCAGCCCCCAACTTCGGTGTCTGTCTTGTTGGGGGTGATACGTACTTACAGTTGGAATCGAATTAACAACACACCTTATAGTCGCGACAAATCGTTCGCTGCATTGCTGTCATGTAATAAGAGTCAGTGTCGCCGTCGTAATTGTTGTTGCCGCCGCCACTTGGTTTATTTTTACAATTTTATATCTTTCTTCTAATTTCTTTCATAGATATTTTTTTTTTTTTGTTTCATTTCGCGTTTACTCATGGGAAATTGTTACGTTTGTATAAACACACTTGTACTCGTACACATCTGTGTGCCGTCTATGTTGGTAATTAAAAAAGAAAGAAATAAAAATGTCTGGATTTGTAGCGCGTCTGATTCGATCTGTACATTCTTTCTGTACGTTTCATCCCGTTTATTCTGTATACACAAGATGCATAGTGCAAAATGTGAAGTGAATATTAGGTAATACTTTTATGTTTTCCTCATTATATACACACATAGATATTTGTACTTGTACAACAATCCCAGTGTATGCCACCCAACATCGCCAACCGCCCTCTGCCTTCCTCCACAGAACAGCACAAGCCCACTTGGTTATATAGCCTAGTTCAATGTCAACATTGCTACACGTGCCACACTCACTGTCGCCATTGTTGAGCTGGTTAAGTGTTTTTTCTCTTCTATGTATGTTGGAAATGCTAGTAGATACGAGATATGGATAAATGGATAGATGGATAGATAGATGGATAGATGGATATACCCAGTATGTAGATGGATTGTAGTTGCTTCTCCCTGGGGGTGGTTTAAGGTTTTCTAACTGTGGTTAGATATACATACATATATACGTACTTGTATATATATTTTTGCTTTTTTTTTTTTTTTTTTAGGAGTTTGAGTATGGAATGGCGTCATAGGAAGAGCATAAGACTTTGTTCCGGCATTAAAAGGCGCTCTCTTTTATACTGGACAGAGTGCACATGCGAGAATTTGACACCATTTGGCAGGGAGTTAATGTCCTGTTTTGCTTTTGTACATATTCGTATACACACCCTAAATTGGATGGGTTCAGTTGAGTTTGGATAGAAATATATAATTTTCAAGTGTGGCCCACAAAAGGTTTTTTTTTTTTGTTTGAAGGTGTGTACGAATATATGTGTGTATGAGGGAGAATTGTTTACTTATAACCGTTTTAGGGATCACACATTCAATGCAGGTTCATTGAACTCAACGAAAGTCTCGGCCTAAGTACTATAGTTTTGTACATGCAGTGTGTAGTTGCTTTCTTCTACAAAACACACGCGAAGAGAAAGACATTAAAACCTGATTCAAACTCAATCTACAGGAATGGAGAAATAAAAAGCAAAAAAGCAAAAAAACAACAACCAACAAACCAACCAGAAAAAGAATGTAAAAGTTCATTCGGAATTACTTGCACACGACCGTGATGATCAGTTCATTACTTTATTATAGCTGAAACGAAGCAGTAAACAACAAGATTCTAATAATTTGGCAATCTTTTTTGTACATTCGTATTTAAATGAATTTTTGATATTTTAATTTCATGCTGATTCTCTTCCCATATGTGGTTTGACAAACAATCATCATTTTGATTAGCAACAATACCCCACCATCGACGACCCGACGAAATGATCGACCACACGAGCCAACCGGAGCCATAGCAACAGAAGAACGCTAAATAAAAAAAATCTCCTCAAACATCCGAAGAGAAGCGAAGAAGCAGGAATATATGAATGAATTCTGTTCTTCTTTTTCTGCTTTTTTTTTTTTTTTTTTATTATTATCATTTGCTTGCAATTCTGTTGATCGTAAAAAAATCATTTTTAGTCTGCACCAGCTAACAAACAATGTAAATGGAGAAATAAATTCGCAGTAAATTTTCTCGTTTGATGGGTTTATTGCGGATATGTTCTGTCCCCTCTGGTCATAAATATTTCATTATACGAAATATTGCGTGGGTCAGTAGTGAAAGTGGAAATACGACCTTGTACTACATGCAAAAAGTAAGAAAGATTCTACACGGAAACTTGTATAGTCTACAATTCTAAGGTTTTTGTATAGTGGATTTTAATAAAAAAAAAAAAAAAAACTCACCGTATGCACAAAGAAAATCTTGAAATTCTTAGGTTCCACTCGCAGTTGTGAACTCCATGGTATTTCGCCTTTTTCCACCATCTGTACTGGATCGATATAAATCAATCTGGGTCCAGTTGTTAGTAGTAACATTCGTCTACGTGCAAATAATCCCTTTCGCTTATTAACGAAACCTTTCTTTAGGATAACTTCACCTTTGGCAAATGGATGCCATTTGTCAGACTTTTGTTGTTCGAGGCGTTTTTGTTTCTCCGCATCGGACAAATCAAATATATCTGAAGGAGAAAGAGAAAACCAATAAGCATTTGTCTTTTGTCATTGCTTTACAGTTGATTTAGTAGTAGTAGAAGTAGTAGAATTACTAGTAGTAGTAGTAGTAGTAGTAGTAGTAGTAGTAGTATTGGAATTTGACTCACTTTTTCTAACAGTCTTTTGCTCTATCTCAATACCATCCATAGATGTACCCAATTCCAGTCCTAATAAACGTGTTAACTGACGTTCACCTAAACCTGGTTCTAAATCATCCGGTACACGATAATGACTACAGAAATCGTCATCCTTTGATACGCCCGGCAAATATGGATATATCGCTGGTGGTTGCTGTTCGCGTATTGTATCAAAATCAATACCATCAAAGAATGGATGTGATCTTATACTATCATATCGGCCAGATTTATCTTGTGCACCGATTCTTTCATTTGGATTTAGTTTTAATAATTTTCTGACTAGATCTTCGGCATTCTTATCAAAACCATCCGGAAATTCCAAATTACAATTGAGAATCTCTTTAAATATCATGAACTCACTATTACCACGGAATGGTGGCAAACCCGAGATCATTTGATAAATGATACAACCAAGTGCCCATAAATCGGCTGTTCGTCTTACAGGACAACCTTGCAGTACTTCAGGTGATACATACTGAGCGGTGCCGACAAAACTATTTTTTCTTCGGCGGAAATTACCACCTGTCTGCTGTTGGTTTTGTTGTTGTTGTTGCTGCTGCTGTTGCTGCTGCTGATGATGGTTATTATCATTTGATGGTGATTTAGTTGCAGGTGATGTTGGGGTTGTTGTTGAGTCACGTTCATGACCAAGAATTTTCGCTGAACCAAAATCAGCTATTAGTGTATGCATATTCTCGTCAAGTAGAATATTTTCAGGTTTTAAATCACGATGCACAATATTACGATTGTGCATATTCTCACAGGCTAATACTAATTCGGCAGCATAATGACGTGTACAGTCCAAATCAAAGGAACCAACTTTATTTATGTACGGCAGGAGATCACCACTTTTGGCAATAGTCATGACAAAGTAAAGAGAACGATTATCTTGGAACGTACATGAGAGATTCACAAAACCGGGCACATTGGTCATGGTATTCATAACTTCACGTTCGCGACGGATGTATTCCTGTTTGTTCTCACGGATAATGTGATGTTTTTCGCAGACTTTAACTGAAAAGAAATAGAGAGAAACGAATTGGTTAGTTATGTGTGTAGACTTGACTTGCATAAATTAATACAAAAATAAATAAATTGCTAAAAATAAAACGATTTTGAAGGGATTACATACATATATTTATATGGAAGTATGTGGAATGTATTGGTATGTTTTTTTCTATTTCTTACAATGGAGCATACAATTCCAATTCAGTTCAACACTATCGATCTAGAGATCAAGCCAAACAATCGAAGCCTTTCCCACAAAGCTAATCACGTTATCTGCATCGGCAAATGGATGATTCTCATATGAATACCCGCTCTGGGAGCGGAGCGTCTGATACATGACAACAGCCAAGATAACAAAGTGCGGTCATCACTTTCAGGCTTATCAGTCTGTGGCAAAAATTTGGCGCCGTTCAATCCTAAAATACAATGGATAACCAGACAAATCTTTTGATAAAAAAAAATTCTACGCACATACATATGTACATATAAGTCCGCATAATTTCCCATAAGTATGATATATCGTCTAGATGTAATATTTCAAAACAAACCAGCCGATGGAAACTACAAGAGCTTCCGAATCACAGAAATTCTGACTTAACCAGTTCTCTCTGCCTAACTAATAATTAATCGTCGCTTGTCCCCTAATGTTTGAGGGGCTATACTCTCGTACTTTGTTTGTTTTTATTTTTTTCTGATGGGGCACACTTATTTTTCGTTTTTTTTTTTTTTCTTCATCTCAAGAGTAAACATCAACCGGTGGTCAAGACATTGGAGGGCAAGGCAACCAAAAAGAAACCGAAAGCGGGCAAAACCAAACCAAACGTTTTTATCAAAAAAAAAAGAGATTTTTTTTTTTTTGCAATGTTGTGGTGGCGACAGTGTCACCCCACTGTTGCTGTGTACACTTTTGGCAATCAAAATATAAATTAAATAAGGCCTCAAGTAGTGTATCTCGTCTCCGCCCTCCTCGTTTGGCAATTCTTTGAGTATGTTTTCTTTCTTCGGTCGGTCTCTTAGAATTCACATATGTACATGCCTATATAATCGTAGAGAACGCATACAACGCACACTTTTGGGGGTGCAGAGATATGCCATGAATTACAATTGATATGGCTAATTGCCTGTGAAAAACGAGAGAAAATTATTTGGAGCACCACTAAACGAGAGTGGGAGGAAGGAATTGAATAAAAAAAAAAGAAAGAAAAAAACCAAAAAGTATTTTTTTTTCTCTCTGAAATACCATCCACAGAGCTTAGTTTCGAGGCACTGATAAACGTGCTTTATAGGTGGCTAGGTTTACTTATTTCATTTTGGATTGCTCTCATCCCAGACGATACGATACGCCCCACCCTGACTCCTTTCTATTTCCTTTCCCATTCACCTCTGACTATTCCTAAAGTTTGATTTGTTTTTCTTAAATTTTGCAAATAGTAGAAAGAAAAAAAAAATCTAACTTTCAAGACACTGGCGCTCGATTTGAGGAAAATAAAACAAATATCAAGTAGGTAAAACCGAAAAATAATATAATAAAAAAAAAACAAGAGAATGTTTTCGATTCCCCCTCGGTAATCACCTTGTTTTGCTTTTCTAGTTTTTTTTTTTCTCTTTTTTTTTTGGTACTACATTATTTATACATATATTATTATTATTATTACGGCCAAGTGAGAGGTGATAAGACAGCTGGGTGTTTATGCGAATTTTGTTGCTGGCTTATATGATACAATGTGCTGTTGCTATAATATTGTCTGCTGACAACACACAATCCACAATCGGTTATTTTCCACGTAGCAATAAAAAATTCAATTGGATTGCGGTTGATCGGTGGTATAAAGTCTAGAGGAGATACTGATACTGATATTGGTATAGCTACAGATACAGTTGGGTTGGAAGCTGATACAGAGTTAGGGGAGTTCTCTGGTAGAAGGAGAACTGACTGAACCAAATAATTAAGAAAAAGAAACAGTATAAGGAGCGACAAAACAAAAAGACAAAAAAAAAAAGCGGGTCATACAAAGTAAACAACTTTTTGTTTTTTTTTTTTGTTTTTTCTCCCTTTAGCCAGTTTCAGTTTTAGTCTGAATTAAACCAGCCAGATAATGTATGTAACTCAGAGTTGGAACCTGAGAGTAAGAGGAATCAGGGCTGATTTGAAATTATTATACCACTTGGCGGCTGGCGGCGCACAGCAACAATTTTAGTATCAACCACTACGACAACAAACAACGACAATGACGACAACGAGTGGAGAAGGCATAAAAAAAAAAAAAAAAAAAAAAAAAAAAAAAAAAAAAAAAAAGTTAAATAGCTAAATATTATGTGTTTGGCTTGATTGGTGTAGAGAATGTAGAATACTTTAGCCATCATAGTGGCAACACAACAGAGATTACTTTTTTATTTTTCTACTAGCCTTGAACTTAATGCTGTCCACATTGAACGAACGAACGGAACACACCAGAGGGTTTCCACAATCTTCAATACAAAAATAATAAACAGGTTTTGTTATATTCTTTTTTGTTACTTCTTTTTGATTGGCACATGATAATGAGAAGAGTAGATATAATATTAGCGGCGCTTGCCTGATGATTATTTATACCACGTTGCAGAGACTTTTTTTTTTTTTTTTTTTTTTCGCCTGCATAGATAAGGTGAAGCAGATATGAAGGGTAATACAATACAATCCTGCGGGGATTAGCTATACAATGCAGGAATACGTTCCACAAACGCAATACATGATTTTAAAACACCTCTCACTTGCCAGAAGGATTCTAAGTTGACTTCAAATCCTTCATGGTATGGTTTGTATCATTGATTCTTTGTTGCAACAGAAATACGAGTTACTGCTGTAAAAAGAAAAAGTGGAAACACTGTTTCATTAATCGAAGACTGCGAGAGGGAATAGTCGTATGGAAAAATACACGTACTGTGCGTTCTACATTTCTTTTACTTTATTTCATCCCACCTCGTAGGCTATACTATAGCTACTATGTACGAGTATGTAATACCATCTCGTCATGAAAACCGAATACGAATCCGCTCAAAAGAAACAAAAACAATTGCTGTGCTTTAAAAGAATGACCTTGGGTGTGTATTTTGTGCGAAAACTTACGCAAACAAACCTCTGTAGATGTGGAAGGCGACCGAATATAACAACAACAAAAAGAAAACTACAAAAAAAAAGAAAAAAAAAAACATTAAATAACCTATAGAAAGTGTTTTATATTTACGATCCAATGTGTGCGTATGCTCACACAGCTGATTGACGCAAAGAACCCCGAACTCCTTTTGGAGTTTTAAGTTTTTTTTTGGCTGCCTGGCGCCTCACGTAAACGCTAATTTTTTGCTTTCGTTGTTACATATACGTAAGTATATTTTTTTTTTTTTTTGTTGAACACAAATCAACAACTTAACGACCTATTTTCGGTCTCCCTCTGACGACAAAAGTAACAATTTTTTGTTCGTTTCTATACATTTTTGTTTATTTATTGTGTGGAACGTAAGCAATTGTAATTACAATTTCAAAATACATACTCCAAACGACCAATGATACTTGTACATGCATACAAACAAAACAATCAAAGTCCAAGCTCTAAAAAAAAAATCAAACGTTGAAATGTAACAACATAGAATGAGTGTGGATAGGTGATCAATAAAATTAAATGAAAATCGGGACCAAGACAATCAAAAATTGTCGATACGCACTATAAATACAAGAAATGGAATCTGTTTTTGTTAATAAAAAAACAAAAAAGACGTACCCAAGCAAAAAAACTCAAGACGTCGTACTCCGTGCTGTGTTGCATTTGAATGGAAAGCGGTTAAGCGCAAATTCCAGAAAACATTCCAAACAAGTTGTTGTTCTTTACCCGTGTCAGAGAGCGTGGAATGTGGAAACAGAATTGCATAGGAGCCATAGCCTGAGCCTGTTTAATATAGGACCCCCGTCAAACTTCAGAAACCCTCTCCTTGATTCGCCTTTTACAAGTGTATTGGAAAAAAACAAATGCAAAAACTAAACTCTAAAGGCAAATAGAAGACACAGTGAAGTGAAATATAAGGGGATAATCAGCAAGTAGAAGAAGTAAAGGAAAAAATTGTCTTATTAGGCACAAGGCCTCTTCAGTGACTGTTGCTGTTGCTGTTGACGTTGATGTTGCTCTGCAGTTGCACGAGAAGAGCTATTGCTGCTGTTGGTTCAAGTATTGTGGAATGCAATGTTGTACGAATACGAATGGAGTACATTCGATATGCGTTGTCGACGTCGTTGTTGTCGTCGTTGTTCGTCTCGCAACAAATAGACTTTGGTCTGTGACCTTAGAGCTTCGTGCTCTGTTTTGATTCAGAGGCTGTTTGCATTGCTCTGTTTGTGTACTGTAACTTTTATAGGTAGTATCTCTCTTTTAATATCTCCGTTGTGTTGTTGTTTATTTGATTCTCTGACCCTCTTCTTTTTTCTTTTTTTTTTCATTTTTTATTCTTTTCCATTGAAAAAGTTCATGCGAAAAAAATATACATACTTGAATGAGAAAAACAGAAAAATTCTATTTTTAGCTGCAGAGTAGACTCTAGAGTCTCTAAGTCTCTGAAATAGGTAATTTAATTCCACAGATGTGAAACTAACGAATGAGGTGTGTTTGAAAAAGCAGGGTTAGTGAGAGATTTCAAATACTTGCACCCAGCTGCTGTGTTGTGTTCCACATTAACATTACTAATAACCTGATTCTAAATTCATACTACATCCAAACCTAAACTAAAAAAAAAAAAAAAACCCTCTCTCATACCCACGATTATTACCTAGCAAATCCGGAAAAATCACATTCCACAGCAACCACTCAACCTCAACTGTAGTTCGACCTTAAGGCTTGCCTTCTTGCCACATTCTCCTTCCCCAAAACCACCAGATTTAATAAAAGACATTCTATTTTTGGCATGGCAGTCATTTCTAGTTACTTGGAGGCTACAAAAAAAAAAAAGAAAAAAAAAGACAAAAACCGAAACCCTACTTAATAGGTATATCCTAAACGATGACATTCCACAAAACGAAGCAGCAGCACACAGCTCAACGGAAGAAGGAATAAAACGCGCCTAACAAAAACAAATGATGCAGGTTCCACAAGTTGTATGGCAGAAAGAAAAAAAGGTTCTTGAACTACTCGTTCCTTCTCGAGCATACATGTATGTAGTCAGTGTTTGGTGTTTGCCAGCAAGCATGAGTTTGAGTTGAGTTAAGTTTAAAGAAAGATTGGTTTTTCCCGCCAAATGCATAGGCCGAAGTGAAGAACATAACAGAAAAAACAGGAAATAAACAAACGAAAAGGGAAGAAAACTAATAACAGGAAAACGATTGAAAGAATGTTGATATTATGCACTGTGTGGTTTTTTAAAAAGAATAAAAGAGATCTTACAACAAAGTTTCAAATTGGGATTTACTCTGAAAGTAGCAAAGATAGTGTGTAGAGTAAAAAAAAAGGATCAATGACATTAGAGAAATTTTTTTTTTTATTAAACCCATAAAGTTGTTTAATTGGTTTCACTTTATGAGGTTTTTGTGACATTTTCGTGGGTTTTATTAAAATGATTGTTCACATGAGTCTTGATGTAAAACGTGAATTTATTGCAGGGCACATTATATGCAGGTCACTTTGGACGTTCTACTACTACTACTACTAGGAAACTTTTCAATTAAAAAAAAAAAAAATCATCGGTTCCACGTGTATTAATGAAAATATCGTTTGTGGATCGTATTTGAGAAAAACCAACCTCAAACTGGATTTTGTTGAAGATTTCCTGGAAAATGGTTGTAAATTATTAGGAATGAATTTCTTTAAATTAAAATTTCTCAAAGTGATTACCCAAATTCATTTAATAACCAAAGCTAATTAAACTTAGCACAAATTCATGAGAAATTCATGAGAAATTCCTCGTAAAATGTCTTAATTTGATTTGAAGGCGTAGCAAAATATAAAACGAAATGAAAGGAAATACATTATGGAAATTATCCTCCTATTCGAATTTAAATTCGTTTAAATGCATAACGCCTATGAGATGCCACAATACAGCCTACTTTATCAAATTAATTTGTGTGGGCAAACATTTGATACAATTTCCACAGACCCTGGGGTTATTATTATTATTATTATTATTATTTTTTTTTTTTTGTCCTGTTCCATATTCAACTTCTTTTGCTGACACAAAAATTAAATGGATTCGCTTGCTAAATATAATAATGAACAAAAATACAAATGAGAAGAAGATGAAAACCTACACACGCGACACGAAGGAAGGTCAATGTGCGTCCAATCCTACCAAGCAAAATCTTCATTGTCGTCGCGTCTGTCCAAAACAACAATTTTTGAATTACGTTCCTTTTTCCTTTTTCTACATTTTTGTTGTATGAAAAAAAAAAAAAAAAAAAGGGATGTAGAGAGGCGAGTTATGTAGAAGTTTGTCATGACTCATCGATGAGAAGTTTATTGCCCTCTTTAGGCGACGACCATGACCATATGCTATCTTTCTGATTCTTCAAACCAACTCCACTAAAAAAAAAGAAGACTCTTTGATTAGGAAAAAAAAAAGCATCTGCCTGTCATCTGCAGGTGGATTATAAAGTTTTTAAATGTCCTAAACATTGTATGTACGTCCAATCCAGGTGTGTAAAAAGAAAGAAGTTAAGCGTGCCCCGTTTATTGTCCTTTTTCGTGGCAGTTCGTTTCCCCTTTTGTGTATCTTAATGCATTTCTTGCCATCTTGGTTTGTTGTGTCTGCACAAGTCGAGGTTATTGACACATTGCAAAATTTAAGTCTGCAGTTTCTTGGATCTTGTTGTGTGTAGTGGATTTGAGTCC
This sequence comes from Volucella zonaria, assembly GCA_963966105.1. Lineage (NCBI taxonomy): Eukaryota > Metazoa > Arthropoda > Insecta > Diptera > Syrphidae > Volucella > Volucella zonaria. Next base: position 110,966,842 of record OZ014534.1, read on the forward strand.
TTTGTTCTTTCAAATATTGAATTTCTTGCAACCCTCTGAGGTTATTGGTTCCTTTTCCAGTTTTTTTTTTTTTACAAAATTTTTTCTTCAAGAAATACCAATACATGCAGTGTAGGGCATAAGGACGACAGATGTTTTTTTTTTTTTTTTCAAAAAAATTTAAGTCAAGGCATGGGTACCATTTTTTTTCTCTATCTACTCCATTTACGGAAGACGATGATGCTCTGAAATTGTTCATAAATATAAATGCATCTGCTGCTTGAAAATGCATTTACAAAAATTCATCACCTGGCATGACTTTTTCAAAAGGGACATTGTTTTGGGGTAGCTATGTTCAAATTGCTTGGCACAGCAAGCAACATCACTTAACAATTGCCTCAAGGAACTCTGCATTTATCTTTTTAGGCATAAGGGGGACTTTAAAGTCAACAAACTTTAAGGTTAACGAAACTGGATCGTCGAAATATAAACAGAGGGGTAGACATAAGATCATTGATCTTGTTTGGGACAAAATGTGGTTTTCCACAAGTTGGAAACATGGGGTTGAGGATCTCTGATCGTTATAAGTAAGGCACTGATCTTGTCAAAAGATATGTTTTCAACCAACTGTTGCGTTTTTGATATGAAAACGTCATGGTTTCGCTACGCCTATGATTTATATATTCTAAATCATTGATCGTAGGCTTAGGCTTATCACATCCTCAATCATATATCGTTTGCTCTGATAGATCAAAGATTGAAGGTATTCATGTATTTGTTTAGCCTAAAATCTCTGCCCTGCACCACAAGCAAACATTGTTAAATAGATTCAAAGTAAACATCTCAAAATTACACCAAACAATTCGGATAAGGTATGTAAATACACTACATACCATCTAACAATTCATTGAATCATTTCGGTGACATTGTCTCGTATATTTTATGATTTTATCTGCGAAAAATGAAAAGATCTCCACTTACCTACGATATTTTCACAATCAAGAAAGAAACGCGCAGACGACTACTACTCGTGTCAACATAATCAACTTTAAATGAGAAAACAAAGAAAAAAAAAAGAACCTAATCTCTTTCAACAGGACAAACAAAATCAAAATATTTATCTTAAGCTTTATTGTCAACAAAAATCCATACAACATTGAAATGTTGTGATCTTCACCCCACAAAGGAGATATGCCAGATCAGTTTCTATGAAATTTTTCGCGATATCATCGGCAAAGCGTGATTTTTTTTTTTTTTCTGATTGTGTGTCTCTCTAATTTATATCTAATAGTCGGTTATGCTATTTTGAGGTTTCTGTTTGTTTTACCCTGACATTCAGCTTATTTAAGCCTGATCGTTTGGCCATGAACTCGTAGAACAAATTTATTCGCTATCACTTTTTCTGAAATTGTTTATAAATGAGTGTTTGTTCTCTTTTTTTTTTTTTTTTTTGTTACGTGTCTACTACCCTCGGCGTTGATGGTTCTTTCTTTTGAAAGGATCACCATCGTTGGATTGTCCATTGGTCTATTTAAATAAAGAAATGGGAACGAGAAAAGATTCTGTTTTTTTTCTTTTTTGGGGTCATTGTAAGGCATGCATACAATTTTAACGTATGTCATGGGCTAGGCAGATGTTTTCGCCGTTTACAAGGAAGAAATTTCTTCACAAAAATATGGTGTTTAGAAGCGCGCACGTGCGTCTGATTGCGCCTAGACGTTTAGGGGATATCACACGTAGGATCTCAGTTAAGGGATTTCGTTTTAATTCTTTTTTTTTGTGGATTACAAGCAACAGCTGCAAAAGTGTACAATCAAATTGCATCAATTGATTACAAATTACGAGTATGTGTGTTTGAGCATTTGTTTAGGAAAGGTGTTGCCCTCAAAATCTCATCAAATTTTTGTTACTTCTGGAGGGACATTTCAAAAGAATTGGGATTGTAGAAATTGAAATTTGTGCGAGAGAAAAAGGAAATATTTTTCACAGAAGATCACTGATCTACCTCTGAAAGTCAGGTTTGATTTTATATCTTGACGAGTTAATTGCCAGCTTACACTGATCGTGACAAGGGCGAAATGGAAGATTTACACAAATCTTCTTACTGATCTCTGCCAATATGTTGGGAATCACAAAACACAATCATTTCCGGTGAAGATCACTGATCTACCATGGAAATTGCATTGTACAGTCTCTTGAGAGACTAACGCTTATCTTGATTAGAAGCACGTTCCATTGGCAAGATCACTGATCGTGATAAACCAAATTAACATATTTAATAAATTTAAAAAAATCAATTCTCTTAAATAGATCTACTTTTGCCAGCAAATATACCCTAGCTAGTCTCTTTAAACTTTCATTTACACTGGTGAAATAGTAAGAAAATCTTGTTTTCTCATTGTGATAATTATAAATATTTACTTTCCTCTATTGTATGGCTTCCCTTGGCTAAGTTCAGTACCTACATACTTACGCGCGCACTTAATAAATAATAATAAGAAAAAATAAACAAATAAAAAATACTTCATACGTAATTGTAAGTACGAGTGTGCGGTTTTAGTATAGCATTTGTCCCCGGGAATCATCACGTAGATATCGTAAAAATATTAAACAAGTTTCATCAACTCCCATGTCTATCTTATCAAACAGCAACACGAAAAATATATTGTAGTTCCGTAAACTAGAGATTTTCTGCTGAATTCTTATATAGAGAAACAGGGAAAGAACAACAGGGAATTGATGAATGAACGAATGAATGAAAGAATTCTTTTTTCTAATTTTCACATTCTTCGGCATTTTGAATGGAATGGGGTTTTGGTTTTTTGTTTTGTTTTTTTTTTTTTTTTAGTTGATTGGAATTTTTGTATTTTTATGTTTTGTTGTTTGAAATGGGTAAAGTTTAACACTTTCTGTGCAAATGTGCCATGGTTTTTTTTTATCAAGTACATCCACGCGCGTGTGATCTTTATTCTTTCAAGTTCCACAAACTATAAACAGGAGGCAGACGAACAAAAAAACAAAAAAAAAACTTGAAAAGCAAAGAAAATCGGGGTAAACCTGAGTGGGATACAATACTACAAGAGGTGTTGGAATGAGCTCGTTATGTGTTCAGGTTTCAGACTTGCGTAGAGAATGAAATTCCAGTAACCAATAAAGGTTTTGTTTTGTGTGTTTTGTGTTTTTTTTTTTGTTCATTTTATTATCACTTACACGTGTCGATGATTCTTCAAAAAAACCATCAAAAACAAAAAGTACAAAACAGAAATTTGAAAACGACGAATTACTTATGGCTCAAGTGTCATTGCTACGAAGTGTTGTATAGACAAATAAATTGTAACAACAGCTCAACATACATTCCACAGGCGAGAATTGTATGAAGGGGAATATACAAGTTAAAGAGCTGGTTTCAATTTAATGAATTGTACAGTATAGAGTAATTTTGTTTCTTCTTTTTTTTTCTTCGGACGATCATTTAAGACATCATTTCACAGTGTAAAGAAGAAACAATGAGTGGCCAGCTCTGTCGAGTGAAATCGAACAAATAAATTCCATAGCTCTTGTCTAGTTAGTTTTGTTTTTTTTTTTTTTTCCCCCAATTTGGTATACTCAAACACCGTTTAGTAATTTACATTCCATAGATGGTAATCTTCTCAACGAGTCTTCCTTTTCGACATTTCTATGACTACATAATCGTCATCATTTGAAAGAAATCCATCTACACTACGAACACAACCCATATGATATTGATGTTAAAGTTGAATAGAAAGATGAATGAGCTGAACTATGGAGAGTGTTCTGTTTCATGATACGACTATGTATGATGATGATGATGACGAATCTGTTGATTAGATTTAATGGATTTGTTTTTGCTTTTTGCAGTACATGTTGAACGCACAATTCATCATCAAATTAGAATACGAATAGAAAGAGAAAGAGGGAAGAAGTTAACGTAAGAGAGCCAAGCAGCCATCAAGCTTTTTTAAAAAAAAAAAAAAAAAAAAAAAAAAAACAATTGTTTCGGCTGTATCTGATGACCATGGAATATACATATGTGTATATACAAGCAATTCTCTTGTTTTCTATAAATAATTGATAAACATTAAGATTGTAGATCGAAGAGAAAACGTAACAAGAAATTAATAAACAGGAATTGAAATAGTGTGTTCGCTTGGGTAGCAATCATGAGGTGTGATCGTGTTTTATTCTACGTGTATACTATAAATATTGTGATCAGCTGGTGTTAGCCTGATACCTACTTATGGCTAGATTAAATTTTATTTCTACTTCATATCATGTTTAACCTTGCTTTTATATTATCTCTTTTAATTTCCATCTTTCCGGTGACCAAATTGTTTATATTGAATTTTATTATAAGGGAGCAAAACAAGAGCATCCTTGATCAAATTGACAACTAGCAACAATCTCAAAATGTGCATCGTTGTTTAATTAATTAAAAATAAATAAATAAAACTAGATTGACCAATAACTTGAACTAGTTTTGGGCACTCTTCCTGTCCTTCTTCTGTCCCCATTTAAAATCGTTTTGTGTTTGATTTGATCGCGCGCGCATCTTTTCAACCAACTCAAATTATTCAAAAACGGTTTTTTTGTTTTTAATTTATTTCCTTATCAGATAATTTGGTACTTACTTGCATATTCTCGTTTTGTGAGACAATCCATTGCCAAATAGACTGTGCTAAAACTGCCCTCACCAATAACTTTGCCAAAGAAAAAATCATTTGGTGATTTCTTTGGTGGTGGTCTTGTTCCTGCTGTTGTTGGTGGTGTTGATGATGATGGTACTGATGACGATGTTGATGTACTTGTTGTTGTTTGAATTGGTGATGATGATGTGGATGTTTCTGATGATAGTTTATTTGAGTTTGTTGTGAGATTTGATTTTCCATTTTGTTGTAGTTGCTGCTGTTGCAGTTGTTTGCTTCTCGAACATGTCGTTGTAGCTGTTGTTGTGTTTATTGTTGACGAACATGATGTTCCTGTAAAGAAAAATTTATTTTTTTCATCAAAAAAAAAAAAAAAAAAAATCTATACAAGTATATTTTATAATTTGTGGAACGTATTTCATGAGAATCATCTGAATTCCGTATTTCTATTTACAAAATGAGTAGGTGTTATTGTTTGAGAAATAAATATAAACTAAATTCTTAGGAAATCTCGTAGCTGATTTAGTTCTACAAAACCAACTGACGCGGTCTAATCAGTATGCTGTGTTAGTTAAAAGTGAGGGAAAACTTGATACACTAGTTTCTCGTGTTGTGTTGAATTAATAATAGACAAGCGGCTTTTCTTAGAAAATCAATTAAATAGCTGCAATGTTCTAGGAAAACTTAACGGATTACGGAATTATTTGTTCACTTTTGACGGTGAAAGAAAGTTTAGTTTTTCTTCTGTAATCATTTTATTAATTCTCGAATGACGTTCCACAAGGAAGTCAAATTGAACCTGAACTCTTTTTTGTTGATTTATGTTTTTTGTTTTAAATTGAACTTACCATTTGTAGCTGTCACATTTGTAGCTGTCAACATTGGTGGTAGTCTATTAATTGTGTCAAATGTCGCTGATGCAGCGCCACACCCGCAAACACTATTACGGTGATGTGATTGTTGCTGATGATGATGATGATGATGATGTCCACCACCACCACCACCACCACCACCTCCTCCGCCAGCACCATATCTTGTGGAATTTGTTGAATTTGATTGTGTTGATGTAGCCATCATTAATTGTTCTCTAATTTTTTCTAATTCCGAGAAATTACTTTCATTCAGCGATACGGGTGTGGATTTTTCTTTTGGCATTGCTGGCATTGTGTTACTTAAAACTTGTTGTTGACCGTTTATCTATAACAAAAAAAAAAAACAAAGATTATTTAATAATTCATTTGTTAAGAAGTTAAATAATTCTAGGAAATCAAAATAAATTGTTTTTTTTTTTTTCAAATCATTGAGTAAAAATAGATAAAAACAAAAACCAACGAACTTGATGAATAGAGTTCAAGGATGTTGGTCATATTTAGACAACAATAAGCAGCCTACTCGCTTCCATATATAGTCGATCAGTTACCAATTGAGAGTGTGAGAAATCAAGGTATTGGGTTATTCACTTCATGACACAAGCTGAGTCGATTACATGTGTCTCGAGTGAATAGTAAGTGAATTCTGTTTACGAGTATGCTCTGGCCCCCCTTGTGGATGATGTTTATTATTACATTACTTTGCTTTCTTCCTTCTATTTCGTTTTAAGGAAGGCGAAAGAAATTCTTTGGCGTGTAAGTGTATGTAGAATGCCAATGACCTAATACTTTTGGAAGACCACAAATATTTGTATTGATCAATTCTACTTAGGAGGGACAAATAAAAATGCTCTTTAAGCTCATTAGAGAAATAATCACATCACAAATGATCGGTTTTCAATCATTTCTATTTTTTTTTTTCTCCCATTTTTGTATGTGGAACGGATCTAAGTAAACAACACGCGAATTCGCGTAGGTACCTATGCGTTTTTTTATTTCTCTTCTTTTTTTTTGTGTAATTTTTTGTTGACTAGTTTAAGTTCAATAAACGTATTTCACCGCACACGAGTTAATAGTTAATATTTAATGAGTTTTAGTTTTTTTTTTTCTTTGCCCCTACTTTAAATTCGTGTGTGAGCGTCGATTTATTTTGATTGCTACGAGTAAGGTACTCGAACTATATAGTGCTTCTGTGGTTGCGTTAACTTGACTTTTTTTAAAAAAAAAAAGCAAAAAGGAAGTTAAAAAGAAAAGAAAAAATAAATAAATAAATAAAAAATTAGAGACTAGTGGAGCAAGAAAAATAAAAAAAAATAAAAATCACGAGGGCTATCAAAAAGTCGCTTGTTTTGTGTCGCGTGATTTTGAGCGCGTTTTTTTTTTTTTTTTTTTTTTTTTATCAGCTTTTATAGCTAGCAACAACATGCGGAATTTCTCTGGTATTTATCGATTCGAAAGAAGTTCTAAGTGGTGGTTTTTTCTTTCGTACATTTAAATCATTGTGTTATTGAAGAGAATAATAATAATAATAATAACAACCACGGGATTTGGAGGAGTGGATGTTGATTGAGAGTATTCGCAATATAAAACATCTGGAAAAAGAGGTGTGGATCTTGAGAATGCAAATACATTATATGTTGACCCTACTATGAAATTTGAGAAGCTTTTTAGGGGGCCTTCATGGGGTGATTCACTTGGATTATATCTCATGAACATTCAAGAACACTTCAAATGTGCTTTCACGTAAGCTTTCTAATTTCACTGTTCTAGATTAGGCGATGTGGATCTTGGTTAGATTTGAAAACTTTTAATTACAAAAGATTATATTTATTTAATTTAATTTAAATATGTCTACAATTCACAGCAGGTTAAAGTTTATTGTTTTTCAATTGATATAGAATTTTATCTTTAAAAAAAAAAAAAAAAAGAGTCTGACGATTAGATTAGATTGGTTTAAGTAAACAGGGAGGCGTGATAAAACGACTTTTAGAGTTCAGTGATTAGAAATTTTTATTAATTGAGATATCCTTGCCATTAAACGGCTTGAGCGATCCAAATTTAAGGAAGTCTGGTCTGGTCTGCATCTGGCAAAAAATATAAATTGACAGAAAAACATAAATAAATTTGCACCAAAGGTAAAAAATACGGAGCATGAAAGGATACTTTCTTAGTGATGGTACACATCTTTACTTCAAGAACACTCAGCAGGACCAGTACTTTTTAGAGTGCTTTAAACTGCTGAAAGGCTTTATATAGAAATTGATTGGATTAGAATGCTCGATCTGATATAGTAATCCTTCGGCCCCACAGGGAGGACATAGAACAACTTCCTTTTGGGAGCTATTGAAATTTATAAACTTAGACTTGTCATCAAGAAGAGTAAACTCAGGACAAAAACACTTGTGGATCGTAAGTCCAAGAAATCCCCTAAACTAATAATAAATTTCTTAAGAATCAAAAACACTATTTACGAAACTTGAAAACGTTACGATCTTACATTCCACAAGCTGGATAACCGTTAGTTAACTTCGAAATGACTTTACAATCCATAACGACGCCGAACCGTACAATCGAACGATCTGAATCAGACTGAGATCGTGATCTTGCTAAAATTACGCCAGACAAAATCTATATGTAAATCTACGGTCTGCAGATGTGATAATGTCCAACCTCTCCCATTTCAAAAGAGCAACTTAAGGTGAATGTGCATTATTTTATTCAATGAAAATGAACGTTTGTGTCTGGTGGTGGAATCTAAAGTTAGAACATTCTTGTCTATAACAAAAGACAAATTTTCTTTTGATGCAAATTCGGAAATTTGATATATAAATTAAAATCAAACAAATTAAGGGGAGAGCCTATTAAATAAATCTTCTTTCGCGCCAAACTACCGGGAAAGAAGAAAACTTCAAAGAACAAACAAAATATCAATTTCTCTCTTTATCTTTTTTTAAATTGTAAAACAACTACCCTTGTCTCGAAAAATTAAAGAAAAAAATAAATAACAAAATATATTTAAATTAATTCAACTCATTTAATTCGCCGACATTTATATGAAAAAAAAAGGGATTTATAACAAAATGACATTTGAATAAGAAAAAAAAAATTAAGAAATTTACACAAAAAAAGAAACAAGACATCAAAACAACTAAAAAATAAATTGATTTCCATATAAATCTTCTGACAGGTTGTGTGTGGCTGTCGTAAGACTTTCAGACTTTCAATTACTAAACAACAAAAAAAAATGTCAAAAAAATGGTAATAATAATAATTCTCCTGAATCTTTATTTTTTCTTTTATGAAAACAAAAAAAGAAAGAAAAAAAAAACTTCTAAATTTAGATCACGGAAAATTTCCAAAATTTTGATACAAAGAATGAATGAAAAAAAAAAAATAAGAAAAAAAAAATAGTAATAAAAAATAAACTAAATAAATACAACTGGAGTGTTATATGCATATTAACATTGCTAATGATATGATTACCGGTCTGAAACTGAAATACTAAATTCAAATAATTTATTCCATCTGCAATGACTAAGATATTAAGGTGCTACAAGTTGTGACAACGGCAACGGCAACGACAACAGAAAGCAGAAAACAAATAATTGGGTGGCGCAAAGGCAATTCAATTCAGTTTTAGAGAAGAAGAATTTTCTCTCATTGCTCATTCTTAACGGGATATAAATAAATAAAAACCGTCTAGACGAAATATTTTATAACATTTCGTGTAAAAATAAAAATTAAAACCACCAGCAATGAGCAAGAAAAAACAATACATAAATAAATAACAAAAAAAAAACAAACAAATCCTATTGATGAACGCCCCCCTTTGATGTCGTCGTTGACAACTGTTGTTTCACTTTCGGTACACTTTTGACGTAAGAAATTAGAGATTTCTTCAACCTACACAAAAGAATTCAAAAAAATCGTTTTTAGTTGTTTTTTTTCGATCCATTTATTTAGCGGTAGTCGATTGGGTTTAAATCTAAGAATAGTTGTTTTTTCTTTCCACTCATTAGCTCATCTTGGGATTTCTCAAGACAAAAAACCGTTATCAAGGACATGAAAGTTTGTTGTTTCTTTTCAATGTAATGCGCTTGCATTGGGAATTTTTTTGAAATTTTTTTTAAATCAAGTTTTAAGGAAGTCACAGCTTGTGGATCGTATTGTGGAGACCATTATGTAAACAAGGTAAATTCAATTAAAAAAAAAATACAACTTTGAGAGCAAACAACGAAAATAAACGAGTTAAACCGTTTTTTCTTCTTTTTTTTTTATGAAAAGAAAAATAAATTTCAAAAATAGATTTGAGTATTTTGTTTGTGGGTTTGGGTTTTATTAGATACTTCTTCAATGCCATTCGCATAGAGCGCGCAAAATTTGCATTCAAACTTGTTTTCTTTTTGTTCATAGATCGTGTATCTGTTTTGTCAGTTTAACGTCATTTAACGGTGATGTGCTAAGTATCTACTAAGATTTATTTATTTACTTTTAAAAATACGTACAACAATAATTTATATATTTCTCTTCTTCTCCTTCTTTTTGCTTCCTAGTTTTCTCAATTTTTCTTTCCTTCACACGGGTTTTTTCTGTTTATTTACGAATCAAACGATTTAACGATACAGGGAAATACATTTTTTTTTTTGTTTTTTTTTTTTTCTTCTTTTCACTGAATGACCCGTAGTTGCGCGGTAAAATCCACAAGTGTAGTACCACCTCCTTTCCACATTGAACACATTCTCACATAATATTCTTCTAACACACCACCACTTTCTTGGTATTTGTGAAGACAATTTCGAAAAAGAATTACAGTAGCGCGAATGGGACAGAATTTATAAAAAAAATTTTCATCTCTTCTACTTCTTTTTCACCCCACTGAAAAAGTCGAGAAAATATTAATTCTACGCGTTTTCTTCTTCTAAATTTTCTCACACAAGTTTTTTTTTTTTTTTTTTTTTTGGCTAACAATTTTTCCTAATACATCCTTCCGCAAGGATTTTTCGTTTTTGTACTCCGCGGTTGGATTTTTGGAATTTTTTTCTTGTATTTCATTTATCAGTAGAATTTTTCACAGACCACAAATTGAATAACAAAAATACGAATTTTTTTTCTTACGAGGGGCTCTTCCACGAGTACATGTGTTTGAAAAGTGGGGAATTCAACTAAATTCATTTCGTACTTGATAGGTATTTCGTATTTCGTATTTTTATTTTTCTTCTCATCTTGGTTGCGCCGAAAAAATGTGGACTTTTTCTCTTTCTCTGAGTTGGTGTTGGATGATTTTTTTTTTCTTTTATTTTTTTACTTTTTCGCTGTGGATGATGAATTCGGTGGTTGAATGAACTTGGCGAAAATATTACGGTTTTTTTTTTACGACTTGGAATTTGGAGGGGAAAGTTTTGCTTTCCAATGGGAGAGAATCCACAAGAGAGATTAGATTGACTTGGGTTTGAAGAGAAAAAAAAAATCTGAGAGATAAGAATACGATGTCAAAAAGGAGATGGTAATAATTTGAAGAAAACATGGAAGAAAAACAAAACAGATAGATGGAATTTTTTTCCTCCTTTGATGTGGGAACCAAAAACAAAAATAAGAAAAATATATCGAAAAATATTGAAAAAAAAAAAAAACGCAAAATTGATTCAAAACATTGCAAGTGAAAGGTAATTTTTTTTTTGTTCTCTCTCTCTTTGGAGATAGGAAATTTAAGACAAAAACAGTTATCAGGAAGACAAGAAATTGAATTTTTTTTTTTTGTTTTTAACTTGGCGACGTAACAGGCTTGTAGTTGGAATTTTTTTTTTTGCAGATATTTTGTCAAGATTTAGACAAATGCAAGCTTGTGGATCGTATTTGTTTTGAATTTGAAAATATTGTAAATAAATAAAAAAATACTATTTTTAAACAATACTCGATTGCAGGAGTTGATTTAGATGTATTTTTGTTTTTATTTAGACAGTGGGTATGAGTATTCAACTTGACTCTTGTTTGACTAAATTTTGGCCAAGGACAAAGTTTGCATTTTTTTCTTTTGATTTGGCATAGAGTTTAATCATTACAATCGCCACGTCATGTCGAGTTTGAGACTTTCTCCAACAGCCCTAAGATTTTATTGTAAGGCCTAAGAATATGTTTTCTTCTTGCTAAGGCCCTACATCTGATTTAAAGAGCAGTTCTGAGAGTCAGGCCCAATAACATTCTCTGCATCTGCACAAATACACTTTTGAGCTCCCCTCGAACATATAATCTTTGCAAGACCTTTGGGACTGTGTTGATCAAGATTTGGCCACATCTTGTGGTAATGGAATGCCAAGACTTTCTCCCCAAAAAAAAGAGGGAGAATTCATAGGATTTAAATTTTGATGAAAAGCCCAAGGCAGATTTGGAAGACCTCATCGAAGGGGAATTTTTGCGGACCCTGGTTTTGGGGTCCCTAGTCCGGGAAGACTTGCAACAAATATATATCTCAGACTTTTTGAGCCTACAAAGATATCCAAGTGTTATACCCCCTAGGAGTATAACCAGGAATTAGTGGAGAACTCAGCTAGTAAAGGAGAAATGTAAAGGATCTCAGCACCTAGTAATCTAGCTGAGCTTATAGAGTGGATGTGGTAAGTTTTGAACGAATAGGTCAAACTCTAATTACATAAGACCGTTCGATCTTATGAGACATCCAGGAGCATACTTGGTCTCCGACTTTTGGCAAAAAGAATAAATTCAAATTTCTACAGTTAAAGAAGGTTTTAAATATTCTACGTCTGTAAGGCCTAATAAATAATTTTAAAAATCTATTTTCATTGGTAGTTCAGTGATAGAATATTTTTTTTTTTTTAAACTTATCCTTACCTTAATAGATTTCACCTTTCGGACAACAAAATTGTTGAATTCATTTAACCATTTTTTACATTTCATTAGGAGGCTTTAAATTTATCTCTAATTTACACAAAAAAAAAAAAATGAATTTTTTTTTTTCAAAAAGAAACCGTTGCACTCCACCGCAGTAGTGCGCTTTGTATCACAAAACAAACCACACGAAATATCTGTTTTTTTTCTCTTTTATTTTCTATTCTTTCAATATTTTCTATCACAAAAATACTAATTTTCTGATTTTTTATGAAAACAGAAAAATTCTCATTCACTTGTTTTTCTATTTACTCATCACTTTTTATTTAAATGCACTTTTCTTGTTGTTTAGAAAATTTATTTTCTCATTCTGAAGAAGGGACACTTTTTGTTTTTTTACGTTGAAAAACGCGCAAACCATTTGAAAAGAAATTTTTTTGTTTGTTTTTCTTTCAAATTAGATGTGTATCGTTGACGAATAAATTACAGGAAAATCAAAAACTTTAAACAAAAAAAAAAAAACTTTAAACAAAAAAAAAATAAATATAATCTTTCGATGAAGACTTATTTTTCAAATACTCGTACTCTTTGCAGTGTTGTGTTGTATTTTTGGTTTTTCTTATTTTTTTCTGATGATGAAAATTAGATGTGGGGAAAAGAAACAATTGTGAAAAGTGCATCCGCTGAATGCGTCCACGACGATCAAAGCCTACGAGTAAACTGTGCGGAATCAAAATTTGAATTCGCGTATATTTTAGTATTTTCGAAAAAAAAACTCAAGTCCAAGCAAAGCAATATGAACAGGCAGTATCCACCTCTCACAAAAGTTGTTGTGTGTGATGTTTTGCTTTTGTAGTTGGTTTTCATCATTTCGTTTCTTCATCCATTCGTTTGTTGTGTATAAAGCATAAACGAATGAATGCAATGCAAGACCAGAGATAGAGAATGTGACAGAGAGAGAGAGAGGCCGTTCAAATGAACTTTGTTTGGTAGATTTTCAAAAAAAATAATAAGGGGTAATGTTGTGGAACAAAATGAATACTGAAACATTCTCTCAAGATTCTCGGCTGGTGTACTACTTTTGAATTGGTTTGGATCGACCGTTGAGTAGAAAATTTGAGTAATGAAATGGTTGTTTAATGAATCAATTTCATTCATCCGGGGCGACATTTTTCGAATACGTTCCACAAGTTATTTCTATTTCAAATTGAGAACTGTTACGGGTTATTCCCCTCTTCATTTGTGGACTGGCATTTATAGCAGACAATTTATTATGAAGTAGAGAACGAAGTTAGACGTCTAAATACGTATGTATTGCAGATGGGAGCCGATCTCTTTGAAATGCATTCCAAAATTCATCATTTTATTCACAAAAATGGGGAATTCTCGTCCGCATACGATTTCTTTCCATATTTCCCCTGATTCTCTGATTCAATATTCTGGTTTGCCCTCTCTCTTTTCGAAAGGCCATTGAATCAAAATTAAATTATTTAACAACATTCCACAGTTCATTTCATTAAATTACCACCATTAGAAAAAAGAACAACGAAAGCATAATTGAAAATGATAACAATAGAGAAGTTGTAAAAAAAAAAAAAAAAAAAAACCTCCAATGACGAAGACAAAACGAAAACAAAAACAAAAAGAAAAACAATTACAAAATCATCCACCAAAAACAAGAATGGAATAGGGAAAATCTCGCAGTATAAAAAGAGCAAAAACAACTACAACTACAACTACAAAACTACGAACGACGACAATCTGAAGAAATTGAGAGAAGAGAATGGACATCGAAACTTGATTGTACCCCAAAAATTGTTAAACCCAAACAGAAAGAGGAACAGAGAGAAAGAGAAAGAGCGAAGTTAGTTAGTACGTAAGGCAAGGCAACGGCAAGTAAATATACGAAACAAAACAAAACACAAAACAAAATAAATAAATTATCTTTCCTCCTCTTGCCGAGTGTTTTGGTACGAATACGTTACGTACTACCGTTGTTGTTGTTGCCTGTTGGATGGTGTTTTGCTTTGTTGTTGCTCTTGTTGGTTTGATGTATAGTTTAGTCTGCTTTTGATGTTTAGTTTCGTCGCAGACATTGGTTCAATGTTTTTCTCCCAAAAGAAGGCGAAGGGTGAAACGTACAATGACTGCCGTTGACGTTGTGTTATTATTGTTTTTGTTGGTAATATGTCTCTTCTACTTTTTCAGAGATTACATTTGCTTGAATACTTTTTTTTGTTTTTCTGTTCTGTTTTATTGTTTGTTTTGTTGTTATTCGTATCTTCCAGCTTTGTTGTTGTTATTGTTGTGTTGTGTTGTGTTGTGTTCTTGTTTTATTTTAGTGTTGTTTTGGTTGCTTGGATTGGAACTACGAATACGAATAGGAATACGAAAACGAAAACGAAAACGAAACGAACTCTGGGAGTAAAGAATTTGAGTGAAATACCGTTGGTTGGTTGCGCTTGTTTTGGATGGTAAATGGTTGGTGGGCTTTTCGGATGAGAGAGTTTGAGCATCGTACGGCTCCAAGCTCCAGCTTTAGTGGCAATTGCCAGTACCTTTGCCCAGTCCCAGTTTGCATTGCTTTTGCTGTTGTGTTGCATAGTTTGCCATTTTTTTTTTTGCTCCCTCCCCACCTTTTTCGTCTTTTCAACTGCTTCTGCACTGTGTTGTTGTTATTATTGTTGTTTTCTACTTCTTCTTGTTGTTTTTTTCTTTGGTTTGTTGTTGTGTTGTCTTTCTTTTGCAGATTGAGGTCGACTGCTCTCACTGTTGCGTGTGTGCATTGAAACGCTCGATAAAGGGGTACTAGGAGAAGAAGGGTTTAATTTATAAGTACAAGCGAGTATAACAGTATTGTGGAAGTGGATTGTTTGTCGGAATTTTAGAATTATATAATTTTCATGTTGTCTTCCATGGGATCAAGTTGAAAAGAAAAAGGGAAATGGGACGAAGTGAAAGGAGGAGGTGTGGAGCAGTGAATGGTAGTAGATAAACTTAAAAACAACAACAAAAAAAACATTCAAATTGTTTATTTGATTGCATACGTAGGTATAGACCAACAGACAGTGTACTGAAAGTCGATAAAAAACGAAAAAAAAAAAAATAAAAATTAACTCAAAACTGTATGAACAAGTCGTGTGGGAAAATTTGAATATTTTTTCCGAAGCCCCTTGTTCATTTCGCTTTACTTGTTCATTGCTACCTACTTATCTACATATTTATGTTTATTTATGTGTGTAGGTTTGTATGTAGCAGCCTGCTTGTTGGGATAAGTATAGCCACGAAAACGGAGAGACAGAGAGAAATCATTGTACCTAAATGGACTTTACTTCGGAAAGTTGTTTGATTTCGAGAGGAGGCGCCACGCTGGCTAAGATGTTTTTGAATTGAGAAAATAACAGAAATTCCATAACTTTTTGGCAATGGAATCACCAATAACTGATCTGATGCTTAGACATGTGGAGAGCAAAATAGTTATTTCATTTTTATATAACAGTAAAAGGAATTCTCATTTAGAAAAGTTCTATTCTTATCTAAAGAGACTTTTGACAAGTATTTCACCGTTAGATGGTGAACAATCTCAACTTTTGACTAGAGAATGAGTGTGTTGAATATAGAATAGGTGTGAACCAATATTAACACTCAATTTTCATTTGACATCAAATTTGGCTTGTTTGGCGAGAAGAAAAACTGGACGGTCGTTTTGTTTTCAGATTCCTACATATATGACAGTTATGACGACGCCAAGGCGCAGGGCAAGACCTACAAATTCATCATTAGAACGCTCCGAAAATTCTATGGCAAATGCTCTAAAACCCGTCAAGGCTATGGAAAATCGAAGAAAAGTAAAAAAAAAAAAAAACGGCACGAACTACAGACCTCTACATAGAGCCATAAAATGCTTGCACACAGCGCGGACGAAGAAAGAGAGATACCGGTGAACGTTGGTTTTAAATGTTTGAAGGTTATAATGACAAGGAAATAAAGAGCTAGGCAGGGCTTTCCATAAGTGAGTTGTACGGTTTAGGAAAGAATCACGATATTCTAGAGTACGTCCGAAAATGGGCTTGAGGGTATACTGATGAGCATTCAAAGCGAGACGGGTGTACTAGCGATTTCAATGGAGCACCGGTGGTGACCGGTGGTGGAAATAGCGATAAAATAGAGTGAGAGACGAGACATTAGGTCGGTGTTCGAGGGTGTCCATTGTTTGAGTGATATTAGCATCACCTATGAGTTTTATCGCACGGTTTTGAATTCTATCTACCAGGTACAAAGAAGTTTTGGGCGCACCCGACCAGATGTGGGCATTGTGCTCCAATTTCGGGCGGACAAACGCCCGATCATATATTAAGGCCACTTCAGAGGAGGTGAAGTATTTTTTACATTGCTTGAGGAAACCTAGACAATTCGCAGCATTTTTGACGACACCGAATATGTGGTCATTCCAACGTAAGTTGTCCCTGACACATACCGAGAATGGAAAGTTTATCGGTTTCGACGATGCAAGTGCCATTCATGGATAATGACTGGGTGTTTAAATTTCGCTTTAACGATAGCAGATAGCATTGTGTTTTGGACGCACTAAATTCTACTCTGTTAGTGGCTCCCTAATTAGCTATGCTGTTAAGATCAGAATCCAATGGGCTTAACATACGCTGGCGTTCCCGTTCTACAGCCAAAGAGCAGGGATGTCGTCAGCAAAGGAATATACTAGGTGGGGTGAAAAGTAACCGTGACCGCCAGAATGCGCTGCTGCTGCAAAAAAGATTATGGTGCCTTGAAGTCCGTTCATATTTAGGCAGACATGCCAAATTTCAGTGCGGTACTGTCTTTAGTTTTGTTTTGACAGCTGATTTTTGTTGACGTGTTTGGCATCATGTTGAGTATGGACAACAACGATTTTCGTTCTCTCATAAAACATTATTTTTTGAGAGGCAAAACGGCGAAGGAAACAAAAGAAAAGTTGGATAAATATTATGGGGTTAATGCTCTGTCAGATTACACCGTTAAATATTGGTTTCGAGAGTTTCGTGGTGGCCGCAACTCCACTACCGATCAAGTCCACAGCGGCAGGCCCTTCGATGCGGTTACAGAGGACAATGTCAAAAAAATACATGAAATGGTGTTGGCTGACCGGAAAGTGAAGGTGCGCCAGCTAGCAGATACCACAAAGATTAGTACTGAGCGCACACGCCATATTTTGGGCAATATTCTGCATATGAAAAAGTTATCCTACTGCTGGGTGCCGGCATGACCAAAAACACGAACGCGACAGCACTTCGAAAGTGTGTTTGGACTTGCTGATTCGGAATCGGGCGGACTTTTGGCGTCGATTGGTAGCTGGATTTGGATCCCTCGGACTATTATCTCTTCCCAAACCTCAAAATATGGTTCATCAATAAAAAATTCAGCTCACGCGAGGAAATCATCGACGCCACGGAGAAGTATTTTGCAGACCTTCCGGAAAATTATTTTTCGGACGGGATCAAGAAGTTGGAAAATCACTGGAATAAGTGTATCAAACTAAAAGAGGACTATATTGAATAATATAAAAAAACATTAAAAAAAAAATTTTTTTTTAATTCCAAAGGAGTGATCACTTTTCACTCCATCTAGTATATACCCCAATTTACCAGAGTGCTGCTCTGGCATGTACAGGTTACTGAAAAACAATAGTGTATTTCAATGGCTGGATGTTCATGAAAAGGAGTTCATTAACATAAAAAAGCTTATTTCAACCGCACCTGCTCTGAAAAATTTTGATGAAAAACCACAATTCAATGTGATGCTTCTCAATGTGGTATATAGTAGGGGCTTGTTTGTTACAAACAAACGGTCCAATCTGCTATGAGTCTCGTAGTCTTAGTGCTGCCAAAAAAAAAACTATGCGCAGATTGAAAAAGAACTCTTGTTCGTCGTAAATTAATGGTACAAACGGACCATAGACCATTGATACCAATCTTCTAGAGGGATCTTAGTAAGATTTATGCCACAAGGCTACAAAGAATGAGCTTGAGACTTTTAAAGTATAACTTAGAGGAACAATTCCTTGCTGGAAAATATATGCATATTGCCCACCTGTTATCAAGAAACGTTGATAACTATGCTCAAGCTGAGAATTCATCATCAGATTTCAATGAAATAGTTCACTCAATCAACTTTAGCACTGACCGCAAATCAGAAATTTCTAAAGAAATAAGCTTGAATCCCATATTAACAAAAATTATTTGGTATTGTCAAAATGGATGGCCTAAGCACTTGTCTAAGGTGCCAACAGAGCTACATGTTTATTACAAAAACAAACACAATATTTATTTTGAAGAAGAAGATGTTTTCCGAAGATCGTGTAATAATACCACCCAATCTGCAAAAAAATATACTAAAACTTTTACATCAAGCTCACTTAGGTAGACAGAAAACAAACTGTCGTGCAAAGGATGTGGTTTACTGGCTTTCAATGAATCATGACATTGACACAATGATTCAAAACTGTAGGGTTTGTCAACACTTCATGAGGAAAAACTGTAAAGAGCCAATCATGTTTCACGAAATACCACCAGTCCGTTTTCATAAGCTGGGAATGGATATTATGGAGTACAGAAATAAATGTTTTGTTGATTATTGAGGACTAATTTTTTCAAAACGGTTAGAAATTTTAGAATTTAAATCAAAAAGCATAAATTAAATTATACTAACGTTTTTGCTATTCACGGTATTCCAAAACAAATAGTGTGTGACAATAAGCCTTTCAATTCATTCAAGTTTAAAGAATTCGCTAGATTCTTAGATTTTTCTATTCAGTATTCGAGCCCATACTATGCAAAATCAAACCAAGAACTATTTCTAGCTTTATTAGAATTTCGAAACACACCCATCAAAAGTTTTAACGCGTCACCATCTTAAATTTTGTTTAGTCGAAATTGTCGCACACTAATTCCCATGCATGTTGAAAAAACTCGAACCTAAAATCATTGAAGACGTGTCCAAAAGAATAAAAGATTTTCAAGAAAAAGTTGCGGCACACTACAATAAAACTGCAAGACCTCGCAAAGATTTTAAAATAGATGATAGAATTTATTTTCAAAAACAGGATCAATTACGGTATCCAGGCTTTATCGTAGAACAATTGGATTATCCAAGATCGTACATGGTAAGGGAGGAAAATGGGGGAACATATCGAAAAAATAAAAGTTTCATAAATAATTACACTTCCGAGTCCAATTCGGCTGAGCAAGGCGACAGTAACAGTAATAATAAAGAAAGTAGTGAAAACATAAAAACAACAATATTGGAAAACGCCCGAGCGTATCGAGAACTCGGTACGGAAGAGGTGTTAAACAATCTGAGAGATATCGTCTCTATTAATTTATTTTACTTTATTTAATTAAGAATTGAGTTATTGAAATATGAATTGAATATTTGTTGTGTTGAGCTAAAATAAATATTACATAACCTGCAAATAAAACGTGTAACAAATATGTAAGTCCTTATGAAGCAAATATTTAAAGCATAAGAGGAGAGATGTTGTACAGTAGGAACGTTAATTTATATAAATAACATTTATTATATGTAAATGGTAACACTGAACATAATCTCTTATATACCACCTTGTTCAAAAATTTTTCGGAATTTATTCAGAAAATTTTAAATACAAGTTTATTCATCTAAGTCTATTAGATGGAGTGAAAAGTGAATTTTTTTTAAATGTTACAATATTATTCAATATAGTCCCCTTTTAGTTTGATACACTTATTCCAGCGATTTTCCAACTTCTTGATTTTGTCCGAAAAGTAATTTTCCAGAAGATCTGCAAAATACTCCTCCGTGGCGTCGATGATTTCCTCGCGTGAGCTGAATTTTTTATTGATGAGCCATCTTTTGAGGTTTGGGAAGAGATAATAGTCCGAGGGATCCAAATCCAGCTACCAATCGACGCCAAAAGTCCGCCCGATTCCGCATCAGCAAGTCCAAACACACTTTCGAAGTGTTGTCGCGTTCGTGTTTTTGGTCATGCCGGCACCCAGGGGCAGGATAACTTTTTCATGCAGAATATTGCCCAAAATATAGCGTGTGCGCTCAGTACTAATTTTTGTGGTATTTGCTAGCTCGCGCACCTTCTACCGTGAGCATCGAACTTGTCGAGTTGTAGAGGCTGAGTAGGGTCAATGACTCTCGAGAAGAAATTCTCCAGACGAGTCCTGAAACCAAAGGATGCTCCCCCCCCCCCTCCCCAACTCCCAAAGCACTCCATCATTCCCCTGGGCTGGATCAAGGTGTTATACGACCCGTGCCGAAGATCAACCTGGCTGAGGGCCCAGTATCTCCAAAAATAGCTCAGTCGCAAACGGAGTATCCGGATACCTGGCGACCTCCGGATTAGCTAGCCTTATCTGTATATGGCGGATCTCTGTACAGATGGACATCCCTTTCTCCGCTACTCGTGGGACTATTATGGACAATAACCTGAAAACAAAAACCGAGGCCGGTACTCCTCAATTACCGGGCGGTGGAACGGTGACTACACCGACTACCGGCAAGGCTCCTGCATTGCCGAGAGGAGGCAAAACTGTGGCAGGCCATGGTGCGCCATCCTCTAAAGGCAAAAGGAACAAGCCAAATAAAAAGAATTCAGGAAGTGTTAAGACTGTGGCAGGCCATGGTCCTATCACCTCCTCCACCCCTAGCAGCAGCAAGTTTGTGGCAGGCCACGGACTTGTCGCGGCTACCAAAACTCCTTCAGGGAGTGTTAGGACTGTGGCAAGCCACGGTCCTATCACTTCGTCCGCCCCTAGCAGCAGCAAGTTTGTGGCAGGCCACGGACTTGTCGCTGCTACCAAAACTCCTTTGGGGAGTGTTAAGACTGTGGCAAGCCATGGTCCTATCACTTCCCCCGCCCCCAGCAGCAGCAAGTTTGTGGCAGGCCACGGACTTGTTGCTGCTACCAAAACTCCTCCCTCCAAAGAGGAATCTGGAGCTCAGCCGCATCGGCAAGCTCCATCTAAGGCGCTATACATAAGACGCCGAAATGCTTCACGCATTATCAAAACCTTCGGATCCATTCCGGAGGTGGAGAGAAGTGCGGAAATAAAGAGCAAGGTTGAGTGGGCTAAAAACATCCTAAAAGATGGATTTCCCACTGCTTCCATTGCTCACAAAATGTCAAAAGACTCCTCTAAGCGTCAGAGATCGTTGGAGGAAACCGTATCGGTTTCCAAGAGGCCCAGAATTCAGTTCAGTTCCACATCCAACAGCAGATCTCTGAAGTCCTATAACGAAGTCCTAAAGGACGCATTGGTGATCGCGGTGATCGATAGAAGCGATACCGACGGTTCCATTACACCGGAACGGTGGCAATTGGTCAAGTTGAAGCTCTCCAGCAACTTCTTGGCCATCATGCGGGAGAACCCAGGACCACCTCCTATCACAAGCGACGCTGGCTGGCACCAAGGCCATGTCAAGCTCATCGCTTGCTCCGACCAGAGATCTCTCGATCTCTTCACCAAGGCCATCGATGGTTTAGGAGAGGTTTGGCCAGGTGCAAAACTCGAGGTCGTATCTAAGGAAGACATTCCTAGTAGACCTCGAACTCGTACCTGGATTCCAGCCGAACCCTCCTCTCCAGAAAATATCCTGGAAATCATCCGGCTCAGCAACCCGACTCTTCCGACTCATGACTGGAAAGTCGCGAAACTGGAGGAACTAAGGGGTTCTTATAGATGCGCGTTAATTGTGATCAATAAGGAATCCCTTAATCCTCTGGCGCAGACGAAAGGCATGATTCGGTTTGGATTCGAGTCCATTCATTTAAGGGTGTACAAAAAGGATGAGTTGGATGCTGATAAGCAACCTCCTCCTCCTTTAACACCTGACATCACAACCGTGGATCTTGGAGCATCGATATCCTTTCCAGAATTGGATAGCGATGACTCCAATCTGTCCGAGGTGACTACAAAGCCGTCGGTCTCCGATTCTGACACATTGTCGGAAATGGAAACCGATGGCGAAGCAAATAGAGGTTCTACACGATCAGAGATTGAAGATGAGCTCTTGGGCACATCTTCAGAATCGGAGGACCTCAACAACACCGTGGTGGAGGCGACTCTGGAAGACTGTAGCAATGATACGGTTTCTCCAGATTAATCTCCACCACTCAAAAAAGGCTTCGGCCACACTCATTCTGCGTCTTTCCAAAAGCGCAGAAGACATTATTCTAATCCAGGAACCATGGATTGCAGAAGGCGTGGTTCGTGGACTTAGGACACCCTCATACGTTCCGCTCTATACAAGAGACAAAGGTAAGATTAGAACTTGTATATTAGTGAAACGTAGCCTTAATGTATTTCTACTTCCCAACCTCAGTGACCCCGACCTAACCGTTGCCAGATTAGAAACTGCCAAAGGCTCATACTGGCTGGCATCGGCTTACCTTGGCCACGACCAAGTGGGCCCTCTCCCTGGTGATAACCTAGGAAGGGTGGTACTGGAAGCGGGAAGGCAAAAAACTGGCCTCATAATCGGATGCGACGCCAACGCACATCATACGGTATGGGGCAGTACCGACATCAATGATAGAGGTGAGTCACTTTTAGACTATATTTTAAGTACTAACCTCTTAATTTGCAATATTGGCAATGAGCCCACTTTCATAACAAAAAACCGACAAGAAGTTTTAGATATTACTCTTGTCTCCGACAGCATCACCCAAAGGCTAACAAACTGGATGGTATCGTCTGAACACTCCTTTTCGGACCATAGGTACATCCAATTCAGTCTGAGTGATGCTCCCCCTCGCCAACCAACTTTCCGGAACTACCGGAAAACTGATTGGACAAAATATAGAGGAATCCTATCGGAAACGATATCCTCCAAACTATCAAGTCCCCCGCGTGACACCAATGAGCTCGACATGAAAGTCAGGGAATTTACTCTGACTCTCAATAAGGCTATGGCCGCTTCCTGCCCTCTTATTCAACCAAGAGGCAAGAAAAAGCCACACTGGTGGACATCGGCACTAGGACTGCTCAGAAACACATGCAGAAAACTTTTCAACGCAGCAAAAAGCACAAGAAAAGTGACCGACTGGGACTCATATAAAGAATCCCTCAAATTATACAAAAAAGAACTGAGGAAGGCAAAGCGACAATCCTGGAGGTCATTCTGTGACAAAATTACAGAAACCTCTGAGGCTTCGCGGCTAAGAAAAATCCTCTCCACAAATCCTATGATGCCCAGCTGTTTGAAAAAAACCGATGGCTCTTGGACAACCTCAAGTGATGAATCACTCAACCTGCTTCTGGACACCCACTTTCCAGGTAGCTCCCAACTCGCGGCCAGTAGCAGCCCAAACAAGCCTACTGCAACCGTGACCAAAATTCATAGTCTGATTACGAGAGACAAACTGCTCTGGGCGCTACATAGCTTCAAACCATACAAGTCTGCTGGTCCGGACGGTATTATACCTGCCGAGCTACAGAGATCCTCAGATATTATTCTACCAGTGTTGGAAAATATTATGAGGAGCTGTGTAGAACTTATCCACATTCCACTGTTATGGAGAGAAGTCAATGTAGTATTCATTCCCAAAGCTGGAAAATGTTCTCATGTGGTCCCAAAGGACCTCAGACCCATAAGTCTATCGTCATTCCTTCTGAAAACTTTAGAACGACTGATTGATATCCATATTCGAGCTAAAGTTGATCCAAGACTTCTGTCTACGGCTCAACATGCCTACTGTAAAGGAAAGTCGGTGGAAACGGCTTTGCACTCTCTGACTAGCCACATCGAACGATCCCTACAATATAAGGAGTACACAATGGTTGCTTTCCTGGACATAGAGGGCGCCTTTAATAACGTCAACACATCCGCAATCACGACTGCGTTGTCAACTCTGCAGGTAGACGACTCACTTGGGGAGCTGATTAATCTAATGCTAACAAGCAGGATAATCAACTCCAAACTGGGTGAGACTTCTGCTAAAAGATATGTCAGCAGGGGTACGCCGCAAGGCGGTGTCCTCTCCCCCCTTCTTTGGAACTTAGTGGTTAACGAACTACTGATATACCTGGAAGAGGGTGGTAGCAGAGTGATTGCCTATGCGGATGACGTTGCCATAGCCGTCTCAGGAAAACATTTAAATACCATTAAAGAACTCCTCCAAGTAAATCTTAACAGATTAACCTGCTGGGCAGATCGCTGTGGATTGGGAATAAACCCCCATAAAACTGATCTTGTCCTCTTTTCTAGGAAATATAAAATTCCAATCATAGACCCTCCTTCAATAAACGGTACCAGTTTAGCTTTCTCCGATACAGCAAAATATCTGGGTCTCATTTTTGACAGGAAACTAAACTGGAAACCTAACATTCAAGAAAGAGTCAATAAAGCTACAATAGCTTTATTCTCCTGCAAGAAAGCCATTGGGAACAAATGGGGCCTTCAACCTCGCATAACCCACTGGCTATACATCTCGGTCATAAGACCGATACTCACTTACGGGGTGGTTGTCTGGTGGACGGCCTTGGAAAATGCAGTCAACTGCATTAAATTAAGCAGAGTCCAAAGAACAGCATGTCTATGCACAAGCGGAGCCTTGCGGTCTACCCCCTCTGCGGCATTAGATATTCTGCTTCACTTGACACCCCTCGACATTTTTAGCAAGCAAGTAGCTGCGACTGCAGCTATTCGCCTTAAAGCGACTAAACAGTGGACAAATAATTCATTTGGCCACGCCAACATTCTTAATACATTAGGAATCCTCACAGAGAACACCGATTACACCATACCTGAACTTTGGTTTGACAAAAACTTCCATGTAAGCTTCCCCTCTAGATCATTCTGGGAGGAGGATGCTTTCATGGAGGACAAGTCAATCCATCTCTACACAGATGGATCTAAAACCGACAGCGGAGTTGGCGGCGGTGTTTTCTCAGATAAGCTTAACCTAAGCCTCTCTTTCCGCCTTCCAAATCACTGTAGCGTGTTCCAGGCGGAAATTTTGGCGATTAAAGAAGCTCTGTCCTGGCTGAAGAAAAACGTGATATCTGCAAAGGATATCCGCATATTTTCGGATAGTCAGGCCGCCATCAAGTCCCTGGACTCGGTCTCATTGTGTTCTAAAACTGCCCTTGAATGCCGATCATCTCTCATGGAGATGGCAGAGCAGTTCAACATTCACCTCTGTTGGGTGCCGGGCCACAGAGACATTCCAGGGAACTGCAGAGCCGATGAACTCGCCAAAATTGGAACCACTCTACCTATCCTACCAGACAAAGGTAGTATAGGTATACCAATCGCTACGTGCAAACTAACACTAAAGCTAGATGCCAATAAAAGAACGGACCTTAGGTGGACTGCTGGACAAACATGTCTAGCGACAAAACAGATCTGGCCAAAGCTGGATCTGAGTCGATCTAAGTGTCTGATCCTCTTAGAAAGGAAACATCTCAGCGCCATAATAGGTGTCATTACCGGACACTGCCTCATAGGCAAGCACGCAAGAAGGCTTGGCGCTTTTACTAACGATTTTTGTAGAAGCTGCATGGACGAGGAAGAGGAGGAGACAATCCCCCACCTACTCTGCACATGCCCAGCTCTCTCTCAGAGAAGGAAGCTTCACCTAGGAGCTTTCTTCTACAACGACCTAAACGATCTAGAAAAAATAGACGTTAACAGTCTCCTACGCTTTATTAAAAGCTCAAACTGGTTCCAGTAGTAAGAAGATCATAGATCCACGTGGCATCACAATGGGCCAATAGGCCTAAGTGGGTTGGTATTTCCAACAGCCACTCTTACCTAACCTAACCTAACCTAGCTCGCGCACCTTCACTTTCCGGTCAGCCAACACCATTTCATGTATTTTTTTTGACATTGTCCTCTGTAACCGCATCGAAGGGCCTGCCGCCGCGGACACGAAACTCTCGAAACCAACATTTGGCGGTGTAATCTGACGGAGCATTAGCCCCATAATATTTATCCAACTTTTCTTTTGCTTCCTTCACCGTTTTGCCTCTCAAAAAATAATGTTTTATGAGAGAACGAAAATCGTTTTTGTCCATACTCAACATGATGCCAAACATGTCAACAACAATTAGCTGTCAAAACAAAACTAAAGACAGTACCGCACTGAAATTTGGCATGTCTGCCTAAATATGAACGGACTTCAAGGCACCATAACCTTTTTTGCAGCAGCAGCGCATTATGGCAGTCAAGGAGGTCACTTTTCACTTCATCTAGTATATTGTCCCCTTCAAAGTAATTCCCATCGACTGCAACACACTTCCGCCAGCGCTTGATCCAATCCTCGAAACATTTTTTATATTCAGTTTTCGGTATGTCCATCAGTGCCTCCTGCGATTTTCCCATTACTACTTCTCGGCTGCTGAAACGCGTTCCCCGTAGTGGTTTTTTAACTCGATTGAACAGAAAGAAATCACAGGGAGCCAAATCAGGTGAATTCGGTGGCTGTTGGATGGTATATGATGGCACTGTGCGACGGTGCGTTATCATGGTGCAAAATCCACTAGTTTTCTGCCCACAATTCTGGTCTCTTTCGGCGAATTGCTTCACGCAAACCTCTCATAACGCCCAAATGATACTCTTTGTTTACTGTCTGGATTTCTGGCAAAAATTCATGATGCACTACACCGTTGTAATCCATGAAAACCGTGAGCATTGCCTTCTTTTTTGACTGAAAACGACGTGGTTTTTTTGGTCTCGGCTCATTTGGTGAACGCCATTCACTTGCCTGATGTCTGGATTTCAAGTCGTGCTCATAAACCCACGTCTCGTCTCCAGTAATGATCATTTTGATGAATGTGGGATCGGATTCAGCTTGCAAATCATCTCTTTTGCGACCTCAACACGATAGTCCTCCGCTATCTCTCTGATGGTTAATTTGCTGTTATTGACCAGCATTTCTTTTACTCGTACTTCATCAATGTTTTCGTCGATTTTCGATGTTGATGGTCTACCACTGCTTTCATCATCTTCGATTGACTCACGACCACTTTTGAACCGCTCGTGCCACTGGTAAATGACCGTTTTCTTTAGAGAATCGTTGCCGAAACACTTTTCCAACATTTCCAACGTTCGCGCACCATTAAATCCGTTTTTTACACAAAATTTAATACGCGTACAAGTTCGTTGTTGCAAATTGAAATCTATTTCTAAAATTGTAAAAAATCGCCAACACACAAAGATAGATGTACTCTTGGCTACGTAACTTTTGCAAATGTCAAGCTATGACGCTAAGATTTAGAGGGCACAACAGTCAACAACAGATTTACTAACTTAACAAAAAAAAACAGAACTCAAATCGGAACAATGGGAGCGCCACACGGTGGTGTGGTTCGGGAACTTTGGATGCACTTCGTCGAGTCCCATGGCCTTAGATTCTAATCTTAGACACTACTTCATTACGAAGGGACCGATATTTGATAAAGAAACTTTGAATTCTGTACTTTTTCCAAATTTTAAAGGCAGCATCACGGACTTTTATGAGCTGCAATATATTCGGAGTTAGCCGCTGAGGTGAAGAAAATTTAACTGAATATGACGCTCGACTCAGTACTCGTATATTGGTTTTCGTCTTGATACTCGTATGTCAGGAAAAGCAAATCGTGCTTCGAGAAATCTGGCGCTACAAGTTGGCTGTCAAGCAAAACCTTTTCGGATACAAATATTGCATCGATTAGAGTCGACGCTGTGCAAGTAAAGTAGGTGGGGGTAGACGTATTTACAGGAATAAGGTCAAACGATTTCATGTGATCCAAAAAAAAACCAGTTGAACGATGTTTGTCCAGGAGATTACAATTAAAATCACCACAAGTTATTATGTTAGTTTAACTGCAGGCCAACTCCTCTAGGACGTTATAGAGTTGTTGGATGATAATAGAGTTATCTGGTCTGTAAGTGACTCCTATCAGAACTTGTTCATGCCCTAATACTATATAACATCTTCAAAGACATAATCAATAGGGCAACCCGTATTTGCCCTTCATTTGAGAGTATTTGAGAATTTTGCTTACATACGCTGCAGCCCCACCTCCTATGCGACCTATCAGACCGAAAAAGCTCGAAGCCATCAGCTTTATAAATTTCATCAGAAATATCGCAATGTTCTTCACTAGACACCTCTCCATGCAACCATGTTTCGGAGACACAAATGACATCAATTTTAGAGTTATCGAATAAGTGCCTAAATTCGTTGAATTTAGGAAATACCAAAAGGTAAGGAATATCATAAGCGCTATACCAGAAACACGGTGAAGTATGGAGGTGGAACTATAATGGTACGGGGTTGTTTTTCTTGCCACAGTGTTGGTCCCATATTTCGAATTCCTGACACTATGACATATTGGAAAATGTCATGCTTCCTTACGCTAAGGAAAACATGCGCCTCATAAGGCTTTTCCAGGAAGGCACACATCGGATCTTGTAAAAGATGGCTTTCGGTATCTGAATGTGTCCATAATTTCATGCCTAAGTCAATCTCCAGATCTCAATCCAATTAAGAACTTGTGGAATGAGTTGAAGAGGAAATTCTGGGAAGTCGTCCAAAAAGAATGGTGTTCTATACCCGTATCAAAATGCCGGACAATAGTTGAGTCAATGTCTCGGCGGATTGAAAAAGGCCTAGCAAATAACACGTGTCAACAAGACATAAAAATTTCTCTGAGTTTTTATTTTAATGATTATTTTCTAATTCTTTCTGTCGTCGATTATTTTTCAAAAAACATTGCTTTTGCACCTTTTACAATGATATAAGTATACATGTGCACGAGCGGAGTCTCAGAAGTACCCGGCCTGACGTATGGATGGCGGTTGTTGTTTAAAAAGTGTACATAATTGTAACTTATTTGGGTTGACAACTAACAAGTTTTAAGAGCGCAATAAAACCAAGTATTTGATATTTTACTTAACAAATTTATTCTCCGTCGTATTCGTGAGACATTCGAGACATATACACCCTGAATGACTCGAACTGCAACCAACTTCAGACTGCTATCATTTCCAAACCGTTCATGACAGTGAGCTCAAATTTTGACACATGACAGATAATTTTATTATTTACAAGCCTTTTAAACGATTTGCGATTCAGCTGTGTTCAAAAATTTTTATCCGCGATGGAATTCAAACGTGATAGTGCTGGAAAACCACAAGTAGCTATCGTTAGAGCCCTCCAGCACCTCAACGTGAATAAATCATTTGTGTCTCGAACCATAGCTCGTTACCGTGATATTGGCAGCGTTACAAAACGCCATGGAGGTGGTTATAAAAAAACAACAACATCGGCAGAAATGGTACAGAAAGTGAAGGCTCGAATTGAGCGAAATCCGCGTCGAAGTGGAAGAAAAATGGCTCGTGAGCTCAACATATCGTTGGAACGGGTGCAACACATACTGAAAAATGAGCTTGGGCTCAAGCCATTGAAGTTCCAAAAAGCACACGATCTTACACCGCAACAGAAAAAAGTTAGAGTCGAAAGAGCGAAGGAGTTGCTACGCTTGCACGAAAGTGGTGAGTTGCCGAATTTGGTTTTTTCCGATGACTCGCCATTTGTTATCGAGCAATATGTCAACAAACAAAATGACCGAGTTTACTTGCCAGAGAGGTCCTTCGAAAATTTACACTTTCGGACGGCCACCAGAAAGCAGGCAGCACCGATGGTGATGGTTTGGGCCGCCATAACCGCCGATGGTCGCTCTCCGCTCGTATTTTTGGACCGTGGCGTCAAAATTAATGCGATCGTATACCGTAAAACTGTCTTAGAGGCAGTATTGAAGCCTTGGGCAAACAATCATTTCAGTCGGAGACCGTGGACATTTCAACAAGACTCGGCACCGTCTCACAAAGCGCGCGTCAACCAAGATTGGTTAAAAAACAATGTTCCACACTTCATTTCTTCGACACAATGGATTGCAAATTCTCCGGATGCAAATCCGTTGGATTTCTCTGTCTGGGGTATTTTGAAGGCGAAGGTTGGCACTAAAAAATACCAAAGTTTGGACCGCCTCAAACAAGCACTTCGCCGGGAATGGGCCAAAATACCGCAGAGCCACTTGCGTGCAGCGTGCAGCGTGAAAATTGATGTATTTTCCAACATTTTTTGCTTTGGCACAATAAAATTTATCAAAAAATAAAAAAAATATTTTAAAAAGTTGGAGTTCGAGTAAGTCGCCCTGTATATAAGAGCGCTGTAGGAAGATGTTAAAATCGATAAAGGGATAGCTGTTTAAATTCAAAAATATCTACTGTGCTGACATCTATCCGTTGCCACATTTTATGACTTGCCTGTGCTGCCATATTATCACCCCCCCCCCCCCCTGATACTAAACGAAAGTTACGAGGTGTCCTTTTTTCTGTCCTGAGAACGTATGTAGCTGACGTTTCGATGACATTGGAGTATTTGGTGTAAATGTCATTAGCAGAAGATTTTCCATAAACGCCGGCTTTAATCTCTCTATCGAAATGGTTGTCAGTATTCCATCGATATCCATATTAAAAGCAAAGTCAAATGGTCGTCCCAGGATTTCGTGGGGTCCTCTGTACGGCTGCTCCAAAGGTTTCTTAAGTTCATCTACTCTGACAAAAACGTGCGAACATGTGTGCAATGTCTTGTGATTTGGCTGTGTTTTGAAGTGATGAGCTGCGGTGTCTGAGAGCCCCCCTCTCATAAATGTGCTGAAATTTTCGACGAATGTTTGAGGATTAGGTGTAACTTCTTCCTCAATGAAAAATTCCCCTGGAAGCCGGAGTATAGTTCTGTATAACATCTCAGAAGCGTTGGAACTGATGTCTTCTTTCAGGCTTGTGCGTAGTCCCAAAACTACAACAGGTAGTACACTAATCCAATAGTTACAGCTGTGGCACATGATAGCTGCTTTTAGTGATCTATGCCATCGTCCGACCATTCAGGATGGTATGATGTTGTCCGTGTCCTGTTGCTAAAGTCTAGATTCAAATTGCGAACTTCTATCGTTTGTGATAGTCTGAGGAGCTCCAAAAGGACTTTTCCAACCGGCGAAGAAAGCATTTACCACAGTGTCGGCTGTTATATCCTTTAAAGGAATGACTTCCGGCCAACGAGTGAACTTGTCGATAAGTGTTAGACAGTATCGATAATCATGAGAAGGTGGCATAACTATGATGTCGATGTGGATATATTTAAATCGTTCGCTAGGAATCTTGATGCGTTGTGGTAGGAAGGCGTCCATCTATTTATGTTTTTGTTCATGTGAGACCAAACGAAACGTTGGATTATCAACTTTCTCGTAGTGCGATTGTTGGGATGCGAAACGTTATGCATGTAGTCGAAAATTTTGCATCTCAAGGTTAGAGGAACGTATGGTCGAATAGACTCATCGGACACGTCGCAAAAGATGGTAGTTTCCGGGTTTTCTACTTTAAGCTTGCGAAGTTGTAAAGATGTTGAAGTAGATTTCAGAAGATGTAGGCTTTGTTGTCTTTCGTTGAAATGATTCATTGCATGTCGATGGTATTTATTTGCAAAAGCGCGTCAACGACTTGATAGAGTGATACGAACTATGTACAATACATCAGCTCTTCTGGGGTTGATCTGGGTTGTGTGTCGTATAGATATGTATGTAGTTTAGATGTCCCGCAATTGTTTCTAGAATCTATGTATTTATGGGTAGCTATCCTCGATTGCTTGTCCATGCTATAGATTGAAGTTGATAAGCTGCCTACTACTTGTTCCTAGGGATCAAAGCTTATCCAGTTCATGGAAACTCCGATTGTCTCGAAACATAGGGCCCCCGCTCATCTATCCAGGGCTACGCTCATCTAATACTACGGTCTTATCGTAAACGCCTTAAGATTGACGCCACCGAAGGTTGCTACGATTTGACTAATATCATTACGAGCGGTTGGGTATGGGGTCCTATTGGTTGACATGGACTACCTGTAGCCCCATCGGGAGTTAAAACTTGGTACTATGAGAGCCAGGCCTGATTTGAAAGAGCTAGGCCCCCTAGTGGAAGCA
The DNA here is from genome assembly GCA_963966105.1 of Volucella zonaria. Taxonomy (NCBI): domain Eukaryota; kingdom Metazoa; phylum Arthropoda; class Insecta; order Diptera; family Syrphidae; genus Volucella; species Volucella zonaria. Next base: position 110,999,205 of record OZ014534.1, read on the forward strand.
TCATGGTGGCTGTGGTTTAAATCTAAAATTGGAGGAAGAGCCTTCCACAAGTTGGTTGACCCGATGTAGTGGTGCAATAAGTATTGGCTGGAGTAGCCCTGAGATCGGCAAGAAGTTTTAGGTCGGTCTCGACTTAAACCAAGGAATGTCGGAGAGCGCTGGCTAGGCGTATCCTGGGCCTCGTGAACTTAGGTCTACATAACAGATGTTCACGAAAAACACAGAGACACATGTTTCGAAACCCAATAGAGTATGATCCCTGCTGTTTTCGGTGATGGTATTGTGTTCAGGCTAAGATAAAGCAGCGGTCTGTTGAATAGCTGAGGCTGAATGGATAATTCATGTTGTCGGTTTTTTAAGGGCTATTTTTGATAAAGGTGGTTTCACTTTGAATGACTTCGTGTGGAGTGAGAGGTTTGAAATCTGGCAATGAGAATGGCAGCTCATTTTACGCCCCATACCGCATGTGTCTGATATGAAATACCTGTGGTTTAAATTCTGGCAAAAAGGCTGCCGCAGATTAAATGGATTCTACGCAGCATATTTATCGACAAAATAGATATCTGGCCTCCAATCATGAAGACTTTAATCGTTAAAGCAAGGGTTTAAACCTGATAAAAATGTTGGTACCATTGCTAATCTCTTTCTTGCTTAAAGATCTGGGGTGTATTTCAAAAATTTACATCCGTCAGATTGTCGGAGGGTGTTTGTTACCCAAAATTGATCGCACACATCCCAACGAAGTGTTTATGCTCCAATGAGAGAGGAATTAAGTATATTCTTAGAATGTTTGTACACCTCCCGGGGAAGGCAAATCAGGGAAGAAAGAAAAAGAGGGATACCGATATACGTTGGTTTTGAATGTTTGCAGGTTACAATGACTGAGAAATAAAGAGCTCAATAGCGCATTTCGAGACTATCTACTGAATTAGAAATGACAGATAGGAGATCATGGCATGAAGATTAAAACGAGCCAGCACACAACAGCATTTTTTTATGGATATCAGATATGAAACCGTCCAAGACAATTTGAATTGCACTTTCTGAAATGTAATTTCTAATTCACTGAAGAAGAGATTCATCGATCCCAAATGAATGAATTATCGGCAAAAGATCCTAATCTCAAACTCTGTCAAATGCCTTTGAAATATCTTCTTACTATCTTCGTTTGGCGTAAGTTTTGGTTCCACTTTTCAGTGAGACATGTCATCAAATCAGCAGTGGAACTGTAACTACGTGTTTTGAGATATTTCACAAGCTGATGGTTTATCACTGTGCAATGTGTCTGTATGGAATCCCTTTCGGAAACTATGTTAGAGGCATTCGTCATTTACCGAATTCTAAATCACGTTTTCTTATACAGGCTGGTGGCTGGTACTGAAATTATATCAAAACTAGCTAGGGCTCGTTTAAAGCCGACATGGTGATATGAGTATCAGGATTTGAATTGTGTTGATGATTTTTGCCGCTGTAAATACGGTACGTATAGCTTTCAGTGGTTGTTTTGGAACCTCTGTCATGAAATGAAAATTCTGCTAATAAATGACCCCAAACCTATTGACGAGATGTTGGTACGGTGAAAGCATTAAAAACTTTATGGAGTTTAAGGAGGAAGACTGATTTTATGTCTTAACCTTGGGCGCTGGAAATTTGATCTCTGCACTGGGTGGTATAATTAAAGACGTGTTTTTGCAGCTTCTAGTCAATATCAATTCGAAACGGTAAAGTTTATGTCATATTCAAGTTTAGACCATAATAAAAGGACTAAGCTATGAATATATTTGAAAACTACTTAACGATCGAAATGCCAATGACGTTCGAAAATTTTGGTCACATTTATGGTCGTGATCTGCATATATTTGCTAGTTTCCACTGCCTTTTATAGTCGAAGATATAGAAATCAATATGAAAAGCATTTTTGGCGCAATTCTAAATGTCAGCCAAGTTTTATGATGTGGTATTTGCCGATTGTCGAAAGGTTCTGATATCATATTATCATAATCGGAATAAACAAGATACAATATACTTTTGTGGTTAAATTTGTGTTTAATAGATTTTTATGATTGCGACTCGTGGTATAATCCCCAATCCACCAAATTATTGCAATTTTAAAAACAAGTGTGTTAATGCACTTCTGAGTTTCGATTTATTTTTTGACAGGCTATTCGAATACCAGAAATCGTGTAGTGTTCGGACGATCTATATCTATCTTCTATGTTTCAGTATCCTCATTCTTTTTGTTTTTACAAATATGTAAGCATCTGCTTCGAATTGGACTTCAGTTGGCAAATTTGTGTTCGCAAATTTTTCCTTTGTTAAGAAATTTACATAATTAGTACTAATCAGTCCATAAATTAGTTGCGGAGACAGAAAAAAAATAGTCTTTGATGCTATTCGAAACATGGTTTGGCAGAATTTATGACTTGCTTGACAGGTTGGGAATTTTTTTTGTTCGCAAAATTTTGTATTTTCAGATCAAATCGGTAATCGGGAAAGGAATCTTATAACTCGGTGACTTAAATAATGATTCGATATTAAATGATGATGGTTCGAAATAACTAATATCTGTTTGTGATCTGTCCATTCCCATGGTTTCGCGTGCCTTGGGATCGGTCAGCGAACTTTATCTTGAGTTTGACAAATTTATTTGTTGTCAGATTTCAGTAAGACTCAAACTTATTGAATGAATTAAGCTCGAGATGTTTCATATTTACGAACTTAAGCTTACAGGTATTAGTCAGTTTTAAGAAAAACAATTTGGCATTTGCATTCGAGGCAATGGAGTGTCTTAAATCAATTTTTGAGCACGAAACACTTAACACGAGTGTTTCTGAGAATCGATTGTTGGGTCGTGTTTTTGTTTTGCCACACGTAATACGACTCATTCATAAATGGCCCTTGTTTGCGAGCGCTGAGGTCATATGTGGGGTATTTCGTTTTGAAAATGATAAACAAACGATCAAAACAAGAAGAGTCATTCCAGTTTAACATCATGAGTTCCGCCAATAAAACTAACCCTAATCGGATTTAAATTCCACAAATTTGTTTGGTGTCGGTTTTTGGATTTTTCCGGAATTTAGACAATTCACAGTTTCTTAAATGCAACTCGATGGATCTGTTTTTTTTTTCTCTGACGGAAGAGAGCACTCAGACAAAGAACTAGTCCATTGTGCTCTTTGTAAAGTTCCTTTTAATGATATCTTTCAGTCTTACGAAGAAAGATGAGTAAGCGCTTCAGTACTAAGGTGCCTATCGTACCAGCACTCACCACGTAACCGCCGAGTACCTGCAGCCTGATGAGAGCATAAGCCGGACATTCACCGAGATAGTGCTCCGCGGTGCCATCATCTCTTTCACAGCAAGTATCGCAGGATGTTGTGTCGCTTACCACTTTGAAGCTCCCAGAATAATCACCGTGTGGCGCTCCCATTCTTCCTATTTGAGTTCTGTTTTTTTTTGTTAAGTTGGTAAATCTATTGTTGACATTCCCTCTAAATCTTAGCGTCATAGCTTGACATTTGCAAAAGTTACGTAGCCAAGAGTACATCTACGAGTATTTCTGTGTGTGTTGGCGATTTTTTACAATTTTAGAAATGGATTTAAATTTGCAACAACGAACTTGTAGGCGTATTAAATTTTGCGCAAAAAACGGATTTGATGGTGCGCGAACGTTGGAAATGTTGGAAAAATGTTTCGGCAACGATTCTCTAAAGAAAATGGTCATTTACCAGTGGCACGAGCGATTCAAAAGTGGTCGTGAGTCAATCGAAGAAGATGAACGCAGTGGCAGACCATCGACATCGAAAACCGACGAAAACATTGATGTAGTACTCGTAAAAGAAATGTTGGTCAATAACCGCAAATTAACCATCAGAGAGATAGCGGAGTACTTGAACATTGCCTATGGATCCGTCCAAGACATTTTGGTTAATGATTTGGGTTTCCGTCGTGTAGCAGCAAAGTTGGTGCCAAAAGACCTCAATTTCATGCAGAAAAGAGACCGTGTTGACGTTGCAAAAGAGATGATTTGCGAGGCTGAATCCGATCCCACATTCATCAAAAGGATCATTACTGGAGACGAGACGTGGGTTTATGAGTACGACACGCAATCCAGACATCAGGCAAGTGAATGGCGTTCACCAAATGAGCCGAGACCAAAAAAAACCACGTCGTTTTCAGTCAAAAAAGAAGGCAATGCTCACGGTTTTCATGGATTACAACGGTGTAGTGCATCATGAATTTTTGCCAGAAAGCCAGACAGTAAACAAAGAGTACGAGTATTACATATTTGAGCGTTATGAGACGTTTGCGTGAAGCAATTCGCCGAAAGAGACCAGAATTGTGGGCAGAAAACTCGTGGATTTTGCACCATGATAACGCACCGTCGCACAGTGCCATCATATACCATCCAACAGCCACTGAATTCACCTGATTTGGGTCCCTGTGACTTCTTTCTGTTCAATCGAGTTAAGAAACCACTACGGGGAACGCGTTTCAGTAGCCGAGAGGAAGTAATGGAAAAATCGCAGGAAGCACTGATGGACGATCAAGCGCTGGCAGAAGTGTGTTGCAGTCGATGGGAATTACTTTGAAGGGGACAATATATGTAGATTTAGATGAATAAAGTTGTATTTTAAATTTTCTGAATAAATTCCGAAAAATTTTGATCAAGCCAATATAAGGACCACGTGTTACTACTTTTCTATAATCCAAAGGATCCTAGTAATAGTTGCACGATCAAGATATTCCCAAAATTTATCGCCACGAGTGTTTGGTTTTTTTGCTCCTTATCAAGGACCACAATCAAACTAACGTTGCCAATTGTACATTTTCTCTAAAAAAAAAAGTCTAAGGTGCATCTCTTATAGTAGAGCGTATGACGGAAGTCTTCACAGCTAACGAAGTCTAATTCAAAGCCTTCGAGATAGAAGGTGTAAAGAGAAGGTACGATATTAGCATGCTACTTACAACTAAAATACAACGGCTGATTTGAAGCAATATTGGAAATTTACTAACTGGGATACATTTGTAACTGTTTCGAACTGTATACATAGGTTCAGTTGTCAAGATCCATAATCTTCTACTTAGCGGCACTATGCATAACAATTCTTTACACTGGTTGCCCTGAGAACTGTGTCCTGTGGTCTTTGAAAATAACCTATTTGGTCAACTATTTCCGCCTTATTTCCTCGGATCACTACATTTTAAGTGAGGAGCAGATGAGTTTGAAGTTGGACAGCACCGTTTTGAATGCATCGTCCTTTATTGGTGAACCTCCTGTAGCAGAACTTAATGCTGAGGAGCACGATGGAAACCTATGCTGTAGACCTGTAACTCTAGATACACAGATGTTCAAACCGATGCTTTTGGAAAAAAAAGAATTAAAAATAACGTCGCTAGCTCATAACAATTTTTGGGCTGCTTCTCGTCGGTATATAGACGTGGCCTCAGGCGGTCTTGTTTCATTTCGATATTTAATAAGACAGACCGATGACTCTATTCAACTCTGCAATGCGTTGCGGTCTAAATGGAGCATAAAGTGGTGGCTTACTCAGACAGATCAAGTTGGTAGATGCGTTAAAGCTAAGTCTAGCTAAGACTATACGAGTTCAAGAACACACTTTGTGATACCACCTTATTGGATATAACCGCTGCTGCTGGTCCCATGTTGCTCCTGCTGAGCATTGTTGCTATAATTTGTGGAGGATGTGTAATTTTTCATAATATTCCCCTAATCAAACTGAGGGGGTTAAATAATCGAATGTATAGGCTGACCCAAGCGAATTAACGTCTGCAGTTTCCGAGTGACAGCCATGGTGACTTTCTCCACGTTAGCGAAACAGCCGCAGTTTGGTTTTTGCGCTAAAAACATTACTCTTGCAAATCCTGCATATTCCGATTTTGGCCAGACACAATTGCATGGATCACTGCAAGCAATGTAGAAAATATGGGGAAGAAGGGCATTTAACCAAATACCGCAACGAAGACTTGCTTCTTCTGCGAAGAGGGCAATCCGTAAAACGCTCGGCATGTAGCCGGTAGAAACAAATGGCCAATCTTCAGGAAAGCCATTACTAGCAACCTAACCTTAACCACTGTAAAACAGGCCTGGATATTCTGGCACAAACGGTTAGAGACGAGGGAGCCAACATCATTTTGATCTCCGATAAATCGAGGCATCCCGCGATTTGGACATGTGGAAAACATACCTCCCAAAATACCAGCGATCAGGCAGATGGCTACGTTTATGCAAAAATCCACCAGATCAATTTCTACAGCTGCTACCTGCAGCCAAATTAGGCGATAACTGAATTTTAGGCAATGCTAGAAAGCGTAGGTGCAGATGCACATCAAAGATCTCCAGTGGTTATAGACGGAGACTTTAATTCTTGGGCAACACCAACCCCAAAAAAAATTATGCTATTAGAAGCATTCGCATCTTGGATGCATTGCATACAAGGGTCAAGCAAACACGTTTAGGAAAGCGGGAATTTGATCAATCACCGATATTACCTTCATGAATAACTTCCTACGTAACACAGAACGATGAGTCAGCGAAGACTATACCTTTTTGTTTTTTTTTGTTTTGTTTTTTTGTGTGGAAAGGTGGAAACCTTGCATAGGCACCAATGGTCCCACGTCCATTGGTAGTGTCGGATTCTTACTGACTAAAACCACCTCCCGGGGAATCTTTCCGTTTATTCACCCGCGGAACTACCGCTAAGTATTACTTCGCGGGGGACGGATTTGAGCTTCTTGCTACGTCACGGGGTGCTTAGCGAATTCGCGTTCCGTTGCTGCTCTAAATTCCCTAGATCGCACATTATTCATACTGCTGCATGGTTCACCGCAGCTCAAAGATCTTCAGATTTCAACATATTTTGAACTATGTTTTAGAGTGTTGGCCGTTCACCAAATTCTTCACACAATATAACTCTTTCGTTTGCATACCGCGCACAATCGAAGAAAACGTGCTCCACGTTCTCTACCGCGTTTACGCAGCGAGGACAGGATGGACTTGAATCACGGTTTCGCTTGAATAGATATTCCCGGAAACAACTGTGACCCATCAAGAACTGTGTAAGATAGTATTTCAGTTCGCAGTGTTTTCGTTTTACCCAACTTTCAATCTTTGGGATTAGTACGGTACGTCTATCTCCCTTTTTGGGACTCGTTCCATTGTTCTTGCCACGCTTCTATACTGCAGTGTCTTTCGAATTTCTTCGGTTGATTTATGGATGGCACGATTTTTACGCGATTTTCATAAAGTCGTCTAGCTTCTAAAGCTTGGATATTGATTGGTACCATAGAGGATAGTACCAATATCGCGTCGTGGGATACCGTTCGAAATGCACTGCTAAGTCGCAGTGCACATAATCTGTATACAGATTTGAATCCCTTCACGTGTGTCTTTTTATTCGTGACGTCAGACCATATTTGTGCCCCGTACAGCTCTATGGAGGCTACAACTCTCGCAAGCGTTAATCGTTTGCGTTGCGAAGACTATATCTATAGCGACCATCAGGCAATAATAATTGATATCAAGCTAGCGGGCTCAAGATGAAAAGGTAAACTCTTCGAGAAGGACATGTTCGACGAAATGGTGAATATCAGTGAGTTGGCCGACAGCGAAACAGCGGAGAATTTGTCATGTCACCTCACTCGCGCTATAACCATAGTATGTGACGCAGCAATACACAGACGAATACCCAATAAAAGAGGCGTGGAGTCCAAGTGGAACGAAGAAGTAAAAGCACTCAGAGCAAACTCCTTTCAAGCCCGACGGAGAGCGCAGCGTTCTAGAAGGAGAGACGATTTTCAAGAACGACTAGACATATTCTGACTGTCAAGAATAGGCCCCTTAAATCAAAGAATGCTAAGCAAATTGCTTCAAGCGCCGGTGCGAGGAAGCGGACATAAACCCTTGGGACACGGAGTACAGAATGATATTGATTAAGCTGAAGGGCTGTAGGTTTCCACAATTATCATGCCGTGGTCTATTGCTGAGCTGAGACTATCGGCTCTGTGGTGCAACATAATCAAGGAACTCTGCATAGAAGCAGTTCCAATAACAACACCAGACGAACGTTCCAGTGCATCAATAAAGCGCAATTTTGGGGTTGTACTAAACCAAGCAACCGAAATATTCTCCAAACCTATCAAAACAAAGTTCTAAGAGAAATCGTAAACGCCCAATGGTATATCAGAAACAGTGATATCCACAGAGACCCTAGGAATAGTTACCGTCGAGGACGAAATAATGAACTTTGCTCGCAAACTCCGTATTCGTCTTCATGGTCATTGTAATAATAAAATACTCCAAATTCTGCTAGTCCTTGGATATTTTTTTTCGAACTTTGTTTCCTATCTACGATTATATTCAAATATTCAACATGATCAGCGAACTCGATACTTCTTCTTGGAGTGTTGACTTACCACCTTGATCAAAATTCCAGTTCCCGGAATTTATTCAGAAAATTAAAAATACAACTTTATTCATTTAAGTTTATATTGTCCCCTTCAGAGTAATCCCCAACGACTGCAACACACTTCTGCCAGCGCTTGATCGTCCATCAGTGCTTCCTGCGATTTTTCCATTACTTCCTCTCGGCTACTGAAACACGTTCCCCGTAGTGGTTTCTTAACTCGATTGAACAGAAAGAAGTCACAGGGAGCCAAATCAGGTGAATTCGGTGGCTGTTGGATGGTATTTGTTGCATTTTTCGTCAAAAAATTACGAATAATGATGGCACTGTGCGACGGAGCATTATCATGGTGCAAAATCCACGAGTTTTCTGCCCACAATTCTGGTCTCTTTCGGTGAATTGCTTCACGCAAACATCTCATAACGCTCAAATGATACTCTTTGTTTACTGTCTGGCTTTCTGGCAAAAATTCATATTGCACTACACCGTTGTAACCCATGAAAACCGTGAGCATTGCCTTCTTTTTTGACTGAAAACGACGTGGGTTTTTGGTCTCGGCTCATTTGGTGAACGCCATTCACTTGCCTGATTTCTGGATTGCGTGTCGTACTCATAAACCCACGTCTCGTCTCCAGTAATGATCCTTTTGATGAATGTGGAATCGGATTCAACCTTGCAGATCATCTCTTTTGCGACCTCAACACGGTCTCGTTTTTGCATGAAATTGAGGTATTTTGGCACCAACTTTGCTGCTACACGACGGAAACCCAAATCATTAACCAAAATGTCTTGGACGGATCCATAGGCAATGTTCAAGTCCTCCGCTATCTCTCTGATGGTTAATTTGCGGTTATTGACCAGCATTTCTTTTACTCGTACTTCATCAATGTTTTCGTCGGTTTTCGATGTCGATGGTCTGCCACTGCGTTCATCATCTTCGATTGACTCACGACCACTTTTGAACCGCTCGTGCCACTGGTAAATGACCGTTTTCTTTAGAGAATCGTTGCCGACACACTTTTCCAACATTTCCAACGTTCGCGCACCATTAAATCCGTTTTTTACACGAAATCTACGAGGGTTGTCTGTAAAGTAAAGATAGCGGAACTCGTCAATAAAAGCTGGTGAATGCTAGTTGTGCATCTTTTGACAGTTACTTACCGAAATTTCAGTCATTTTGGACGCTCAGTTTTTAGTTGACAGTCGTTTGAGTGAGTCGATGTAAGTGTTTTTTTGTGAAAATGGAAAAAATTGAGTATCGAGCTGCTTTAAATTCTTGTTTTTGAAAGGCAATACGCCTACGCAAATCAAAAATGAGTTGGACTCTGTGTATGGGGACTCTGCACCATCATTTACCACAGTGAAATTTTGGGCAGCTGAATTTAAACGTGGCCGTAAGAGTTTGGGAGATGATGAACGTTCGGGACGGCCAAAAACTGCAACCACTGACGATAACATTGCTAAAGTTCACCAAATGGTGTTAGACGACCGCCGAATTAAACTGAGAGAGATAGTAGAGGATATGAAAATGTCCAAAGAACGTGTTTGTTACATATTAAATCAAGATTTAGGCATGAGAAAGCTGTCCGCGCGTTGGGTGCCGCGTTTGCTTACGTTAGACCAAAAACGTGTTCGAATGAACACTTCCAACGCTCTGTTGACGCAGTTTAGGCGGAATAAATCCGAGTTTTGGCGCCGATTAATTACTGTAGATGAAACTTGGATACACCATTATACGCCCGAAACAAAAATTCAGTCAAAACAGTGGACTGCAAAGGGCGAGCCGGCTTCAAAAAAAGCAGAAACTGTTTTTTCGGCTGGGAGGGTGATGGCGACTGTTTTTTGGGATAGTAAAGGAGTTATCTTAATCGATTATCTTCAAAAAGGAAAAACCATTACAGGAGCATACTACACATCATTACTTGCCAAGCTGAAGGCAGAAATTGCGTAAAAACGGCCACATTTGCAGAAAAAGGAAATCCTGTTTCACCAAGACAACGCGCCGTCTCACACCTCAGCGGTTGCCATGGCGAAAATCCATGAATTACGGTTTGAACTGCTTGACCATCCGCCTTATTCACTAGATCTAGCCCCAAGCGACTTCTTCGTCAAATGAGGAGGCAATCACCTTCGTGAACAATTATTTTGCAGAGAAAAACGCCAAGTACTATTTGGACAGGTTAGAGGGATAGGAGCATCGCTGGGAGAAGTGTGTAGAGTTACAAGGAGGTTGTTTTCAGACAACCCTCGTAATACAAGTTCGTTGTTGCAAATTTAAATCCGTTTCTAAAATTATAAAAAATCATTAACACACACATAGTTAGATGTACTCTTGGCTACGTAACTTTTGTAAATGTCAGGCTATGACGCTAAGATTTAGAGGGAACAACAGTCAACAACAGATTTACTAACTTAACAAAAAAAAACAGAACTCAAATCGGAACAATGGGAGCGCCACATGATGGTGTGGCGCGGAAACTTTTTGATCAATGTGGTATGGTATCTGGTATCTTTTACTTAACAATACAAGACCTGAAGGCTTGTGCTAGAGAGCTGGAAACATGTCACCATCGCTTATGATATTTAAGTATCTAGATAAGGAATAATAACACAGCTGGTTAGATTGTTTAGATTTCCTACACCGAAGTCCTTTCCAAGATACATTATTAAACCCACTGCTTGTTCACTTCAAACGTTCCCAACCCACCAGTAAAAACTAAAGTTTGTCAAATTTCGAAACGTCAAAATGACACATACCTACCACATCTAATCCAAGTAGGTAACAAATTATCAAAATTGTTTCTGTGCTCTGATTCCACGAGCAATATCACCCAAGATCCGCTGTCAAACGTGTAGGCACAGCCTCTTCAAATGCCTACAACTGTCAACCGCATAGTGATCTTCACGAACTTCATCTCTTGTACTCATCGCATATGAGTGCGTGTACGGACATATCCATACAAATAAACGTCCTCATTATGGCTACATGGCCATAACGAAGCAATAAAGGAACAACTAAAACCCAACAGCTCTCTGACGTATGCATATTCTTTCCAATCATCCAAATCGGACCGCTCAAGACATGAATATGTATGCAGACATTGTACATACCCTTGCTGCGCCTGATGTCTGACGTCTTGTCCATAATTTATGTGAAAGGTCGTAAAGTTTTTGTTTTCTGTTTTTTTCTTTTTCTTTCTTTTCCATTTTTATTTCTCAATGCGTATCACACACTGATTGACGTATTAATTGAAAATTTACATAATCACTTGTGAACAAAATTTCGCGATCATAAAACGCTCCGAAATGTTTATTTAATATTTCACCTGGATGTTTCGGGACGAATTCACTGTGGCCATTCAAATTTAAAGTAATGCTTAATTATCTGAAATTTATCGCCGCTTGGAATTCATAAATTGGAAGCGGAACCGCTTTGGCATTTCGAGGTGAATTTCTTAGTTCACATTCACATTGAACATTCCTTTGGATGGGTTTGTGTCAAATGAGGGACAGTACGGTCTTGAATATTACCCCCTTTGGTTTGTTAATAAGGCGGTTTGCAAACAGGTGTAGCCAGCTGTTTGTGATACAAGTTCGATATTCAAGTTGTATCCGGATAGACTTGAGACTGATACCAATAAGGGACGGACGACACAGTGGTGTGGTGTGATTGACAGACATACTCGTACACAGTAGGTGGGCGTTCAAGTGTTTATGGTTATTGTCGGTAAAATTGTTTTGAATTTTTTTTTTTTATTTTTTTTTTTTCCTGGGGCAAACTTGTAGGTGGACATTAAATGAATTGTTTTGGGCATTCTGTTGGTTTGAGGATGGTTTCGGTGATGACAATGATTCTACAGTTTTATTACTCATAAGCAGATGGTGACAAAGATGGGCGAGCACTTTTGGACACAGTAGTGGTGAAGATGACAGGAAATGTCAAGTGGGTGAGTTGTCGATTTGATGAGTTAAGTGAGTGTGGATTTTATGTTGAGGCAGTTAGTTTGGTCGTTAATAGAAAATGGTTGTAAAGTTTATTTGAAAAGAAGATTTGCCTGCCAGAGGAAATTAAGAAATACAAATTGGCAGTTAAGACAATATGTAGATATGGATGGAGTGGCATAGATTACAATCGTATACGCTTATTTGTGGGTTTTTATTTTGAAACTGTTTGTTTATGTTATTCTTTCAGATGTTAAAAGGCGCTTTTGAAATTGGACCAGCAATAATGAGATTTTGGTTTTGGCTCGCAGATTCCCATCCGGCCCTTAAGTGAAGGGAACATTCTTAGGTTCCACAAAGTCAGAAGTCTCTAGAACTAACATAAGTGGTATAGAGCCTACAAACCACAAAGTCAACACATGCCAGATTCTTGCATCCGTTTTGGTTCAGAAATCTAGACTAACTGGAGTTAAAGAAGGTCCGAAAGTATTTCAAGCCTCTAGTTACGATGAGCAAAATAGCATTATCACCTCTCCATAGCTAAAGCCTAGTCGACTAAAGATGGCCGTGTATCAAGCTTGATTCAACGCGCGCAGTTAAACACTAAGAAGTACTCTTGCTCATCTAGCTGAACTTCGACGTTGGGGTGCCAAACCGAGTGATGGCAACCCATCAGGGTGCCCAAGTTCATCGCTGGCTGTATCCGTAAATGAAAACTTATAATTTTGGGGAACCGGTCGGCTATAATATAGGACTCAGAAGTCAAAACAAGAAGCACCGTGAGCAATTAATACTGGTATTTGTGCCAATTTATGTAATAATAATAGATTTTAAGGATAATTTCTTATAATACCATATAGCACGTCAACGGCTTCGCCACACTGAAAGCATCGGTTCCCACCCCACGTTCAAATGGTGGCAGGTAGGGGAAATACGGTACAGCAAGCGAAGGTTGCTTCTCAGGCCGCAGCGCCTAGAGCACCGGAACCAGTACCTAACATGCTAGCTATCTTGCTCTCTATTCAGTGGCAGTTGGCTCAGCTTCAGCTTTAAATACAGGAACAGGCAATGCGGGTAGAGCAAATGTATGCGCTGCCGCCGGGCCTAACGCACCTCCAGTCGTAATGGGTACGTACATGGCAGAGCAAACCCTGAAGGTCCTTGCAGTGAATGTTAATCCACTGATTAGGCTCGAACGACGAGCCACACTGTTTAAGTTGCTTAAAGACCAAGCCCCTGATGTGCTTTTGGTTAGCGAAACTAAGCTTACCAAAAGACATAAAATGATTTACGATTTTCGTAAGAAAAGGCAGACGTTTTAAAAGAGTAGTACGTAGGTTTCAGGTGCTGGAAGCATGCATCGTGTATATCCCCCTCCGTAGTGGAAAGCGGCTGTACATGGTGACTATCTATGGACCTAAGGCTACTCAACCCACCTTATGCATCTCAGAGCTCAAGACACTTTTTCGATTCCTGAGGCTGAAATTGGAAGACAACTGTTTTATTATCGGCGGAGATTTCAACGCCAAACATAGAGATTGGGGAAATAATACACCAAATACTAGAGGGAACCTACTATTTAATTGGTGGGGTCAGCACAATATAATCTATCGAGTCAGGTTTAAGGCGACGGATAGTCCGTCGTTTCCCAGACACGGGTCCTATTTGGATCTTCTGCTGTTCGATTCACGAATAAAACTGACATGCACTAACCAATAAACTACAAATTGTCTACGCACTTTCGTGTATGACAGTGACCATTGCGGACTCAGCACTCAACAAAATTACGGAATTGAATGAGTTTGTGCAAAGGCATTCCTACAATTATAGTAGGGTGCTTTGGACACAATTCATCAGAATACTGACTAGAGCACTCTCCTCGAATTCGCTCTGCCCACTGTCCAATAGAAATCTGTCAGACCAGGAGATGGACGGGTATCTAAAACTAATGGACGGGACAATTAAACGAACTATGGACAAAATGATTCCTCGGTGTCAACACACTGACGAAGAAGACTTATTCCGCAACGCAACTATTGACGTGCTGCACCGACATAAAAGTAGACTGCTGTCAAGACTAAAAGCCTTGTACAGGCAGTTTACTGAGAGACATAACCCGGAGATCATGACACTGAAGTCGTCGATTAAAAACCTCCAAATATTAATAAAGGAAAATTACAGAAACTCTGTAAGTTTGTATTGGAACAACAAAATTCGGGCTGTAAACACCAGCAACCCGAATATGTTCCCGCAAATAAATAAAATATTTCAGAGGAAAGATCAAAACGACCTTTCGTGTCCTAAAATCGCCCGAACGACGGACAACGAACAAATACTTGTAGCAGCAGGTATCGATCCAAATGAGGCAGTTGATGATGACAACTTCTTTGTGGTCGAGGATCCGCAGGAGAAGGTAGAGGCTATAGGAGCGACTTTCCAGGAAGTGTACAAGGCGAATGACATCACTGGCCCGAACCACGACCTGGAGAGTCGAGTCCTTGTGCACAATTTCTACCTTCGAAATGAAATAGTGAATTGACCATTCGAGAACTCGGGTTTCACCCAGTTCAGTGGACGAGAATATGGCAAATAATGTCCTCACCAACGAAAGGGTATTACCACCGTTCATTTCGAAAGAAGAGCTCCAAACGATCTTCGAATCTCTTAGAAATGGGAACCGATGAAATACCGAATATTGTGCTTCGACATTTCCCACTAGAAGCGAAGTGAACATTTATACCACCCTGTTTAATAATGCAATAAATAATGCACATTATCCAAAAAGGATAAAGATACTTCCAATCCGGCGAATCTCCGCTCGATCAGTCTTCTTCAAAACATCAGTAAGGTGTGGTTCAACGTGAGAGCAAGTTTGTTGGAAAAGATTTGGGTGTTTGAAAGGGCTTATCTTAGGACTTGTTTTCGCTTATACCGAACACCAAAATCTGAGTACAGAAAATTCTATCCTAATGAGGTCTTGCACAATAGGGCGAACCTAATAAGAGTGGACGCGAAGGCACAATGCAAGAGCAATTACCTAATCGAACAACCTGACCACCGGGGCTTACTACGCCAATTATATGTATCACTTTGACGGTTTTATTCCTCCAGAAGCGTTCCTCTATCTACATAGATAGTAAAGATCTAATCCAGGAGAGATTGGCGGTGCCGCTAATCTTCCATGTCACTCGAACAGCTGCGGACTGGCGACTCAACTACGACAGAGACGTCGCACATGGCAATGCGGAGCGTCTCCGGTTCAGTAGGGCGGTAGGGAGTCGCGACATGAGGGATGTTGCTTGGCAGCACCAACAATTTTGGAGGCTAGTTGAAGGAGGGGAGGGTTCATCGTCAAATTCCTCTGGTACATGATACGAGTAGCTACACTAGGAAGCAAAGTCGGTCGTCAATCTAGTTAACTAGCCGTGGCCGACTTATATATTTTTAGGTAGGATTAGGGTAGATTTAAGGGGGAAAAAAGGAACAAAGGGGTAGGCAACCTTCTCTAAAAAAGGGGATAATCCTACAAAAAAAAAAATTGTACGTATACAAGGTATAAGTACAATTAGATAGCTTAAGTAGGTTAAGATTTAATTTTACGTAGTTTATAGGTTTAGTTTTAAGTTTTAAGTCCAGACACTAAGTTTTTCTACTTAAAATATATTTTCTTAGTTTTAGTTTTAATAAATGTGAAAACAAAAATAAAAATAGACTGTAAGAAACGTCGAAAAACATAGATTAAATAATATGTTTAACTTAGAGTGCCCGCATGGAGCCAGTAAGTTAAAATAAGATGATCTGTAAGTTATTTAAGCTAATTTTTAAGCATTTTTTGATCTAGCATGTAAGAATTAATTAATGAATGAGAATGAAAATGCATTTAAAATGAATGAAATGCATCGGTCCCCACTTGATCACCGAAATCAAGTAGCGTTGGTCGCGGTAAGTACGAGGGCGGGTCAATAGTGACTTTTTGAATTTCTGACCTCTTTACTGAAACAGCAATACTGCTCCTGTCAACAGGCATCTGTCAGTTGACTCCTGTCAAAATTTAAACTTGCTGCGTCAGTTAGTTTGTGTTTGACAGCTATTTTTATCAGACTACTCACTAATTTGAGGAGAAAATGGAAAAAAGTGAATTTCGTGTGCTTATTAAGCATTATTTCTTGCGAAAAAAAACCATTACCGAGACCAAGGCTAAGCTTGATAAATACTATGGGGACTCTGCACCATCGATTTCAATGGTAAAAAAGTGGTTTACTGAATTTCGTTGTGGCCGTACAAGCACTGAAGATGCCGAACGTCCTGGACGCCCAGTTGAGGTCTCTACACCCGAAACAATCGAAAAAATTCACGATATGGTGTTGGCCGACCGAAGATTCATAGTGCGAGAGATTGTGGAAGCCGTAGGGATCTCGCATGGCTCAGTGGTTTCAATTTTGAATGATCACTTGGGCATGAGAAAGCTTTCCGCAAGATGGGTGCCGCGTTTGCTCACAGTCGACCACAAACGCAATCGTGTAACAACTTCACAGGAAGGTTTGGCGTTGTTTAATCGCAATATGGAGGAGTTTTTGCGCCGTTTTGTAACCGTGGACGAAACATGGATCCATCACAACACACCAGAGAACAAACAACAGTCAAAACAGTGGGTTTCTAAGGGTGAATCGGCGAAAAAGAAGGCCAAGGTGGGTTTGTCAGCCAATAAAGTTATGGCGACTGTTTTTTGGGATGCACGCGGGATAATCCACATTGACTACCTTCAAAAGGGAAGAACAATCAATGGGGAATATTATGCCAGCTTATTGGACCGATTCAATGACGATTTGAAAAAAAAACGACCTCATTTGGCCAAGAAAAAAGTTCTTTTCCACCAAGACAATGCAAGGGTGCACACATGTGCAGTTGCCATGGCAAAAATCCATGAATTGGGCTTTGAATTGCTCCCTCATCCACCCTATTCTCCAGATTTGGCTCCGAGCGACTACTTCTTGTTCCCAAACCTGAAGAAATGGCTTGGTGGAAAAAGATTTGACTCCAATGATGAAGTCATCTCGTCATTTTGAGGACCTCGACAAATCATTTTTTTTGGAAGGGATAAAAAAATTGGAGAAGCGTTGGACAAAGTGTATAGAGCTCAAGGGAGACTACGTTGAAAAATAAAATTATTTTTTTATCAAAAAATCCGTGTTTTAATCCAAAAGACTTATTGACTTATTGGCCCGCACTCGTACCTAGATGGAGGACAGCATGTTACCTCAATACCCATCCCGTGTGTTGTTGACAGTCAGAACACATGAGTGCAATGCGCAAGTTTTGGGTCTGAGTCTTGTCCATCCACATCCGCATACAATTCGCAAACATCTTTAACAAAAAAAAAAAAATAGAATATACTCGTATAGCAGGTTTTAGCGAGTTTTTTGGAAATATAAACCAGTATGACCTCTTTTTCCTGTTTGAGATCTTCATTGAAGAAGACATGGAACAATTTATCCCTTTCTTCGAAGTCTTTAGGCTCCACTGGATGAGAGCCAGAAAGACTAATGCCGAGGGCAGCGCTAATGATGGTTGTCTATATGGTATAAGAGAAACCGTGAGTAGAGATCATTACCTCTTCATTAATGGGCAGAACAGTACACTGGTAGAATAGAGATCGGATATGACAACGCTTTACGATTGTCCTTCTCTACTTCAAATTACAGCAGAGCCTCAATAATCCGAACACCTAAAATTTATACCGGATTGTTCGGATTATACTATGCAGATATTTTGAAGGCATTTTCCGAAACAAAACAAAGTTTTTCGTAATTTAAAATATGTTTCAATAATGCAAACAGTGTAATACAATTTATGTAATTACGCTTTTTTAAAAAAATTCCAATATAATACTTTTTGACGAGTGGTATTTAGCGACACAGAAAACGCTTTGTCCCTCATTCTACGTAATAACATTTTTTCTGGAATCGAAATATCGACTTCATCGGCCTAAGCAAGTATTTAAGGCAGACACAGCTTGAGTATGTGGAACCCTTGCAACTGGTTTCGATGACTCCAATTCTTCTTCGCTTTCGATGTCCTGCTGATTCATTACTTGTCTTACTATGTCTTCATCAGTTAACGACTCCTGGCAGTCAATGTCATCGTTGCTTAACAAGAAATTGATAATGTCTACTTCTGAAAAGCCTCTGTTACGAAGAAGGCTTAATGGGAGATGATCTTCATGGTCAAAATCATCTACATCTTGGCTAGACATTTCCTCTGATTCGAATAACAAAGGCCACAGAGGCTTCCAAGACTTTTTAATTAAATTTGAAGACAATTGCTGCCAACTTTGAGCCAATGAAAATACTGCATCTTTCATTGTGGTCTTTTTAAGCAGTTCAGATACTGCGCATTCTGGATAGGAACTTTTTCTTGTATGTCACTTTAATGTTTTGAATCACATTTTGGTCCATGGGTTGAATAAGAGCTGTGCAATTAGGTGGCATGTACAAAAAAGTGAAATTTTCGTCTATCGATTGCAGACCACCAGCAAAGGCGGTTTATGCGTTCCGGTTGCGTTTGCCCATGGAATAAATGTGATACTCTCCTTCGATACTTTGGAACTTGGGGCCCTACTCTCTGAAAAATTTGGCCTTTTCCATCAATACTTCACCTGACAAAGGGACGTTCTTTGTTCGCTGCTCTAAAAACCACGTAAATAAAACATCTTCAAGCTGGGAGTTTTCAGGAGTTTTTAAGGTTTTTCTGGTGCTTGAACTCTTTATTACAAATGATTTTATTTTGTTCCTCCTTGCTGTTAAAAAATAGTGGATATTCCAACGTTATACTGCATTGCAAGAACTGATAACTAGATACCTTAATCTTTTCTAAAATTTCGCACTTTTGTGATATTGTTAATGTGGTATGTTTCCTTTTCTTCGATGTTGAAGCCATAATTTAAAACTGCGCGACAAACCGACTGTAAAAAATGTGAGCCCGATTCAATAAATAAAACAGTTTTTACTGACTTCACTTTTAAGGACAATTGATAACTGATGACTTTATCACTTAAGATCCTCCCTATTTATAGCCATCTCGTTGCAGCTGTCCACCCCGAAGATACGCAGTTACGCCTACGCAGTTGGCCTGTGGTCATCCTTTGGGCCTACTGCGCAACCAAAAATTTACGACCCCCCTTTGTTGTTGACGATGATGATTGATTGATTGACAGCTAAAGGGTTGTAATTGTCCTGGATTGTCCACGATTTATGATCCAAATTTTTGTATCTGCGTATTATTGGGATTGTTGATGTGAAGTGATACCATTCTTCGTCATCGTTCTCCGGCACATCTGCTTACTCTGCGCGTCAACTTAAAGTTACTGGAAAAAGTAAGGCCCGGTACACATAAGCTGCAAAATATATGAGAAGAAATATGTTGCAGCTCATGTGCACCGGGTCTAAGGGAACAGACTTAGTATTGCATGGTGTGTGTGTGGCACTGCGAGTGACAGTAGACTCAAGTTACATCAATTCTTCGAATTTTCGCTGTCGTTCCCGGACCCAGGGGGGTCGTTCGGATTACTAAGGCGTTCGGATTAGCGAGTGTTCGGATTATCGAGGCCCTGCTGTATTTCTTTTAACACCAACCCACGCAATCTTTGATCTGTGCCACTTTTCCGGGTCAATCTCCACAGAACGAATTACAGACACCTGCAGCCAATGTCTAGAATGCTCCGTGAAGTTAACGATATTCTGCCTCTCTTCGATTACCACCTCAGCAAACTCTCCCTTAATATTGGGTCTATAACTTAATTCATGCGGTTTGCTAAGAGATGGCGTAACTTGTGTTATTCCATTGGAACATGCGTTGGAAGGCTACTGTTATTGTACGTCATTATGTCATTCATTTGAAGCGTAAACAACAATAATTTTTTTTCACTCAAATATGTCGAACTTTGTACCTGAAAAAGTGTTTTTGCGGGGAGATCTTCTTCATTACTTTAATATGAAGAAAACTGCTGCCGAAAGTCATCGTATTTTGGTGGAAGTTTATGGTGAACATGCGCTAGCTGAGCGAACGTGCCAAAAGTGGTTTGCATGATTTAAAAGTGGTGATTTTGGCTTGGAAGACCAAGCCAATGAACGTCCTGGGCAGCCAAAAAAGTTTGAAGATGAAGAACTGGAAGCATTACTCTATGAAGATTGTTGCCAAACACAAGAAGATCTCGCAGAATCTTTGGGTGTCAAAACGTTTTCCATTATGACAACGCTCGGCCCCACATTGCTATTCCGGTTAAGAACTATTTGGAAAACAGTGGATGGGAAGTCTTACCCCACCCGCCTTATAGCCCAGACCTTGCCCCTTCTGACTACCATTTGTTCCGGTCGATGCAGAACGCCCTAACTGAAATACGGTTCACATCAGAGCAGAATATCAAAAATTGGCTTGATTCATTCTTGGCTGGCAAGCCGGCGCAGTTCTTTCGGGATGAGATCCACAAATTGCCAGAAAGATGGGAAAAAGTCCTAGCTTCAGACGGGCAATACTTTGAATAATACTACTGTACATGTCTTTCTTAAATAAACATTCAAATTTAAAAAAAAACCGGACGAATAGCATTCTTATTTCCACCTATACCTCACATTCTAACTTACTTTAACCGCTTTCACTCTTTAGTTTTTGTCTTTAGTTTTAATTGAAATTGATAGTTTTAAGAATATGCTTGCAATAAACCTTAATAAATCTGTCCGGGGTTGACCCCGGCCGCAAATCAAAAATCAAATATTCCAGCCTGGCTATCTTATAAAGCTGAAGAGAACGAGATGCAGATTTCGTAGTAACCTTGACAATGAAGGAGCTTCTCTGTAAGATTCTCCAAACTGTTGTTTTTTATTTTTTTTTCAGTTTACGGGCAGGCCAAAGCCTTCCAGCTCTTAAGCTCTTACTGAAATTACTTGCTGCTTTAAGAATTTTCCTTTTATTACTCTCAGGGAACATCCTTTTTCTTCTAGGCCTTTTTATGCTGCTATAGCAGTCTTGATTTTTTTTTAAAAGTTGCGTACTATCTAACGACATCTTTTGACCGATTTTGAAATATCGATCAAATATAACTTTTCGTTTAAATAGGAAATATTCTGTCCTTTTTCAACGTCTGTCAATTCCATTTCCGCGAGGCATTTTATTAAAACCGAAATAATACATTTTTTTAAACAAATAACCTTTTTCTCCACACTTTTTGTCACTGTCTTATAGAAACGAAATGTGTTAGCTGAATGCATTTTCCTGATCAAAACACCTTTATAACTGAATTTCGTTTAAAAAGGAAAGCGACATTCAGACAAAAATCAAAACAAGATAATAAATCAAGGACACAGCAAACAATAACTAAACAGAGACATAATTCCGCTAGCTTAAACAAGTATAGGGCAGCAATGAAAATTTTGCCAGGTGTCTTATAAATTTGAAATGCACCTTATTCAAAATATGTGCAAGTACATCGACAATGTTCCAAGCAATCTTTTTGAGAATTATGCTAGAGACGCTATCAGCTGGTACGGAGTTAGAATTCCCAAACGTTTTAATAATGCTAAGCAATTTTCCTGCAATTATCGGATCAAAACATAAACTCTCACTTAAAAAAATGCCATTCATTACTGCCTTTACTAGCCAAACAAGGATTTATGTTTATGATTATTGGCGATAGAAATAAAAAAATTATTAAAACGATTAGCAATCAATAGATCCCCTGATCCTGATGTACAACCCACGAGGAAAGTGCCCAGTTTATTTATAAATTTATAGCAAGCTTTGGATGGATCCGTTTCAAAATAAACATCATCCCAAAATTCAAAGCGAAGAAAACTCTTGAGTTTGACAAGACCAAGTTTTTTTTTTAATAGACAAGGAGGTTTCAACAATTTTCTTTACATCAACAATATTTATAAAATGTAGGCTAGTCATGCATCCGATTCACTGATATTATAGATGAGCGCTTGACTGTCGAAGGGCATAAAGGTCTCTTCTAGATGAGAAGCTAATTGTCGTTGTTATTTTTTCTAATTGTTCGCACGGAGGCTTTAGGTCTTTTACGACCTTTTAATGCCTTCCAAAGCGATTAATGCGATTCCCTTTTTGCTGCTAAGCTTTCAAGTTACGTGTTAGCTGCACGGTTTTTAAAGTTTTTAATGGTCTCCCTGAGCAGGTTGCACCGGTTATTAGAAATATGTAAATGAGTGAGAGAACATACTTTCACAACTGATAAAATAAGCATAATTTCTAAGACGAGAGGAGAGATAGTTCAGTTGAACTATTATGTAAGCCGCACCGGCCAGAACTGTTTATATTTTGCAATATTTGCAGTCTAAACCCTCTACCCCATACGAAGTCAAATATGGCTTTGCATTTTATGATGCATATTTTTCCAAGAAAACCTTTTTGAAATGACCTGAAATTATTGTTTTCCATTAGAGAAAGGATACTCTCACAAAAAACGGAACTTTTTGTATCTGCCTATAATTATCAGGTTACATGATTTCAATTTACATAGGCGATACCAACACGAGCGCGCATTAAAAACGGAAATAAAAAATAAGTTGCGGCTTTAAGTGCTAAATTACTGTATGTATTACGTAAGTAAGTCAGTATTAATTAACAAAAAAATTATTTTGATAAGAAATACATTGTTTAAAATATTATAAATCAATTTGGATTGCAAATATGGCTTCGTATGCATTTAAAGTTGGGTTTGGAAAATTGTTTTCTCAGAGATGGACGCTAGATGCTTTTATGAACGAATGTCAACTCTATTCCTGGAGATGGATCTAAAAGTGATGATGATGAATCTGAGCCTGAAATTAAACCAGTTGATTGGCTTCAAAATAAAAAAAAGGAAGGCCTTAAGAAAAACAACATACCACCTTGATCAAAAAGTTCCCGACCACGCCACCGTGTGGCGCTCCCATTCCTCCAATTTGAGTTCTGTTTTTTTTTTAAGTTGGTAAATCTGTTGTTGACACTCCCTCTAAATCTTAGCGTCATAGCTTGATATTTGCAAAAATTACGTAGCCAAGAGTACATCTAACTCTGTGTGTGTTGGCGATTTTTTACAATTTTAGAAACCGATTTAAATTTGCAACAATGAACTTGTACGCTTATTAAATTTTGTGTAAAAAACGGATTTAATGGTGCGCGAACGTTGGAAATGTTGGAAAAGTGTTTCGGCAACGATTCTCTAAAGAAAACGGTCGTTTACCAGTAGCACGAGCGGTTCAAAAGTGGTCGTGAGTCAATCGAAGATGATAAACGCAGTGGCAGACCCTCGACATCGAAAACCGACGAAAACATTGATGAAGTAGAAGAAATGTTGGTCAATAACCGCAAATTAACCTTCAGGAGATGGCGGACGACTTCAACATTGCCTATGGATGCGTCCAAGACATTTTGGTTAATGATTTGGGTTTCCGTCGTGTAGCAGCAAAGTTGGTGCCAAAAGACCTCAATTTCGTGCAAAAAAGAGACCGTGTTGAGGTCGCAAAAGAGATGATTTGCGAGGCTGAATCCGATCCCACATTCATCATTACTGGAGAGACGAGACGTGGGTTTATGAGTACGACACGCAATCCAGAAATCAGGCGAGTGAATGGCGTTCACCAAATGAGCCGAGGCCAAAAAAAACCACGTCGTTTTCAGTCAAAAAAGAAGGCAATGCTCACGGTTTTCATGGATTACAACGGTGTAGTGCATCATGAATTTTTGCCAGAAAGCCAGACAGTAAACAAAGAGTATCATTTGGGCGTTATGAAAGGTTTGCGTGAAGCAATTCGCCGAAAGAGACCAGAATTGTGGGCAGAAAACTCGTGGATTTTGCACCATGATAACGCACCGTCGCACAGTGCCATCATATACCATCCAACAGCCACCGAATTCACCTGATTTGGCTCCCTGTGACTTCTTTTTGTTCAATCGAGTTAAAAAATCACTATGGGGAACGCGTTTCAGCAGCCGAGAGGAAGTAATGGAAAACTCGCAGGAAGCGCTGATGGACATACCGAAAACCGAATATAAAAAAAAAAAGTTTCGAGGATTGGACCAAGCGCTGGCATAAGTGTGTTGCAGTCGGTGGGGATTACTTTAAAGGGGACAATATAGATTTAGATGAATAAACTTGTATTTCCAATTTTCTGAATACTTTTTGATCGACGAAAAAAATTTTGAACTTACGGCTACTACTAAACTCCCAGAATCGATGATTAAGTTGAAAACACTTGGGGATTACTTGTCATCCTTTTTTTTTACGGAGGAGTTAACTGAGTTTATCGTTTGTCTCTTCGATACAACATATCTAAGCCAGCAAACATAACAACAACCGAAATGCAGCAATTCTTTGGCATTGCACCAAATCTGTCGTCCAGCAAAATATTTTTGAGACGATGCCATGCTACAGGTGGGAAACAATAAAAAGGTTATAACACTTCAGGGATAACTCCGATTTTACGGTATTTAGAACAGATGGATACGATAAACTTTTTAAAATAAGACCAATTTTGAAAAAAACTGCCGTGCCGTGTCGAACTGTGGTAGTATAATCCAGCCAAGCCTCATAAGTGCGGTTACAAAAACCGAGTTCTAAGTGGGATTTCCGGATTCAGTTACGACTTTGAAATTTTTGTTGGAGAGCAGAGTAACACCTTCATCAAAACTGCATCTGATTTACGAGCCAAGGTTTCCTACCTTTGGACACAGTCAGACTAAACTGAGTTCCAAATCTTAAATGCCAACAGAGAAAGAACTGAAGAAACAAGGTCGTGGAAGCAATGTTGAAAAAGTGCTACGCTTGATGGAGTGAAATTGGAACAATGTTGGAACCAAGTTTATCATCGCCAAACGGAGTTATTTCAGAAAAACAGCTTGCTCCTCAAGCTGTTAGGCTTATAACAAATATATGGGTGGCATTGATTTGCCATGCTTGGATTATTCAAAATCCCTCTGCGCTAAAAACAGTGACATGAGAAAATATACAATATTTTCACAGGATCGGCCTATGCTCAGTAAACGCATGGATTCTTTGGCGCCGTCAGGATGACTTCCACCTCCCATTACATGATTTCAAACTAGCCCTTCGGAGCATTTATATTTTGAAAAAATTCGGCCAGCCCTGCAGCGGATCAACTCCCTAGAGCCAACATCGGTCGCCAGTCTAGCATCCCTTTTTTCAGCTAGCCAGCATAGTTTGTGTCACTTCCCAAAATGAAAAAAAATCGCCAGATATGTCAAGACAATTGTCAATTTTGCACCTTTACTTTTTGCGAGAAGCGTACAGTTTATTTATACTAAAATACAAGGAAAAGAGTTGTTTTTCTCAATTTCATGGGAAAGAACTACCTTCAAAAAGTTGTGTTCTATGTTTATTAATTTTTAGTTAATTATTCCTTTCCTTTAGCTGGATTTGATAAACATGTATATAATATAACATACACATTCCACTGTTCGTGAAGCCCTCAACGCATACGAAGCCATTTATGGGTCTGTTTTTTTTATTTTTTAAACAAATAACAATTTTTAATTTATTTTAATAAAAGTTGGTTAGGAATCCTTAAACAAAACCATGTTAAGTAACTTTCACTTTCTTCCTGCTTAGGATTTAATTCATGCAGTAGGCGGTTAAGTGAGCTCTGGTATGGGGCAGTACCGACATCAACGAATGAGGTGAGTCACTTTTTGATTATTTCTAAGTACTAACCTCATTATTTGCAACATTGGCAAAAAGCCCACTTTTATGAGAAAAAATCGACAGAAAGTGCGAGATATCGCTCTTGTCCCCGACAACATCACTCCAATGCTAACGAACTGGATGATATCGTCTGAACACTCATTTCCAGACCACAGACACAATACATCCAATTTAGTTTGAGTGATGCTCCTCCCAGCCAACTAGCATTCCGGAATTGATTGACCAATATACAGAGGAATACCGTCAGAAACACTAGCCCCTGAACTCTCAAGTCCACCGCATGACACCAACGAGCCTGACATGAAAGTCAAGGAATTCACCCTGGTTCTCAATCAGGCTATGGCTGGTTCCTGCCCTCTTATTCAACCTAGAGGCAAGAAAAAGACAAACTGGGGGACATCAGCGTTGGGACCGCTTAGAAACGTTTGCAGAAGACTTTTCAACCTAGCAAAAAGCACAAGAAAAGTGGCTGACCGGGACTCATACAAAGAATCCTTCAAAATATACAAAAAAGAACTGTGGACGGCAAAAGCCACTATCCTGGAGATCATTCTGTGACAAAATTACATTAACCTAAGAAAAATCCTCCCTACAAATACTATGATGACTAGCTGTTTGAAAAAAAACCGATGGCTCTTGGACAACCTCAAGTGATGAATCAATCAACCTGCTACTGGACACTCATTTTGCACGTAGCTCCCTATTCGCGGCCAGTAGCAATCCAACCAGGACTACTGCAACCCTGACCAAAATTCATGGTCTGATTACAAGAGACGAACTGCTTTGGGCGCTGCATAGCTTCAAACTATATATATCTGCTGGTCCGAATGGTATAATTAATACCTGCCGATCTACAAAGGTCCTCAGATATTATGCTGCCTACGCTAGAAAATATCACGAGGCTGTATAGAACTGACCCACATTTCACTGTCATGGAGAGAAGTCAATGTAGTCTTCATTTCCAAAGCCGGAAAGTGGTCTCATGTTGTCCCAAAGGACCTCAGATCTATACTGATTGATATCCATAATGAGCTAAAATTGATCCAAGGCTTTTGTCAACGGCTCAATATGCCTACTTCAAAGGAAAGTCGGTAGGAACGGCTCTACATTCTCTGATTAGCCACATTGAACGATCCCTACAATATAGAGAGTACACAATGGTGGGGTTCCTAAACATAGTAGGTGCCCTTAATAACGTCAACACATCCGAAATCACGACTGCGCTCTCAAGTCTGTAGGTAGACGACTCACTTGGGGAGTTGATCAGTCTTATGCTAAATATCAAGATAATCAACACCAAACTGCGTGGGGCTAAAAGATGTATCTCCAAAGGTATGTCGCAAAGCGGTATACTTTCACCCCCCCTTCTGGAACTTAGTGGCCAATTAACTGCTGATATACCTGTAAGTAGGTGGTAGCAGGGTTGCTGCCTATATGAATGGCGTTGCTATAGGCGTCTCAGGAAAGCACCTCAATACCGTTAAAGAACTTTTACAGTAAAATCTTAACAGATTAACCCGTTGGGCAGATCGCTGTAAGCCCCATAAAACTGATCTTCTCCTCTTTTCCAGGAAATATAAAATTCCTATCATAGACCCTCCCTCAGTAAACGGTACCAGTTAAGTCTTTTCCGATGCAGCAAAATACCTGGGCCTCATTTTTGACAAGAAACTACTTAAACTGGAAACCTAACATTCAAGAAAGAGTCAAGGAGACTACAGTAGCATTTATTCTCTTGCAAAAAAGCCATTGGGAATAAATGGGGCCTTCAACCTCGCATAACCCACTGGCTATACATACATCTCGGACATATGAGCGATACTCACGAACGGGGTTGTTGTCTGGTGGACGGCCTTAGGCAATGCAGTCAACTGCAGCAAACTAAGCAGAGTCCAAGGAACTCCATGTCTATGCATGAGCGGAGCCCTACGCTCTACTCCCCCCGCGGCACTGGATATTCTGTTTCACTTGACACCCCTCGATATCTTCAGCAGGCAAGAAGATGCGACTGCAGCTATCCGTCTTAAAGCGACTACACAGTGGATAAATAATTTATTTGGTCACGCTAATATTCTTAAAATATTAGGAATCCTCACAGAGAACATCGATTACACTATACCGAAATTTGGTTTGACAAAGCCTTCCATGTAAGCGTCCCCTCTAAATCGTTCTGGGAGGAAGATGCTTTCATGGAAGACAAGTCAATCCACTTTTACACAATTGGATCTAAAACTGATACCGGGGTTGGTGGCAGTGTTTTCTAAGATAAGCTAAATCTAAGCCTCTCCTTCCATCTTCCAAATTACTGTAGCGTGTGATTAAAGAAGCTCGGTCCTGGCTGATGAAAAACGTGATACATGCAAAGGATATTCTTTTCGGATAGTCAGGCCGTTATCAAGTCGCTGGATTCCGTCTCATTAAATTCTTGAAACGCCCTTGAATGCCGGATATGGCAGAGCAGTTCAACCATCACCCATGTTGGATGCCGAGCCACAGAGACATTCCAAGGAATTGTAGGGCTGACGAACTTGCCAAAAATGAAACCCCTCTACCTATTCCACCGAAAAGGGGACACCGGTATACCAATTGCTACATGCAAATTAATAATAAAGCTGGTTGCTAACAAAAGAACGCACCTTAGATGGACTGTTGGATAAACATGTCTAGCGACCAAACAGGTCTGGCCAAAGTTAGATCAGAATCGCTCTAAAAGTTTGATCCTTGTAAATAGGAAACAACTCAGCGCCATCATAGGTGTCATCACTGGACACTGCTTTATAGGCAAGCATCCTCGAAGAATTGGTGTCTTTACAAACGATTTTTGTAGAAGCTGCATGCACAAGGAGGAGGAAGAGACAATCCTCCGCCTACTCTGCACATGTCCAGCTCTCTCCTGAAGAAGAAAACTACACCTACAATGATTTAAGCGACCTAAGGAATATAGACGTTAACAGTCTCCTACGCTTCATCATAAGCTTACATTGGTTGCATGAGTAGGAGGATCATATATCCATGTGACATCACAATGGGCCAATAAGTCTAAATGGGCTGGTCTTTCACCTAACCTAACCTAAACTATGTACTGGACGTGGATTTGCAATTGATATACTAAATGGAGAGCAAGGCTGTGATTTTTTGTACAAGGACACCGTAGTGACACTTTCCTATAGGAAGTGCATTATTGAAGGGCACTTCTAACCCATGAATAGGATTAAGACTAATTTACATCACATAAATCATTGTATCTTATTTAAAGCCGATCTGGTGGACGGCCTTGGGCCGAACCAAAATAGACTTAGAGTATTTATAATTTATATAAATAAATTATAACGAAATAAAGTCAATACTGCTACCATACACGAGCGATGGCCTACCAAAATATTTAATGTGAATTAGATGACGTTAAAAGCAAGGTCAACATGGAAAGTAGTTTTTACTCTTTTAAATTTCAGCTTCCATGACAAATCTTTTGTAATGGGATTGACGGCTGACAGATAGACCACCTGATTGAAAAACGCTAAACCAAATTGATAAGGTTTGGATAGACCTTAAGCACGTTCCCAGTGCACTGGACGTTTCTATGATCCGAAGCGTCAACAAAGAGTTTTATGTCTGCGTTAATGCAAAAAAGTTGCTAGCTTCCAGAAGGACCTCTTAAGTATGTTAGAGCGCAAATAAAGGGAGAGCCAGAATTTAATGATTAATAAAGTTTGGTCTATGGCAATTATGAATGGAATACAACATTGTTCATGTGACCACCACGGTCACGGGCTTTTTGAAGAATAAGTGGGTCAATGGCCGCAACTTCGGTTTAGATGTTATGTTTGAGATCCAGAATTGTCGCTTGGGTATTGGCATAGACCTTACCCTTCAAATAACCCCACAGGAAGAAGTCTAAAGGTGTCAAATGGCATGACCTTGGAGGCCAATCAACTTCTCCTCTTACCAAAATAAGGCGATCCTCAAATTTCGTACGTAATAACTTGATTGATTGATGGCATGTGTGGGCGGTAGCACCACCCTGTTGAAACCAGAGATCGTCCAGACCCAATTTTGGGAAAAAATAGCCGGTTAACATGTTGCGATAACGTTCTCCTTTCACTGTAACTGTCTCTCCAGCCTAATCTTCGAAAAAGCCAATGATGCCGCCAATCCATAATCCGCACTATTCAGTGACCTTCTTGGCATGCGCTGATTTTTCGTAAATCTCGTATCGGTTTTCCGGTCTCCAGAAAGGACAATTTTGTTTATTTACTCGTACGTACCCATCCATCCAAAAATGGGCTTCATCGGAAAAGATTAAATTCGATGGCGAATCGTCCTGGCGATCCAGCATCTAGTTAACAAATCGGCGTCGTCGTAGATGGCCCAAAGGCTGCAATTGCTATGTAATTTGGATTTTATAGGCGAGCAAATGAGGATCAACTTTTAAAATTCGCCGTAAAGTGCCATAAGTGAGGCCCAACTGTTGACTTCGTCGACGAATTGAGATGCCTGGCTGGTTTTGAACACTTTCGCTCACAGTGGTGATGTTTGGCCGAGCATGCTGATATGTAGTTTGACCCGATAGAGAACCAGTTTCTTCAAAATCCTTCACCATTGCACGAATTTCGGACTCACTAGGGCGATTATGTTGACCGAAAAATTCTCGGAGCTCCGAAATCAAGGACTAGAGCAAACAGGCTTTAAGGCAGAGCTACTGGAGCGACTACTGAAATCTGGAGTACTCACGAAGGAGCAGAATGCCCTGAGGACAACGTTAACGTACAAGCGGTGCGAATGGAGCTGCAAAAACTGCGTGAAAAGATACGTTGCTTGGAGGAAATGGAAAAGCGGAGAACAACTGAAGCAGAGCCTAGGCAAGCTAGATGCGATGCACAGTAGAAGGAAACCCCTACATTGCATCAGCGACCAGCCGATCAGAAGACAAATACTATCCAAGCAATAGATATTCTATGAGAGACGTTTTAGACATGCTTTCAGAATTTAATCCCAGATAAGCAGCGGGATTTTCATCGCTGGCATGCAAACGTAAATTGGAGAATATAAGACGCGCTTACAGCTTAGTTGAAAATTTAGTACTGATGGCGGCAATTACAAAACTATCTGAGGCGGCAAAACTTTGAAGTCGCAGTGTTATATCAAAACCCTGGAAAAGTATTTTGAAGAGCTGTGTGAGACCCTGCCCTGCAGCTGATGACGAGGCTGACCTAGATGGGCTATTAGGAAACCACAGAGAGCGCAAAGGCGAAGAAGCAGAGGAATATGTGTTCGAGATGAAAGTCATTGCATCTCGAGGACACATACCGGCGTCATCTTTAATTAAATATTGTTCAAGGATTGGTTGAATCTGACGGCAAAAATAAGCTCAAATCAGCTCAACCAGAGTCCGTGCAGGATATACTCAAAAAGATGCGCAGTGAATACCACGGTCAGAGTGGCAAAACTTCCCGCAAGTGAGTTAAAATGCTATCAGTGCCAGGAGTTGGGGCACATTAGTCAAAATTACCCATCACGGACAAATGAGGGGAAATTATATCAATTGCTCATACGTGATCAAAGAAGCGAATGTGAAGAGGAAGTTAAGATGAATGGTCGCAAGGAAACAATATTTATAGACCTCGCAAGTGACTATGTGTCCATGTGCGAGCCGAATGGCAAATCACAAAGATGAAGGAGAGCAGGAAGTTAACTGGTTTCACAGGAAAAGCGCATGTGTAAATCGAAGTGGACAGATTAAAGAGCCGGTGCACGTTGCTAGTCGTGCCGGATCATAGCCAATAAATAGCCAATCCTATCCACTAATTAACGGACGCTCCTTATAAGACCGTACCAAAAACTGGAGATTTGCGATATCGAAGCAGACAATGAAGGACGAACGTTGGTCATCTAAGAATATGGGCGAACGCAGCCGAAGACGAAGATTTCATTCGAGGAACTTGATGGTGAAGAGCTTGAGCAGGTGGATCAGCTTAAACTGCAAAAATTAGCGAATGAATACAGGTATTGCTTTGCAAGGGGCGCTAGTAACTTAGGCGAGTCCAAGCGGGCAATTCGCGTAGATGCCCTAACCCGCCAACCAGTCGAAGGGCAGCGCATGGTGGAAAAGTAATATACTTTCATCCTTTCATCTCGGATGAATATTGGCTAGCCAGTGTGCAATGGCAGAATCCGGGTCTGCGTGATATCATAACCGAAATGAACTATGGGAAAACAGCTACAAAAGGAGTACCTTATCAGAGGAAATCGACTCTATTGGCGAATCGGCGAGGGCATAAAATGGGTAGTGCTAAAAGCAATAGGGTGGAAAATCTTCAGAATGTGACATGATGACTGTGGGGACTTTGCAGAGGATAAAACATTACAGCGAACACAAAATACCCTAAGATGATAAGGCTTGTGAAGGTTAAAATCAGGTCGTGCGTAGAATGCGTAGACTCTATGCGAGAATGGGGAGTCGCTGAAGGATACCTTCATAGTGCAGAGAGGGTTCAAATCTTGTGGAATGGGACACATTGACCATCTGGGACACTTTGTCGTGGGGAAAGAAGGTACACGCTATGTACTTGTAGTCGTCGATAACTTCACTAAATATGTCCTGCTTAGGGCAGTAAAAACAACTTCCACTAGGTGTGTCTTGAACGCATTAACAGAGATGCCTTGATATTTCGGAGCTCCAGAGAGATTAATAAGCGTCAGAGGTACAGCGTCCACGGCAAAGGAGTTTTAAAAATTTTGCAAGTCACTAGGCATAAGTATAGTACATCAAGACAGCAAAACGAACGCCCATAGCCCATGGACAGGTTGAAAGGATTAACATTAATCACTTCAGTGATACGGGCTGGGCACGGTAACTACGATCACCTCAATGGAGAGTCAATACTTCAAGGAGCGCAAGGAGAAAGACTACGCTCTATCCAGGAGCATAGTGGAGGATCGATTATTCAAAGAACCAGACCCTCGTGAAGTCATTGGACCGATGGAAGTGTCAGAGAGAAGAAGCAAAGCACTACGGAACATCCTAAAGGATCAGGTGTATCAGAAAAGAAGATATGACGAAAAGCATAGAAGACCTGTGAAGCGATCTAATACTTATTGACAAAGAGTCTGTTAGCACAGGTGAAACCCGCAAGTTGAAGACTCATTTTAAGAGACCATACATCATAACGAAGCAGCTGCCGAACGATAGATATATAGTTGAAGATCTGCCTGGGATGCAGCACACTCAATGAAGATTTACCGCGGTCATGAGCGCAGATAAGATAAAAAGATGGTGTGAGCCATTACATGATGAACTCACCTTTAAAGAAGAAGATGGCGATGCACTATCCGAAGACGGAGAGGCGCACGAAGACACAGATGGGACCGCTAGGTTCTGTAAAAATAGCTCTGTGCCGGATAGGGTGCTTTATTGGGAATATACTCAAAATCGCAGATAAGGATGTCACACTCTGCGTTGAAAGTACTAAGCTTATAAGAGCCCGACCGTGTTTTGGAGGATCTCTAACTTTAACACTCCGAGGCCAAAAAGAAGATGGAAAACGAGTACTCCAGGCTTTGTTTTCAAACCAATTTCTTTTGTAACCTGCTTACATTCGTGGAATTTGTAGAAAAGACAAAAGAGCAAATGCGGAAATAAGACTGAAGGATAGCAAGTTAAATCTCGGACCATAAGTCACTCCAAGTTGGTAAGTTTGGTAAGAGGAATCGCGTTAAAAATTCACTTTCTGAGGTTTTTCAGAGGATCTAGAAACAATAGAGAAAATTATTTCTATAATCAGGAACTACTCGTGCAATGAATTCTACTGATGCGTATTATGCAAGTAGTCCTGGTTTGTTATTAAGAAAAGCATAAGCCCATGCTTAGCTGTACGACTAGGCTACTGTCTGCAAGGAATAGCAACTTAACTCGTTTTAGACGGGGTTCAAACTGATAGAACAGATCCAGTTAAAGATCCTACGGGGGATTTAGTCTAACCAGAGCTATAGACTATGTATATCCTTTTTTGATAGACGGTGCACATGTCATAAGGGCTCCTGT
This sequence comes from Volucella zonaria, assembly GCA_963966105.1. NCBI lineage: Eukaryota > Metazoa > Arthropoda > Insecta > Diptera > Syrphidae > Volucella > Volucella zonaria. Next base: position 111,033,328 of record OZ014534.1, read on the forward strand.
GCAATTGAGAATGGGATAAGCATGGGGTCAGAGGTTGTTGAAGGCAATACTAAACGTCAGCCACTTGTAAAGTGTCCTTTGTATCATCTTTGTGTTTAAAAATAGCACTCTCCCGCAGTCAGAGTTGCCAAATGACAATTACTACTTGCACTGTTAAAATGCTTTAATTTGACATTAGACATAATTCTGACACATTTGACACATGTTTCTGTTGTTTGTTGTTCCATTGCATTTGTTCATTTTAAAATGGCTCATCAAACATTGCCAACATTAAAAACATGACAGCGCAAAATTGCATGACCGTTAAGCTTAACACGAAAAGAAATGCTCGCTTAACATTTTGAGTGGTGTAAATTCCATTTGTGACAGTAAAACGGCGGCTGCACCATCAAAGCGATCTAAAAGAGAAGGCCATCCAACAGTAAATCGCAAAGACAGTAAAACTAAAGAAAAATTCAACGAAAAAGAAAGAATGCGAATGAACGTGTTTCTCCGGATAAGCAATTAATAAAATTTACAGATGGAATTTTGAAAGTGCTACATTTTGAAAAAAAGCGACAAGAACAACGACAACAACGACGACGACACGACACATGGCACAATCTACTTGTATAGTTGTATCTACAGTGAAGCTGAGGCTAGGTCGTCAAACTTGCCATAGTATAGTAACATGTCGCTTACGTCAATGAATAAATTTGAAATCAAACCAATCCGAACCAAACCGAACCAAGAACCGGTCCATTAGCATTTTCTTTTTTTTTAATTTTTTTATTTTTTTTATGTTAACTTTTCGTAATGACCTCGAATTCCATTGCTGATTTGGTCAAATAAAATCAAAATACAACGTTTTTCATCCGTCTTGGTGGCTGTGGAACGCATTAGAAAGCAAACTGATAGCACTTTGTTTTAATGTCTAAAATGGGTTGACCGACCAGATTCGAGTGTTATCTGAATGTTTGAATGAATCCACCTTACCCGTAATGGAAACTAACTACCCGAAAGAACTCTATCCACTTCTAGTCACTGATCTTGAAGATGAAACGAAGCACCGATTTATGGTTGCTCCGGCAGAGACTGAACAAAAAATCGAATAAATTGATTTCTTATTCCAGAAGAAGAGGCGTCGTGTAGTCAGGTTGTCTGCCGAATCTGTCGGGCTATGGCTAAGCAGGTATACCTCGACCATATACGCCACGCAAGTCAATATCAATGGATGAATGCGATGGCGATGGTTAAGATGAGCCAATTGATTGAGAGAGCTGCCGCATTTACACAATTAACCAGTTTTATGGTATCTGGTATCGATAATTGAGCGCGGTGACGGAGGAACGTAAAGTGTGCGCGTTTTATTTGATTTATAACCGAAGCTTATTAGACAGGTCCAAGTTCTAAGAATCGAAAGGCGTTCGTCTCGGAAAGTGTCAATTGACAAGAGTAGGCGATTGAATGGGAATCTAAATTCGAAGCTCTATTTGATTTATCTGTGCATTTCCAAATGACCTTGTGAGTCTATTTAAGCTGTGGACTCAATCACGGATGAATTTCATCAGGCAAACTAACTTTTTTTTTTTGTTTTTTTTTTTTTTGGTTTTAAATATGACAATGACGAAGCTACGACGATGTTTTGCTTAACTTTGGCTTTTAAAGTGTCACTCTTACCCTTTCAATCTGGTGGGATGCGCTATTTTTGGGTCCACAATACTGGTTAGCTGAGTAAGTGGAGATACAAGTATTATTATTCAAATTTTGCAAACTGTTACTCATCGTTTAAAGCGCATTGTTGAAGATATTTCACTCTGACACATGGGTTTTTTAGCACTCCAACAAATTTTGTCTTATGTTTGTGGTTTTATACTTATACTCGTAACTTAGAGGACAACAACCTAAAATATGTTGGTTCAGTTTTTTTTTGTTTTTTTTTTTTGACATGAATTTGACGTAAGCCATAGGTACGTCATAGGCATAATTTATGTTAAAACATTGAACAATTAAAATAAATGATTCTTATGTTTTCTCACAAATCAGTTTTTATTACCTTGAGCGGTTGTAGTTTACCTAAATTTTATATTATTTATTTGCCAAAGACTGCTATCAACATAATGGCATCATTAATAATGTGTTTAGTCAAATAGATTAGGCACTAGATGAAGTGGATTGTATTTGTGGAACGTAGATTAATAAGAACAATGTAGGTATAAAAACGACTGCTCAAATTGGCATGATGTAAGCGTGATGTAATATTTTGTTGTGATTTTATGAAGCACAACAAGTTGATGCAATTAGAATTCTATATCTGTTCTAAGCGCCGTATTTTATTCATTTTATGGTTTGCGGATGATTGCATCAAACTTGAATTGATAATAAAGCGACAGGTGATAGGCAAGCTAAACGCTTTGAAAAGAGAAAGTACTCGGATTGATTTTATGATAGTGGAACCAGGGTCTGCTATTGATTTGGTTGTCCTATTTAAATCAATTTTATTTTTTCTTTTTGTTCATAGAGTCAGCGTTTAAGTGAAAGGTCTTTGTTAGATTGAAAAATGCTAAATTATACTGCCAGTCACATGGTCAGTTTAGGTAAATGGATGTTTTTTTTGGATGGCGTACAGTATAACAACGGTGATTGGAATGGAAATTCAGAAATTTATTAAGTTCAAGGCAAGAATGTCCTCTCAATATTTCAAATGAGATCATGATCAATGCAACTGTACTGAAAATGGCAATTTGAGTGGCTCATTGGTTTTGAATGTTTGTGAATTAGAATGAACGAGGTATGTTACTTTATGTTAAGTTCAGCAGTATTCTTGAACAATGAAATAAAGTAACAAAGCGCTTACAATCCGATTTATATTCTTTCTATATTTGATTTAGAAATTTTGCATTTTACTTTTACAGATGGTTGCATTGATTGGAAAATCGGATGTTAAATTGATTGCACTATAATGGTTTTGTTTGTTAGAAAATTATAAATACATTATTTCCTATGTTTAACATAAATACATATGCACATAAAATGTTTTAAGATGATTGTTTTCCTATTAGCATTTAGCATTTATATACACGTTTGAGTTACACCTGCTCGTGATTAATAATTCATTTTGACAGGTGATATATAGTCGTACACGTGTCTACTCATCTTATACTAAATAAGATAAACACCAATTAAAATTTTTTATGATGTCTAGTGGGATTCCATCAGTGTTACAATGTTTTAAAAAAACGTTTATTGAAGGACCAAACAAATTATATGTCATCTCGAGTGAATAGTACTACTAGCAATAATTTAATATTTTATCTGTTGATTTGTTAAGATAGTGATAAAGCAAATATGTATATTAGGTAATTATCAGCACTGATAGACAAAGTGGGTCACGCATTCAAACTGCTTTTATGAATAAACATTTCTACATTTGCCAGTCGATCCTGACACATGATATTACTCGTAATTCCTGTTGAGCTTAACGCATATTATAAGCAATAAATGCAGGTGTTGATCCATGAAGCATACCTCGCTTAAAAAGGTCTTTGAATAGGTGTCCCCGAACACTCAAACTAACATATGGTATATAACCACCACCAAAGAAATGTGTAATCGGCCAAGATATAAAATTATGTGCCTTGGATTGTATAAGCAACCATCTGGGGATAATCCGTAACAAGGCTAAATGACAATTAATGGCCCGTGTTCTCAGAAGTAGCCAATATGCGAAGGTAGACATAAATATTGTGAGAATATTTGACATCCGGTTCAATTGTCGACCGCAGTTCTCTCAACCTCAGCCATAATCCCAAATCACCAATGTCAAGTCTAGAGGAGCAGTCATAATGATGTCACGAAACCAAAGGGGATAAGTTGCAAAAGGTGACTAGAAACAAGAGAATTACCCTGTAACACTGCATCCGAACACGAGGGTTGATATGAAACTGACTATTGACGTACGCTAGCAGACGATCAAAAGATCCTTCTATGAGTCCGTAAATTCTAAAGTCGCAATAGGGACGTAAGCCCACATATACATTCTCAACGGACTTTTGTGAACGTCCAAAACAGATTGACAACAACCTCACAGATTCATATCAGAGGTTTTCGACCTGGTAGGTTCATCATCGATCAAATATTCACTCTGCGGCTGATCTATCCAAAAATGCCATCAAAATCATCAAAAACGTTCAGGTACACCGATGCAAACGATGACAAGAAAGCCGCGAAGAAGATGAAATATAATATCTCCATCATCCCCGTTCTGCTATACTGCGTAGAGGCATGGGCACTCTCTCAGTCAAAGACCATCCGTATTGACCGGTTGTACAGCGACATGGATGTGGTCAGAAGGCTGCGGCTATAGCGAATAAAATGGATAGGTCGATAGGGCATAGGTTAGGCAATAAGGGACGTGAGAGTCCTTAAGGGACAGACAAACACCGAAGTGTATTATACCTGTATTATTATTATTATGGTGGGTCCTACCTAGGTTGTGTTGGCTGAAAACGAGCAAAAGCCTTTAACAAATCTAATGAGATCTATCAGTTTTCCTTTGCCGACGTCCTCAAGTTCTCCAAAAAGTCTGTAAAGTCGTACAGCAAGTGTGTGATAGTCTTTATTCCTTCTTCGTTCCAACAGCTTCTAAAGTAATATCGAGAGTAGGCTACTATTCTACTGAGGGTCCTGCCAATGAGGCAGTGGCAAGTTGTCGGACGTCTTCTTTATTTAGTCCGAGGGGGATACGTGCTCTCCCGCTTTTTAAGTTTGGCCAAAGGGAGCGTGAGGTAACACAGTCACACGCTTTCTTAGATCGTTCTATGGCTATAAGTTCCACTTTACGTTACAGGGTTTCAAGTGGTATATTTATGTAGTAGTGTTTGTTACTCCCGTGCAGAGAGGCACCCTTTCTTGCTAGCTTGTCTGCTTTCTCGTTCCCTTTCACTTTTGTGCATCCAGGTACCCAGCAGATATCCACTCGATGAGATTCGCAGACTCTACTTAGAGTTTGACGACATTTTTGTATCTCTATTGATTAGGTGGCTTCACTTGCTAAAGCTGTTGACTGTCCACATAGACCGAGTTCTATAAGTAGAATACCCTATGTAGCTTTACGAATCCGGAATCTTGAAGGAGTCCTAGATCTTTAGTATTTTCCAGTAAACTCCAGCTCTAGTACCTTTTCTATTTTGGAAGCGTCCGTGTAGAGAGTTTTCCATTGTTGGTGACAGTGTTCATTAACCAATCATGTCTGCTAGGAAATGATGTGGAGTAACTCCTATCAAAGTCCGGACTTGGCAGGGTGTAGACACTATACTTCGTCTGTTTTAACGGTTCGTAATCCTGTATAATAGATGCGTGTCCTAAATTGCAGTGGGTCCATAGGCCTGATTCTTTTAATCTGATCGAGCTTTTGGAAGCCGTGCATTAAAAGAATTCATCTAAAGGAAGGAGGCTGAGCGTTATCTCTAGTGCAGCTTGAAGAATAGACCTTAAGAGTCCTGTTATTGTCACACATGCTAGTCTTTGAATGTTTTGAGATAATTGGTTTTTTTCTGCGGCTTTCCATCATACCAACGCACCATAGGTTAAAATGGGTCTAACTATGGCCACGTACATCCAGTGTATTATACATGATTTTAGTCTCCGACGGTTATCAACACTTCTTTGGCATGTGTAGAATACTCCTAATGAGTTTTTGGTTCTTCCTTCGATGAGCTTACCGTCTAGCATGATTCCTACATATGAAAGTTGTATCTTAACAAAGTTGATTCTGTGAAGATTGAACTTTTGTAGCTTTCTTTTTCTTGTAAAGAATACTAGTTCGGTTTTTGATGGATTAAACCCTAAACCGTTTTATGTTGTCCATTATGCGAGTATGCCCAAGAATGACTCCATTCTTTGAAAGGTGTTTTCCACCCGCCAGATTGACTAAGTTGTTGGCATAAGCTATTGCCTTAACACCCTTCTCTTCGAAATTTTTAAGGATGTCATTTATAACAAGAAGCCACAGAAGGGGAGTGATCGCTCTTCCCTGTGGAGATCCTCTCGCAACTGTTATCCTGACTGTGCTTCTCCCCAATTCTGAATTGATAATTCTGCTCCTTAGCATTTTCTAAATCCATTGTGCTATTGACGTCTCGATATGGAGCTTGTCCAAGTTCGTCCTTATAGATCCGGTGTTTACTTATTAAATGCTCCTTCGATATCTAGGAAGGCGGCCATGGGGTACTCTTTGTAGTGCATATTCCTTGCCATAGTAGCTACAACCTTATGTAGTGCCGTCTCTACTGAATTTCCTTTAAGGTAAGCGTGTTGTTGAGTTTTTGTCCTTTATGTTGATCTTCGAATCTCTTCAGTGTTTCTAACCGCAACGAGGAGAATCGTATGGATCTGTAATCCTTAGTAGAGGAGTGGTTTACCTTCCTGCTGTTGGAATGAAAGCCACTTTAACTTCTTTCAAGTTGTTACGGACGTAGTTTTGTTTTAGGCAACCGGTAAAGATAATTTTAGGCTAGGTCATGTAGAACGCACGAATATCTGTGTTCTAGTCAGAAGCATCTCCGAATTCACACCGGTGGGACAATGCAATAAAAGAAAGACCTCATCTTATGGGCGCTCGTAATTGTAAGTGGACGTCAACTAAATCAGCAAGCGTGGAAACTTTCATCCAAATTTAAGTAAGTGTACTTATGCCATGACTGGACATCACTAGTAGGATGCTGTTTTTATATAGGCAATAGTAATTGGAATTGCTTTATATTCTCAGATCATTGGCACAAAAAAGAATGGACTGATTCACCAAAGATCAAATCTGAAAAGGACCAGACAATCCAGACTTATGATCTGAGTGGTAGAGGTGATGAGTGATTAAGGGTGATAAATCTTTCAACCTAAAAATGACGGCGAAATGACACAAGAAAAATTACAACAGAATAATAGCAAAATTGTTTAAGCATTGTTTCAAGGGCCTATTCGAGTGCAGTTGTCTCATTGAATTGAATTAAATTCCGAACGTTGCCCTGGGTTAGTGGTATCTGCGAATCATTGGAGGTTGAAATACTGGGATCACGTATTTGACTCAGCCGCAAAAGGTCTTCAAAATGCTAAAATCTCCTAGTTGAAATAGGAATTCATGAAATAGGATAATGCCTTAAATTCATAAATGTCCGCAATCCGAAAACATTGACTAAAGTGGTACAACAAGTCAGCCGAACGCTAATTAAGTATCAGATAACAGGGATGAATGTCTTTTTGATTACATTATAATCTTATTCTCTTTATTTCCTAGTCATTATAATTTTAAAACATTCAAAACCAACGTGCATCGGTATCTCCCTTTCTTTCCTCCCAATTTTGTGTAGCATAGCTTGAGAACCTCTCTTAATTAATAGTCTTAGGCAGAAAGGTCTAGATATAACCATAGCTGCAAATTCCCTTAACTGCAATAAATTTCAGCAACTGGATAGTATCGAGAAATGTGTCGGAGCACTAAATGTGTTAAACTTCCTGAAGCTCGATAAATACTTAAAATTAGGATGCTGATTACAAGAATTTAAAAAAAAAACATTTCTTTGATAAAAAAAAGCCATTTTTCATTATTAAGGAATTTTTTTGAGAGTATTTCTCACTTTTTTATACCCTCAACAACTTCGACACACTATACAAACTCGATAAATAACAAATGCTGCACGACGGATGACACGTGCTAGGAATACTCTACAACATAGCTAGTTCCCATGTAAATGTTGAGAACTCACCACACTTATATGAAGGCACCCATGACTCTATGTGCTCATACTCCAGATGGACCATCGGTATCCCGCGCGCCCATATAAATACAACTTATTTGAATAATGACCTTTTACTTCAAGGTCTTTCACACGACTGACTTGTTATCTTAAAATAACTTAGCATGGAAAAGAGTAAAGAAAACTAGAGTAGCTCTACTGTATTGGGAACGAATGGGGCCTCCAACCTCGCATTACGTAATGGCTAACGCACCTATTCGCCTTAAAGCGACTACATATTGAACAAATAAGTTATTTGGCCACGAAAATATAAAATATTCCTACTACACTAGGAATCCTTCCAGAGAACATCGACTACACTATGCCCCAACATTGGTTTGACAAAGGCTTTCATATAAGCATCCCTTCGGGATACCTCAGGGAGGTATTGTAGATGATTTCATGGATAACAAGTCAATTCATTTATACTCGTAAATGGATGGTCTTTTTTTCAGAAAGGCTTAATCTAAGCTTCTCCTTCCGACTTCCTGTATCACTGTAGCGCGTTTTGGCGATTGTGTTCCTGGCTGCAGAAAAACCTAATATCTGCAACGGATATCCGCATTTTTCCAGATGTTCAGGTCGCTCACACAGACTCAGTCTTACCGCCCTTGATTGCCGATCGTCTTTTGGGGAGGTGGCAGTTCAACTTTAACCTATGTTGGGTACAGGGGCACAGAGATATTCCGGCGAATTGTAGGGCCGACGATCGCGAAAATTGGAACCACTCTACCTATCCAACCGGAAAAATACTTAAGCTGGATTCTAATATAAGAACAAAGCTTAGGTGAACCTCCCGTTTCCTGTCGCTTTTTCGTTTCATCGGAGTTTTAGTATTCACAATGAGATGGGTGTTAAGGGGAATTTGAAGTAGAATAATTTTATTGGCTACGTGGGAGCACTACTGCTGAAAATAATGATACAACATCGTGAAGCAACGAACACTTCATCCCTGTTGGATAAAATTGGTGTCATTTTTACACGATTGTGAATGTCATCTAGTGGGACTAAGGATTCGTTTCATTCGAGTTCGAGACGACTTCATTTTGCTTTTTTGTTTTATCGGAGTTCGAAATTGCTGCCCTACGAGGGATAAAAAGTTTCACTTCAAAAGCTGAACAGGAGTCACGGTAGCATAGAAAATACAAGCGACTCTTGTATACAAGGCAACATTTATCCTATATCCTCAAAAAAACCCAACTTTATTCGAAAATCTGATGGAAGGTGGCCACGGCCAATGAAGAAACCGGAGATCTTCACCATCATTGCACAGTATCCATCACCCAGTCTAAGAAGTACCGAAGGAGATCGTCTAAGACACAATCTGCGCTGGGCTGTTATTAATTCCCTATCTCCTGCATGACATAAAATCGCACCAAGCTGATTCGCACTTTGGATTGTTTGTTGGCCTATTGGTTATTATTTGCAATTTAATTCAAAAGCAACCTCTCAGCCCAACTCCCACGGGTTCATCTATGGATTTTCTAAATCGCTAGCAAACAATCAACACTCAACGGAGTCATTTGTAGATATCAACAGAACCTTCAACAATGTAAAAGCATCTTCAATGCTCTTCCTAAGATTACTGCCTGCGCATATGGATAGAAACCCTTAAACAGAAAAGTTAGCATCAGTTCCATTTGAGTGCATCCAAAGCATTACAGATTTTCCAGTTCATATCTTCGGGGGATAACTATAGAACTTATGAAATGTTACAACTCTTGGTCATATTAGCACTTCAGCAGCACAAACTACGAAAGTTAATCCCAAACCGATCATGGAATGGTAAAATGTACACAGATGAATCTCAATTGACGAAAGGCGCAGGGCCTGGACTCGTCTTTCTTTCTGACCATAATCGTCATCAGCCATAAAAGCCATATCCAGCCAACAACTAGATCAAAAAGTTCGAATTTATGCCTGAAAACCACCCAAAAAAACCTGTTTCAAACGTGATTTCAAAAGAACGAGTAGACTGCTTTCTATAAATAGGAATAAAATCAGCTTCGTTGTAGTAGCGATGGGAAGTTACTACCTGATAGATAGGTTTCTTGAGGAAGAACTCGATACAATGACTTTTTTAAAAGCTATGGGAGCAAAGAGGATGAAGAAAATATAGTCTATCTCCTGTGTATCTAATCGGAGTTATAGAATTCTATACAATGGTTTGTACTTTAGTGGATGAGTTCTGATCAAACCAATGTTTGCTGTATCAGGAAATTCCTTATCAAGTCCAATTAGCTTCGGCTGCTGCAGATACTCTCTTCTACAAGTGGTGAACAATTGGCAAACCCCTTTGAGTCTAAAACTCCCAACACGCTCAAGAGTAGGTTGTGTTGTCCAATTGATTTTTTTTATTTCTATTGGAACTGAGCACTCAAACAATGAATTGTCCTTTGTACTCCTTGTAACTTCTTTTTAATGGAATTTCTCAGACTTTCGAAGAAAGACGAGTAAGCAGCTCAGTGACACCACTTCAACGACGAGTACTAGCCTGATGAGAGCGTAAGCCGGACATTTACAGAGTAGAAACTTTGAAAATGCTGGTCTTTATCCTGCACAAACGAACCTGATAACCTCTATGTTCCGCAACAGAAACATCAATGCAATACTAGACAACACGGTACTGGGGGCAGCAACACAAGGGGTACTCGTCAATGAGGAGTGATAATATCTCTGAAACTAAAAAGGAAACGGATAAAAGCATACGCGGATGGTGGTTCTTATTGCCACTGCAAGTGGCAGAGAAATTCTAAACTATGCCCTGAGAATCCTTAGAGAATGAGCCAAGCTCTGTGGGGTGGGAATCAACCTGCAAAAACAGAGCTGGTCCTACTCACACATAAAAGGATAGTTCCCAATTTGACCTCATATCCTAGGTATCGCACTATGTACAGTAGATAGTTAACTGGGTTGGAACCTCAACATTGAAGAACGTGTAAAAAAGGGAATGATTCCTTTCTATACCTGCAATCGTATATTTGGGAGAAGATGTGGACCTAATACCAAGACTGTCTGTATGGATTTACATTGCTTTCGTCCGACCCATCTTAACCCACGGTAGCTTAGTACCATGCCAATCCACAAAAAAAAAATCTAGCAACTTTAAGTTAATTGCAAAAGCACAGAGGGATGTATTGGCACAACTCATGCCATGAAGATGACACGACGGCTTGACCAGAAACTAACCTTAGTCTCTTGCCCCTAAATCTCCACATGCAAACATCGGCAGCGAAATGTGCTTAGTCAGCCTAATGGGTGGAAATCAAATCCGAAGGGCCACGCCTCAATCATTTCAAGTGACCTGTATTTATGCTTCGATAGGGACTACATAATACCTCATCATAGCTTTGAAACACCAGTCGCCTTTAGTTTCCCAAGAAGAGAGAAATGGGACAGGAACCAAATGGAACAAGACTCGGTATCCATTTTCACGTTTGGATCAAATACGGAGATACACCGGCGGCGGGATCTTTTCCGATCAATTGAGCATCGATCGTGAGAATCTCACGATGCCTGCTGGAATAATTCAGAGTCTTCCAGACTCAGATATTGCCTGTAAAGGAAGCAACGAAATTTGCGGCAATAAGGAAAATTTCCCACGAGGATATTACTATATTTAGTGATAGCCAGGCTGCCATCGCGGGAGTCGATATCAAATCGAGGTTTGTGAACCGCGATGAAACCATAAGCCTTTTTGCGTTCAGCATAAGGTTACACAATGCTAGCTCGAAAAAGATCCTCCCTGGAAAGGGAACCAGCAGATCAAAGTATTAAACCTCCACACCACACTCTAAGAATCCAAGTGGAGGGAACGATAAAAATAAAAGCCAATGAAAGGTGGAGAAAACTTTCCAACCTGCGAAAACCCAAGACAATTATGCCGGAACTTAGCAAATCCAGAACAAGTAAGATTCTATTGAAAAGCAGGGCTGGACTATCTACGCTTGTTGGATTAGTCACAGGCCATAACCTTCTGAAGGGACATGCAATAAAGCTGCGCCTTACTGACGATGACCTCTGCAGATGCTGTGGAGACATAGACGGAAAGACACACTCCACCTTATGTGCCACTGTCCCAGCCTCAGCAATTTGAGGCAAAGAACTTTAGGACTTCCACGATCTCTCAGAATTATTTGCTGCTTTACTTATGTACATCTCTTTTCAGACTCGAAGATGCAACAACAACAGGATGGATATGCCATCACACAGACACTAGGCACCAAAACGGGCCCACCGCGGTCCCTGTGGAACCAATTGAATTTGTCTTCAAATGGCAGAAACCTAAACAATCGTCTTGGTGAAACACCCAATTCAAAGGCCTTTGAAGTTCGGTTCGGAAGTTTAGTTTCCCTAAAAATTTTCTTCGACTATTCGATATTGCCTCGCATTCACATAGTATGTGTGTTATGACCTCAACAGCTTGCAAATCACCGTAGAATCTGCAAATATCCATATCTGACAATTTGAGTCTCTTTGCGTGCTACCGCAGGAGACAATGTCCTGTCAGGATTCCTATTTCTGTCCTAAGCTTATCCCTGTTTAAATTGTTTAACTTCCTAGATCTTTGGCCATCAAAAAGCGACTAAGGAGCCTTGGGTACCCTGTCTCCTTCAAGACTTGACCACCTTAAGTTGGCAGTCTTTGTGATTTTTTTTTCGATAGTGCCCCTCACTATGCAAAAGGGTGGTTTAAATTTGGCAACCTCACTATTGTCGAATAGCCCTCCTTTCCTTGCAAGCTCATCTGCTAGTTCATTTCCTTTAATACCGCTGTGCCCTGGCGCCCAACACAGTCTTACCCGGTTCTGACTACATAGTGCCTTGAGCACTGTGCGATAGCCCCTGACTGCAACAGAGTTGACGTTGGTTGATTCTTGATGCCTTGAGTGCGGCCTGGCTATCGCTGTAGATACCGATATCTCTTTCGGATACCGATCTCATCTGCATTAGTTCAGCCGCCCTGAGGACAGCCAGAACCTCTGGTTGGAAGACACTGATTACGTCCGGTAGTCTTATAGACATTCTTTGCTCTTAGGTCTTCTTAGAAAATACCAGAACCTGTTCATTCCTATGTTTTTGAGCCTTCTGTGAAAATTGCAATTTCATTCGACCTGATTATTGCACTTTTTTGCCAGTCCGCCCTCTCCGGATATATTATATCATACGGAATGACGAAGTCGACCAAGGAAGGACAGACCTATGAAAGTGTGATGAGATATAGAAGCGATTCGACTCCCGATACCTCATCAACCCGCTAACGTAACCTAATCTAATGGTATAGTGCAACGTCACGACCGCCGCTAGTAAGCAGTCTGTAGCCTTTCTTATTCAGGGACAGCAGGACGGCGGATAACTTTTTAGAGAAGTCTGGACATATTCTTCTTCACTTTTCCTATCAGCACTTGCTTTCGGTGAACAAACTGATTTTAATAGTCCCCTGACGAACTGTCGGTTGTCTATTATGTTATTTACGGCCTTCATAGTCGCTATTATAACAGCCTTTGAAACGCACAACTAACTGGAATGAGTACGGTATAAGAGCAATTACCGTGATAGCTTCAGCTCGAAGGTCCCTAGATAAAGGATTTTAGGCAACCGAAAGGAAAGTCACTTGTTTTTTTACATGGACTAGAAATACGTAGTAAGCAGCTTACTAACATCCAAAACATTGATGTTTTATGGACAATTTTTTCACATTTAATGTGATCAAAAGAGGAACATCCATATACAGCATGCGGCCTTATGAGAATATTTTGTGATAGATCGGTGGGCAGAAACCTTTCTAGTAACTACGTAAATTCCCACGGTTTTATCTAACAAAAAAAAAAACAAAAAAAAAACAAACAAAAGAAACTGCTTATTTATATTTCAGTGTCAAAATTGTTTTTCTCCAAACTGTGCTCTGATAAGAGTTAGATATTGGACCCCCCATTGACATTTTGTCAGTAAACATCAATATCTGTATCCACTTGTTCAAGGTAATACGCAATAAGTGCGCACTAACTGAACTGCAATGTTTTGGAACCTCAGCACTTGTGTACCTAACCTTCTCACATTGAATAACAAAACTTTGTAATAGTAAAAAGTCCCCCCTCCCCTCCCCCAACAAGCAAATGAAAGTTTTGCGAATTCACCTTGCCTGACATAAAAAAAAAAAAAAAAAAAAAAAACGCAACACTCACAGGTAACACAAGCTGTGTACATCTAAAATGAATTCGCACCTAGATAGAGCAAGAGTATCTCATGCTACATCCATTACTACAGCAACTTGTTGTACATCAAGTCATATGTACGAGCACTTGTATTCGTATCTATTCGTATGTGCTCTACTCTGCTCCACTCTGTGCAATTCAGTTGTTTGGTACTCTTCAAAAGTCAATCTCGATTGATTTTATTTATCTTCCTTTTACGCATCCAATGTCAGTATGTGTTTACATACAAAACACTGCACAAAAACGTTCTTCCTAATCTATGCATGTACATATGTAGCCAGGCTTAGAAGCTACGTAATTACCCAAAAGGTTATACGAACACAGAGCACTGAGTAGTGAACATCGAGCAAAATAATCCAACAAAAACAACACTCTATTGAATTGCACTGCAATAATAACAAACAAAACAGCTGTCCTTCCTTATATTGATTTTTTGTTTTGCTTCTTGTTCTAGATACAATTAAAACATGAATAAAATAGCAAATAAAAAATTAGAAAAAAAAACTATATACTCGTAGATACTTATTTATAGATAGCCATCCGAGCGCACTACAACGCAAATAAAACCGACCACACTGGGGGCGAGTGTGTTTGAGACAAACAAACCCTTCAATCGATTACAATTCGAAAGGTCAAAAACGCGCAACAAATTCACTATTGAACGCAAATGAACACCCAACAACCACTATTTCGTATCAGCGTCTCACCCCCACCACCCCCACGTCAATCGTGTAGGGGTAGGAAAAGGCTATCTTATCAGGAATAGAAAAAAAAAAAAGGGAAAAAATTAATATCAATCTACGAGGACAGCCTTACCATTTTGATAAAACGGCTGAGCTTCTTCTTCATAAAGGACTCCACTTTTGTCCCTGCTTTTGACTCCCGATGCACGAGTAAGTATGTCCTGTCGACAATAATTAGATGATGAATTAGCGACGCAAAAACTGTCGCGTCATACTTTAGATACACATGAGAATCTGAGTATCAAAGTATCTGAGTATCTGAGAGATCCGAGAGTAGTTGTTTAAATATTAAATGAAAACAATAACACTGCACACGTAACACACAGCACACGACGCACGACACGACAGTAAAAATCGGGTCAATTCACTAGCGCACACACGAGAGTAGTCCAAGTCTACTAGACGACGAAGACAACAAACCAACAGAAAATATCACGCATACGCCCGAGCAACCTGCGATTTATGTGCAGCAACACAGATACTTTGGATTTTCGGATTTCTTTTGGAACGAACACGATTTTTCTGCTCCTACAATATAAGTTGGTCAATTGTTGTTGCTGATAATTTGTTTATAGCAGAACAAAAAAAACCAAGAAAAAAAAAAAAAAAAAAACAAAACCACCAAAATAATCATACGTAGTAGTATCTATAGAATTGTTCAAGTTCAAGAGCACCTACGGAACGTACAGTATTCGTATCACCAAGAAGAGGCGGAGAAAGAGTTTTAGAATCAGAGAAGTGGATTCCACAGTGTGTCGAAGCTTGTTGTGGTGTGAAGCTTTTTCCCGTGGAACAACAATTTAAATATGAAAATTGCACATTTCGTCGTTCGTTCCACAACCCTCTACAACCCCCTACGAACCTCTAGTGCGAGTTGGCGTTTTCATTTTAGTTTCGGTTTCGTTTTTTTTTTTTTTTTTTTTTTTTTAGTTTTTTACCAATTTTATTGCGCTGCTGTATATTTTTTTTTGTTTTGTTTTCTCATCACACAATGCATACTAGTGCAGTTGAGATCTTTGGTTGGTTAGTCGATTCGGGGTTGGTTTGGTTTGGTTCAGATGGATGTACTCGTACATACTCGTATGTAACTGGAAAGGGTGGTAGGGTATCTGGGTATCTGTAGGTCTTCTTCGTTGCACTATATAGAAGGAGAACAAGAACGACAACGACAAGTGCATTGATAGATACATTAAATAGTAGTGTAGTAGTCATAGTAGTAGTAGTAGTAGTAGTAGTAGTAGTAGTAGTAGTTGGTCGTAGAGAAATAGTAGAACTATGTATCCGTAGACGTTGATGATGATGATGATGATGATGATGATGATGAGTATGGGTAAGTGGAACATAGTAGTAGAGTGACGTATTACGAGTACATGCAGCGATGGATCGAATGCGGGCTGCATTCTCTGGAATTGGGGTAGCTCAGATTGTAAAAGGGAGGAAATCGAGAACAAACGGAAATTAAAAACGAAAAGTTAGACGGATTTTACGTCGTAGAAGATGTACGGTGTTACCAGAATTCATTTTCAAGTCCCAGAGTAGATAATTCGCCGAGAATCTGGGCGGAAGGAAGGCTGTTAATTATCAGCTAAGAATGGAAAACTATAGAAAGGAGATAATGAGGAGATTGAGATTGATTTGGGTGGTAGATTTGTCTTTTGAGAATTCAGTGGTAGTTGCAGGTAAGCATTTTTCAATGAAACCCTAGCTTTGCGCGAGTTCTTGAGGAATTCGCAATCTTAAAGGCCAGATGAGCAAATAATTTTCAGTAACGTCACTTGATTGGCAGAAAATAATTCCGAGAGGTGGATGGTATATAAGATGGATTAATGACAAATTGTATGCATCCGAATAATTAGCAGATACGAGTACATAACCCAGATCTCATTGAAGGAATGCGAATGTGCACGCCATTAAGAAAGTGTAATGGGAAAGCGTGAACAACAGACAGATGAAAGGCTGTAAAACCTATCAGCGACTGCTACCAAAAGCAAAAGCAACACCTATTCATCATTCGAGAAGGACTTAGAAGGTATATGAGCATGAATCTCATTAAACTGCAGTGCCATAAGGATTGTTTTCATTAAATTTAACATAAAGCCGGGCAAAATAGCAAAATGAAATAATGTAACCTACGCCTACTTTCCTGCAGAAATGAGATCTAAGAATCAATTTGATGAGAACAATTCACTTTCTAGCTAATTACGTCAAGATCGCTGTAGGGCACTTTTCGAATATGCTTTTCAAATATTTAACATTCACCGTCTACCATGGCTACAGATTGGAATGACTTTTGTTGATCGAGTAACACTTGATCAAATTTAAAAATTCAAACCCCCTGTACCAATACTAGTTAAAGGGTAGTGATGACGCCATGAGTACACAATCGTTCTCACTTAGTCTCTCACTACCAACTCCTACTCTCACGTTCACGTTGGTGACTGGTGGTACCTCGACTGGTACGACCCATTTGGAAGGTTGTTGGTGGCAGCGCACGAGAGAGGGGGGAGGAGTGTGTTCTCACTTAGACACATCTTCTTGCTGCAGGCGTCAGTGGACGAATTATCTAGATGGAATCAAGTCAGTTAGTCCGAACTATTAAGTGTAATCCCTATATGAGCTGCTTCAACATATCCGAATACCAGGTCTATAGGTGGAGGATGAACCCATAATTGATCAACGGCAGCGCTCATATCCCGAAGTGGATTACTGGTACCGGAATATCCCAACACATGCGCCTGGCCCTCCAGGTTGGGGATTGTGGCATCTGGGTAACTTCCCGACCATGTCAAAAAAATACTCAGTTATGAAAGAGACACAACCAGCCTCGGATAATGAATCACCTCAAATGGCAACTAGACCCGGAACGTCAGTGGACTACGATTTAAGTGTATGTACCTGGAATATACGAACACTGTACACCCCAGGTGTTACTCCAAGGCTTGGATCTGTCCTCACGCGGTACAAGGCAGATATTACTGCGATCTAGGAGACATGATGGATAGGATCAGATACGACGAAAAGGAAAAACTGCATGAATTAGGATGCGGATTTGTCGTGAGCAAGATCGGCTTAGAGGAAAAGTCGTGGACTTCAAACCGAAAAGTGATCACTTGGCTGTGATCCACATCAAAAGCACCTTCCAAAACATAAGCCTAATACGTGCACACACACCTACCGATGAGCCTGGAGACCCTATCAAGGCGGAGTTTTGCGACCTCCTGGATGGAGTCTACGGAGCCTGTCCGGAGTATGATTTCAAAATTGTGCTCGAGGACTTCAATGATAAAATCGGAAAGGAAAACATCTTCGGTGGGTTAGTTAGGAAGCGCAGAATCCATGAAACGACAACAGACGACGGCTACCGACTAATGGATTTTGCAGCAGCTCGTAATACGGTGATAAGTAGCACACAGGTTTCCAAGGCTAAGGATCCACACAACAACCTGGCAACCAAATAGACCACATGCTAATCAATGCGAGGGACGTATCCAACATCCTCGACTTGGACACATTCTGAGTGGCAAACGACGGCTCTGACTATTTTCTAGTTACCGCCAGATTCAGAGCTGGACTGTCCAACGAGAAGAAGCTGCGAACCGCCCAGAGAAGAAATTCGACGTTGGACGCCTAAGCACACCTGGAGTAGGCAGAGTCTACAGAGAGCGCCTGAGTGAGAAACTCTGTACCGAGTAGTCACCCACCAACAATGCCAACAATCAGTGCTGCCAATATCGCGAAATTATTAAGTAGGTAGTCGAAACTACTGTAGGGTAACAGCCGCCCCAGAGAAAGTGCCCGTGGTATGATGATGCGTATACCAGAAAAATGTGAAAGAAGATTGCACATACTCGAAAGAAAATACTGCAGCCCAAAACAAGGGCAGCGAGCAAAGCGTATCGAGCCAGGAAAAGAGAGAAGAAGAAGATCCTACGTAGACTAAAGGTCAAGCAACTGGCGGCTGGCTTCAAGACAGGAACACAGGCTTTCTGAAACCTAATAGCAGGAGCACAGGGGATAGTACATGTGTTTAAGCACCATTTGTGGCAGCTGCTAAATGGGCATCCTGTAGATAGAGTGATAGGGCAAGAACAGAACCCACATTCAGTCAATGAACATCCAGTAATAGAAGAAGCCGGCTTAGCTATAAAAAAAGCAGCTCTTCAAATACGATGGCGATGCCTTGATAAGGCGCGTGCACAAAATCTTTAACCCAGTATGCGTGGAAGAAAGCATCCCCGATGACTGGACTATCAGCTCCATCTACAAAAAAGACAATTCTTTGTCTTGCAAGAATTACCAAAGTTCAATATATCTCTGCTTAATGTCGCATATAAGATTTTATCCAACGTACTGTATGAACGCCTCAAACTGTTCTGCAACAAACTAATCGGCACGTACCAGTGTGGCTTCCAACCCGGCAGATCGACTGTAGACAACATTTTTACGCTGAGACAAATCCTGGAAAAGACCAGTGAATTACAGGTCGAGACACACCACCTACTTGTATTCATCGTCAGGAGCTCTATACGGCCATGACTGAATTCGGGATCCCGGTAAAACTGAACCAGATGTGTCACGTGACGCTGAAAAACATGCGCTGCAATGTTTAATTTGAAAGTAGCCCCTCCGAACTATTTCAAACGTGCACAGGATTTCGTGACTTCTTCAATCGCGTTCTGGAGCAGATAGTGCGCAGGGCAGGTGTCAACACGAAGGTACTATCTTCAAAAGTTCCTTTAAGCTACAGGGATATGCGGCCGATATAGACATCATTGGTCTTTCCCAGCATAGAGGCTTTCACGACGAATGAAGGACAAGCGAAATTTGTTGGTCTTGAAGTAAGTACATGCTATCAACAAACAAACAAACAAGCATCTGTCCACCACCTAGGACCAAATGTCACTATTGACAGCAACAATTTTGAGGTAGTTAAGGAGTACACCTACCTCGGAGTAATCGTGAACTCCGCGAAAGACACCCTAATGGCGATCCGACGAAGAATTACCCTAGGAAACCTTTGCTACTTCGGTCTAGCAAAACAATTCGGTTCAGAACCCTTAACTCGATGGACGAAAATTATGCTTTACAAAATCCTTATCCTACCAGTTCAGCTGTATGGCGCCGAGTGCTTAACGATAAGCAAGAAGGAAAAACTGATACTGGGCTCCTTTGAAAGAAAAATTCTTCGACGGATTTTTGGTCCTGTATGCGAGCGGAGCGAATGGAGAAGAAAATACAATCGCGAACTCTATGAGCTGTATCAAGATTGATTACATTGGCTCGGCCATATCGCTCTATATCGCCGCAGCCCCCAGGTTCAGGACAACAAAGAAGGCCGAACCTCCGTTTTGAAGGCCAAGTTATAAGTTATCGCGGATGCCAGAGCTCTTGGTCGGAATAACTGGAAGCAGCGTGCGTCAGGCAGAAACTCTTCAGGGGTCGGAAGTCCGTTAAGTAAGTAAGTAAGTGTATCAATTTTGTAAAAACTCGGACCATCAATGTCAGAATGTCGACAAGAATTCCGGAAGAAATGTACTTGCTTTCATGAGATCATCGAAACGGAACCGGATTCATAAAAAAAATGCAATGAGGTAGCGGCATTTCTAGTGTTCCCGTTGAACTGAAGCATGCAATACCCAAACTGCAGTGTTTTCCAGCTGCGTAAACAGTGTAAACCAACTCATTTGCAAAAACCTATTCCCTATAAGTTGAATAAAAGTGTACAGCTTTCTGAACACCTCATAACCACTTTTTCTATCGTAATGTATCAAGCCTCCATAAAGCGAACCCTAAACAGCCTATGTCGGTCGTGTTTTATGCAAGAAAAGATCGCCGTACTACAGTAGTCCTTCGAAATGAGCGCTAAATTTAATGGTAGTATATTACAACGGCTACATATAAGATCTATATACCGAGTTTCTGTGTCCCTTCAAAGCCTATCTACCTCAGTGTTTCTTAAATTTATGTAGATCAAGAGCGGTGTTTTCGAGGAAATTACTGTAACAATAAATTCTACATACGAAAGTTGTAAGTGTCATGTTCTGCATAATAATAAGAAACGGGAAGACGTTCACGTCCTAAGTATAGCTCACTAAAATTGCTTTTATTACTGCTGATCTTCTTAATCGCCCTCAGTGAGGTCCCTTAGACACCATTGAACTTAGACAACCAAACAAACGATTGGTTTAACTCTTAACTCTTCCCAATCTGCAATAACATACACCTCAATATTGCCGAATCTTGATTCGAGAACGTTTAATTATTACTAGTACCTGAGAACCATCCAAAAACGCCACACCAAAAAGGGTACAAACGAGCCAGGAATGGTGAAATTTCAAAACGATCTAAAACTGAAACTGTCCCAAAACTAGTAATAGTTTTCGGTCAGTCATTAAAAAACGTTATGGGCTTTATCATTCCAAGGCTTATTTGTATTGACATTCTATCATTCAGCTCTTTAGAAAAGGCCAATCGGCTTCCTGCGTATTCTGAAAAGATGCTCTTCCACGCTGCAAAACCCTGCGCAAGGTTTTTCATCAACCCTACACCTTTGGACTCTTTCTGAGCAAATGGAAAACAGCATTTGTCCATCCCGTCCCTAAAAAAGGCTAATCTTCTTCTTCTCCTCCTACAACCCATTACACTAACACATCTTCTTTCCCAGGTCATGGAAAAGCCGATAAGCCATCAACTCATCAATCTTCAGTCTCAATCTTGAGACAAGAATGACCAGAAGTGGAGTCTCCATAGCAAGAGGTCCACTGGTGACTTGATGGCATGTCTCACCGAAAGTGGAATCAAAGTATTCACCAATCCGGCAAGATAGTAGCAGTCATGCTTCAAAGGTATTAGACAGAGTTTGGCATCAGTCTTCTGATTTGGGATCAACGAAACTCCTCTTCATGGAATTGAAATTATCTTTCGGTTCAATTCAAGTTGTCTTGAGGGGTTTCCCGCCCGATATCTAGAAAAGAAATGCTGGCATGCCACAGGGCTCTGTTCTGTCTCCGGCACCCTTTTAAATTTTCAACAATGATTTTCGGTCTCTTACATCTAATGGAATATACACCTTTACTTTCTGCTTGTTATCACATATTCGTCCCTGCTCTTCGGCGACAGAACAAGAAGGACAGCGCATGTTAGCCTAATATGTATGTACCAATCAATTGACGTCTTCGAATGCCGAATTTGCGGTCGGCTTCTTACCTTATTTTGTTCCGGGCCCCTGCCCGAAAGTCATCAAGTCTTCTTCTATCACCGACGTTGTCTAATAAAAAGCGGGGGTAGAGCAAATTACTGATCTTATCGTAATGGTTTTCTGAGCTGAACACCTCTAAAGGTGACTACGATTTGACTAGTTACAAGTTCGAGTCATAGGTCCTGTTGGTGGGAGGACCACCGGTATTCTCTACCAGGACTTATATCAGGGTACCGTGGGAGTCAGAAACCCCTAGAACTTCAGTCCGGGCCTGATTCGAAGAGGTAGACGGCCTGGTGGGAGCGACACGATGGTTTTGTTTAAACCTTAAATCGCAGGAAGGGTTTCGATTCGATGTAGAATTGCAATGAGTACTGAGTGCTGTGATCCTAAGATCAGCAAGAGATTTTCAATCGGCCTCGACTGATGCCAAGGGTGAAATTTGTCCCTCCAAGCAAGGCGTATTCTTACTCCCATGAATGTGTGGGCATTCAGTGGAATTAAAGCTTAACATAGTTGTTTGGAGTTCATCTAAAATACGCGAGACGTTTTTATCTTGTTGCATTGCTGTCAAATTGTCAACCCAATGCCCGTCGCTATGAATACTCATCAGTTGGAACGCAGTTTTGGGCGTGGCCTGAATTATCATGAATCTTAGCTAAGAGCAAAATAGATCTCAGATGATGTCCTCTCCAACTGGCGGATGCCAATGCTCGGGAATTGATTTAAATGAAGAGGTCAGACCTCTTTGGTCTTCAAGGGGTCACCGCTATCCGAAAAATGATAAACTGTCAAGAATCTACGAGTATTGTCAGTTCATATCAGAATAAGATTGAAGGCAGTAAAATATTTCGTGTACTCGCGTATCTAAACAAAATAGTCAGACAGAGACATATTCGAGGACCTGTAGTCGGAACCACGCTAAGACGAAAGTTACAACGATTGAGTAGCAGTGCAATGTTGGTCTTATTGCAATAACCGCAACAATACAGTGATGGAATCCACACCTGAGGCACTTTTCAGCATCTCCAGCTTGAGGCTTTAGGGGATGAGCTGAAGAGAACTGAAATGCGCTGTAAATTTTCGAAACTAAGGCAATGTCAATTCACAAGAGACATTGAACGAGTTGTCTGATGAAGGTATGACGTCTGCAAAATTGCAAATCACGTGCTGCAATAACTAATCCAGATCGCAAAATATTGCAAAAAACATCCAGAAAATAAGCAATGAAAGAAGTCCAACCAAGGTAACAAATCTTTCAGAAAATTTCAGCCTCGCAATACACACGAACACGAGTATTATCTTCTAATCAAGCCACACTCTCATGTGTCATGTTTCCCCAATCCTTTACTACCAAAAAGAACCAATACCCTGCATATCTATACAACATACCTGGCAATACCCACGTTGACCCGCTTTCAAACACGTGCCGCCACATTTATAGGCAAGAGGACCAGGAGAGACAAATGGAGCAAGAGGAGCAAGAGGAGTAAGGCAACCCTACCACCAGAGAATGTACTACAAACCTACTAAAGACACAAAAAGGAAAAAAGAAGAGCCGTCCCAACCCACCAGTCCTCCTGAAAACTGGCGACTTTCGTCAGTTCCGTGCTGTCTACTTTCATTCCGTTAATTTAGGAGTTGTGCATTTTTGTTCGCCTTTCTTCGGTTTTTTTCTTGTTGGATTTCATCAGAGGACATGACTATGACGAACTGTGTGCAAAGCCGCACACAGGACATCAGGTGGCCATGGTAGTGTTGGTGGTGGTGGTAGTAGGGCACGAGTAAATGGAAAATGGTAAATGGGAAATGGCTGAGAAAATGCAGGAAAAATTAGGCGTGCGCATGACATACGAGCAAGTACTACAGCAGAGAGATTGTAGAGGCTCCAAATTGTGACGTCATAACTGAAAAGTCTCACAAACTAGAGCAAATGTTAGTATATCCCGTGTCCAATTTGGGGGTGGTGATAGCAATGTTACGTCATTTGTGGGCGATATTACATCTCTGGATTCGTAACGAATGGCTAGGTTATGAGATTGAGTGGTTGTAATTGAAAGTTAACGACAAACGACGCAGAAACGATAACAACAACGACTACGTGCTAGTGCTAGCCATTGTACGTCATTCGAAATTGCGCCGTATATCCAACAGATGCAATTTTGTTGTTGCCTTAAAAAAGAAAATTAAAAAAAAAAAAAAAACGAAAACGAAAACGAAAAAAGAAATACAACCACCATAGAGCAAGGATGGTGCACAATCAGGATGAGGGTGAATTTTCTCTGTGTACATGGGCAGAGGCTTTTCTAGAAGAAGAAGCCTTTGAGTGTTGAATTTGTATTCCGTATGGCTTGCAAGGTGGGTGGCCAGGAGGCGGTTGATAGGAGGACAATTTGTGCGCCACCTACTACTATCCGTCGTGTCTGCCCACCAACCATACACCAGGCATTATTCTATACGTATTCGTAAGTGGGTACACATATTTAATTAACTAATAGAGTGGAATAATTGGGATTTTGTTGCAAAGAATGAGCCAGAGATTAGGCTAAGGGTAGATTTCACTTCTCATGTTCGCTGGTTAAGAGTTTCTGTGGAGGTGGCAGCGGTATCTGCGACGGCGGCGGTGGCTGTGGTGCGAACAGTGTGTACGGTGATTATAGTCCGAATGGGGGAGGATATTCTTTTGACTTGTTGATGTAACTTAAGGGTTTCCTGCTTTTTTTCTGTTCCTCCCGAACTGAGCTCCCTTTCAGTTGTTTGATGCTACGTTGATGACTTTGGAAGAGATATGAATCTTTTGTCTGCTTAAGCTTTATAAATGGTGGAGACGAGTACTAAAAAGAAATTGGCACAACAAATTGGTGAATGAAATTAGTGATAATGACAGGGGATGTTGGAACTTTTCCATCCGCTATACAGCAAGGGAATGTTGACTTTTGCTTTAGGGAATGAAACAAAAGGAAAAAAGGTCCCTAACACAGAAGACGGATGATTCATCAGAATTTTGGTTGGGATTCCAAATGACAAAAGGCATCAGTGGTTGATGGTGGATAGGAAGAGAAAAGAATCAAAATGACTAATATTTTGCGTCGTTGAATTAGATATTTATGTATTGTTGCCAGCATTTCCAGATTTAAGTTGATCGACCATTTTGAAATGATGGCTTTAATGCGCAAATGAGTCATTTTGTTCTAGCTGGGATTCAGTCGCATTTGTCATTTTGACCTTTCACCGCTGAAAACCTGAATTCTCCCAACAACAAGTATGAGTGGCATACATATGTTGAGGAAGCAAAACTAGACGTCTATACAAGTATTTTATGAGCTCCTTCATTTACACTGACAAGGTCATGTTTTTCTGGAGAATGCATTGTTTAGATGGACTCTAGCCTCTAGAGCCATTAGTTACCTCTGTCGGACAGAGAGAATATGCTGGTAAGGTATGTATTAGAAAATAAGAGAAAAATACCTCTCCTCCATAGAATAGCTTAAGGGCTACAACGAATGTACAGGGAATATAATACTCGATATCTAGGCAATACGCTCGTTAATCGAAACGAGGCAGTAAACTACGGATGCCATCCAGACTGGAAGTCCTTAGAGTTCTTTCTTACGATCTGGGGTCTTTTACCAGCTTCCTCTAGCTGTGTACATAAAGCTGGAAGGAAGTAACGAATCCTGTTTGTCAAAAATTTCCTAGGAAATCTTTATAGTTCTTCCATTTTTTGCTGAAAGTACCTACAACTGGTCTAAATACAGCTCAACTGAGAAGAAGCTCACATGACTCCTCCATTGCTGATTCGCTTTGCGTACAAATATTTTTTTTTGGTCTCAGAAGACTAATATCAAGCAGACATTGTTTGGTGGAACCCAAGACACCCTCGAAAGGAATATAAGGGACGACAGGTTCATAACATGTTTACGGATGCAAACATAATTTGGTGACGTTTATTGAAATATCTATTAAAGGACTTTGACGCTGTCATCTATAGTACACCGACGGATTAAAGATGAACTCTGGTGTGGTGTCTACTCGGAATCAGTGAAAATATCAATATCATACCGCTTGAAGAATTTTACCAGCGTCTTCCAGCCGGAACTACTAGCAATCGAAGAGATTTGGACGTAACTCGAGCGTGATACAACGCATAAACAAAACATTGCTATCCTCATAGATAGCCAAGGCGCTATCAAGGCTATCGACTAGCGTACAATATCCTACAAACTCGTGCAGGAGTGCTGGAACGAGCTCGTCCATATGGACGAACGATTGGACGAAGGCATAGTGATATAAAAGGAAACAACCGTGCAGATGAACCGGCTAAACAGGGTTCAGCTCCACACGGCTCACTCGCGGCAAGAGTTCACATACCACTTGGGGCGATTAAAGGACAAATTCTCTCATACTTCTTGCAGAAGGCTAACCTGCAATGGAGGGAGTTACCTAACTGAGCCATATCAAGGATGATATGGCCGACCTACGATAAGAGTAGAACAAAAGTCCTACTAAACAGAATCCGCCATGTTTCGCCGGAATCATGGCTATAGTCACGGGGCATTGGCCACTTGGTCAGAGTCAGACCGCGTGCACTAAACAAAACATTCTTCGACGACCTTAACTACATCTCGGCTTTACCCGATCTAATCTAATCCGTATTCTTAACTCCACAGGCTGGGTCTAGGCACCGACTCACATCCTGAGTCGTAGTAACAAAAATGCGCATTCTAGTGCTACTTGGGTTCATGTTGAAACGCCACTACCATGTTTACCGAACTAACTCACTTAAATTCCATTATACTTGCCAAGCTTGAAAGGTGGAGCAAGACCAGGCTGTGTAGGTGGTTTTTTAATAGACTTTGATGATACCAAGATACCATCCCAGCGCTCATTTACCATGTCATTCCAGCTATCAGCTCTTTGGAGAAGGCCAATTTACTTCCTGCACACTATCCGGCCAGCTGAACACTTCCCGATTGTGCTCTGTCTCTGCCTACTCTTGAGTGTATCGAATTTTCAATGGGGCGAATCCACTTTCGCACCCATGTAGTAACAAGAGTACTTCCAGATCTTAACATACCCAAATCCGCTGGTCCAGATAGTATAACTTCCCTTCTTCTGAAAAGGTGTTCTTCCACGATGCCAAAACCACTGCGTAAGCTTTTTCATCCATCCTACTCTTCAGGACTCTTTTCGAGCTAACGGAAAACAGCATTTGTTCAGCCCGTCACTAAAAAAAAGGCGAATCTTCTACTCTCTCTCCTCCTAATGACCAATTGCATTTACGTCCCATCTTTCCAAGGTCATGGAAACGCTGATAAATCGACAGCTCATGAAATATCTCGAAACACGAAAACTTCTCAAAGACTGTCAGTACCGTTTTTGTGGCAACAAATCCCCTGGTTATTTGATGGCATGTCTCACCTAAAAGTGAAACCAAAGCGTATATCAATCTGGCGAAATTAAGATAGTTGCTCTGGGTATTTCTAAGACATCTGACAGGATTTTTCATCAAAGACTCTGTTACAAAGTAAATGCTGGTGTGCCCCAGGGCTTCATCCTGCCTCCGACACTCTTTTTAATGTTTATCAATGATATCTTGTCTGCTACTTCTAATCCAATATACAGGGCCTCCCAATAGGGACTCCCGAACTTTGACAGTTGATAGCGGCCATATTGTTGTAGCTACATCTGTCAAATTGGCTGTCATTCATTCAGTCTGTTTTGCCAAATCACCATGGATGGACAAAGTGTTCAACAACATGTGCAAATGATAAAATTGTTTTATCAAAATGGGTGTTCTGTTCGGACAACGTTCCGCGCTTTTCGATCATTTTACGGTCGCCATAATCGTCCTGCCGAGGAGACAATTCGCGATAAACCAACACCCGTACGTCGACGAAAGGCAAGATCTGCCGAAAACATCGCCGCCGTCCGTGAGAGTGTGCAGGAGAATCCGAGGCAGACGATTTCGCGTCCCTCACAAGAACTCGGCCTTTCGCAGACTACAACTTGGCGAATTTTGCGTCGTGATTTGGGCCTGCACCCGTACCAAATTCAATTGACCTAGGACCTGAGGGTAAATAACCATAGACAACGACGAGTGTTCGCTAAGTGGGCTCTGGAGCAGTTGGAAACTGACTATAGTTTTCATTGAAAAATCACCTTCAGCGATGAGGTCCATTTCTGGATGAATGGGTACGTCAACAAACAAAAGTGTCAAGTTTGGGACGATTTCAATCCACATAAGACCCAAGAGCGCCCAATGCATTCCGAAAAAGTCACTTTTTGGTGAGGATTTTGGGCTGGTAGCGTCATCGATCCATATTTCTTTGAGAACGACGTTGGGCAGGCCATCATCGTCAACGGCGAGCGCTATAGGTCGATGATTACTAACTTCTTTTGGCCTAAATTGGATGATATGGACATAGTCTCTGGTTTTTTAACGTAATCCACCTGTCATGTAGACTTATGTTTACGGGATGCCCATACACCCAAGCAAGGATACGCCTTGCCATCGTTTTCCGCAAAATACTTTGATACCAATTCGGAACTGTGTTGGAGGCACAAGTTCCACCCTTAGTATGAGTCGAGGCCGATCTAAAACCTCTTACTGCTCTTAGGGTCACAGCACCCAGTACTTATTTGCAACTCTACAATGGCTCAAACCAATAAGAAGACCCTTTCCAGCGATTTGGGCTTAAAATACAGCCACCATGACGCTCCCACAACTGGGCCTACCTCAACAAGTCAGGCCCGGACCGTGATCCGGGGCGCTCCTGACCTCCATGGTACCGTGATTTAAGTCCTGGTAGGGACTAATGGTGCCGCCAACAAGACCTATGACCGGCAACTTGTAACTGGTCAAATCGTCAAATCGTAGTAACACGGCTCACGCCACATTGGAAATTCTGCACGAGCGATTCGAGGGCCACCGAGATCGTGCGATTCGACCCCGTTAGAATTTCTCTTGTGGGGTTTTCTTAAGTCGGAGATCTATGCGAATAAGCCACAAACCACAGCGGCCCTCAAATCCAACATAACCCATGTGACCGATGGCATTCAGCCTGATTTATGCGCCAGAGTCATAAAAAATTGGATATTTTGGATGCGCACCACCCATAGAAGCCGCGGTGGACATTTAAACGATGTTATATTCCATATATAATGGCATCGATAGGTCTTTCAAACGAATAGAAAATTTCGATGATATCTCACACACACTTTGCTTTGTTTAAATTTAAAGATATGAAGCCCTTAATGAAAAACCCTTTATTCCTTTGCTGCGTATCATATTCGTTCCGATTCTACTCTTCGGCTGTAGTTCCCGCACTACGCTAAACCCATTAAATTCCAATATAAACAGTATTACTAAAGGGTGAACCACTAACAGAGTGGAATTTAATGCTTCGCAATGGCTACCCAGACATTATCCATGAATGGCACTTGCATCGTCGAAACCGAAAAACTTTCCATTCTCGGAATATGTGTCAGTGACAACTTACGTTGGAATGACCACATATTCGATGTCGCCAAAAATGCTGCGAAATGTCTAGGTTTTCTCTAGCGATGTAAGAAATATTTTATCCTCTCTGATCTGGCCACAATATATAAGGCATTCATCCGCCCAAATTGGAGTACAATGGTCAGTACAATGGTCAGTAGAAAACTCCAAGGTGATGCTAATATGACTTAGTCAATGTACACCCTCAAACACCGACGTAACGTCTCCTGCCTCATCTTGTTCTATCGCTATTCTCAGTGTCCCATTGAAATTGCTAGTAATATTCCGCCCCTTCAAACAGCCAATGGTAAAACACACTTCCTTCCTAAGCCGTACAACTTGTTTATAGAATGCCCTGCCGAGCTCTTTGTTTCCTAGTCATTATAACTTGCAAACATTTAAAACCAACGTGCATGGGTATCTCTCTTTCTTTCCTCCCCAATTTTCCTTCGCTTGTGCTGTGTGCAAGCATTTTAAGGTAAGCACTATGCAATCCTTGAGTATAAAAAAAAAAATCAAATTAAGTCCTGTTTATCAATTTGACTAAGTTTTTGTTAGCCGGTGTGATGTCGCTTGGAGCCAAAACAAAAAGTTTGTTGTCGTGATCTTCACAAAAAATAAAAAAAACATTTTCACATCGCCTGGCAATGTACGATGTTCGCAGTGAAAGTACAGCGTGAAATATGCTATGCAGTTACAGAATTTCGACTCTTTACCAGGCCTTAATCCTTGTCTCAGATCTTGTTTGTTAGTTTGTTCTTCAGCGGAAGTTGGACCCTATCAGAGAGTGGAGGTGTGATCGCTTGCTTACTTGATCACCACATGTACAATATCATTGTGTTTAATCGAATTTTTCTTCAATCACCCCTCGGCTTGAAAATACTATGTCCCCTATTGAATTTAAAAATAAATCTCAAACCTACCGCAGTATCAGATACAAATATTTCACAAAATGACTCAATAAAATCTGAAAAAATGACGATTCCATCGTAAAAATCCGTACTTATCCGTAAGTTACGATCCACACGATCCACCCTAACATTCCTCGTTCATTCATAACTCACTCTGAATGAAACCATCAACTACACGACGGGACGGACAATTTAAAACACTAATTAATGCTCATTTTCCCACGGTCTCCGTGCAACAACAACAGAACAAACCAACAAAAGACAACAGCGAGCAACAAAAAAACGCACACGAGAAAATACCGTTCCACAAACCGAATTCCAGTATCCGCCTACACATTCTGTGATGTGATAACCTACTCGTACTCGTATCTACTCCCATACAAAACTTGCATATGGTATACTCGCATTAGAGCATGTACCTTCCCAGCTGGAACAGAAATTGAATCGGAGCTCTGTGCTCCCAGCATTCGGCACAGTGCTCCGCTTACAATGATGTGACTCATTGCCTCGGAACTCATGTGTGCAATGGAGCTGAGCTGACTACGGATACGATGACAACAACTGAATCCGAATCTGGATGGAATCTTGTGTCATGTGCTTGCAATTAAAAGTCATTGACGCCAACCGTCAGTTTCAGTCGTCAGTCATCAGTATACAGTAAGTCAGCCGACACACCATCCAGCACCGCCAACGCCAGTTGTGACACTTAGTCAAACACTGATTACCACATCTTGGATGCTTTCGAGAAACGACGGGAAGTCACCAGAGCGTGTAGGTGTAGGTGCCCCACCGCTCAAAACTGCCTACCCCAACACAAAGAATCAAGTCATAGTCATAGTCACACGGCGACCTCCAGCTGATTTCATCATCATCAACATCATCATCATCACAACGATGACAGATATGTCAAAGTGGATCCTTTGGAAAGTACATAAGGACGAGTACGAACGAGCATATGAGTACGTACTCCTATATATGTAGATGCGGATTCATACTGCAGTTTGACCCAGCTGCAGTGGGAGTGGGTCTATTTAATTTAAAAGTTGCGGAGGCGGTCGACGTCATCTTCAGTGTTGCGGCTCCACTTCCGGTGAATAGAGCAATCTTTTTCTTTTTACACCAAAAAAAAAAACAGAAACTTTTAACAACCCACGCGTGCAACAAGCAAACCCACGGTAATGAGATCTTCCGTTGGATTGATTACAAGTCGGAGGCTACTAGTGGAGATACATGCTCCCACAATTGGGTGGGTGGCAGTTAGTGCTAAGCAATCCCTCGTATACCCTCTGATGCAGTTTAGCTCTAGCAACTCGGGTACTGCGTCTTTAGCCAAAGTGCATCGGCACAAACACAAACACCAGCACCATCGCCAGCCAATCAATATTCCGGCTGAAAAGGCACAGCTAGAGCCAGAGCCAGAGCCAGAGCCAGAGCCAGAGCCAGAGCCAGAACTAGAACCAGAGCCCGAGTCGTAGTACTCGTATCTTGTCAGAGATGACTGTGGGCTATGTTGGTAGGACTGGTCGCAGTGGTGCTCGGTGTTGGTAGTAGTGCCACTGAAAAATATCGCAACGTTGTGAAATCCCATTTCCAACTGCGTAGTTTACATTTTGGGCCATGGTACACTTTTTCGGGTCGATATTCTCGATTGGTAGGGAAGAGTAGGCTGCTTTGGCAGCTCCAGCTGATATATACGAGTACATACACATGTACATGTAGGTACCTTCTGTCTTTTCGGAAATGTTGCGCAGTTGTTGCAACTACGACTTACGAGTTATATCTCGTGGATATCTCTATCCATAGCCTTCGTGCGTCGCAGGTGATTCATGGAAGTGTGCACCGTATTGAGAAAAGTTCCCTATCAGCTTCCTTCTCAGTTTCTTAAGCTTTCAACACAAGTTCTGCTTTTGGTGGCAGTGATTCTGGAAACTTCTGTCTACATATAACATATAACCTGCAGAGTGTGTCCCGGTGCATAGTATTGTCCACGTGAGTACATAAAAACGGTTGCACGTGGCAATCTCATTGTTTGCTTGTGAAGGATGAGTGCTCGTGTTCAATTCAAGTGCAGAGGTTTGGGGGTAGTTTTACGATTCGATTGTGGGATAGATTTTTCCTTCCACTCAATGTCGGATAATTGGAAGACGTATTTGGGGAATATCTAATGAAGGTCTTTCTCTGCACGAGTATCGACAAAAATCGATGGCTTGGCGTCTTCAATAGTGTACGGATAGTCTCTGCTATCTCGAAATGGTGTTCCCAGAAAATTGGGTTGGAGATGCGTACGAGTATGTGCACTTGAAAAAAAATCGAGGAAATGATTTGGTTTTGTGTTTGTTTCTATTTTTCGACTAATGGTGCTGTACCATTAGGGGGTTTTTGTGAATGTTTACACTTGAGAGTTTGTCTGAAGTGTGGGGGACGTTTGACGAATTTACTTTACTATCTTGGCTACATACGTTAGATTGTTGATTAAATTGGGGTACTTGAGCATAGTTTCTGATTGGGTTCTGGGAACGAACTCTGAATGTTGTGTGAATTGGTATTTATGTACTGACTTGAACAGCTGTCTTTTGGAAAATGTGCAGGCAGGCAGGCAATAGAAAATGACGTTGCATCTGGTGGAGGAATGCTGACTGAAATTAGTTGCTTATATTGCTCTGAGGTCAGGAAATCTTTAAAGGGAACAGAAAATATTAAACTTCACAGGAATGATAGGGTTTTGAGCCGTTCCATTAACAAAACGGTTCAGTGGGACATATCCTTATTACTGAAAGGAAAAGCAAAAGCGTGTTTTCGAGACTGTTTTTGACTTACAGTGACTCTGAAACTCAATCATTAATGGGAGAAAGTTTGTGTATAGAACGATGTTACTTTGACCAATTTTCGTGATAAAGAAATAGCGAAGGACTGACAAAATAATAAATTTAGCTGAATGAGTTCTGACATTTTGAGTGCTATAACGACTGACAGAATAGCGCTTTTACACCTGGTCGAATACTAACGAATAGGACACTTTTTGACACAGTGAATGTGCTTACTCTAGAAATACGATCGAGTTTCAGCTGTCAAATTGGTCTTTAAGAAGTCGATTTATCCCAGGATACTCTGAGCCAGATTTTATGCAATTGAGAAAGAAGAGGACGTTTACCAACTGATTGTCGGCACCAACAAGCCACCGTGAATGGTCACAGAGAGCGAAATGAAAATGGAAATCGTTTTCAGTTTCAGTTTCAGTTTCTATAAAAGGCAATCTCCTTGTAATTTGAGACACATGTTTGAGCACAAAGCCAGTGATAAATGGCGGTGAACCGAACCAGAATCAATCAGCATCTGTAGTTTGGAAATAGTCACAGAGGAGCAAATTGGGTTACAGGAACCATCTGATGGTTCAGAACAACGTATCACCATCAGTTTTAAGACTCTATCTCAGCTTATAGAATCCCAACTACATTATAGCCGACAACCCTTACTGCTTTAGCAATTAGAAGAGTACTTCTCTATGGATAGATACAATCAGCGAGTTACAACCCTAACTAAAATATCTAAGAACATTGGAGTACTGTAGAAAAGTTTGTTCTGATAGAGGAGAAGCTTTTGTTAGAAGATGACAAGAAAGGGATTGCTTGCTGTTCCATTTTTCCGTTCCCATCTTTATCTCTGGATGTTTCCGATGCACATATGTGTCCTAAGCAAGTTCCTTCTACTTTTTGGTAGAATTTTCGAACGTCAACTATGCAGAAGCACAGGCGCCATTTTTCGGGTTCCGGGGCAACTCAGGGAAACGTGGGATGTGCTGATGCGCTTTAATACGCAGAACTCTATACCCGACACTGAAAAGTGGAAAATCTATTCTCACAAGGAGAGAAAGAATTGGGAAAACAAGGAGCCAAAGCTTCCGTAGAGGCCATTCAGTCTAGGTATGACTCACGTCACCTATCTGCACCTTTGAAGGGTTAATTTCCATTTTGTTTCCAAATGAGCGCAGATAAAAGACGACCACCCTAGTACTCATCTATTTTGTATACTCAGATCAGATCAGGTCAAAACCTCACACATTATCCATACAGGAACTATGAATGCGGAATAAACGCATCTGTAGGTTCGGAGGTTTACGGGGTTTCACACCACTATATGATGAGCGATGGGAAAGACCGAGAACTGGTCTTTATATGCTGAACTCAATCACACCTAGATGGGCAATTTTGCAGCCAAGATTTAGTTGCTGCATACATAAGCTGTGAAACGAACGGAGAATGGCACAAATTTGTCATTGCGTCTGGCTCTTTTCCCTATGACTCGTTATTACCACCATTGCGGAACCCATTGAATACTGTGATTGCAGGAAGAC
Source organism: Volucella zonaria (assembly GCA_963966105.1). Taxonomy (NCBI): domain Eukaryota; kingdom Metazoa; phylum Arthropoda; class Insecta; order Diptera; family Syrphidae; genus Volucella; species Volucella zonaria. Next base: position 111,068,015 of record OZ014534.1, read on the forward strand.
GGAACTTATCATGTGACTGCGATACTAATGTTCAGAATACTTTTTGGGGCAGTAGCACAAGCAACGTGAGAAGCAACCATCTCTTGGATTCCATACTATTGGCCGACCTGATTGTCAACAATGTTGCCTCTCAGCCAATTTTTGTTACGAGGGTAAGACAGCAAGTAATCGACAATGATGTTGACTGGAAATTACTATCGAAGATCTCCATGTCGGGCCATATCGAATTCAGAATCGGATGCGAGGTCCTAACCTTGTTGAAGGCGAGAAATCAGCAGAAAACTAATTCGTCACGATTTACGGAGGAGCTGGCAAGTCCAGTAGTGTTCCTACTAGGATCAGGGCAAAAGAATCTGACCAGGTGTTTTGAATTGATACGTCTAGCTATAAAGCAGTCCTGCAGATCGCCCGTTCCTTGGTGGAACGCAGATATGCATCGTCTTCGTAAAGAAACGGGAAAACTTCTAAACAGGTCACATAAGACCTGTAATCTTTACAGATCGAAGCAAAAAGAGTGCCTCTTACAAACACCTTTCCAAAAAGATTAAAACAGTCGGTAGGCCGGTCAAAGCCTTTAACAGAGAAGACCAAACTGGCTGTAATCACTTAGAAATTCTGATGACATCTATGAGTACACTGAGTCGAAAATAGAGAATTTCGGTCTCATGCTTGAGGCTCACTTCCCAGGTAACCTAATCAGAACCAGTTCACAACCAGCTTCTATTAACGAAGCTGCTAGTGAGATGAATAACACAACACGCTGTAGCTGGTGTACAATGTCGGCTGTGGTGACGGATGAAGTCATTAAACATGCTGTTGCTTCCTTTAATGGCTTTAAGTCGCCTAGCACCGGTGGCATACCCTGTTATGTTACAAAAAGGTATAGATCAACTGCCGGTAAGTCTGAGGGAATCTTCACTGCTAGCCTGGCGAACAGTGAGAGAAGACTTTATACTAAGAGGACTACACGCTCGTCAAGCACTTCAGACCTATAAGTCTGACTTCATGTTGAAAAACATGGAAAGAATGGTCGGGAAAAATATGGACAGAATTGCCTTGCGAATGCAACCCCTTGTCTGCGATGCAATACGCTTACCAACGCGGAAGATCTTGCGAGAGCGCGCTTCAAAATCTGGTAGCCTCAATCGATAAGAAGGATTATGTCCTGGGCATATTCATCGACATTGAGGGTGCTTTCGACAACGCAAGATTTAACGGCATTTGTAACTCGGCTAAACAACATGGCCAGACAACACGGCGTAGACAAATCACTGGTTTTGTGGATGAAAGCAATTCTGGTGAATAGGACATTGATTGCGGATGCCGACTATGGCCAATATATGATGGAGCGGGTAAATTGGGGTTGCCCGCAAGGGAACTTTCTGTCTTCGCTGCTATGGTGCATGTTGTCAATGCACAAACATACGCAGATCATGTAGCTGTACTGTCTATTGCATTCTGTCTAGCGACAATCTGCTCTAAAACGCAGGCAGCCCCAGACGTGGTCGGCGATTGATGCGTTCAGTCAATTCTCTCAAAACTAAGGTTCCTTTCTTTACGAGAAGGAGAAAACTATCTGGTCTGACTCATCTAGTGCTTAAAGTCATCACCATCCGATTCTTCATAGAAGCTTAGTATTTGGGTGTCACTGTGGATAACAAACTTCTATGGACTAAAGGTGTTACGTCGACGGCCTCTAAGGCCCTATCGGCCCTCTGGCAGTGTAAAAAAGCTACCGGCAAGAGATGGCCAATCATAATCTAATGCGTCGGTTGTCTGGTGGAATAAGCTCTCATGAAAATACGTTATTGCTGTTCGGTCTGCCTCGGCTGAATGAATCTGTATCGCCTTGATATTCATACCATGGGCTGCACTTTCAAAGCCATCTTCCGTTTCAAAGGAAGTGGTCCTTGGTGTAACATGCACTCCAGTTTTAATGACTTTACGTGCCGGCTGTCTTTTGACTCTGGTCTCATGGACGTGCAGAACTCCTACTGGAGAAAAAATACGAAATTGACTTTCCCTGTACCCGGAACCGGTTTCGGCTTGAGCCAGGAAAAGAATGCATTCGGGTCTTCAGGGATGGCTTCAAAACCCATATAGGATGTGGCACTGGTTTTTTTCCGGGGGACGAGAACCCAATCCTGATGGCAACGAAATATATTGTGAAGAACCAGTGGAGGGGGCGAAGAATTTGCATCTGTAGCGACAGCCAGGGTGAGCCTAGAACCCTGCTGAACCCTCTTACGGCTTCTAAGTATTCACTGAGTCTTGTCTAGGTCCCAGGTCACGGGAAATTAAATCGCCAATGAACCTACCATGGCCCAGATGAAAGTTTTTCAGGCCCCAAACTTACGTTGGGTCTGCCTGCGTCCTCTGTTAAGGCTTCCATTGACAGTTGGGTTTCATATGAGCATAACTGCAGATGGCATGACTCCCCAGGCTGCCGGCATATGAAACGAATGCTTCCCGATATCTCTAAGAAGTCAGCGGCCTTCCTGCTGTCGCTCAGCAGGAAAGGCTTTAGGTTGCTTAAAGCCATCATGACGCGTGACCCTTCTTCAAGTCAAGGGTTTCGTTGTTGTGGTAGGTTGAAACCCAGCACATCTAATGGTTGGATTACAATGTCCCCCCTGGTTTTCTGCGCTTGGTGCTAGCAGGATATAACTTCTTGAAAGATTTTGCAAGAAAAGGCTGTAGGGTAACGCTTCTTCAGTGTTGTGGCGCCCGAGACATAGAAGTTCATATTCGCATATCGGCTATTATAAAGTAGTGGGCTGTGTCGATGTAGTCTTCTAGAAACTTTAGGACATTCGGAATACTATTTAGAACGTCTTGCGTCGATGGTAATGTGATCAATCTTTTGAACGTGTTTTAATTAGGTAACTACTATGTCTATTTGTACATTTTGAGATGTGGGAAGCGTGTGCTAACTATGAAGATATTTGGCCCCTACGCGAATTCGATTAGCCTGAGTTCATTTTTAGAGCTGGCGTCGTGTGGGCTATGTTTTCCATCACCACCAAAGAAGATATATTTTTCTGCGAGTAACTTGACGTTAAAAAAAGTGAAGACGATCTAAGGATATTGATAAATCTGGCCATAGCAAGAATTTTTTGCAAGGGGGCGTTGTCGCATATAAGGCACATGATTGCGAATTTAGCCTTGATGTGATTTGATGGCTGAAGTTCAAGGGTTCTAGCCTAAGTTTCCCTCTGAACGCAAATCCAGATGTAGCTTCTTCACTATAGCAATAACCATAGTAAATATCACAGTTTTCTATCATTCTTTTGTCCGGCCTATGCATCGTACTTCTTTGATGACGGTGATTCTGGTAGCGCCTTAGGGCTTGCTCTAATGGCTTGGCTGCATATGGACTGTTAAGGATTGACATATTCCACGTGCATATACGAAACTCGATGCTCAATTACATTTGAATAATCTGAGTTAGGATACTGCAGAATGTTTATGAGAGTTATTCTCAGCAACTTCCTTCAATTTTCTTTAACCTGGACTATGGATAGGTTTAACCTATGACAGTCATTCCTGGTTGTGGCTCACCTAATGGATAAAGCTTTCGAAATATCAAAGGGCTACATTGGGCTCAGTTGGGAGCACTTATGATGATAGGTGGGAACGAACAATTGCAGACTTCTAATTTATTCATACAAGCAAGATTGTAATTACATTAAGGTCACAGTTATTATGATTGCTAATTAGTAGATCGCGGCCAGATTGATGTTCGATCTCTATTTCTTTGGGATCAAGTACTTGGCAATAATTTGTTAATAAAGTGGAAAGATTGCATAAAATGTGTCCTGGAGCTAAAGGAAATAAAATTTCCCAGGGCAGGCTTAATATACATAATACCCTAAGAATGATCTCACCCAGATTTGTGCTTTCGCTGGCTGGCGATTTACAAAAATAGGAATTCTGTTGTACATTAACCATAAACCGTGTTGACGTAAGAATATCTAAACAAGGTGCGGCACTCTTCTTTATTTCGTAATGGAATACAACAAAACGTAGTAAAGATAGACCTTTAATTTTTTTTTATTCAAAAGCTAAACAATTAAAGTTGTCGTTTACATCGCTTTAAAAATCATATAGGGTAAGTGAGGCCTCCTAATTGTCGCTACGCTAATTGAACCGAAATCTGCTAATTCCCATCACTCTCTCCAGCATATTGATGGGTACGATGGCAGTTTCTTTCCCGATCGTCCAGAGTCTGTGGGCGGTTGGTATACACCCTGAATGACTCGAACTGCAACCAACTTCAGGCTGCTATAATTTCCAAACCGTTCATGACAGTGAGCTCAAATTTTGACACATGACAGATAATTTTATTATTCACAAGCCTTTTAAACGATTTGCGTCTCAGTTGTGTTGAAAAATTTTTATCCGCGATGGCATTCAAACGTGATAGCTTTATATTTGGCTGGAAAACCACAAGTAGCTATCGTTAGAGCCCTCCAGCACCTCAAGGTGAATAAATCATTTGTACCTCAACCCATAACTCGTTACCGTGATACTGGCAGCGTTGCAAAACGCCATAGAAGTGGTCATAAAAAAACAGCAACATCGGCAGAAATGGTTCGGAAAGTGAAGGCTCGAATTGAGCGAAATCCGCGTCGAAGTAGAGGAAAAATGGCTCGTGAGCTCAACATATCGTTGGAACGGATGCAACACATCCTGAAAAATGAGCTTGGGCTCAAGCCATTGGAGTTCCAAAAAGCACACGATCTTACACCAAAACAGAAAAAAGTTAGAGTCGAAAGAGCGAAGGAGTTGCAACGCTTGCACGAAAGTGGTGAGTTGCCGAATTTGGTTTTTTCCGATGAGTCGCCATTTGTAATCGAGCAATATGTCAACAAACAAAATGACCGAGTTTACTTGCCAGAGAGGTCCTTTGAAAATGTATGCCTTCGGATGGCCACCAGAAAGCAGGCAGCACCGATGGTGATGGTTTGGGCCGCCATAACCGCCGATGGTCGCTCTCTGCTCGTATTTTTGGACCGTGGCGTCAAAATACCGCAGAGCCACTTGCGTGCAGCGTGCGATGCTTTCTTCGGCCGTCTCAAGGCCATTATTCGCGCCAAAGGTGAACATATTGAAAACTACTGACACAATTTGAAAATAGATGTATTTTCTAACATTTTTTGCTTTGGCACAATAAAATTTATCAAAAAATAAAAAAATTATCGCATTTTAAAAAGTTGGTGTTCGAGTCATTCACCCTGTAGACACGGGATTTCAAATACCCCCTCAGTGAGATGAAGCGCCCTGTGAAGTATTCTAACAGCCCAGCCATCGATGCCCTTGAAGTATGGGCCGTTGTTCCATCCTGTTGAAACCATATGTCTCCTATGTTAATTTCCTCAAGTCGTGCCAAAAGAAAACATCTTCGAGCAGGTTCACATAATGGTCTGAACTGACTACGACTGTCTGCTCATTTTCCTCGAAAAGCCATGAGTCGATAATCCCAGTTCTTCTTTTCTGCACAGAACCAGTTTCCTTGAACGCTGTGACGCTTAAAGAATCGATTTCCGGTATGGACCCAATGGCGTAATATTGAAGCGATTTCGGAAGGCGCGCTGGGTTGGAATCACTGAATGGCCGTTGGAAAAATAGGCCTCTAAGGTAAACGCATGCTGCTAGTTACTCCGTACCATGATGATTACGGAAACACAAGATAACAAAACTTTAGGATCCCCTCTCTCAAACGAGACCACGCACAGTCTCCTGGGACTCCCATCCGATTGTAGAGGCACAGTTAGGAGAAAAAAATTGAAAAAAATATTCTCAGATATGGTCAATGCATATTTTAGATATCTGGGATAAAGCTTGTGCTCAACCAATGATCCTATACAGTGTGCTTTTCTGCTTGCAATTGCCTCCAATTCCGTATCCCAAGATGGCTAAGTTCCACTTATACACACAATCTAAGGCATGGCATTCCTTTACTGCGAAGTTCCTCCGGATGGGCATCGAAAATATTTGTGGTCGGAGAATTGTCCCTTCGCCGACTTTCAGCCTCTCTGTTTCAATGCTTGCAAACACACCGGTGAAACCTCACTGCGTTTTCCCTTTAAGAAAATTGGTGCCTCCGGTATTGCCATGTAAATTTCACACATCTTTTCCAAGAATGATGTTAAAGAAGTCACATGACTACTCAGATGAGATTACTTGCGATATAAGCGGAGATTTGTTCTCCATTGTCATTTTGCATAATCTGACGATTTTAACTTGAATGCTATCATGCCCCTGCACAGAGGTAAACAAGATTTTGTACGCGTTGTTTACGATATTTATTGATACTAGTTGGTGCAGTGTTTATGGTCTCCTTTCCTGTGGATAGGGCGAATCATGCTGGAGTTCCATTCTTTCAACCGACCAAATTTTGGAAGTAGGTTGGTGGACGGTCTTAACTCATTATAAGCTCCATGTTCCTCTGTTAAATTTAAGTTTTAGTGATAATGCAGCCCCTAGCCCAAGTCCGCTTTTTGACTTTTTAATCACAGAGCTAGAACCACCTAAAATGATTTTGACAGCTAGCTTAGAACATTGGTGGTAGATTTTGCCAAAAAGCGCGCAGAAACACTTCAGCATCGTCTATTTTCCACATTCGATTCATCATTCTATGTTCCTGTGGTCTGTCTCGCAGCACTTCCTGGATGGCGATGGCGGTTGATTCATAGCAGTCTGCGGTCTTCACAACTTATTATTTTGAAGCTCTGTAAATTCGTCAAATCCTCGTAATTCTTTCCGTTTTATTGGGAAAAGTTGGCCGGATATTCAGGCGCCAGTAATGGCGGGACAACCACAATCTCTATTTCACCACCCTGAAAATCTCTATTGAGGTCAGCTCCAAATACGTTACCGTAGCTAATATGAGGAATCTTCTATGCTTACAATTGCTCCACTGACGCGAATTCATTCGTACGTCCTCCCTCTGAGGCTTAGTCATTTCTGACAAGTCGATGTAGTGTTGCTTTATTAGGGCTTTAAGCAACCAATCCTCGATTTACAGCATTTCTTGAGATAAAGTCTAGCTAAGAGTTGATTTAAAAGTGTCAAAGATAGATACAAACAAAAAAAGTACCACCTCACTCTGCAGAACTACCAACATCTGTCACAAAATTTCGGCGCCGTTCACTTGAAGCAAAATCCAAACAATTACAAAAATAGTCGACATTTTCGACAAACTTTTATCCCAAAATGCAAATAACTAACGCAAATGATGAGCAAATGTACCCCTCATGGAGACAATGTGCCATGTTTTCCAAATAGGTCGAGGTGATAAAACCGCCCATAAGCTTCAGCTTGTTCTATAAGTACATACATCCGTGGCATTCCAAACACCATTTTAATAGAAACAAATTTTCCAAACCACCACCAACTGTTGACATCGTCGGCAATGACTAAATTCCATCGTGCGACTGACGATTATTACACGATGGCCTTTCTGACCTTGTGCAAGCTGGTACTCCACAAAAAAATTTCATGATGCCTATAATCCTCTCTAATTCTTCCTCAAATTTAGCTCCAAAAAGTCGTCATTACTTAAACCATCATCAACGGCAACGGCAATGGCAACGGCAACAGCAACGGCAACATGAAGAGCAACATCAACATCCAGGTCCAGGCGTTGCCCGCATGTTTTGACAAATTTCAGAACAGAGCTTAAGAGGTCTCTAAACTTTTCCCATTATCATTCTTGACAATATGTCTAGACATTTGATGGTGAAGAGCCTCCATTACCCCCATACTGCCCTTCCTCTTTTTATGTACATTGACAAATAGATACGGCAATTAGGTCTTTACCCTCTTTGCTATTAGTGCGTCACCCCTGCGCAACAAAGATACGGATAGTCTTCCAAAAATTTTTTCTATTATTACTCGCACTTTAACTTTCCTTTCACTTACTCGTACAATTCTCGAATTCATTTGGTATTCCGTTGAAAAGCGGTTACGTGAAGAGCTCTGGAGGCATCCACCCCGTTTCCGATATATCATCCGTAGCAGGAAGCCCTTGTACGAGTATATGGTATAGCTCTCCATATATTCCGTAAACTGGTTTGCGGTGCTGTGCCCTACAATGCCAACAGTCACTTCGATGTCGTAAAGAGCTGGCCGGAGAGCTGAACTCATTTAAATTAAAAAAATAAAGCGAAACTCTACGTTAGACTGGCTGACGGATGATTGGATGGATGGAGGGATCAGATGGATGGCACTGTGCCTGGGTGATGTTCCAGGAATTCTCCCCAAGGAATATCTCATTATTTTTTCTCGTTTCTTCTTTTTACACATTGTTCACACTTTGTGAATAATTGCGACGAATAATGCGGCAAAGCAACCGGCGAGTTGGGCGTCACCTCCGCCAATCTGGTTATACTATATATTATGCGTTTCTCGCACTTGGCGGGTGGGCGATTGGATTGTTCTTCCACTCAGGAACTGCAGTATACGAGTGCGGGTAGGCTGACGCAGTTCTCCTTCGGATTAATGATGAGGACGACTTTGGAAACGATGGGATCCCCAGTGGCTTGGCTACGTAAATTTAAAAAGGGGTGTAATGATTACATCATCGGTTTCAGTGCACATTGAAAGGTGCGGTACTCGTATTCGTATCTCATACTTTACTGAGCGGATAAAAGTGCTATGCAGGTAAATTACGCCAATAAGCTGTCATTGCCACCCAATTTTAAAAGAGAAATAAAAATTTATCGGTAACAGATAGAGAGAATGGAAAATTAGTCGCATTACGGATACGGATATTGCGAAAAATGTCACTGCAAGTGAGTTTTAGGTCAAAGTAAATAGATGACATGGCTGTGGGTGGAGAGCCTTCTGCTGGCTGCGTCATTAACTCATATTTTCAACTGAATGAAGGGACAATTTTGAGTCTTTGATCACACAGACTTACTTGAGGAATGATTCCAGGGGGAGTTTTACTGGTGTTTTGCGCAATGTTTTTGAGTACTCGTATATTAATTAATGGGAAAGGACAAAAATAGGAAGATACAAAAATATACTGTAAATGCAGCGGTTTCTGCTCATTAGATGAGTATTAGAAAGGAGGAAATAGTAGGTAGCATGTAAAAAATATTCTACGGATCTGAATACGTGAGATAAGCATGACTCCTAAGACATTGTCATGTAGTGATAGTCATCATCTTCGTAAAACTAAGGCCGAAACAAGAGCAGTTTGGACATTTCTCTATATTCAAGGACAACCGACCATTGCTGCGAGTATCTCCTTCTCCTTCGATTAACTTTTGAAATGTTTAACGCGTGTGGCTAATTTTTCAGAACCATATTCGGGCGCCTTTACGTTTGAATACCATATGTCTGAATACCTCATCAGTGCGGCCCAGACCATGACGATGATTTTACATTTGAGTGACCTCTTTTTGAACCAGACTTTCTGACGACCTTCATCACATGTGACAATATCAGTACGTGCGATCATCTTACAATTTTTCCATTTTCGGCTTCTTAGTGTGGCAACTTCCATGACTACGCGTACTTATTTTTAAATCACGAGGGGCGTTCAATATATTCTCGGTATCGAGAATTCAATTTAAATTGTTTTTATTTTTCAATATAATCTCCCCTAACATCAATGCATTTGTTACATCTTGAGATAAGCTTTTTTAAACCCTCAAAAAAATAAATTTCTTCCTCCTCCATTTATTGCCGACTTGAGTTCTTCATCATCCGAAAATCTTTTTCCACGAAGACATTTTTTCAAATCCGGAAACAGGAAATAATCACTAGGGGCAAGGTCTGGACTATAGGGTGGGTGTTGGATTTCTTCGAAACCAGAATCTCGCGCAGCAGCCTTGGAAACTCGTGCCGTGTGAACAGGAGCGTTGTCATGAAGAAGCAACACACCCGCTGCGAGTTTACCCCGTCTTTTCTTTTTAATTTCCTCCCGCAAATTATGCAAAGTGGAAGCGTAGGATGTGGCGTTGATGGTTTCACCTTTTTTTTTTTGTACTCAATGAGCAAGATTCCCTTTGAGTCCCAAAAAACTGTGGCCATGAGCTTCCCGGCAGACGGAGTGACTTTGAACTTCTTCGGGGGGTCTGTTCCTTTTTTATGCCACTGCATGGACTCTTGTTTGCTTTCAGGGTCATAGTGGTGGACCCATGTTTCGTCCCCAGTAACAATTCGATCCATAACACCGTCCGCGTTCTCACTACACATCTCCAAAAGCTCTCTACAGCATGCGATTCTCACTTTTTTCTGAGGCGCTGTGACCATTCGTGGCACCCACCTTGCACTGACCTTTGAAAGGTCAGAAGAATTGAAGAATAGTGTGAATGGTACCAATTGAAAGCTTGGTGATCTCTGCCATCATTTTCACCTTTATTCGGGCATCCTCAAGAACAAGATTTCGACTTCTTTGATGCTTTCTCCCGTACAAGCAGTAGCCGGGGCGCCGGAGCGGGGGTCGTCTTCCATGCTCTCTCTGTCTCTCTTGAACTCACTTGACCATTTTTGCACAGTTGATAATGAAGGTGCGGAACTCTGGTAAACAGCCACCATCTCTTCATGAATAGTTTTTTGACTTTTTCCTTGCTTAGTGAGAAATTTAATTACAGCGCGATGCTCAATTTTCACCATCATCGCCTCAGTTGCCATTATGATTCTGTTTAACTAGAGATAAAACGCGAATTAATAATCACATTTATATGAAATTTTACATGAATGCACTAAAATAATAGTATTACTTGATAAATTTATATATACAACCACAGCTTCACCCCGATACCGAGAATAGTTTGAACGCCCCTCGTACGCTTCCATTTTCACTTCCGTTGCTTTAGTCTATCCTTTTATCCCTCATAGACTTTAAAAAATTGTGATCATATGTTGGTGTTGTATGAATGATTGGCGGGCGACTGTCATACGCAGTAACAAACTTCGAGGATACTACCTTTCGGAACGTTTAATTCAAGTTGTCTTATACGGCTTCAAGTCTGATATTTACAAAATAAATGGTGGTGTGCCCCAGGGCTCCGTTCTCTCTCCGACACTCTTTTTAATTTTCATTAAGGATCTCTTGTCTGCTACTTCTAATCCAATGTACTCTCTGCTTCTCATATTCGTTTCCGGACTCACGTTCCTGCTCTTCGGCTGTAGAATGGGAATGGCAGCGTATGTTAGGCTGCCATTCCCATTCTACATCTGATATCAACAGCATAACCAATTGGGGAACTATCAACAGATTGGAATTTAATGTTTCCCAATGGCTACCCATGGCTACCCATGGCTACCCATGGCTACCCATGGCTGCCCAGCTATTTTCCGTGAATGGCACTTGCATCGTCGTTGGAATGACCACATATTTTATGTCGCCAAAAATGCTGCGAAATGTATAAGTATCCTCAAGCGATGCGAGAAATGTTTCACCTGATCTGATCTGGCCGCAATCTATAAGGCATTCATCTGTCCAAAATTGGAGTACAATGCCCACATCCGGTCAGATATATTTCAAAACCGTGCGATAAAACTCATAGACGATGCCAATATGACTAAAGCAATGGACACCCTGGAACATCGGCGTAACGACTCCTGTCACACCTTGTTGCACCACTATTGTGAAAGTGTTGCACCGAAATTGCCAGTAGCATTCCGCCCCTTCAAACTTTTAACCATAACACCCGTCTCCGTATGAATGCTCAACAGCACACCCACAAGCCCACCTTCGGACGTACTCTGAAATATCGTAGTTCTATCCAAAGCCGCACAGGTCATTTATGGAATGCCATGCCGACCTCTTTATTTCCTAGTCATTATAATCTTCAAACATTTGAAACCAAGGTCTACCGGTACCTCTTTTTAAATCCTCCCTGATTTTCCTGCGCCCGCGCTGTGCGCAAACATTTTAAGGGTACTTAAATCTCTTGAGTGCGCTCAAATTATAAAAAAAAAAATAAAAAGATTTGATATAACGTTTGATGTTTGTTTGAGTGCTAGTATATTGAGATGAGGAAATCGTTTGCTTGCTATAGATAGTAGTATTTCGTCCGGCCGCAAAGTCCATAAGCTTAAGTCTATTGGCAGACGTGGTGTCGTCTTACCAACTGACCTATCCTGAGTTAAAATCACTTAGAATGATTTGAATGTCATAGTTCGGGCATTGGTTATATGTCTTGTCTTGGGATGACGATCGCACACCCCCCTTGATTGAATATCCTTGTCGAGGTGTCCTACTGTCTATTCACAACTCCTCTCTAGTTGCAAATTCATCTTCTTCTAAGCTCGACTTTGTGTCGGTTAAAATAACCCTCACTCGTAGATGCTTGTATGTTATGTGTTGTTACATTCTTCCGGAGCAACCTATCGAATCCTACCAACTTGCTATTGCAGCAATTGACAGTTTGATCGACTTATCAGACTCGCTAGTTGATATCATTATCTTCGGCGACTTTAATCTGCCTCAGCTGAAGTCGACTCCATCTGAAGACCTATCTTTCTTGATCGCTTCTAATCCCATTTCTACTAAGGAATGCCTCTTCTTAGATTGGTTAACAGACCCCAGTCAGTAGCGTTTCTAACTATATGGAAAGGCAATTAGACCTTATCTTCACAACTGATCCCATCAACTCCTCAGTATCGTGTTGTCTCCTATCTCTTTCAACTACTGATAACTTTCATCCTCCACTTCTTCTCTCATTTTTGCACAACTCTCCCCTTCAGTCGCCTCCCCCTGGAGTTCTACTTTCTTACAATATTCAAATCCATCTCCCTTCAAGTGCCATATTCCCGCCATAACTTCTTCTACATCCCCTCCTTGGTATAATCGTAGACTTCGCTCTCTACGAAACAAAAGAAACAAGTTATGGGCGGTATTCCGTCCCACCCACTCTTCTTCCGACCATTCAAATTATCTAGGTATTGTACATATCTTCATTTCATTGAACTCTATAACTCTCTCTATCAACGCTACCTGAAAAGGCGCAAACCAATCTCATAAATGACCCTAAGTCCTTCCTTCAATTTGTCAATTGCAAAAGTAAGACTGATGGTTATCTTTCCTCCCTCGCCTTCGAAACCAAATCTTCAAGTGATCCTCCCACAATCGCCAACTTTTTTGCTACATTTTTCAAACAAACATTTGCCAACAGATTCCTCTGACTTCAATGATCTACCAAATTTCTCTATTGGTCCCTTTCTCACCCGAAATTTCGATCCTGCAGTTATTGAAGAAAAGTTACAAAATCTTAAAGATGAATTTGTATCTGGCCCAGACGGACTCCCAGCCGTGTTTTTAAAAAAATGCCCTTCCAACCTGTCTCTACCCCTTTCCTACCTTTTTCGTCTATCCCTTACACAGGGAGAATTTCCCCAGATTTGGAAGGCCTCTTTTATAATCCCAATACAGAAAAAGGGATCTAAGCATGAAGTTACCAATTAACGTCCCATTGCTAAACTCTCTCATATAACCAAACTCTTTGAAACCATTTTATACGAAGCCTTAAGCTTCAAATGCAAGCCTTTTATTTCGCCCCGACAACATGGTTTTCTAAAAGGTAGATCAACTACCACAAATCTAGTTGAATTCGTGTCTTTTGCTCTTTCAGCCTTAGAAAATTGCAAAGAAATTGATGTTATCGCAACTGATTTCACTAAAGTGTTTGATATGATATCCGATCCTCTTCAAATTGTCTGCTCTCGGCTTTGAGCCTCTTTTATTAAAATGGATTTCTTCTTACCTGGTAAACCGATATTATAGTGTTCGGTGTAGATCCGCCCTTTCTGTTCCATTCCTGGCCTCATCTGGAGTTCCACAAGGCAGTCATCTTGGTCCTCTTCTCTTCATTCTTACTATTAACGATGTTGAGAGAGTCATTAAACACTACTCCCTCTCCCTTTACGCTGACGACGCAAAATTTTTTAAAACTATTTCCTCTCCCCATTACTCTGGACTCTGCCCTTCTTCAAGAAGACCTTGATCGGTTTTCAATCTGGTGCCTCAAAAACTGCCTAGAACTTCTTATAGCCAAATGTCAATCTAAAGGGTCGTATCTTAAAATTTAAATAAGACAAAGTGGGTGTGGGATATCATCGACATTTTTTATTCGTTTGAAAGGCCTATCGATGCCATTTTGTATGAACTATAACATGGTTCAAATGTCCGCCGTGGCTTCTGTGTGTGCCGCGGCTTCCGTTTATGCCGCGCTTCCAAAATGTCCAATTTTCCATGGCTCTGGCGCATAAATCAGGCTGAATTTGACCAATGGCATGGGTTATGTTGGCTTTGAGGGCTGCTGTAATTTGTGGCTTACTCGCAGAGACCTGCGACTTCAGAAAACCCCACAAGAAAAAGTCTAACATGGTCAAATCGCACGATCACAGTGGCCAATTCACATCACCTCCACATGAGATGACCATGCCCTCGAATCGCTCGTGCAGAATTTCCAATGTGGAGTGAACTGTGTGGGTCCTAGCGTCGTCCTGTTGAAACCACATATCGTTGGTGTACATATCATCCAATTCAGGCCAACAAAAGTTGACGCTGATGGCCTGGCCAACGTCGTTCTCAAAAATATTTTGTCCGATGACGCCGCCAGCCCAAAATCCACACCGAGCAGTGACACTTTTTCGGGATACATTGGACGCTCTTGGATCTCATGTGGATTGGTATCGTCCCAAATTTGACAATTTTGTTTGTTGACGTACCCATTCATTCAGAGATGGGCCTCATCGCTGAAGATGATTTTTCGATGAAAATTCGGGTCGGTTTCCAACTGCTCCAGAGCTCAATCAACGAACACCTGTCGTTGTCTATTGTCGTTTACCTTCAGCTCCTGGGTCAGTTGAATTTTGTCAAGTCACGACGCAAAATTCGCCAAGCTGTAGTCTACGAAATATCAAGTTTTTGTGAGCGACGCGAAATCGACTGCCTCTGATTGTCCTGCACACTCTCACGGACACCAGCGATGTTTTCAGCACATCTTGCGTTTCGTCGACGTATGGGTGTTGGTTTATCGTTTACTGAACCAGTGGACTCAAATTTATCCACCATACTGCGAATAGTCCCCTCGGTAGAACGATTATGGCGACCGTAAAATGGCGGAAGCCCGCGGAACATTG
This sequence comes from Volucella zonaria, assembly GCA_963966105.1. Taxonomy (NCBI): domain Eukaryota; kingdom Metazoa; phylum Arthropoda; class Insecta; order Diptera; family Syrphidae; genus Volucella; species Volucella zonaria. The sequence continues at coordinate 111,083,123 of OZ014534.1, forward strand.
CCCGAACAGACCACCCATTTTGATAAAACAATTTTATGTCTGTCCATGGTGATTTGGTAAAACAGACTGAATAAATGACAGCCCATTTGATAGATGTACATAGTTTCAACAATATGGCTGCTATCAAGTTCGGAAGTCCCTGTATAACCTTCTCAGGTAAATGCGATTGTGAGCTTAATTTCCGTTCGCATATCGATAAGACGATCCTGAAAGCCAACTTTTCGCCGAGTTCATGTTTCGCGAACCGAGGGTATTCAACCGATTTACTCTCCGTAGACTGCCCTGGAACGATCCTTTAATCTTACCTCCCTATCAGAATTGCCTCAAACTTCTCAATATGAATTCGTTAGAAGAACGTAGGAATACTGCTGACATTCTTTTCATTCATCGACTTCTCTCAGGTTCCATCGACTGCGCTGCCATTTTCAACTCTATTTCCTTCCACACCAAGGAATCTCTTATGGCTCCAACGAACCAATCTCCCGAATGCTCAGAAAGGTCAACTCAAACCTCTCCCTTTTTGATTTCCTCCTAAGCACTCCTCGTCCCAAACAAGATCTTCTCCATCACTTCCTTGGTCCCTAGCTCTTAAGTCTTTCTGTTGGTTTTTAGTCCTAGTTTTCAAGTTAGATTAAGCGCTTTATGAAGCCAATAAATGGGGGCCTCAACCCCCACCAAAATTAAATTAAAATTGTCGAGGAGCTCGTACAAACATTCTTTGATGGCGCAGTCCTTGCCTTCCGTAGGGGCATGGGCGCATACGTTAGCGATGCGAATTGCCAGAAGACGCTCGTTCACGTGTCGGAAGCTCAAGACAACTTGCCTCATCCGGATAATAATAAATATAGCAACCACCATAGTACATGCATTGTATATCACATTTCTTCATTCTTTTTATGTCCGGCCCATCCCATCAGACTTTCTAGATGGCGGTGATATCTTGCGTGATACCAGTTAACGGCCTCTGCTCATTGCTCGAGTGCACGTGGCCTGTTAAGGGTCCGAACATTCCACGTGCAGATATGAAACTCGTTGTCTTTTAAACGTTTGCATGGGTCGTCAATCGTGAGTCTATTTTTATCCGAGGCCATTAGTTGGTTCGTCACATCTTTTTAATCTCTTCGATATAGGGTTGTGAGTCCTAGTATGACGGCATAGGCCAGTATTATGTAACTGTCTGAGCATGCCCTTAACATTTTAGCCTGAATAAGGGTTTACTCATGTACCAAACACGAACTTGATTATTGTGCTGCTGGCCCAATCCAGCCACCAGTTTCCCGATCAAACGCAACGCTGGTCCTCAAAAA